>CM076580.1:332780747-333380747 GCA_034641835.2 Pinus albicaulis | reverse complement strand
GTCGAGATTATTTTGACATAGATCAACTGAACTAGCTGTTGGAGATTTTATCTCATAAATTAGAGGTCTTTGTCAGTCTTTCAATGATCCGATCTTTGGATCGTGCACTTGTTCTTGGAAGCTCTTGTGATTTTTTATGAATAAAGCATAAAGACTTTGGGGTTACAAACTTTGGTGTTCATTTTCCAGATCTATGTGGTGATATTGTCTCTAAACTCTGCTACTTCTATTGGCTTTTGATGGTTGATGGCCTCTATGGATTAATCTGCATACAAATATCTTGTGCAGTTTTCTGAGTTTTTAAAATAACATTTTGATTTAACGGAAAGATTAGTTATCTATTTTTCTAAAAGGTCTCATGTTTATTTTTTAATATCAATCAATCTTAAATTCAGATCTAAGTGTGCAGAGATCGTTTTTTATGGTTTGAGCGTTTGGGGAAGTCTTAAGTTAGACCAGTCGATTCTCAGATTTCATAAATTTGAAAAAGCCCATTGTTTCTTAATTTCTAAGGTTATCTTACGAAATTTTTTTTGCAGGGTCTTTCTAGCGCTTGTGCCTAAATAAAAAAAATTATCTTAATTTTTTTTTGAATTTAAAGTTAGATATGGCTAGTAAGAGCCTTAGATCTTCAGATCTGGGAGTGAAGTCAGACTTATACTCCTCAGATCTGATAGATCTGCAACTCTTGTGCATAGATATGTAAATATATTGTATAGATCTGTAATTTACATGTGTAGATCTGAAGTTTTGTAACATAATTTTGATTTCTAACATTTGGGTTTTAGGATTTTTGCTATTTTTGTACATATTGGGTATTGGGTTTTTTTTTTTTCACTTGTGCAGGATTAGATCTGAAAAATCAGCCAAGGAAATCTTCAGATCTGAAAAATCAGCCAAAGAAATCTTCAGATCTGAGCCAGATCTAGACCTTGGAGGGTAAGATTCGGGCTCAATATTTGTTTGCAGGAATAGATCTGAAAAAATCAGCCAAGGAAAACTTCAGATCTGAGCCAGATGTAGACCCTTGAGGACGTATAGGCTTTTGAGACTATTTTTACAGGATTTTGGTCTCCAAATTTCTAATTTTCAAGCGGCAACATTATCCCAAAATTTCAAGAATTTTCAATGGTGGGATCTTCAAAGCCTTGGGCTAAGGGTTTGATCTATAAACCTTTATTTTTTGCAGAATTTATTACAACAAGCAAATCACAAATAATTAGGCCCCTAAAAACACATTTTATATGGTCAAAATTGTTTAGAATTGCAAAATCTTCATTTTCAGAATTTTTGACCATTTGGGCATCTTTAAATTTGCCTAGATCTGATTTTGAAGTTTGCTAGAAATTCTGCATAACTGTGTAAAATCAGATTTGAACATTTCTGATGCATATCCTAAATAAGGTCTAAAAAATTTGAATTTTCAGTTTTTTGGCAAAACTTACTATTTTTAGACATTGTGGGGATCATTTTCAGTATTTTCAGTTGCTGATCTGTTATCATTTTACTGCTGTTATAAACTTATAAGTTCTGAAAATTACTGAATCAAACTCTCTTAAAGCCTTAAAATTGAAATTTTCAAGTTTTAATATATTTTTGCTATTTCTGGAAGTATTTGGCAGCTATTTTAGGCAGTTTTATCTCGCTGATCTGTCACTGTTTCACTGCTGAAATAAAAATATCGGATCTGAAATTTCACTTAAACCCTAAAAATTGATTTTTCTTCAAGTTCATCAATTTTTACTATTTTTAGTCATTTTGGGCATTGGTGCCGGCATCGTTTGTTTGCTGATCTATGGTTTAAATTACTACTGTAATCTATATTTCAGATTTGAAATCTTGCTGAAGAATATATTCTAAGTTTGACTATAGGTTTCTGAATTGGAATTATTTGAAATATCATAAATTCGGAAATATTGGAAATATCTGGCATTTAAATTTGATGGTACTCTCATGATAACATTTTTGTTTCAAATTTAAATGGTTGGTGATTAGCTGTGGTTGGTGATCATTGAGCTATCTTTAATTGTGATTTTAAATTACTGGAAATCGGTAGTTAATTGTTTAAATCAACTTTGAGAATATTTCAAGTGATGATAATCCGCATGTCTTTATCGAACATTGTTAATGCATAATTGTGAGGGTGTTTCATTGAATATCATTGTGGTTGATTGATTTTCATAGCAGCAGTTACATATCAATTACTTGATCTTAAATTTATAACGGGATATTTTGACTCCACAAGGCATTGGTTTTTAAAAGCTTTAAATCTAGTTGGATCTATAAAATCTCGTTAATCTTAACAAGTACTTGGTCATTTTATTGTGTCTCCTGAATTGGTTGGTTTTCAACCATTTCTCCTTCTTCATTTTCATTGGGGTCTACCTCCCTTAGCTTGCAAGGAGACAACTTAGATAGAGAGATTGGGGATCAGGGTGACAACCCCTGATCTGAGCTGTTGTCGCGGTGCCTAGACATTTTGTGCGACAACACCTTCTTCAAAATTTGTCCATGGCTCTACAAGTGATGATCTGAAATGATACAAAAAATAACAAAAAGGTAATTTATCCACTTTTAAGGCTTTAGAAGCTTCACCTTTGGCAGCAAAGGCTTCAATCTCCACAGGTTGATCTATGACTGTTATTTTTAAACCTCTTCTCTTGAGCTCTGATTGTATCATCTCCATCTGCTCTTCTAGCTCTTTCACTTGACTTATAAGTTTCTTTCTCTCTGCATGCAACCAGATATTTCTCTTCCTTGTATGTTTCATTACCCTGCATAGAGAAAGGGTTCTTTTCAACAATTTCTTTGCATTGGTCAAAGAGTCATCATAGTGATTGATTTTCTCATTTACCTTTTCTTTGAATTCCTCCACCATTTTTCTGTCTAGCTTTGCTTCCTCCAATTCCAACTTGGTTTCAATAACTTCCTCCCTGGCTTCTCTCAGTTGCTTTTTCAAAAGTTGCACTTCAGTTTTTTCAACAACTTTCTCTTTACCTTTCTTCTGCATAATGATTTCTTCTTTTGCTGGAGACAAATCAATGATGTCCTCTGCCATAGGTTGCTTGCCTTTGTCTGTCACTTCAGTCTTTTTACTAGCCATGACACCTTTGGCAAGGTGCAACCTGGTGAGTGGTTTTCTTGGTTGGAACATAAACTCTGCATCTTCTCCTGAGAAGTCAAGCTTTTTGGCAGTAAGACCCTTCTTTTTCTTCTTGCTTCCTTTGATATCTACAACTTTGACCACTGGAGTTTCTTCTATGTCTATGGCTTGAAGAATGTCTTCAAGGTTGCCTTTCCCTAGTGTTTGGCTCCTTATTATCCTTCCATGACTCTTCTTGATGGACTTGGACTTGCTATTTGTAGGTGTGGGCTGTGGAACTTCTATTCCTTGTGTATGCTCTATTTCAACATCCATGGGCTCTACAATGGGCTCCATTTCCTCCTCATTTACACTCTCTGTTTCAATTATAGGTTTGTCACTCTTGCTTGAAGGAGTGGTTTTTTATTTAGGTGTCTTCTTGGGTGTTAATGTATCTACTTCATAACCACTAAGAAATAGGAATGTGGCCCAGTCTCTATTCAACTTTTTCAACTCCTCCAAAATCAGTAGCTTGATCAATCCATGATGAAAAATTGAAGTTTCACTACCTTCTGGCCTAGCTTGAACTTTGTCTGACATCTTGCCTAGGCTTTTAAATAAGAAAAATGGAAAGTCAAGAGGTTGCTTACCAGTGAAATGTAGCAAGAGCCTAAAATGATACTGATAAATCATATGGAACCTCTCTTCACATGTGAAGTATTTTTGAATTACAAGCAGTAGTTTGGAGTAGTTTTCTTTAAGGTAGCTCCCTGGGATTCCAGATGTCATATCCACTCCAATGTGTTCAGGTTTCATGAATTCATCACAGTTTTGTAATTTGAACTTAGTGCCTTTAAACCACTCTTCTCCCATCCTTGAAATCTCTGTGGCTTGGGCAATTGTTTCAGGTGACACCACAAAACTCAACACACCCACCTTTGATGCAGTGCCCACGAAATTCACTACAAAGTCCTTCGAAACCTGAGCATGAAAACCTTGTAATTTATGGCGGAACCTTATACACCCAACACTGGTGAAGGCTTCTGCAAAGCTAGGATCCTCATTGAGCACTTTTAGATCCATGGGCTCATACCTGACCACTGAGCCACCTTTATTAGTCTTCTTCTGCATGGCCATCTTTCTTAACCTTGCGCTGGCCTCCTTGATTGTATGACACCTGCAAAGAAAAGAATTGCACGACAAGGTGCTTGCAGACAAAACTGGACTTTTCTGAAGATGATACAACAACTACACTTAGAGGTAATATGGAAAGATGACAGACAACAACTCTCAAGGATGAATTTAAAAGGTAAATTTCGAATATGAGAGGGATAGGACAAATGAGAGAGGTTAAGTTATATGATGAGTGACCACTTACGATTACGCATGTTGCATGACTCTTCTAACTGATCACATGACCTCAGAATGACCTCTAACCTCTAAAGACTCAACACCTCACCCTATCCTTTATTGGTGCAGAAAAAAATGATTTCGTAGCGCTTTTTGTTATCATCCTGGCAGATTCGCTACAGACTGGTCAGGTGAGTCTGTAGCGAAATCAACCTGTTTTCTGTTAATTTCGCTGTGGACTCAGGAAAAGACAGACAGGTGGCCAAAACCAAATTTTAAACCAATGCATGGAGATTTTCATGGATTTTTAGGATTTGACCATGATGACATGACAAGTGGGACTCTCTAAACTTAGTATAATGACCAATTCACAAAATTTCATCAATTTCATCAATTATTTTGCCAAAACATAAAACCTATGCCTAATGACCTTCCTAATCAAAAAATGAAATTTTATTGGTGATAACACAGTGAAAGATCACGTGGTTCCGCATATTGTTGAAAATAAGATGACAAATGAGGTGTGGACAACATTAACCACGTTGTATCAAGGTAGCTTCGTCCAGAGGAAGATGCTTCTAGAGAATCAGATGCGGATGTTCCAGATGCAAAAGGGAGAGGAGATTGATCCTTTCCTCTTTAGATTGCAGACTATCCAAGGGCAGCTGATTGCCATGGGGGCAACTCTTGATAATGGACTCATGGTGAGCACTGCCCTCAATGCAGTCACCGATGAGTGGGAGACCTTTGTCTAAACTATCTTGGGTAGAGCACAACTCCCAAACTGCAGGAACTTGTGGGCAATCCTTTGTCAGGAGGATAACTAAGAGGGAATTCAACAACAGAGGAGTCAAAATTAAGAAAGATGAGGAGGAAGATGCAACCCTAGTATCTAAGGGATAGAGGCAGCAAGGGTAGAAGAAGAAGGACCGATCCAAGGTTCAGTGCTTCAGATGTGGCGAATTGGGACACTTCGTCAATACTTGTCTTAGGAATAAGGGCAAGGAAGACTCAAATTCCAAGGCAACAACAACAAAAGGAGATGATGGCAACGATGATGATGTGGTCATGAGTGCTCTTGTACCTCAAAAGAAGAGGTGGGGTGACATAGATCTGTAGATTGAGCTACAAATGGTGGCAGTAGTGTCCTTGAGGTGCCTAAACTCTTGGATCACATATGAGCTACGGGAGTCGTTAAAGACAGTAGCAGGATGACTGGAGTCAGTGGATGTAGAGGATCATGGAGAGGCACAAGGCAGTGCTAGAACGCTGAAGATTGGAGCAATGCAGTGCAAAGGCAACAATAGCAGCAACGTGGAAGCAACAACATAGAGCTTGATGGGATTTTAGCAGCCCAGAGTGGCAGTGCTTACGCAGTGCAGGGCAGCAGTAGCGCAGAGGCTCTAGAGAGACAATGCAAAGAAACAACGGAGGGTGCTTCAGTGATGAGATGCAGCCAGAATGACTTGTCTGTCAGTTGTCGGGTGATTGTCCTTTAGTTGCTTACTTCTTAGCAATTGAGTTGCAGTGCAACAGTTAGTAGTGGCCGTGCTATATGCAACATGATTCAACAATTTGGGAGGGAGTTACAGTATTGATGTGCCAGTGACTATGGCAGAGTCATGGGCAGTAGTACAGAAAGCAACAACGCAGTGGATGGAGGACAACAGGCCAAGCATCAACAATGCAGGGGACCGATGCCAGAGATTAGAGTAACGCTTCTGGAGTGAAGTGTTGCTAGAGCACATTCCTCGCTAAGAGTGAGTGTTGAGATTTTGGGTAGCATCAGATGTGCTCGAGCTCCGAAACTTTGTGGAGGGGCTATGACCCATGAGATCTCCAAGACCCAGAAATGGTTTGGAGAAATTCCACCTGGTATAAAAGCTATTCAAATAATTAAATTTTTTAATGGGGGCCCTAAGTCTAACTTAGGGAAATTAAAAAATTAAAGTGAATTAATTTTTACATGTGGGTGAGAATGTTCCAAGTGACGTGGATCAAGTCTTTTCTAATCTTAGCCACTGATTAGAGATTAGATCACGACCGTTGATTTTTCAACGAGAAAAGTATTAAAGGAAGGCTTGGGGTCAGTTGGAGAAGACACACAGAGCAGTAACACTTGAGCTAAGTTGAAATTCAGGGGCACGGTTTGTTGAGAATTTTCGAGTGAGCTTGCAGTGCTCGAGAGGGGCAGATCAACGAGGGATTATTCTGATGCGAGGCTGAGAATACAAAGGCAGAGATGCAGATCCGTAACAAGCAGCGCATAGACCAACAAGAGGGACACAACCCAGCCAGGCTCATGCAGAGGCAATGCAGACGCTGATGAAGGGCCTTCAGGGTGACGCAGAGGTTGCGTTGAGCCCAAAAGGGTGACACAGGGGCAGCTTGTGCTGCGCAGAGGTTGCGCAGTGGCTACACTGAGCAGGAGAAACTAACGCAGAGGTTGGAGGAGTAGCTATGGGGTTCCAGTGGGCCAGAAAGGATTCGTATTCAGTGTTTTTAGAGGAGTGCTCTCTCGGCTGAATCAAGCATATTTTCTGTCTCCGAGTGATAGGTACATCTGCCGTGAAATTTCTCTGTTGGGCAAAGCATTACTGGTGCCCTTGATTGTATTCATATGTTCTGCTTAATAAACAAACCTTCTAAGAGCTGCTGCACCGATTTTCCTGCATTTGGTTTTTCCGGGGACATTGTCAAAAAAATACTGTGTCCTTTGTCATATGTGCACTATGTTCATTAAATGATCTGTATGTATGTGTAGGCTACAGTTGTGTTTACTTTGATATTTTTCTAAATGCTTCAGTTAAATAGCTTGTTAATTAAATCAAACAAGTAGGAGAAGTAAATCAAGATACTGTAGTAGGGTTTCTATATTCAGAAATTTTCACATGGAACCCTCGAAACAGTTTCTCTAAGCATTCTCAGAGCTCCACGGTGAAGATGCCCCATTCGTTTGTGTCGTAGCTCATTCAAATCTTTTTCTCCACTGAGATCGCTGCCTATTAGTGCCATTGGAGACTCGAGTTGCAACCTGTAAAGCTTGTTGCTTTGAGTTCCAATCTGAGCCTTCTTCTTCCAGCTTGGATGCTTAACGTATACTTTCCTTCCTATGAAATATACATCATATCCTTTGTCCTGTAACTGGGACATTGAAAGTAGATTCATTCCCAATCTTGGCACATGTAACACATTTGTGGCCTGAAGTTTATCTCCCGCTTCTGTCTGAAATACTATGGTTCCTCTTCCTACTGGGGTACACTTAGTTTTGTTTCCCATAGAAATCTGGAAGTTCATCCTTTCTTCTTGATTTCTTGAGATATTTCTCGAACCCCAGTCATATGTGCTGAGGCCCAGCTATCAATGTACCAATCATCAACTGATGCTAAAGTAGATAAGCAAGCAAATTCCTCTTCCAACCTGGAACATAATTCTGAGATGTAATGATCTTCCATCGTGCTTCTTCCTTCTCTGGCAGCCCTGCAGAAAACTATGTCACCCCTTTGGGATTATATTTGTTATTTTAAGATACAACACCACGACTTCCCTTCAACATAGATTCTTTTGTGCCTTTGCCTGATCTAGCTCTGATACCATGTGAAAATTTCTAAAACGAAATTCTACTGTAGTGTCCGATATTGCTTCTCCTACTTATTACTCATTAACAAGTTATTTACAGAAATTACTTCAGTAAATATTGAAATAAATAACTGTAGTTATCACAAATAAGATGTTGAGCAAAACATAAGGAAATACAAGCAAATCAATAACACAATTGTTTTTGGACAATTGTCCCAGGAAAAACCCAATGCGGGAAAATCGATGCAATAGACGAGGGTTTTATTTATTCTTCAGCAAAAATCTTTTGTACATTAAATGACCAGCAAAACAGAAAGAAAATACTATGAGGAATTTACAACTGAGTTCTGTTGATTTTTATAGCATCGGAAAGTGTTCGAGGTCTCAAATTTTGAGGAGAGGCTTGGACAACAGTGTTCTAGAGAACCCAGAAATCGTTTGTAGAAATTCCACTCAGATTTTGCTTTATTAAAATAATTGATTATTTTAATGTGATCCCTAAGTCTAAACTGATGGAAATTAGATAATTAAAGGGTATTAATAAAGCAGAGTGTGAATCTTCTAGAAAATGAAGATCATGTCATCTTTTAATCGGAGCCATTGATTAAAGATATAATCTGGGTCATTGATTCATCAACGAGAAGACTATAAGAGAAGGCTTGAGGGTCATTTGGAAAGTAATCCGGGCACATTCTTAATACCCGAAGGAAATCGATTTTGAAGCAAGAGAATTTGATTTCAGTGGGTGAGTTTGTAGAGGCAGGGGTGCAGAGACAGAAGGAGGAGGGAAAATTCAGCAGACAGAGAAGAAGAAAGGCAGAAGGATGCAGGTAAGGCAGCGCTGAGCAACAACATTAGCCCTCCACGTAGGATTATGCAGTCCAGGCAGGGACTACACAGAGAAGCTACGCAGATTGACGTAGAGGGTGCAGGAAGTCATCCTGTGTGTCGGGAATTCTTCCGATTGTCCGAAAAATTCACATCAGGTGTATGCTATTTTATTTTTCTCATTAGGACTTCTGTAAATGATCTTTTCACTACTGATGATAAATACAAACCCTCATCTACTGCACCGGTTTTCCCACATTGGGTTTTTTTCGGGGACAATTGTCCAAAAATAACTATGTTCATGTGGTTGTTTCTATTATGCTATATGTATTATTCTTCTGCTTTTGATTAGAGTGAAGTACTGCAGCTGTATTTATTTCAAAATTTACTGAAGCATCTATAAATAACTTATCAAATAAGTAGGTGAAATAAATCAATTACTGCAGTAATAATTTTCATAATTTTCATAGTGAAAATTTCACAAGTTCCTCACTTACTTCCCAGTGATTTTCCTACCCCAGAGAGCCTCTGTGTCCCTTTGTGTCTCATTGCGTTAGCCCCTGCGCAGTGGTTACGCAGTTCTAGTGTCACAACCCCTGCGCAGTGGTTACGCAGTTCTAGTGTCACAACCCCTGCGCTGTCACTGCTACTGTGTCATTGCCTCTACGCAGTCCTTCCTCTGCGCTGCTTCTCTCTGACAATCTCTATAGCCTCAACCCTTGCCGATCCCTCTCTCTCTTAACTCTCCCTCTGAATCGATTTCTCGTGCCGAACTTTAGCCAGTGAGAAAATCGATCTTCTTAGGAAATTGAGTATCTGCTTCTGTGTATCTTCCAAATGATCCTCAAGCCTTCCTTTATAGTCTTCTCATTAACAAATCAACAACCCAAATTAGATGTCTAATCGATGGCTAAGATTAAAACATGACTTGATCTTCGTTCTCTAGAAGATTCACACTCTGTTTTATTAATACCCTTTAATTATTTAATTTCCTTGTGTTTCGACTTAGGTTCCCCATTAAAATAATTAATTATTTTAATAAAACATGAACCGAGTGGAATTTCCACAAACAATTTCTGGTATTCTTTGGAATACAAGTGTCTAAGCCTCCACACCAAATTTGAGACTTGGAGCACTTTCTGATGCTACAAAAATCAACATGACCTGTGGCATTGAGAGCAATATATTGGGCATTGTTTGGAACAGACTTGAAGTATTCCTTGTTGCAGAACTTTGGTGCCTTTCTTGTTGCAGACCTAGCAATATTCCTTAAAGATTTTCTTGAGGAAATCTTAGACTACAATTTGAACTGTGGAGCTCTCCTCATTGAAGGAAACCTTGGAGCATTGCGAAAACATTATTGAAGAATTTTAGAAGCATCTTTGGATTGTATTGTTGAAGATCTTGTTAAAGCCTATTGAAGACTTGATATCTTTGAGGAGTAGCTGAAGACACCTTATTGGAGGATCCTTGAAAGACTTGAAAGATTGTTGAAGTACTTGTTAGAGTATCTTTGTAGCAACTGTTGTGTTGAAGCACCATGAAAGGCAGTCTTGAAGGAATCATCTATGTAGAATGAACATAGTTGAAGCCCTGATGGTGTAGCCTTGAAGAAGACTGCTTGGGTGACATGGAAGAGCCTTGGAGACACTTACTAGTTATTGACATTGTTGAGATTTTGGGTAGCATCAGATGTGCTCTAGCTCTGAAACTTTGTGGAGGGGCTAGAACACATGAGATCTCCAAGACCCAAAAATCGTTTGGAGAAATTCCACCCGGTGTAAAAGTTATTCAAATAATTAAATTTTTTAATGGGGACCCTAAGTTTAACTTAGGGAAATTAAAAAATTAAAGTGAATTAATTTACACATGTGGTGAAAATGTTCTAAGTGACATGGATCAATATTTTTCTAATCTGAGCCGTTGATTAGAGATTAGATTACGACCGTTGATTTCTCAACGAGAAAAGTATTAAAGGAAGGCTTGGGGTCAATTGGAGGACACACACATTGCAGTAGCACTTGAGTTAAGTCGAAATTCTGGGGCGCGGTTTGCTGAGAATTTTCGAGTGAGCTTGCAAGTGCTGGTGAGAGGCAGATCGGCAAGGGATATTTTGATCCGAGGCCGAGAATACATATATCAGAGAGACAAGTCTGTACCAGGCAGCATAGAGGCCAGCAGGAGGGATGCAACCCAGCCAGGCTGATGCAGAGGCATCACAGAGCCTAGAAGGGTGATGTAGGGGCAGTCTGTGCTGCGCAAAGGCCACCCTAGGCAGGAAAGGCTAACGTAGAGGCTGGAGGGACAACGCTAGGGTTCTAGTGGGCCAGAAAGGGCTCGTATTCAGTAATTCCCGTGAGGGTTTGAATCAGCCATATTTTCTGTCTCCAAGTGATAAGGTACAATAGCCGTGAAATTCTCTGTCGGGCAAACCACTACTGGTGCCCTTGATGTATTTAGATTCTTCTTAATAATAAAACACTCAAAGAGCTGCTGCATCGGTTTTCTCGCATTGGGTTTTTCGGGGACATTTATCTGAAAAATCATGTGTGACCTTTGTCATATGTGCGCTATGTTTCAGTAAATGATCTATATATGTGTAGGTTGCAGATTGTGTTTGCTTTGATATTTTTTCTGAATATTCAGTTAAATAACTTGTTAATTAAATCAAACAAGTAGGAGAAGTAAATCAATATTCTACAGTAGGGTTTCTATGTTAAGAAATTTTCACATGGTATCAGAGCTATTGCAAATCAAGTTGAAGGCATCAACAAGAGGCTTAAGAATTTTTGCTGTAGGAGGGAAGCTGAAGCTCAGATCCAGGAAGAGGTAGCACAGCACCAGAGGGATAGCACAGACCCAACAGAAGGGTGACGCAGAGCCAGTCTGCTCATTCAGAGCTGACGTAGAGGTTGACGCAGAGCTTGTGCTGAGCAGATGCAAAGGGTGACACAGGCCCTAGAGGGCGACGCAGTCCAAGTTGGAGTGACGTTGTGCCAGTTGCCGGGACTGGAAGTGCAGTTTCTAATCTTCAAAATTGCTGATGGGGCATCGATTCTGTCGGTGCAGAACAATGCCTAGAAAAGTTGACAAAGTAAGGGGAAACAATCCCTCAACAGAGTGTTTTGCCAAGAAATCTGAGATTCGATCAAGAGGGTGATCGTAGAGGGTTGATTCGGCATAATTGGTGAAGGATTTCCGGGAGGGAAGTCATTTGTTAGAGGGAACAGATTCTCTAGAGGGTTTCTATCGCCAAGAAACCCAGATCCAGTCTTTTGCTGAGTGTAGCAACAGTAGAAGCGAGAAGAGCACTTGATTCGACTTGTTTGAGCAGAGATGGCCCCGTACGGACTAAGAGATCATGATAGGTTAGACGTTCTGTCTAACTTTGTTATCTGGAAAGCCAGAATCCTGATAGTCCTGGAGAAGTACAATATCAAAGACCACGCAGAGAACGTCTTGGCTGTGCGAACTGATGCTGATGCTCTAAAGAAGTTAATGAAAATCAGGCGTGGGCTAAGCGCTTGATCATGGATGGAGTGAAAGATCATAGGGTCCCGCACATTGCCAAGAAGAAGACGACAAACGAGGTGTGGACAACATTGACCACACTGTATCAAGGTAGCTCTGTCCAGAGGAAGATGTTTCTGGAGTATCGGATGCAGATGTTCCAGATGCACAAGGGAGAGGAGATCGATCCCTTCCTCTTTAGATTGCAAACTATCCGAGACTAGTTGATTGCCATGGGGGCAACTCTGGATGATGGGCGCATGGTGAGGACAACCCTGAATGTAGTCACAGATGATTGAGAGACCTTTGTCCAAAGTATCTTGGGCAGAGCGCAACTTCTAAACTGGGGGGACATGTGGGCAATCCTTCTACAGATGGAGATCCGGAGAATATCCAAGAGGAATTCAACAACGAAGGAGTCAAGATAAAGAAAGAGGAGGAAGATGCAACCCTAACATCTAAGAGACAAGGACAACAAGGGAAGAAGAAGAAGGACCTATCCAAGGTCTGGTGCTTCAGATGTTGTGAATTGAGACACTTCACCAATACTTGTCGTAAGAGGAAGGGCAAGGAAGATTCGGATTCGAAGGAAGCAACAACGAAAGGGGACGATGGCAACGATGAGGATGTGGCTGTGAGTGCTCATGTACCTCGAGAGAAGAGGTGGGGCGACAAAGATATGTAGAGTGAGCTACAGATGGTGATGGCGAGATCCTTGAGGTGCCCAAACTCTTGGATCACATACGAGCTACGTGAGCCTTAAGATAGTAGCAAGATGACTGGAGTCAGTGGGTGTAGAAGATCATGGAGAAGCAAAGGCAGAGCTGGGACGCTGAAGATTGGAGCAGTGCAATGTAGAGGCAGCAGCAGCATGGAAGTAGCAGCATAGAGGCTGCTGGGACTTCAACAACGCAGAGGGGCAGTGCTTACGCAGTGCAGAGCAACAATAGCGTAGAGGCTCTAGAGAGACAACGTAGAGCAGTAGCAGAGGGTGCTTCAGTGATGAGATGCAGCCAGACTGACTTGTCTGTCAGTGGTTGGGTGATGTCCATCAGTTGCTTACTTCTCAGCAACTAAGTTGCAATGCAAGAATTAGCATTGGCAATGCTATAGGTAGCACGATGCAACAATTTGAGAGGGAGCTGCAGTGCAGATGTGGCAGAGTCATGGGCAGCAGTACAGAAAGCAGCAACACAATGGATGGAGGGCAGCAGGCCAAGCATCAGCACCGCAGGGGACCGATGCCAGGGATTAGATTAACGCTTCTGGAGTGAAGTGTTACTAGAACACATTCCTTGCTAGGAGGGAGTGTTGAGATTTTGGGTAGCATCGGATGTTCTCTAGCTTTGAAATTTTGTGGAGGGGCTTGAACACATGAGATCTCCAAGACCTAGAAATCATTTGGAGAAATTCCACCTGGTGTAAAATTTATTTAAACAATTAAATTTTTTAATGGGGACCCTAAGTCTAACTTAGGGAAATTAAAAAATTAAAGTGAATTAATTTACACATGTGGTGAGAATGTTCTAAGTGACGTGGATCAAACTTTTTCTAATTTTAGCCGTTGATTAGAGATTATATCATGACCGTTGATTTCTCAACGAGAAAAGTATTAAAGGAAGGCTTGGGGTCAGTTGGAGGACACACACATTGCAGTAGCACTTGAGCTAAGTCGAAATTCTGGGGCATGGTTTGTTGAGAATTTTCGAGTGAGCTTGCAGTGTTGGTGAGGGGCAGATCGACAAGGGATATTCTGATTCGAGAGAAGATGTTCAGCGCAGAGCTAGGGTGACACAGTCCCTCAGCCAGGGCCACGTAGCGTTACGGAGTGGCAACGTAGAGATTGCGCAGAGCTAGCTGGGGTTTAACCAGTTGCTCATCCGGATCAGCTAGGACTTGCGAGAGTGAGGTATATCTCACATTTTTCTCTATAGCCAAGGATTTCTCTGTTGGGTGAGCTAGTTTGTGGCACCCTAGATGTACTAAGAAACTGCTGCTTAATAATAATAAACCCTCATATCTGCTGCACCGATTTTCCTGCATTGGGTTTTTCCGGGAACATTTGTTCGAAAGATCTGTGTCCTTTGTCATATGTTCGTGATGTTCAGTAAATGATCTGTATTTGTGTAGGCTGCTAGTTTTGTTTACTTCGAAGTTTTTTCTGAATACTTCAGTTAAATTACTTGTGTAATAAATCAAGTAGAAGAAGTAAATCAATATTTAGTAGTAGGATTTCTATGCTCAAAAATTTTCACATGGTATGAGAGCATTGCAGATCAAGCTAAACCATCAGCAAAGGGGCTGAAGATATTTGCTGCAGGAAGGGCAACTGAAGCAGCACAGATCCGAAAGAAGGCAGTGCAACACTAGAGGGACAACATAGACCCTGCAAGGGTGACGTTGAGTCAGTCTGCTCGTGTAGAGGCTGAGGCAACTCTAGAAAGGTGATGCGGAGCCAGTTTGCTCATGCAGAAGTTGACGCAGAACCAAGAGAGGGACGCTGAGCCAGTCTGCTCACGCAGAAATTGATGCAGCACCACATGGGTGACGCAGTTCGAGTTGGAGAGTTGCTGTGCAGATTGTCGGGGCTGGAAGTGCATTTATGGTCTTCAGAAGTTGCTCATGAGACATCGGTTCCGTTGGTGCAGAATTCTGAGTTTTTTTGAGTCTTGGGGTAGCATCATATGTTGTGCTCTAGCTCCCAAAATTTGTGGAGGGACTAGAGTATATGAGATCTCCAAGACCCAGAAAGGGATTTGGGAAATTCCGTCCAGTTCGGGAGATAATTAATTAATTAATATTTTTAATTAAGGACCCTAAGTCTAACTTAGGAAAATATTAAAGGTAATTAATTAAAACATGTGAAGGAAATGACTCAAGTCACACGGATCAAGCTTTCTTTTAATCTTAGCCATCGATTCAAGATTAGATCATGGACGTTGGTTTCCCAACGAGAAAAGTATAAAGGAAAGGCTTGGGGTCAGTTGGAGAACACACACACGGAGGCAGAGCACTAAGACTAAGCTGAAATTCTAGGGCAGGTTTGCTAAGAATTTTCAGAAGTGTTTCAATTGCGGAGAGGGTGTAGTATTGGCTAAGGGGATGATTTGATCGCAGTGCCAAGAATGAGCAAGAGGCAGAGAGGTAGCAACCAGGAGCAGCGCAGAGGAGCAGTGGCAGCAACAGTAGCTGCGTAGGTGCTACGTAGGCCTGAAAAGGGCAGCACTGAGCCAATAGGAGACATCCAGGGTTACGCAGAGGCCATCCAGGGCAGTGTAGGGATAGCGTCACCCAGTCTGGGGTTACGCAACCCTCTCCAGGCCAGCGCAGAGGCACGCAGAGGGTAGCAGGGATGATGTAGAGGCTTCAGGGGCAGCGCTGGTGTTTCTAGAGGCAGAAAGTGGCTGAGTCCTGTAAATCCCGTTTGAGGATGTGGATCAGTCAAATTTTCTGTCTCCAGAACAGCAGGTTAGCTCCAAATCTATTTTTTCTCTGTCGGGTTAAACTGTAAGATGCCCAGATTTGCTGTATTCAGAAACTACTTAATAATATAAACCCTCCAACAACCAGAAGTCTGGTTTTCCTGCATTTGGTTTTTCCGGGACAGTTGTCCAGAAAATCTTGTGTGTCACTTTGTCTGTGTAAATGTATCTTTTGCTTAGATCTAAATCGGTGAAAGTCTGTTATGTGTTTACTTCGTTATTAATCTGAATTTCAGCATTAATAACTTGATTAAGTAGGAGAAGTATAACCAGATCTAACAATAGGGTTTTTGCATAAAGTAATATTCATAAATTTTCACATGGTATTAGAGGGATTGTAGATCTAGCAGGATCACCAACAGAAAACTGACCATCTCTTGCTGCAGAAAGCAGCAAAGAAAGCAGCAGCAGCCGTAGAAAGCCGGACCGGAAGGGACAGTGCAACAGCAGAGGGAGCAGAGCCACGTAGAGGTCGGAGTGATGCAGTCCTACACAGTCTCCACGCTGACCCACGTACTTACTGCGCAGAGACAACACTGGGACTGTCTGCTCACGCAAAAGGCAGCTAGGGTGACACAAATCTAAGTTGTTGCTGTTTCAGAGAGCCGGAAGCAGTGCTGCAGAGCTTCAGAAGTTGCTGGTGGGGTTAAATTTCTAAAGATTGAGAGTTTAGCCTAAGCACTAGGTGACAAAGAGCGGGAGGAGAATAGCTTTGCAGAGGGTTTCCAGCCAAAGAAATCTACAGATCGATCAGGGGATCGAAGAGAGATGATTCGTTTGATTTGGCAGATTTCCAAGAGAGGAGGTCAATTGTCAGAGGGAGCAAAGGGTGCCTGTTTCGCCAAGGACCCTAGATCTAAATCTCTACCATATAGAGGAGTTCCGACAGATTTGCTGAGCAGATGGCACCTCACGGATTACGTGATCAGGATAGGTTGGATGGTCTGTCCAACTTTGCAGTCTAGAAGGCCAGAATCCTGGTAGTCATGGAGGCATACGGTCCAAGGGACCATGCAGAAAAAGTCCTGGCCACGCCAACCGACGTTGCTCTCCTAGCAAAGCATGAGGAAGCTGCGACACATGCTAAACGCTTCATAATGGATGGGGTTAAGGATCATATAGTTCCACACATCACTGACAAGAAAACGACTTAGGAGATGTGGAAAGCCTTAATTGCCCTATATGAGGGAAAATCTGTCCAGAGGAGAATGCTTCTGGAGAATCAGCTGCGGTTATTCATGATGGCCAAGGGAGAAGAAATCGAGTCCTTCCTTTTCAGATTATAGGTGATCAGAGATCAGTTGTCTGCCATGGGAGCAAAGGTGGAGGATGATGTGATGGTAAGGACTGCACTCAATGCAGTCACAAAGGGCTGGGAAAATTTTGTCCAAAGTATCCTGGGCTGAGCAGACCTTCCCAACTGGGACAGTATGTGGGCAATCCTTCATAAAAAAGAACTCCATCGATTCACCAAGCGGCAGTGCAACACGTGATCAAGTAAGGTGAAGAAGGAAGAGGAAGAAGATGCAACCTTGGCATCAAAGAGACAGCTAGGGAAGAAGAACCGTGATCTATCCAAGATCAAGTGTTTCCAGAGCAGCGAACTAGGACATTTCGCCAACAATTGTCCTTGAAAGAAGAGTGACAAGGAAACTTCTACTTCCAAGGTTGCTGTGGCAGACGATGGTTTTGAAGATGGCGTAGCCATGAGTGCTCATGAACCACGAAAGTGGGGCGACATGGATCTGTAGCATACCTACAGAGTGATGGCGGGATCCTTGAGTAGCTCAGCTCTTGGATCACATCTGTGCTACAGGAGCCTTAAGACAGTAGCGAGACAAGTGGAGCAGTTGGTGCTGAGAATCACGGATGGAGCAGAGGCGGAGCTAAAGGCTTAAGGGAGCAACGCGGTGCAAATGCAACAGCAACAGCAACAACGCAGAGGCTGATGTGACTTCAACAACGCAGAGCAGAGTTGCTTATGCAGAGCAGAGGTGCAACAACGTAGAGGCTTCAGAAGGACAACGCAACGCAACGACAATGTAGGGGATTTTAGCGCAAGGGCTAATGTGACTTCAACAGCGCAGAGGGAGTCTGCTTATGCAGTGCAGAGCTGTAGCTGTGCATCATCCTTCAGATGACAGCATAGAGCAGCAGCCTATGGAGCTTCAGTGATTGGGATGCAGCCCAACTAACTTGTTTGTCAAAGATTGGGTAGCAGTTTCAGTTGTTTCTCTTAGCAACTGAAGTTGCAGTGCAGCAGTTGGTAGTACGATGTAGCAGATTGAGAGGGAGCTGTAGTACAGTTGTGGCAGTGGTGGTGGCAGTGTCATGGGCAGCAATACAGAATGGCAGCAGTAGCGTAGTGATGAAGGGCAACATGTCCAACATCAGTGCAGAGACCCACACCAGAGATCAGTGCAAAGCTTCAGGGTGAGGCAGAGTTGTACTAGAGCACATTCCTCGGTAATAGGGAGTGTTGAGTTTTTTTGAGTGTTGGGGTAGCATTGAATGTGCTCTAGCTCCCAAAATTTGTGGAGGGACTAAAGTACATGAGATCTCCAAGACCTAGAAAGGGATTCGGGAAATTCCATCCAGTTTGGGAGATAATTAATTAATTAATATTTTTAATTAAGGACCCTAAGTCTAACTTAGGAAAATTAAAATATAAAACATGTGATGGAAATGACTCAAGTCACATGGATCAAACTTTCTTTTAATCTTAGCCATTGATTCAAGATTAGATCATGGCCATTGGTTTCCCAACGAGAAAAGTATAAAGGAAAGGCTTGGGGTCATTTGGAGAACACACACACGGAGGCATAGCACTGAGACTAAGCTAAAATTCTAGGGCGGGTTTGTCAAGAATTTCCAGAAGTGTTTCAACTGCGGAGGGGTAGTATTGGCTAAGGGGATGATCTGATCCCAGTGCCAAGAATCAGCAAGAGGTAGAGAGGCAGCAACCAGGAGTAGCGCAGAGGAGCAGGGGCAACAGCAGCAGCTGCGCAACGCAGAGGGCTTCAGCGACTACGTAGGTGTTACGCAGGCCTAGAAAGGGTAGTGCTGAGCCAGCAGGAGACCTCCAGGGTTACGCAGAGGCCATCCAGGGCAGCGTAGGGACTGCGTCACCTAGTCTGAGGTTACGCAACCCTCTCCAGGCCGCGCAGAGGCACGTAGAGGCTAGCAGGGTTGATGCAGGGGCTTCAGGGGCAGCGCTGGGGTTTTAAGAGGCAGATAGTGGCTGTCCTGTAAATCCCATTTGAGGGTGTGGATTAGTCAAATTTTCAGTCTCCAGAACAACAGGTTAGCTGCAGATCTATTTTTTCTCTGTCGGGTTAACCAGTAAGGTGCCCGGATTTGCTGTATTCAGAAACTACTTAATAATAAAAACCCTCTAGCCGCCAGAAGACCGATTTTCCCGCGTTGAGTTTTTTCGGGGACAGTTGTCTAGAAAATCTTGTGTGTCACTTTGTCTGTGTGCATGTATCTTTTGCTTAGATCTGAATCGGTGAAAGTCTGTTATGTGTTTACTTCGATATTAATCTGAATTTCAGCATTAATAACTTGATTAAGTAGGAGAAGTATAACCAGATCTAACAATAGGGTTTTTGCATAAAGTAATATTCTGAAATTCTCACAAAGTGCCTAGCAAAGGTGAGAAAGTGAGGAAAACAGTCTCTTAGCAAATTTGTGCCAAAGAAATCTGAGATTCGATTAGGATGGTGATCGTAGAGGACTGATTCAGGAGATTTGGCAGGGGATTTTCGGGAGGGAAATCAGTTGTCAGAATTTGCCAAGGGATTTTTGGGAGGGAAATCAGTTGTCAGAGGGAGCAGCTACTCTAGAGGGTTTCTATCGCCAAGAAACCCAGATCCGGTCTTCTGTTGAGTGTAGCAGTAGTAGAAGGGAGAAGATTACCTATTTCGACAGTTTTTGAGCAAAGATGGTCCTGTACGGACTGAGAGATCAGGATAGGTTGGACGGTGTGTCCAGCGTTGCGATCTGGAAGGCTAGAATCCTAACAGTTCTGGAGGAGTACGGTATCAAAGACCACGCGGAAAATGTCCTAGTTGTGCCGATCGATGCAGACACTCTGAAGAAGTTCAATGAGAATCAAGCGCGGGCAAAGCACTTGATCATGGATGGGGTGAAGGATCACGTGGTCACACACATTGCCGAGAAGAGGACAACACATGAAATGTGGACAACATTGACCACGCTGAATCAAGGCAGCTCCGTCCAATGGAAGATGCTTTTAGAGAACCAGATGAGGATGTTCCAGATGCAGAAGGGAGAAGAGATCGATCCCTTCCTCTCTAGACTGCAGATGATCTGAGATCAACTGATTGCCATGGGGGCAACTCCGGATGAAGGGCTCTTGGTGAGGACTGCCCTAAATGTAGTCACTGATGAGTGGGAGACCTTTGTCCAAAGCACATTTTGGACAGAGCACAACTCCCAAATTGGGGTGACATGTGGGCTATCCTTCGACAGGAGGAGATCCGGAGGGTGACCAAGAAGGAATTCAGCAGCGAAGGTGTCATGGTGAAGAAGGAGGAGGAGGAGGATGCGACCCTAGCATTAAAGGGACAATGACAACAAGGGAAGAAGAAGAAGAAGGACCTATCCAAGGTCCGGTGCTTTAGATGTGGCGAACTTGTACACTTCGCCAACACTTGTCCTAAGAGGAAGCACAAGGAATCTTCAGATTCCAAGGTAGCAGCAGCTAGAGGGGATAGTGATAGTGAGGATGATGTGGCGATGAGTGCTCATGTGCCTCGAGAGAAGAGGTGGGGCGATATTGATATGTAGAGCAACTACAGATGGGGAGGTAGGATCCTTGAGGTGCCCAAACTCTTGGATCACATTCGAGCTACGGGAGCCTTGAGACAGTAGCAGGATGACTGGAGCAGTGGGTGCATAAGATCATGAAGAAGCAGAGGCAGAGCTGGGATGCTATAGATTGGAACAACGCAGTGCAAAGGTAGCAACAACGCAGGGGCTGATGGGACTTCAGCAACGCGGAGGGGCAGTGCTTACGCAGTGCAAAGCAGCAGCAACACAAAGGCTCTAGAGGGACAACACAACACAACAACCAAGGGTGCTTTAGTGATGAGAAGTAGCTCGACTGACTTGTCTGTCAGTGATTGGGTAAAGGTCCTTCAGTTGCTTACTTCTCAGCGACTGAGTTGCAGTGCAACAGTTGGCAGCGTGATGCAGCAATTTGAGAGGGAGTTGCAGTACAAATGTGGCAGTGTCAGTGACAGTGACATCGATTTCCAAAGGATAGGGAAGAATCGACAAATAGGGCAGAATCGAATTTCGAAGGATTAGGGAAGAATCGAAAAATAAGGCAGAATCGAAGTCCAAGGTAGGTACCACCCAAGGATCAGAGGGCCCTTTTGATTAGGGTAGAATCGTCGTCCAAGGTAGGTACCACCCAAGGATCAGAGGGCCCGAAGGATTTGGGTAGAATTGTCGTCCGAAGGTAGGCACTGCCCAACGTAGGCAGTCAAGGAACCAATGTTGAATGTAAGCAGAGGAAGAAACAAGGGTAGCAGTGGTAGAGGTAGAGCAGTGGGAAGGAAAGGAATGGATATCGAAACTAGTGGAAAGAGAGGTTATGACAATTTGGCAAGCCAGCCAGAGAGGCCATTAGGGATGGAGAATGAGGCAAGAGCAATAACGCAGTGGATGGAGGGCAGCAGGCCAAGCATCAATGCAGAGACCAATGCCAGAGATTAGGGAAATGCTTCAGTGTGGAAGTATTGCTAGAGCACACTCCTCACTAAGAGGGAGTGTTGAGATTTTGGGGTAGCATCGGATATGCTCTAGCTCCGAAACTTTGTGGAGGAGCTGGAACACATGAGATCTCCAAGACCCAGAAAGTGTTTGGACAAATTCCATCTGGTGTAAAAGTTATTCAAATAATTAAATTTTTTGATGAGGACCCTAAGTCTAACTTAGGGAAATTAAAAAATAAAGTGAATTAATTTACACATGTGATGAGAACATTCTAAGTGACGTGGATCAAGCTACTTCTAATCTTAGTCGTTGATTAGAAATTAGATCACGGCCCTTGATGTATCAACGACAAAAGTATAAAGGAAGGGCTTAGGGTCAGTTGGAGGAGACACACAGAATCTAAGAGATCAAATTCTTCAGTCAGAGTAGTGCTTGGACGAAGATCAGATCTGAGTGATTCAGAGAAGCAGTGAGGGGCAGATGCAGTGATTGGTCATGAGGGCCAAGAGTATAACGCAGAGCAAGGGCAGCTGAGACGCAGTGGAGGCAACGCAATCATCAGAGCGTGTGACGCAGTCCCTAGAGAGGGTGATGCAGGCCCACGCAGGGTGTACAAAGGGGCATCGCAGTGTCTCCAAGGAAAATCTGAAATCTAGCTGGAGACTGGGGTTTCTGAGCTGACAGGGCTGAAACCAGACTCCGAGAGAAGCTGATTAGCACAGAGCTAGGGTGACGCAGTCCCTCAGCCAAGGCCACGCAGCCTTACGTAGTGGCAACGTAGAGACTGCGCAGAGCTAGCTAGGGTTTCACCAGTTGCTCATCTGGATCAACTGGGACTTGCGAGAGTGAGGTATATCTCACATTTTTCTTTGTAGCCTAGGATTTCTCTATTGGGTGAGCCGGTTTGTGGCACCCTAGATGTACTCAAAAACTGCTGCTTAATAATAATAAAACCTCATATCTGTTTCACCAGTGTTCCCGCATTGGGTTTTTCAGATGACATTTGTCCGAAAAATCCGTGTATCCTTTGTCATATGTGCGTGATGTTCAATAATGATCTGTATTTGTGTAGGCTGCTAGTTGTGTTTACTTCGAAGTTTTTTTGAATACTTCAGTTAAATAACTTGTGTAATAAATCAAGTAGGAGAAGTAAATCAATATTTAGCAACAGGATTTCTATGCTCAGAAATTTTCACAGAGAATACATGTATCAGAGAGGTAGATCCGTAGCACGCAGCGCAGAGGCCAACAGGAGGGACGCAACCCAGCCAAGTTGACGTAGGGACAGCGCAGGGGTTGACATAGAGGCAGCGCAAAGCCTAGAAGGGTGATGCAGGGGCAACCTGTGCTGCGTAGAGGCCACACTGGGCAGGAAAGGCTAGAGGGACAGTGCTGTGGTTCCAGTGGGCCAGAAAGGGTTCCTATTCAATAATTCCCGTGAGGGTTTGAATCAGCCATATTTTTTGTCTCCGAGTGATAAGGTACAACTACCGTGAAATTCTCTGTTGGGCAAGCCACTACTGGAGCCCTTGATGTATTCAAATTCTGCTTAATAATAAAACCCTCAAAGAGCTGCTGCACCGGTTTTCTCGCATTTGGTTTTTCCGGGGACATTTGTTCGAAAAATCAGGTGTCCTTTGTCATATGTGCGCTATGTTTCAGTAAATGATCTGTATATGTGTAGACTACAGATTGTGTTTGCTTTGATATTTTTCTGAATATTCAGTTAAATAACTTGTTAATTAAATCAAACAAGTAGGAGAAGTAAATCAATATTCTGTAGTTGGGTTTCTGTGTTCATAATTTTTCATAGATGTTGGCCTTCATCCTTGGAGTAGAGCTGGACAAGACCCCTTGCAGAAACCATTGAAGATTTGAGAAATAGTCCCCAAAGTATTGTTGAAGCCAGTTGAAGACGTGTGTTAAAGAGCCTTTGAAGACTCACTTGTTGCCTTGATTGAAGACATTCCTGGGAACATGCTTTGAAGACCTTGTGGAGATGACACTCAAGACTTGTTGAAGATTTGTTTGGAAGTTTTGAGGAACTAGTGGAATTACCTTGAAAATTGAAGCAGATTGAGAGGGTTGGAGCCCTAGAGGATTGGAGTCCTCACAGAAAGTTGGAGCCTTGTGGAAAACTAGGTTGGAGCCTGAACTGTTGAGAGGATTGGAGTCCTCAAATAGCCCAAGTTGGAGCTTGGTCGTACAGTACAGGTTGGATCCTGGTCCATTTGAAGATTGGAGTCTTCATCTAGGGTTGGAGCCCTGAAGTATCATTGTACATGATTTGTTGTAAAGAGGATTGGAGTCCTCGTCATTATTGTTAGTAAAATTATTTTTTTGTTGTGCATTTTGTGTTCTGGTTTATTAAGTGATCTTAACTGGAATAAAATAACAATTGTAAAAGAAATACTGATTCACCTCCCTCTCAGTGTTTCCAACAGATCATACCTTGATCTGTTTCTTCCTTTATTCAGTCTTGAATGATGGAGGAGATTGTGTATGGCTTCAAGGCTTGTGGAGATTTCTAACCTCCATTGCCTCTACGACTTTGTTGCTTTCGATTTCCACATCTCTTGTATAGTTCGAAGTGACTTTATTCTTTGGTTTTTTTTGTTGTGCTTTCATCTCTCTCTCTCTCTCTCTCTCTCTCACACACACACACACACACACACACACACATTTAGTTTCTCGCAGTGTTTAGTTTGGAGATACAATAGGCACTCCTCTTGCTTTGTCTTTTTACTGTGCATTATCCAGTCCAAGTGTCCTTTTTGATCATTCATGAACATTACTATTAATTTCTTTCATTTTCGTTGCAGTTACGTGTTTTTGTTTTTTCTTTTCATGAGAAATTCTTCATATACAATGTTGACCTATGTTAAGGATTGGTTATAAACCAAACGTCATTTTGGTCCCAAGATGTGTTCACTTTGTAAAAATCCATGACAGTATGTAATTTTGATCTTAACAGGTATTTAGTTTTTGGAATCCACCACAGGGTATCAAGATCATGGTTTTCTTGTTTGATTCATTCAGATCCTGAAGCCTTCTTCAGGTTCTAAATGCATGCCTAGCAAGAACATCTAGGCAGGGTCCAAGAATTCTGTGTCAGTAGTCCAAAATCTGCCCAAGTTGATACAACAGTAGTGGTAAGATTTGGTAGGATTCCTTTCTAACGTCAAAGCCATCCCTACTGTGAGTGCAGCTAAATGGGATGTTACATGACTGCTTTTCTCATGTCTAACTGATCATGCTGTGGTAGTTCTATGACCTTAGACTGTCCATCTTCACCATTTTCTTTCCCATTTTCAAATGAGCTGTTTTACTTTCAGATAGTAAATTGATTTTAAAGTATTTATCCATCTGGATTCTGTTGATTTTACTCATTACCTAAACTGAATAAGTAAGTTGTTAGGAGCGTTGTATTTGTTTTAAACAGTACATATTTGATAGAATAATTCAAGTTTGCATCAACATCTTTATGTCTTAGTGTAACTTCACAAATAACACGTGAACTTGAAGCTTGTCTGCTCTACGTTAGCAATTTCAGAATTTAACTATTCTAGTAAGATAGATAAGCAATTTAGGATGGATTAATTTTCCAATGAAATGCCCAAAACACCCTTGGTTGAGAGTGTAAAGCTGTTGTAAAAGAAGCCTATCTGCTTCAATGTAGCTGTATCATTTTTAGTGACTGACAGTATGTAGTGCTCAACTAGCAAAAACAGGGAGTCCTTTTCCATCTAAGCCCATTGTAGGAAACTTTATTCTTTAAATTGTTTTAGATTCTCAAGAAAATATAGTTTCTATCAATCATTCTTTGTACTGTTTGTAACTAACGATATAATAGTTTCATCCTATTGATGATTGTCAGGTTCCTGGAGCAGAGGCTCTTGTTGTGAGGGTTGTGTCATCTGTTGACAAAAAAGTAGAAGTAAAGCCACATTTCCTGGAGATAGTTGGAGGTGAAGATTACCCAGTTGAATTTCCATACAGGTCAAAGGTATATTGCTATTTGTTAAGATATGTTTATTACAAGGAAAATGATTACAATCAGCATTGAACAAGAATGGTGTCATAGGGCGACAATGAACACCTGAATTTTTTTAACATAGTATTAATCCATGTTGAATTGTGTAAATCCTATGGTGCAGAAAATGAATGCCACCCATATTCCAGTTCATTAAGTATTCATCTGTGGTTAAGTTTATCAATCAATAAGGGACTTGACTCTTTGCCTAATCCACTAAAAAATGACATTGGTGCCAGATCTGAAACCAGTCCTACCATTTGATTACACTTTCTTTCCATCTAGATTCTATGGATTCTAAGGCCACTTCTAATCTACATCCTGGATCAGAAGTTCAGAACTAGAACTGGTATGCATGATGAGGGCCTGTGGAGCAGTAGTTGTCTGGATAGATCTCTCCAGGAATGCCAATCTCCTCTGATAGGGTCCAAAGATCTACTCAAGAAGACAAACCCTTCTTTGTAAGCAATTTTCTTTTACTTCTAAAGAGAGCCAAGAGAATCTGCTGAAGATTTGAAGTATCTTATGCTTCTGGAATCAAGGTTCCTACCATTACAAAGTCTTTAGAGCTTCCATTCTGGGAGACTATTTAACATGCTTACCAGATACTTTTTAATGTAGAATTCTGAATAGAAATGTCAGAATAATTGTAAACAATGTCTACAAGACTAAATATCTCTTTGAAGCCACATACATGGGGTCCTGTATTAACTCTGTGCACTCCATCTACTTTTAAATTAAAGAAAGTATAGTGCTCTGTCATATTTTGAAAGATTTTTCAAGTTAGACTGTCTCTTTCTAATACGGTGCCTCTTACCAAAATTTGATAATGTCATGGCCTTTGAGAATGTATAGTTCTTTTGAGATCCTTGACTGTTTTCAAGGAGTTCAGACATTTCCTTGCTTGGACTTGAATCTTAGGTAGCTCAATAGTGTATTCTTTTCAAATTGAAAATTATTTTTTCATTGTTGCATCATTTCTTTTTTCAACCCAATGTTGACTGGCATCATTGGAGACGTTTGATGTTTACTGTTATTTTCGTGATAATCAGTTTATTGAACATTTCAAATGATACTGTTGATGCTATCAGGTTCTTCTGCTATTCCAGAAAATAGAAGGGGTAGAGGTTTGCCTTTTAAGCATGTATGTTCAGGAATTTGGCTCAGAGTGTTCACATCCAAACCAGCGCCGTATTTGCCTCTCTTACCTGGATTCTGTGAAATACTTCAGGCCAGATGTGAAAACTGTGACAGGAGAATCGCTTCGTACTCTTGTTTACCACGAAATTTTGGTAATGTCTAATTTAACCCAAAGACACAAAGCAGCTGTTAAATTTAGACTATCTTATCCTGCATTTATCCCTTATAATTTATTGTAAGTGATTCAAAAAAGATGTGGTTACAGTGAGACTGAGAATGAATGCATGAAGTGTTTACTTCTTAAGATTGCACAACAAATTATTATTATTATTATTATCATTTTCTTCTCTTGTTAAAACAAATTATCTTTTTTCCTGCCTATCTTGTGCTCTGTAAATAGACGAAGTTCTAATACACAAGGAGAAGAGGAGTAACTAAGATTTTGAGAAACTAATAACTCTTTCAAACATCACGCTTTTGCATGATTTTCAATAGAGTACTTACTAATGCGTATTGTTTTGTGGAAAGATTGGTTATTTGGATTTTTGCAAGCGAAGGGGTTTCACAAGTTTCTACATATGGGCATGTCCTCCTTTAAAAGGAGAAGACTATATTCACTATTGTCACCCTGAGATACAGAAGACTCCAAATTGTGATAAGCTCCGTGAATGGTATGGAATTCTTTGATTTACCTCGTGACTGGGTTTTAATAAAATACGCTACAGATATGTGTTTATATATCAAGTGTATGATATCTCTTCTTAGAACCATGTAAAATGTCGGGTTATGTTGACTCTTTTATTTAGATGTATATGCTAGAAAAACAATTTTCTATTGAAGACCATATTTTTGTTGAATACATCCTTTTTACAGTATATTCTCTCAAAGCTCTCTTATTTATCTGGTGAAATCATATTACAGGATCATTTTGAAGTACCCCACTACTGTAAGAGGCTAAAGCCTTCACCCTATACAACACAGCTTGTCATCAAGTGCAACATTAAAGTACTACCATGTACACATACATAATATTAACAGAGTGAGCTTTTGGCCTGATAGTCTGTCACAAAACATGTTACATGCCTCCCTTTTAGGTCACCAGAGTGTAAGTTGTAACACAAAACAGATTTATGCAAGTGGATAGTATCATAAAATATTAACTCTCAACTGCACATTATGATCAAGTAGTATTTAAGGCATTCTCCTTTCCATCAAATTTTCCTAAACCTATAACAGATAGTACCCCATGACATTGATATATGCTGCACAAGTTTCTGGGATGGGGCAATAAGTTCCCTCTGCATTTCCAAGGATGGCAAAAAGGGGACAGTAAATTGAGAAAAAATGAAAATTCTTGAAAACAATTCCAAGAGATATTCAGAACTGCCCCAAGGAAACTACCCAGGAATTTAAAAATCAAGTGTCATACTTACATGATATATCATACATACTATTCACAATTCCGTAAATAATAGCATTAAAGAATAAAAAATGTAAATGATAATTTATTTTGTTGGACACCTAATCTGTTAGGGTTATGGTGGACAGTTACTGAATGTCCAAGAGACCTTGAAAGTTAAATCCAATGGTCAAAATATTGTATTTAAATTTTATATGTGTATCATCTTTAATGAAAGAAATTCAAGCGTATTCTTTCATTCTAGTTGCGCATTCTAACAGTTGTATCAGAGCAGGCCAGGTCTGGCTGTTTTCCAGAGCCTGTCAACTATGCATCCGCCATTGCTCTTCTCTGTCTGGAGTATAGAAACACTTCCCTTCTAAGTGTTGTTGAGCGTTTCACTACGACTTTGCCAGATTGTAGTCTTGGATTCTGTTAGGAACTGGGCCAATGATGTCCTTTTTGTAATAGTTCTAACACGTCTGCCCTATTTTTGCTTCCATTTGGTATTTCAATTCTTTCCCTCAAACAAGAATCTTATTGAAAATGGGGACTGAGTTTGGCTCTCGTTCAGAGTGTGGACAGTGAGAGCTTGTCTAAGCTGTTGCATCAATGGATGGTTCTTGTTCTAGGGGTCGTTCGTGCATGCAAAGACATGCAGATCCTCGACAACCTGTAGGAGATCCTTCTTGCATAAGCACCTCGCAGTGAGAAGCTCCACGTCGCGCGTGCTTAGTGTTTTATTGGCTGCTTGAGAGACCATGCTTTCACCGTTCTTAGCATGTATTCTTCCAGGTGCCTCGGATCTGCAGCCTAGCAGAGCGTGAGAAAATACTTGGAGAATCGATATGGTGGGTGACTCCTGCCATAGCCTTAAGGTCCACTAAACTGCTCAGTGAATCACCAGAATAAGGATCAGACGCTTAAATACCTAAGGGCTACCGCTCAAAAGTTAACGACCCACCAGCAAAAGCAAGATATCATATGGATAGAAATATTCTTTTTGGGCGAGAGATTGCTGTTGTATTCGCTGAAAAGATTAGGAAGAAGCCAGGGGAGCTCAGTTTGTCCAAGGAGATGCTGCGAATCCATAAGCCCTGTTGCCACAAAATCTAGCAAGTCTTGGAGAGGGAAACCATACAAGGCATAAACTAAACCAAGAAACAACAATGGGGTAGTGGCCCACTGCCACCAGAGCCAAAACCCCCTGTTCTTTATGGACTTTCACTAATTGGAGGAGTCCATGTAGGAAAAAGATCACTTATGTCAGATATTCTAAGGTTAATATGTAAGGTGACCGTACTAGGAATTCTTCAAGAAAGACACAATTTAAGTTCAAGGCTCTACAAGGAGACAATTCGCTTTCTATGACGAGACCTAGGAAAGAAGGCACGAGACCTAGGTTTTGATAAATTTTAATGAGTGTTGGGGTTTCCAAAGGTCAAAGCTAAGATAAAAGGTTCCCAATAACGTGTACTAGCAATGCCAAGGCTGATTATTTCTTCAAGAAAGCACTTAAGTTGAAGCAAGGAAAAACTGGGGTTTCCCTCCTAGGCAAACAACTAGGGCTAGAAAGTTTATGGATGAAATTGAAGTGGATGTCCACCAAAAGGATAGATTTTGTGGCAATTAATATTCCCTTGATGTTTAGGTTGTCCAACCACCAAAACTCTACTTGTCTAGGGATTTACACCAAGCCCTAGTTTCCTAGCTTGGCCTTGAAAGGGCCGAATTACAAGAGAGTAAATATGGATAAAAATAGAGTATGATCACCGACCAACTAGACTTGTCCCTGTCCCTTGAGAATATGGAGTCTAGGATGAGATAGATTAGACAAAAATGTTTCCAAAGAGGCTGAAATTTGATGCCCTAGGAACAAAATTTCAAGCATTTACCTATGCAATGGAAAAATGGATTTTCATGGGAGAGCTTCTAGGAGTTCACCACTAGGAAAATTTATTACATGTTATGAATGAGTAATGCATGCAATATTCATCTAGATAGCAATTCAATTAATCTTCAACAAATTAGGGCACAATTTAACATAACCTAGAATAAATTATTCCATACATTAGACGTTAAGAAATAAATATTCAACAATTAAGTGCACTTACAAGATAACATGCAATATTTCCATTTATAAGACCAAAGAATAGCTCCAAAGAATATCCAAGATCAATTCCAAATATCAAAATACATCCAAGGCATCCAATTCATCCTGTTGCACCCATTTTGTCACAAGTCCATGGAAGAAATGATCAAATTTTTTTCAAAGTTCAGAATCATCAACCAACACTTTGATGTATCATTGTAAATTCAATTTCTGCAAGTTGTAATGTAAATGATGCTAGTACGACCGTTTTATTATGTAACAACACCTAGGTAAGCCTCTGATTTTGGCAACGAATTTCATCATAGGAGGTTTTTTAACCTCACAGCATTATGTGTGTTTCTAAACATGGATAATCGATAGAGTTTTTCATCCAACTTAAACCCCAAAGCTAGGGTGGAATTTATTGACAAAGTCTTAGGTGAGTCCTAGTGTTATATCAAGTCTTTGTAAAAGTGGTTTATTTACGCTATTTGGCTAAATTATTTCATTACATATCACTTGGTTTACTAGATCATATTGTGTCGCAGAATTGGGTAATTATTTTGAGGGTCTATAACAAATGGGTATAATTATTTTGAGGGTTGAATTTATAATATCTTATGTAAAAAATATTTGAGTGCATGGTCCCTGATACTTAGATACCATGGCTTAAATATTTGAGGGTGGAAAAAATAATTAATTCCGTCTTGTGTAAATTAATTATGTTTTTTGGCTAAAATAAAATAAAATCCTAAGCAAGAAGATTAATTAATTTAGAGTCAAAAAATACTTTTAGAGAAATTAATTTTCTCCAAGTAGAAAATGACTAAAAAATTAGTGGGTCAAAAAACGTTAATTTTTAGAGGTCCCACACCAAAGCAAAAAATGGATTTTTTAAGAAAAATTAAGCCCTTGGACCTTGGTAGTCAAATCAAAGTCAAAATTTTGAGGAAATTAACCCAAAAAATTAATTTTTGGATTAATAAAAAATGGATTTTATGAGAAATTCGAAATTTTCCTCAAAATAAATATTTTCGACAACAAAGATTAAAAGATGATCAAATATTTATCAACGCTTGAGATTATTTTTATGGGGATCAAGCCAACTAGCCGTTATTTTCCACTTGGAGGATTTATCTATAAATTAGAAGCCATTTGTTTCTCAAGTCACGATGATGACTATGATTCTAGAGATGTAAATTTGTAACGCTAGTATTGATCCATTGATCTGCTGGGAACATTTGATATCATAATAAAAGACTTTGGGGTTCAGTTCATGGTGTCCTTGTTTCATTGATTTGTGGTACATGCTAATTATGTGCTAATCCTATTTTGTGCTAAATTTTTATATAAGATTGTTATCTCATTTATCGGTGATAAAAACATTCTATTGGTAGATTTTGGGTCTATCTTAGGTGATCTATTTCACCATATGTCTAATGAGTTTGCTTGAAGAAATATTATAGAGATCTGCAGATACACAAGCCCTTGGGATCCAAGTTCATAGACTATGGGCACAAACTGACCTTGTTTGGGCTCTGGGAAATTTATATGATTTTCTTACTTTGCTAAAGACTGTGGTTAATACTCTAACTGTGAAAATTTCATCTATTGCAGTAATTGGAAACTATTCTTCTAATTGTAAATTTAATTATGTAGTTTATTTGCTATGGAAAACAACGAATAAAATCATAGCTGCAATTTTCACAATAAAATTACTGCGGAAAATAAAATATTGGAAACTGAGAAATTCTAGCACACACAAGAATATTAACACAATTATTTTTGGACAAATGTCCCTAGAAAAACCTAATGCGGGAAAACCGGTGCAACAGATGAGGGTTTTCTTATTATTCTTCAGCTGCAAATCTGAGTACAAAAATGTTAGATGCTCTACTGGCAATCTATTCTGAGGAAAATAATGGGAGAATTTTTTCACACTCCACTACAAATTTCTGCCTCCGAGATGGACCCTCTATCCTCACGCTGGAGCCTTTGCGTCACTCTCTGTACAGTGATTGTGCAGAGCTACTGTGGAATTCACTCTTCCTCACTCTGTCTCTTCCGGAAGTTGGAAATCTTCCTCCTGGAATTCTGCTGGTCTCCTCTCTCACTTGCTACTCACCCTTTGGCTCTATCTTCTCTACTGAATCACAACCACTGGGAAAATCGAATTGCCTGGGCAACTGAGTAATTGCACTGGTGTGTTCTCCATCTACCCATTGAATTCTTCTTATAATATTCTGTTGGGGCACCAACAACCGAGATTAAAACATAATCGATGATCCAGATTAATTCCCTGTCGATTCGTGTGAGTTTCTAGATGATTCTCACCTTATCTCAATTAATACTTATTAATTAACCATATTCCCTAAGTTTAGAAGGAAATATTTAAAAATTGGTTATTGATCTAATTGAGACACTTCTAAGTTGAATTTCCAGAAACGATTTCCAGGTTTTGGAGAACTTAGATATTCTAGCCTCTCCACAAAAATTTGTGGCTAGAACACATCCGATGCTACAAAAACTAACACTCCCTCTTAGCGAGGAATGTGTTCTAGTGCTGCACCTGCTGCAACAACACCATGTCTTTGCATCATCTCTGGTCACGCTGTTGATGTCTGGCTACTACTGCTCACCCACCACTGCGCAACTCTGATATGAGCAACATCTGTGCTGCTGTTGACCCTGCCGAACTGCTGCCAACACTGCAACTCCCTCTCATCTACTGCTATTGCAACTGCAACATCTACAACTGAGAATCATCCAAAGTAACTTGTCCCTGCTACTGAAACGAGTTCTCCACCATACCCATTTGTTCCCTGAATTGGACGAACTTAGCTCTCCCTAGAGCTTTCGTGAGTATGTTTTCCACCACCTCTTCCGTGGGAACATATTGTAGCTGGACTGGCCCACGCTGTACATAGTCTCTGATGAAATGGCTAATATCTATGTGCTTCGACCTGTCATGAAACACAAGACGCTCAGAGAGCTTTATGCAACTCTAATTATCACAGTAGACGTTGATCACTTCCATCCTCTACCTGAACAAGCTTACTAGCAGCTTCCTAAGCCATATAGCTTTGCACGTAGTTGTGTTGGCTGCCATATACTCTGCTTCTGCAGAGCTCAGTGATACTGACTTTGTTGGAAATATTGTCATTGTGGCAAAGGAGCACAAAGGAGCAGCACCAAGACAAGGGAGCAGATCAGATTCAGATGGAATTGTTGCAGAGATGTCACACAAGGTTTAATGTATCAGTGGGTTGCGGCTGCCCATTTGGGGTTTTTACTGTAATGGAAAACGATGGATAAGAACCACATAAATTGAATATAGAGATTGTGAAGTGTGTAGAATTAACTTCTGTGTAAAGGAGTGGAGGAGGATTTGAATGTGTATTAGCCTCTGTGTAAAGATGGAGAAGGAAGGTTCCAGAGAAATCGAAGTTAAAATTGAAATCCGGCGGAAATCCGGCTTCAAACGCAATTTAAACAGAGTTTGCAGGTTAAGTGGTTTTGAAGGAAACCGGACACTGTTGTTGCACAGCCTTTGAGTTGTGAGCGGTTTTTACCATTTCGAACGAGATCGAATGAGATTGCGACACGTCATGAGCACAATACCACCCATTTCGCGTTGCTTTTGGGTGATAAAGTTCTGGCGTCGATTGAACGCGATTGCTGTCCAATTAGATCTGTGGAAGATCCGACGGAGTTCGCGTTAAAAGCTGCGTGGGAGTTAAAACAAGGTATGGACTCGACGTTGTATGCAGTGAAGTTTTATTAAGGGTTTGAAGTCCGGAATTATTTTCGAAGGTCTAAAGATTCCGAAGGTTTTTTAATATTTCCGAAGGTTTAATGATATTTCAATGGAGTTTTATTAAAGTGGTTGAAGTTCGGAAATACACTGCCGAGGAGATTTTAAACTTTGTTTAAAAATAAATTAAACATTTCCGAAGGTTCTGATATTCATTCCAAAAGAGTTTAAAACATTGGGTTAAAGTGAGTTATATTGTTCCAAAGGTTAAAATGGGGATTTTGCTTCCGAATATTATAAAAGTGGATTATAATGTTTTGAATGGGAAAAGGGACTTTTAGCTTCCGTGGTGCATTTTTATTAAATAAATCAATCAGATCATAAATCAGAAGCAAGTGCGATGAATGGGATGCAATGTGATCGCATATCGCAATCGGGGCAGTAGAAAAATCGCACAAACACAGTGGTCACAGAAAATGCGAAGTGTGATATGATGACGTGGGGATGACGTGGCAAGTGACGTGGACCTGACCCCACAAATCGCAAATAAATCAAGATTATGTGGCAGTGACGTGGAGATGACATGGCAAGGTGACGTGGCACGATGACATGGAGATGACGTGGACCTAGCCCGCATATCGCAAATCGCAAGATCGGAGGGGTGAAGATCGTAAGAGCAGAGTTGCGATGCGATGCGATGCTATTGCATATCGCAATCGGCGATGCTCATGTGATAAGAATTCGTAAGTCGTAGAATTTGTGATGCGATGGATAGTTGCGATGCGGTGGATAGATGCGATGCGATGCGATGCTATCGCATATCGCAATTGGCGATGCTCATGTGATAAGAATTCGTAAGTCGTAGAATTTGCGATGCGATAGATAGATGCGATGTGATGCTATCGCATATCGCAATCGGTAGTACTCATGTGATAAGAATTCGCAAGGTATAAAAGTTGCGATGCGAAGTAGCGAGAAAGCCTGGTGGGACCCATCGCACATCGCATATTGGGAGATCAGATGGATGAAGGCACACGGGATATCTGAATCGCCGAAGTGCGATATAGATCATGGACGTGATAAAGATCAAAGCCGAAGCCTAAAGCATTTCACTTTCGGAAGTATGTGGATTTCCTTTGTTAAATCGTTTCGGAGAGCAAAGGAGGATTATAACGTAAAACAAAAAGGAAAGTATGAACGCGAGTAGAAAGGCTCTCAAGGACTCGACACAGAGAAAAGGGCAGAATCATGGGTTTAACAGACGGTGAAGGTTGATCACAAGTGAAGAAAGGTCGCAACAAAAAGGACCCGTCTCGTGTTAACAGCTAGAAATACAATAGCAAGTAGAGAATATAAAGGGACAACAAGTAGAGAAGACAAAATAAACAGAAAAGAAAGAGGTCGAAAGGTTTGAATTGAAATGTTTGATTGTAATTGTAAATGTATTATTGAATTTCTATTGTTTTTAATGTAAAGGTAAGTCTCCGTAGGCAAATAAAAACTCCACTGTAATACACAAATGTATACATTCTGTTATATTATTCTGGACAAGAAAATGAAAAGGGGGAATACAAAGAGTCATACCTGTTCATTTTGAATTCCCTGTGGAATGCAAATAGTTATGAGGTGATCCCTATAAATAATGTTACCAGCATATGCATGAGGGAGAGAGAATGGAGAAAGGAGTGAGAGAGAGTAAGAAGAAGAAGGAGCAGACAGAGAAGCTGTGAAGATCCAGAGATAGTATAAGGCAGATATGAAGGGTGGAGGACAGTAGTGAAGAAGGAATACAACAGAGCTGATATCCAGGTAAATCAACATGTGTTTTCATAGTAGTGTGAGGAAGTTGGTGCTTCCATATCAAGTTGTAGCTTGATAGATGTCCAGTTGGAGTTGGCTGAGGTAGGAGCCTCCTATAGGTTGTAGCCTGTAGAAAATAAATGGGAGTTGGAGCTTCCTTGCAAGTTGTAGCTTGCATAATTGAGGTAGTAGCCTCCTGTAGGTTGGAGCCTACAGAAAATCAGTGGTGAGAGGGAGTTGGAGCTTGCCTTTGCATCACAACAATAATAAGATGTGGTTTTCTCCCTTATGGGTTTCCACTTATATCTGTTGTCTATGTGCATGATGATTATGTGTTGATATTCTATATTTAATCTACTTAATACCTGCTGCTCACTTATTAAGATTGTTGTTCCATTGAATATTAAGTTGATCACAAAATGAAGATGTAAATAAGTGTAAAAGAAAGTTTTACAAGACCATGACTACATTAAACTGATTCACCCCCCTCTCAATTTAACCAAGGGTTCAACAATTGGTATCAGAGCCAGGTTCCTTCTGTATCAGTTTAAAAACTCGAAGGAGATCCTAGGTCCCCAAGATGGCTAGTCTAGAAGGATGCTCAACAAATAAAGCCCGTTTGTTCACTGGTACAAATTATGCCTTTTGGAAAATAAGAATGAGGACATACATAATGTCTCTAGGAATAGAAGTTTGGGCTGCTGTGGAATTGGGATATGCCCCAAAGGAGTCTGACTCAGAGAAATATGCCAAACTAGATTTTGTAGCTAATGCAAAAGCCATGAATGCTCTCTTAAGTGGTTTGTGTGAGGCAAAATTTATCGAAGTAATGCACAACAAGATTGCCAAAGATATATGGGATACATTAGAAAATATCCATGAGGGAGATAAAAAGGTGAAGGCTGCCAAGCTGCAAGTCTATAGAGCTCAATTTGAAAATATAAAAATGAATGAAGAAGAAGATGTTGCCAGCTTATTCTTAAGGGTTGCAGAAATTGTGAACAACATGAAAGCTCTAGGAGAAACCATTAGAGAATGTGTAATTGTTCAAAAGATATTGAGATTTTTACCATCCAGGTTTAACCCCAAGGTTTTTTCCATAGAAGAAATCGCTGATTGGGAAACATTGACCATGAACCAATTACTTGGAAACTTAACAGCCTATGAGATGAGACTTCCACAGAGGAAGTCAAACGTGAGGGAGGCAGCCTTTAAGACAGAGAAGAGCAAAGAAGAAAAAGAAGATACATGCTCCTGCTCTGATGAAGAAGAGGCCAAATTTGTCAGAAGATTGGATAGAAGCTCAGGCAAGTATAAAGGTAAACTTCCATTTAAATGATTTAACTGTGGACGAGTTGGGCACTATGCATCTAAGTGTCCTCTTAAGAAAACAAAGAATCAGACTCAAGAGACAGAGAAAACCAAAACAAATAACTAGCAGAAAGGGAAGAGATTCAATAGAAGATCATTTTATGCTCAGCAAGATAGCAGTGCATCTGAAAACTCGGATGAATCATCAAATGAAGAAGGAACCTCTGAGTTTGTGTTGATGGCCAAGGAAGAGTCTGAAGGATTCCTTCTAGAAGATGAGGTAGATCTTGAGGGGGAGCTAAGAAGTGCCTGGAGGAAATAGACAGACTTAAACTCAAGTGCAGAAAACAGAAAGACATTCTCCTCAAATATGTAAAAGAAGTACCAAATTCAGAAGACCTCATTCAATTGAAAGTAGAACTTGAAGAAGCTAAGAAGGTGGAAGACATTCTATTGAAGCAAATTAAAGATAAACATAAGGAGCAAGAGAAATTGGAAGAAGAAGTGGTATAGCTGAGAAAGAAACTAGAAAACACCCAAAGGGAATTGTCAATGAACACTCCTCGAATGACAAGCACTGAACAATTGGACATGATTCTAAACGCTCAAAGGTCCCCTCTCATAAAGGCTGGGATAGGATATGAAGGAGAAACTAGTAAGTCCAAGGTAGAAGATAACAAGAATATCATTTTTGTAAAAGCTGTAAAGGATAATGAAACAACTCAAAAAGGAACCACAGAAGCAGAATCTAGCAAGAACTTGATGTGTGATGAAACAAACAGAAACAAGCAGCAACATCAAGAGACAAAGAACGAAATGAAGAAACAGTCAGCTGAAAAAGGCTCTTACAATCCTGAATATGAATTGAATAAATTCGGAAGCTATCAAAAGAGATTCTTTCCTCCTATGAGAAATATCACTTGTTTTGTCTGCCACAAGCTGGGACATATTGCTGCATACTGTTAGACAAAGATAATCGATTTCAACCAACTAAAGATGCAGAAATTGAAAAGACTACCTCAAGCAAACAAATGGAGAGGACAACCCTTCACCAGGTACACTAATCGTTTTCATGGGTATTGTTTTTGTTGTAAGGGGTTCGGCCATAAAGCCGTGGAGTGCAGAACATATGGACAAAGACTGATGTTCAAAACCCCAAGAAGATTTATGAACAATGGAGAGTTCACTCGTACACATAATCCATTTAAAAATATAATCAAATGCTGTGTATGCCATAAAATCGGACACATGTCTTCCAAATTTCCTCTCAAAGAATGTGGTCCATCTTCTCAGAAAAGGTGCCAAACAAATAGCTGCCTGTAGTGGAAAAAGAAGTTGAATAAGTGTGACCTAGCTCTAATAGCCCAAGATCAGAAAAGCCAATGGTATTTGGACAGTGGATGCTCAAAGCATATGACTGGAGATAGAAGCAAGTTTGTAACCTTTGATGAAAAGAAATCTGGAAATGTAACATTCGGCAATGATAAAGCAGGGAAAATCAAAGGAAAAGGCTCAGTCAGTTTGAATAATGGAAGAGGAAAGGCTCAAGATGTACTATTTGTGGATGGGATGAAAGCCAATCTGCTAAGTGTTAGTCAAATGTGTGATAAAGGCTGTGAGGTCCTTTTCAGAGCACAAGATTGTAAGGTAAGATCAAGCACCACAGGAAAGACCTTGATCAAAGGTGTTAGAACAGAAAGCAATGTCTATATAGTGGAAGAAGAGAATGAAGCATGCCACATAAGCAAACTTGATGAATCATGGTTATGGCATAGAAGACTGGGACACCTAAACTTTGACCACATCATCAGTCTGAGCAAGAAGAAGGCAGTCAGAGATATGCCAGCAATAAAGAAGCCTTCAAATACCATATGTAAATCTTGCCAATTGGGCAAACAGACCTGCTCATCTTTCAAGACCAAAGATGAACTATCAACAAGTAGGCCACTTCAGCTTGTACATATGGATCTGTGTGGACTTTCAAGAACTAAAGCACCAAGTGGAGAATCTTATTTCATGCTGATAATAGCTGATTGTAATATTCCCAATTAGCCTTGCTAATTGGAATATTGCATTTTTGCTTTATTTTGCCGCTTTAGCTAGAAATAATAAATAAAGTGAGAAATAAGAGGGGTCACCTCACTTTAGTCACCTCACTTTATAATAAAGTGTTCTTTTCCTAGTAGATTGACGTTGTAACTTAGAGAGGGGGCCTTGGGGGTCCACATGGGTATGATGGGGAGGCATCAAATGACCCAAGGTAAACTCATACTGTCAAAGGAGAGTTAAGTTGGAGGGAGTTTGGCATTATAAAAGGAGAGGTTCTCACCTCATTTGGATGATTCATGATTTGTTATTATTATTGATAGTCGATTCCCCTCGTCTCGTTTCTCAAAGACGCCTATTGTTTAGCTCTGTCCGCAGCACTGCTTAGTGCACCCAGTGTCTCCTGGCCGGAGATCTCACCCTTAGCCTCTGGGACTTCAGTGCCTCGGCCCGGGTAAGGTTCCCCAGTTTCACCCTTAGCTTCGGGGACTTCAGTGCTCGCCCTAGTAAGGTTTGTTCCGAGTACATCTTTCGCTCAGGTGAGGCAGCAGCAAGCAGACCCGGGGTGCAAATCCGAGAGGAGAAGTTCCCCTTGTGGGTCGCGTTGCAGTTCAGAGAAGGAAGGACGCTGTCTCATCAGGAGAAAGGACGCTGATCAATTCAGGAGGGTGAGGACGCTGTCCCAGGGAGGACGCAGTCCAGATCTGAGCAGAGAAAACGCTGTCCAGGAGGAGGAAGAACGCTGATCAGCCTGGGAGTGAGGATGCTGTCCATTTCTGAAGAGAGGGTTGCAGATCTGAAGGCACATTGATAGATCCAGCCTTGGAGAGGGTAGATCTGAGCAGATATTTGCAGATCTAGTTTTGTATGTTGCAGATCTGGAGGTTTAGCACTAGATCCAGCTTGGGAGATTGCAGATCTGAGGAGATATTGGCAGATCTAGTCCAGATCTGAAGAGATAACACCAGATCCAGCCTTAGAGGCTGCAGATCTGAAGAGATATTGTCAGATCCAGCATAGATCTGAAGGTTTGGTAGCAGATCTGATATAGGAGGACGCAGATCAGGAGGGATAGGACGCAGATCTGATTGGAGGTTTCAGATCCAACAGATCTGAGCATTCAGGAGGCAGATCCATCAGGTAGGACGCAGATCTGAGGAGCAGGCTTGTGTGAGGGGGCTCAACAGCGTTTTCCTAGCATTCAGTAGCTGATCTATTTGTCTGGAGGTTTGGTGATTGGTGCCTCATCTATTTCTGCGCTGTCACTAGCAGAGACAGCGTTTTCCTTTGGGGAGGGTTTGCAGCTTGAGATCAGCCATTTTCCAGGGCTTCAGCACATTACGCTGTCCTTGTTGCAGCCATTATTCTATCTGAGAGGGTCTCCACTTGCCAAGGGCAAGGATAGGTGCATTTACTCTGATTTTCTTGTACTCCTTTCTATGTACTTTCAGATTAATAAAATGGCTCAGCTTTCTGGAATTCTATGTGTCATTATTCAATGATCTGGTTCAGCATTGTATTTTCTATATCTGTCTGGCATATTTCTGTTTATTACTGGTTATTTCCCTTTGGGGATATTACAGTGGTATCAGAGCATAGATCTGGCTCAGCCTGTGGGGTGCTAGCAGTCTATGACGTCCAGGGATAACCCCTACAAGAGTCTCTTCGGGGGAAGTGATTCTGATTCAGAGACAGAACAGCGGAATCCAATGGAGGATTTCATGAGGAAGTTGACGGATAAAATGGATACATTCATGCAGGATGTAAACAAGAAATTTGCAGCTATAGAGGGAACACAGAAAGAACCCCTAGGGTTTTCCAGGTAGGGGAAGGATCGGGCGTGTCTAGCTACATACCAGACGCTATTCCCATTGTGACAGCGCAGAAGGTCGATTCCACACCCACGCGACCCACTATGCCTACCTTTCCGGTAGAGGAAGAGGAACCAACTGCACCAAGAGATGGGGGTCCAGCTCAACATGCGGCTTTGTTTGCAGATTGGCGGAGCATGGGACAGGAATTCATGGATGCTTTCCCTTTTAATCAATATATCCAGTTCCGATGTGGCGGCAAGTCTTATGATCGGGAGCGAAACAAGGGACGTGGCTCCCATCGTGAGAGTCACCGTGCAGCAAGCAAATTTCATTTGCCGATGTTTGATGGTTCACAGAAGACTACGGCCAAGTCTTGGGTGGAGAAACTAGACCTCTATTTTCAGCTTAACCAGATGCCAGAGAGGGAGGCCATTAAGATGGCTGCATTACATCTAGAGGGCGAGGCCCAGAACTGGTGGTTTCATGGGTTGACAACACTGGGACATTCAGCGGTGACGACATATGCCGAGTTCACCAAGAGAGTGGTGGAACGTTTTGACAAGAAGGACCCGGATCAGCCTTTCCTCGAGCTGACCAAGCTTAGACAGACGGGGAGTGCAGAGGCATACATCTCAGACTTCTTGAGGGTCTCAGTGATGGTACCTGACTTATCAACTACTCGGATGATCACGATGTTTGTAGAGGGGCTGTCAGAACCACTTCGTGGCCTAGTCCGGTCGAACAAACCGGCTACACTACAGGATGCTATCAGTAGGACCCGTGACCTACAAGATGTCTTGCCTAGGACTCGGCCACCTTATCCCCAGAGACAGGCTTTCCAGCCTAAGGGTAAGGACACGAGGGTTCCGCCTCCCAAGGCGAATCCAGGACGAGGACATTATGATGATGAGGCCAGGAGAGAGCTGAGACGGAAGCGATTATGCTTCACCTGCCAGGAGCCGTGGGCACCGGGACACAAGTGTACGGCAGGGAAGGCACATTTCATAGAGGTCTTCTCCGAGAGCAGCGGAGAAGAGGATGAGGGGGACGATGAGGAGACAGGAGGATGTTATGCAGCGCAGAGTACCTTACCACCTCCACCTCCCGATGCAGGGGGGGCCTCATTCGCACCTACTGGGGGAGCTCTAGCAGCGTTACGAGGAGTCCCCAAGTATCTGACATTGCGCGTGCGAGGGACAGTGCGCGGACAGAGAGTCTCGGTTTTAGTCGACAGTGGGGCTACCCACAACTTCATTGATGCCCAGATGGTTGCACGGAGAGGAATACCGACAGAGGGCTTTGATGGGTTTTCCGTTTTGGTTCCAGGAGATCAGACCATGGCTTGTGCTCGATATGTACCAGAGTTATCAGTGACGATGGGCACCTATACATTGACCGATCACTTCTTTGTGGTGGACATTCCGGACACCAACATGATATTGGGAGTTCAGTGGCTTATTACTCTGGGAAAAGTCACAACAGATTGGAAGGCTTTGGAGATGGAGTGGGATGATCCCAAGACGGGGAAGCATGAGAAGATCCGAGGGCAGAACACATATCCACCCCAGACAGTATCGGCACACAGCATGGAGGCGACATTCCGCAGGGGAGATATAGAGTGGGCAGTCGAGTTGCGGGCTTCAGAGGTAGTAGATACAGGACGGACGGTACACCCTGATCTACAGACTCTTCTCGACAGATATGCAGTAGTTTTTGGAGATATTCCGCCAGGACAGCCACCGGATGGAGGGTTTGAGCACACGATCGAGTTGGAGCAGGGGATACAGGCAGTGATCACCACACCATATAGGCATCCCAAGGCCTATCGGGATGAGATAGAGCGGGCCATTCAGGAGTTGCTGGCCCTTGGGCACATTCGACCCAGCACCAGTCCTTTCGCTTCTTCAGTAGTGCTGGTGAAGAAGAAGGACGGCACATTACGCATGTGCATTGATTACAGGGCTCTAAACAAGAAGACCCTGAAAAACAGTTACCCCATTCCCAGGATCGATGAGTTGATGGATGAGTTGAGAGGAGCACGGTTCTTCTCAAAGATTGATTTGAGGTCCGGGTACCATCAGATACGCATGAGGGAACAGGACATTCCCAAGACTGCTTTCAGGTGTCACTATGGGCACTGTGAGTTTCTGGTCATGCCGTTTGGGCTGACCAATGCACCTGCTACTTTCCAGTCTTGTATGAACCATATTTTTCGGGATCATCTGAGGAAGTTCGTGCTGGTTTTCTTTGATGATATCCTTATATACAGCAGGACCTGGGAGGAGCACCTCCAACACATTGAGACGGTCTTGCATATTCTGGAGGAGCAGCAGTTCTTTGCCAAGCTCTCCAAGTGTGAGTTTGGATTGACGGAGATGCTGTATCTGGGACACATCATAGGAGTGGACGGAGTGAGAGTCCACGAGGAGAAGATCCGGGCTATCAGGGACTAGCCAGAGCCACGGAATGTAACAGAACTGAGAGGGTTCATTGGTATCTGTACTTACTACAGGAAGTTCGTCAAGGGCTTCTCACAGCTTGCAGCACCCCTCACGGAGCTGACGAGGAAGGGGGCATTCAGTTGGTCGGATATCGCGCAGCGAGATTTTGATAAGCTCAAGGAGGTGATGAGTAGTTGCCCCGTGTTGGCATTGCCCGATTTCACTCAGCCCTTTGTCCTGGAGTGCGATGCATCAGGGGAAGGGATTGGAGCAGTTTTGATGCAGGAGGGTCATCCGTTTGCGTTCGAGAGCCGGAAGCTCCTTCCACATGAGAGGCTTTACCCCATCTATGACAAGGAGATGTTGGCCATCATGCATGCACTGGCCAAATTCCGGCAGTACCTGGTAGGTGGCAGATTCAGGGTGAGGACAGATCATAACAGCCTGAAGTACTTTTTGGAGCAGAAGCAGTTACAGGAGAGGCAGCAGAAGTGGATCAGCAAGATCCAGGCTTACGACTTTGACATAGAGTATGTCAAAGGGAAGAATAACGTGGTAGCCGATGCCCTTTCCCGTAGACCAGCCACGTTATCACTCATGAGCTTGGACGCTGACTAGAAGGCTCGACTACTGGTTGAGTATTCCAAAGATAAATTTGCATGCGAGGTGCTGGATGGACAGATAACAGATAGCAGATACCGGGTGGCTGATGAGGTCATCTATTACAGGGATAGGATCTTCTTGACTGAGGGATCTCAGCTCAAGGAGAAGATACTCCATGCTTCTCATGATTCACCATTGGCGGGCCATCAGGGGTTCACCAAGATGTACAGGGCCATCCGGGAGAGATTTGCATGGAAAGGCCTCAAGGAGGACATACTCCAGCATGTTCGGGAGTGTGAGGTCTGCCAGCGGAACAAAGGTGAGATGAGCCATCCCGCGGGGTTGTTGCAGCCGCTCCCCATTCCGGAGGGAAAGTGGGAGAGTATTTCGATGGACTTCATCACGGGGTTGCCCATGGTGCAGGGCAAGGACTGCATCTTCGTAGTAGTCGACCGGCTAACGAAGTATGCTCATTTCTTCGCCATTTCGGCGCATTATACAGCGGCACAGGTGGCAGAGCTGTTTTTTCGGGAGATTTTCAGATTGCATGGTCTACCCAAGACCATAGTTAGTGACAGGGACAACCGTTTTATGGGTGGTTTTTGGCAGGAGCTCTTTCGACTAGTGGGGACTGAGCTGACACCGAGCACTAGCTATCATCCCCAGACGGATGGGCAGACAGAGATAGTTAACAAGTGGCTGGAGGGCTACTTGCGTAACTATGTCAGTGGGCAGCAGAGAGCATGGTTGAAATGGCTACATCTGGGCGAGTACTGCTACAACACAACCCACCACATGTCCATTGGCATGACACCTTTCTATGCGTTGTATGGATACCATTCCCTATCTTTTGTGGACGTGATGTTTGGTGTTAGCAGGGCTCCGCGAGCCAAATTATGGATCCAAGAGAGCCAAGACATCCTCCGGGCTCTCAAGGACAACATAGCCACAGCACAAAATCAGCAGAAATTGTATGCTGATAAGGGTCGGGTGGAGAGACACTTTGAGGTAGGGGACTTGGTCTACCTACGGTTACAGCCCTACCGACAGTCTTCACTCAAGCAGAAGGGGGCAGAGAAGCTTAAGCCTCGCTTTTATGGACCGTACAGGGTGATACGTAGGATCGGACAGGTTGCATATGAGTTGGAACTACCCCAAGGCAGCCGGATTCATAACATCTTCCATGTATCATGCCTGAAGAAGGCACTGGGCCAGCACGTGACAGTCACCAGGGAGCTACCACCGACAGATGATGAGGGGCACTTGGTATTACAGCCGGAGGCCATTATTGACACCAGGGAGAGACAGCTGCGGAGCAGGAAGATCAGAGAGTTCCTGGTGAGATGGAAGAATCTGCCGGATGAGGATGCCACTTGGGAGGATGAGAAGATCTTACAGCACCCATCACGTCAGTGCTTGAGGACAAGCAACGTTTTGCCGGGGGAGACTGTAATATTCCCAATTAGCCTTGCTAATTGGAATATTGCATTTTTGTTTTATTTTGCCGCTTTAGCTAGAAATAATAAATAAAGTGAGAAATAAGAGGGGTCACCTCACTTTAGTCACCTCACTTTATAATAAAGTGTTCTTTTCCTAGTAGATTGACGTTGTAACTTAGAGAGGGGGCCTTGGGGGTCCACATGGGTATGATGGGGGAGGCATCAGGCTGACCCAAGGTAAACTGCGCTGGTCAAAGGAGAGTTAAGTTTTGGAGGGAGTTTGGCATTATAAAAGGAGAGGTTCTCACCTCATTTGGATGATTCATGATTTGATATTATTATTGATAGCTGGACTTCTGTCTGCTTCAGCACGCCGGTTGTTTAGTCGGTCTGCAGCACTGTTTAGTGCACGAGTGTCTCCGGTCGGAGATCTCACCCTTAGCCTCGGGGGACTTCGAGTGCCTGCCCTGGTAAGGTTATTTCTGGTTTCACCCTTAGCTTCGGGGACTTCGAGTGCCCGCCCTAGTAAGGTTTGTTCTTGAGTACATCTTTCTGGCCAAGAGTGCAGCAGCGGGAAGCAGAGCCTGGTGCAAATCCGAGAGGGAGAAGCCCCTCAGGCCGCGCAGCTCGTAGAAGGAAGGACGCCCGTCTCATCGAGAAAGACGCCGATCAATTCAGAGGGTGAGGACGCCTGCCCTGTGGAGGACGCAGTCGTATCTCGAAAGCAAGAGAAAACGCTGGCCAGGAGAAGGAAGGACGCAGATCAGTCTTGGAGTGAGGACGCTGTCCAGTTCTGAAGAGGAGGACGCAGATCTGAAGGCACATTGATAGATCCGGCCTTGGAGAGGGTAGATCTGAGCAGATATTTGCAGATCTAGTTCTGTATGGTGCAGATCTGAAGGTATAGCACTAGATCCAGCTTGGGAGATTGCAGATCTGAGGAGATATTGGCAGATCTAGCCTAGATCTGAAGAGATAACATCAGATCCAGCCTTGGAGGCTGCAGATCTGAAGAGATATTGTCAGATCCAACATAGATCTGAAGGTTTGGTAGCAGATCTGATATAGGGGGACGCAGATCAGAAGGTAGAGGACGCAGATCTGATTGGAGGCTTCAGATCCAGCAGATCTGAGCATTCCGGAGGCAGATCCATCAGGTAGGACGCAGATCTGAGGAGCAGGCTTGTGTGAGAGGGTTCAGCAGCATTTCTAGCATTGATGTTGATGCGGTATGCGGGAGTTTGGTGATTGGTGCCTCATCTATTTCTGCGCTGTCACTAGCAGAGACAGCGTTTTCCTTTGGGGAGGGTTTGCAGCTTGAGATCAGCCATTTTCCAGGGCTTCAGCACATTACGCTGTCCTTGTTGCAGCCATTATTCTATTTGAGAGGGTCTCCCCTTGCCAAGGGCAAGGATAGGTGCATTTACTCTGATTTTTCTTGTACTCCTCTCTATGTACTTTCAGATTAATAAAATGGCTCAGCTTTCTGGAATTCTATGTGTCATTATTCAGTGATCTGGTTCAGCATTGTATTTTCTATATCTGTCTGGCATATTTCTGTTTATTACTGGTTATTTTCCCTTTGGGGATATTACACTGATTTTTCCAGAATGATGTGGGTAGCATTTCTCAAATATAAATCTGAAGCACTTGAGGAATTCAAGATATTCAAGGCATTGGCAAAAAATCAAACAGGATGAAAGCTAAAGTGCATCAGATCAGACAGAGGAGGTGAATTCACAGACTATGATTTTGCAGACTTATGCAATGAGCATGGGATAAAACAACAGTTTCCAATTGCAGGTACACCTCAACAAAATGGAGTGGCAGAGAGGCAAAACAGGTCAGTACAATAGATTGCCAGAGCTATGATGCAAGAAAGTAACATTCCCCAAACCTACTGGGCAGAAGCAACACACATAACTGCTCACATTCTCAACAAAGCTCATCTAAGACCAAATTGTGATAAGACTCCTTACGAATTATGGCATGGTAAACCAGGATCAATCAAGCATTTTAGAGTCTTTGGAAGCAAGTGTTTCATAAAAAATAATGATGAAAAACTAGGGAAGTTTGATGCAAGAGTTGATGAAGGAATATTTTTAGGATATGCATCCAAGGGTAAGGGTTACAGGTGCTACAACAAAAGACTGCACAAAATTGTGGAAAGCATTGATGTAAGATTTGATGAAGATCTACCAAACAAAACAAGAAGCACAAGATGCAACAATCCTCTAGATGATCATGAAGATGAGAACCAAGATAATGATGAACTGAGCAAAACAACAGAAGATACTGAATTAAACTCAAAAGGTCCCTCAAGACACACTCAAAAGAACCATCCAGAAGATCAAATCATTGGGGACAAGAGTGTGGGAGTCCAGACAAGAAGACAACTTGCTAAACAGATAGAAGAAGTATACCTAGCCATGCTATCTCAAATAGAGCCAAAGAAGTTCGAAGAAGCTAGCAAAGACAAAAACTGGGTAAATGCTATGAATGAAGAACTGGACCAAATTGAGAAGAACAATACCTGGGATTTAATTCCAAGGCCCATTGGGAAAAATGTCATTGGCACTAAATGGATATTCAAGAATAATATGAATGAACAAGGGCAGGTAATCAGAAATAAAGCCAGACTTGTATGCAAAGGATATTCACAAATTGAAGGTCTTGATTATGATGAAACCTTTGCCCCTGTAGCCAGAATGGAAGCAATCAGAATGTTTTTGGCCTTTGCATGCTATCATGATTTCAAGGTATATCAAATGGATGTGAACTCTGCCTTCCTGAATGGAGATCTAGAGGAAGAAGTCTACATGGAACAACGTTAAGGATTCTCATTAACAGATAAACATGACTATGTGTGCAGATTAAAGAAAGCCTTATATGGCCTGAAACAAGCTCCTCGTGCACGGTATTCAAGGCTGGACAAATACTTGAAAAAACAAGGGTTCAAGAAAGGAGGAGTAGACAACAATTTGTACATAAAGGCTAATGATAATGAACTCTTGATAGTAGTGTATGTAGATGAAATCATGTTTGGTAGCAACAAAGATGGGTTAGCAAAAGGATTTGTTGAATAAATGAAATCATAATTTGAGATGTCTATGATTGGAGAGCTCACCTTCTATTTAGGACTTCAAATTCAACAAAAAAACACAGGAATATTCATTTCACAAGAAAAATACTTAAAAGAAATGTTGAAAAGATTTCAAATGGAAGACTGCAAACCTGTGTCAACTCCCATGATCACTGGATGCAAACTATGTGCTAATGATGGATTAACAGATGTAGATGAAAAACTTTACAGATCCATGATTGGAAGCCTGCTATACCTAACAACTTCTAGACCAGACATTATGTTGGCAGCAGGACTCGTGGCAAGATATCAAGTAGCACCAAAACAAAATCATTTCAAGAGAATATTTGGATATCTACAAGGTACTTCACATTATGGCCTATGGTATCCAAAAGGAAAAAACTTCACATTGACAGCATACACAGATGCAAATTGGGCCAGCTGTGTGGATGACAGGAAAAGCACAAGTGGAGGTGCATTCTATTTGGGAAAAAGTCTGGTGGCATGGCTAAGCAAGAAGCAAACTTCTATCTCTCTATCTACAACAGAAGCAGAATACATAGCAGCAGTTGCATGTTGCACACAAGTAATGTGGATGAAACAAACTCTCCAAGACATGAAGGTAAGCATTGATGAACCCATTTCTATCAAATGTGACAATACAAGTGCAATAAGTATATCAAAAAATCTTGTACTTCATTCAAAAACAAAGCGCATCCCAATAAAGTACCACTTCCTCAGAGAACAAGTAGCACAAAAATTTGTGAAGTTGGAATATGTACCAACAAAGGAACAAATAGCAGACATATTCACAAAACCTCTTGCTAAAGAACCATTCGAATATGTAAGAGACAAACTAGGGGTAGTGTCTGCAGATGTTACTCTCTGATATGATTGGCAAAAAAAGAAAATAATAATAATAATAAGGGCTGCATACAAGAAACAGGATCAATGCAGAAGACAAGTGATAGTCAATATCAGACAAGAAAACATCACTCCAGGGGGAGAGCAGTCAATAAATTGTAATAAAAGAGCTAGAACAATGGAGCAGTGCATGGAACAGGTCCTCAAGATCAAAGTATTATGAAAAGATAGAAACCACACTGGGAAAAGACCAACCCTTTGCCATTGATGTCAAAGGGGGAGGAAAAGCAAGCAAAATAAGAAAGGGTCTTCTAAAAGGCAAGCAGAGAAAGTCCTGGAGGAAGCATTGGAGTATTGCCATCAATGCCAAAGGGGGAGACTGTTGGAAATATTGTCATTGATGGCAAAGGAGCACAAATGAGCAACACCAAGACAAGGGAGCAAATCAGATTCAGATGGAATTGTTGCAGAGATGTCACACAGGGTTTAATGTATCAGTGGGTTGCGGTTGCCCATTTGGGGTTTTTACTGTAATGGAAAACGATGGATGAGAACCACAAAATTGAATATAGAGATTGTGAAGTGTGTAGAATTAACTTCTGTGTAAAGGAGTGGAGGAGGATTTGAATGTGTATTAGCCTCTGTGTAAAGATGGAGAAGGAAGGTTCCAGAGAAATCGAAGTTAAAACTGAAATCCGGCGGAAATCCGACTTCAAACGCAATTTAAACAGAGTTTGTAGGTTAAGTGGTTTTGAAGGAAACCGGACACTATTGTCGCACAACCTTTGAGTTGTGAGCAGTTTTTCCCATTTCGAATGCGATCGAATGAGATTGCGATACGTCATGAGCACAATACCACCCATTTCACGTTGCTTTTGGGTGATAAAGTTCTGGGGTCAATTGAACGCGATTGCTGTCCGATTAGATCTGTGGAAGATTCGACGGAGTTCGCGTTAAAAGCTGCGTGGGAGTTAAAACAAAGTATGGACCCGACGTTGTATGCAATGAAGTTTTATTAAGGGTTTGAAGTCCAGAATTATTTCCGAAGGTCTAAAGATTCCGAAGGTTTTTTAATATCTCCGAAGGTTTAATGATATTTCAATGGAGTTTTATTAAAGTGGTTGAAGTTCGGAAATACACTGCCGAGGGGATTTTAACCTTTGTTTAAAAATAAATTAAACATTTCCGAAGGTTTTGATATTTATTCCGAAAGAGTTTAAAACATTGGGTTAAAGTGAGTTATATTGTTCCAAAGGTTAAAATGGGGATTTTGCTTCCGAATATTATAAAAGTGGATTATAATGTTTTGAAAGGGAAAAGGGACTTTTAGCTTTCGTGGTGCATTTTTATTAAATAAATCAATCAGATCATAAATCAGAAGCAAGTGCGATGAATGCGATGCGATGTGATCGCATATCGCAATCGGGGCAGGAGAAAAATCGCACAAACACAGTGGTCATAGAAAATGCGAAGTGCGATATGATGACGTGGGGATGACGTGGCAGCTGACGTGGACCTGACCCCACAAATCGCAAATAAATCAAGATGACGTGGCAGTGACGTGGCGATGACATGGCAAGGTGACGTGGCACGATGACATGGAGATGACGTGGACCTAGCCCGCATATCGCAAGATCGAAGGGGTGAAGATCGTAAGAACAAAGTTGCGATGCGATGCTATTGCATATCGCAATCGGCGATGCTCATGTGATAAGAATTCGTAAGTCGTAGAATTTGCGATGCGATGGATAGTTGCGATGCGATGCTATCGCATATCGCAATCGGCATTGTTCATGTGATAAGAATTCGTAAGTCGTAGAATTTGCGATGCAATGCGATGCTATCGCATATCGCAATCGACAATACTCGTGATAAGAATTCGCAAGGTATAAAAGTTGCGATGCGAAGTAGCGAGAAAGCCTGGTGAGAACCATCGCACATCGCATATCGGGAGATCAGATGGACGAAGGCACATGGGATATCTGAATCGCCGAAGTGCGATATAGAGAGCAGATGCGATAAAGATCAAAGCCGAAGCCTAAAGCATTTCAAGTCCGGAAGTATGTGGATTTCCTTTGTTAAATCGTTTCGAAGAGCAAAGGAGGATTATAACGTAAAACAAAAAGGAAAGTATGAACGCGGGTAGAAAGGCTTGGGTAAGGACCCGACACAGAGAAAAGGGCAGAATCATGGGTTTAGCAGATCGGTGAAGGTTGATCACGGCAAGGAAAGGCTTGCACAATTAAAAGGACCCGTTCCTGTGCAGAGCAACTAGAAATACAACAGCAGGTAGAGAAGATAAAGGGACAGCAGGCAGAGAAGACAAAATAAACAGAAAAACAAGAGGTCGAAAGGGTTGAATTGAAATGTTTGATTGTAACTATAAATGTATTATTGAATTTCTATTGTTTGTGATGTAAAGGCAAGTCTCCGTAGGCAAAGCAAAACTCCACTATAATACACAAATGTATACATTCTGTTATATTATTCTGGACAAGAAAATGAAAAGGGGGAATGAAAAGAGTCATACCTGTTCATTTCGAATTCCCTGTGGGATGTAAACAGTTATGAGGTGATCCCTATAAATAATGTTACCAACATATGCATGAAAGAGAGAGAATGGAGAAAGGAGTGAGAGAGAGTAAGAAGAAGAAGGAGCAGACAGAGAAGTTGTGAAGATCTAGAGATAGTATACGGTAGATATGAAGGGTGGAGGACAGTAGTGAAGAAGGAATACAACAGAGCTGATATCCAGGTAAATCAGCATGTGTTTTCATTGTAGTGTGAGGAAGTTGGTGATTCCATATCAAGTTGTAGCTTGATAAATGTCCAGTTGGACTGGCTGAGGTAGGAGCCTCCTATAGGTTGTAGCTTGTAGAAAATAGATGGGAGTTGGAGCTTCCTTGCAAGTTGTAGCTTGCAGAATTGAGGTATTAGCCTCCTGGAGGTTGGAGCCTACAGAAAATCAGTGGTGAGAGGGAGTTGGAGCTTGCCTTTGCATCACAGCAATAAGAAGATGTGGTTTTGTCCCTTATGGGTTTCCACTTATATCTGTTGTCTATGTGCATGATGATTATGTGTTGATATTCTGTATTTAATTTGCTTAATACCTGCTGCTCACTTATTAAGATTGTTGTTCCATTGAATATTAAGTTGATCACAAAATGAAGATGTAAATAAGTGTAAAAGAAAGTTTTACAAGACCATGACTGCATTAAACTGATTCACCCCCCTCTCTCAGTTTAACCAAGGGTTCAACAGACTTTTGCTACTTGCTACACCAAGAAACCATCCCTGATCCAACACTGAAGTAGTACCCTGAGGTACTTTTCTTGTCCACTGAACTGCTTTCCTAATCTGCATCTGTGAAACCACATAGTATGACATCATCCCCTCGAGTATATCTCAACCCATACTCGATTGTGTTGTGCACATACCTCAAAATGTGCCTCCTTGCTGCCCAATGTACCCTCTTCAGCTCTACCATGAATTGATTTATGGTATTGATTGCGAAGCAAATGTCTGGCCTAGTGTTGACCAGATACATGAGAGAGTCAATGAGCTGTCTATACAAGGTGGGGTCGACATTTATGTCATTCGATGCATCTATCTTCTTCTAATTTGTGATCATGAGTGTAGTCATGGGTCTACAATCCTGCATTCTGAACGTCTTCAGAATATTTGTAGCCTACGTTGCACAAGTTCTCGCACCCGGGGGTGGGTTTCTCGAACCCACACCGGGTTCCCGCACCCAAGTACCCGATTCGGGTACGGGTTCTTCTCAGAAGAACCCAAACGCACCGGGTTCTTTTGTGAAGAACCGGGTTCTTTGAAAAAAAAAATCGGGTTCTTTGGGTTCTTTTGGTTCGGAGAACCCATGGTTTGGGTACTTAGAACCCGAATTTCGGGTTCTTCGGGTTCTTCATGAATAATTTCCTCAAATATATATATTTTTTAAATGATTAAAATTTAAAAATTTTAATTAAATTTTAATAAATATTTAAATTAAATTAAAAATAATTTAATAAATTAAACTTTTTTACTTTCCTCGAGGAGAATAGCTAAAGTATGAAACCAATATAATTACACACTTTGAAAAAATAAAGCACAAAATCAGCACTCTGACATGCCATGCTTCAGCAAAGATAGTCGAGTTGATCAACAGAATGTCCAAGAATTCTATGCAGAAATATGTAACATGATACAAAGCTATAGCAGCTTATGTTGGAGACTAGTTGTGTTCATACTGTTATATGATTCATCGGGTATGCAACACACCAAAGCTGAAGGAGCATGTGTATATCGTCTAAGCAAAATGCAACTTTACTTATATCATATGGTATTCGCACTGCAAGTTGGCTTTCCATATTGATGAAAAACATACTTCCAGATACATTCCAGAAAGCATATTCGGTTTTCTTACATTTTCTTTTGTTTATTAGCAACAATTTGATAACATCCAGAAATATGTCACACAATAGAAACTCCTAGCTTGTGTTCATACTGTTAGAGAATTCATTAGTCTGTAACACATCAAAGTTTAAGGCAAATAGGTACGTACGGACAGCAAACATTCCCAACTTATATGGTATTTACATGGCAAGTTGTTCTCTAACATTAATGGAAAGCAAACCTTCTGACACATGCCAAACAACATATGCTCGTCTTAAATATTATGTTGTTTGTGAGCAACAATAATTTTCAGATTTTTTGATTTGGGGGAGAATATTTAGAGATTTAACAGATTCCAACCCTCATCATATACAGAGATAGCAGAAGAAGTTTTCCCCACCTTACAAAAAACTTTACCACTGCACATCAGAAAATTATGAACATAGTTACAGAGTTATGTCTACCAGCATCGATAAGGCAAACTATTTAGACTTACAAATTGAACACTATATGAACTACTCCAATCATGTGAGCAACTTGTTCTTGGAGTTTAACAATGACTGAGCCTCAAGTCTGTCTTCACTCAACTAATTGAGTGATTGTAACATATTTAGGGCCATTGCTAGAAACAGAGGTAATAATCAACAAAACAAAGAAAACAGATCTTGAACAAAAGTTAAATGACTATCATATAAACAGCTGGATTGCTTTTTATGCCTATCAAATCAGGATTCCGTGTGTTATGTTAATGTTCTTTCAGTTCCCAGTATTCTTAATCCTTGCAACCAATACCTTCCCTAAGGAATTGCATAGAAATATAAACGATTTTTCACTTCCTTTCTTATCTGTAAAATGCCATGGATATTCCACTAGAACAGTTCGTCACAATAGATTTTATATCATATATGAATCATGATTTTATCAAACTAGAATTTTTGAAATTTCAATGACAAATGTCACATGTGAATGTTGAAACTTGAATGTTGAATGATGTGCATGTTTAAATATTTAAAGTTTAAAGTTTATAAATTATTAGTAATTTTAAATTTACTAATTACTATCTTAGTGTCATGACTCATGACTCATTATGATTAAATTTATAATTTATAAAATACAGTATTATATATGGTATATAAATTATAATATATATTAATATAAAAATACCCAGACGAACCCACGCACCCTGTTTCAAAAAATGTCGTCCCCGTCCCCGTCCCCGAACCCACGTTTCCTGGCAACATAGTTTGTAGCGTATCTTCCTTGTCCAAGGAAGATCTCCCCATTCTTTTGCCATACTTCCAACCCTAGAAAATAATGCATCAACCCCAGACCCTTGTCGAATTCTATTGTTAGGTTCCTCTTGCAGTCTTCTATGAGCCTTGATGATCCTGTCAAAAAGACATCATCCACATACAAAACTAGAATGAGTGGCTCACAGTATAGGTTGGGATCTGCATCAGCCTTGACGAATCCCATCTGCTGCAAATAACTGTCAATCTGACCATACCAAGCCCTGAGAGCTTTCTTGAGCCCGTATAGATATTTCTTCAGTCTGCACACATGAGTGTGCCTCTCATGAGTTTCGAAGCCCTCTGGCTATTCTATGTACACTTCTTCCTCTATCACCCTGTTTAAGAATGTTGTCTTGATGTCCATCTGGTGAATCTGCCATCCCATTTGAGCTGCTAGGGATATAACTGACTTGATAAAAGTGTGCCTAGAAACTGGGGCGAAAGTCTCCTCATAATCTATTCCTTCTTTTTGTGCATACCCCTTTGCCATGAACCTAGCCTTGTATTTCTCCACACTGCCATCTGCAGCGTACTTGATCTTGTAGATCCATCTAGAACCTACAACTGATTTGTTTTCCGGCCTTGGCACTACCTCTCAAACATCGTTTGTGATGATAGAGCTATACTCTTCTACCATGGCATCTACCCACAACTAATGTTGTGCGACTTCTTGAAAGCTGGAAGGTTCTGCGACCTGAGCTAACAAAGCTTGATATCTGTCAAGTTGTCTGCGTTGTCTTTTGTTTGCCCTAGGAGTTCCGATAAACTCCTCTGCATCTCTTAATGTTCGACGAACTTCTCTGCTGGCTCCTCCACTGGTGGTGGGAGGTTCAACCAACTCCTCCTTCTCCTATCCCTGCTACTCCGCCTACTGAGAACTCTCCGGATATCCTACTCTTGAGGAAATACTGGTACTAGTCACTGTACTCGATCCCTGTGACTGTCCTCCTGCTGGTTCCACTGGCTGCCCTTGCTGTTGGACTAAAGGAGCTTCTACTGACTAATTCTGATCACCTTTAGGCATCTCTCGAGATCTCCTAAAAGCTCAGTCCTCCATGAAATTTACGTCTCGTCTCACTACAATCTTCCTACTGCTAGGAATGTAGATCTTGTATGCCTTTGAGGTCTCGCTATACCCGACGAGAAACCGCTTCTTTGTAGTCAAATCTAATTTGGTACGTTTTTCATTTAGCACGTGGCAATAAGCCACACCACCAAAAATTCTCAAGCGACTAACTTCTGACTTCCTCCTTGTGAAGACTCCTTCTAGCATTTTCTTCCCCAATGCTCTATGAGGAGTTTGTTCTGAATATACACCGCCTTGTTACATGCCTCTACCCATAAAAATCTTGGTAAATCCTGATCATATAACATGGCCTTTGCAACCCCAACTATAGTTCTGTTTTTCTGCGCTGCTATCCCATTCTGCTGAGGATTATATGGAGCTGTCCTTTCTCTTTTGATGCCTTCCGTCCCACAAAATTCTATGAAGTTTTAATCAATGTATTCTCCACCATTATCTGAGTGAAGTACCTTGATCTTCTTCCCTATCGCATTCTTCAAGAGAGCTTTAATCTCTTTGAATCGATCAAAGACCTCATCTTTGGTCTTCAAGAAGTAGATCCATGTTTTTTTTGGAATGATCATCAATAAAGGCGACGAAGTATTCGGTACCACTAAGAGCTGTAGGGGACATCGAAACACAAATATCCGACTGTATAAGTCCTAACACACCATCTTCTTTGTTGTCACTTCTTGGAAATGTTGCCTTAACATACTTCCCAAGTACACATCCTTTGCACACATCATCGTGTTCCGTACTAAGTTCTGGAACCCCTGTTACAGTTTCTCTGAGCATCTTGAGTGCTCCATGGTGTAGAGGTCCCATTCTCCTATGCCATAACTCATTCAGCTCCTTCCCATTGTTGTTGTTATTGCATATTAGTTCCATTGGAGAGTCGAGTTGCAACCTGTACAATCTGTTGCTTCAAGCTGCAATTTGTTTCACCTTATTCCACCTTGAGTGTTTGACATACACTTTCTTCCCCACGAAGTGGACATCATACCCCTTATCCTGCAACTAGGATACTGAAATCAGGTTCATACCCAATCCTGGCACATGCAATACATTTGTAGTGTTGGTGCTGGCTCCTGGCTCCATCTGAAAATCTATGGCACCTCTCCCTACTGGAGTACATTTTGTTTTGTTTCCCCTAGTAATCTGGAAGTCCATCTACTCCTGCTTGTAGCTAGAGAAATATTCTCTTACCCCTGTCATATGAGCTGATGCTCCACTATCTATATACCAGACACCCGGTGAAGCTGATCCTTACAAGCAAGCAAATTTGTCCTCCAATTTGGAAGAAAAATCTGAAGCTTCTTAACTGTTAATTCTGTCCATGGTCATGCTGAAGAATTTATTGTGTTATTCCTCTTTCCTCCTGACGTTGATTTTTCTCTAGCAAATTGTTGCAAAACTATTGCGTCCAGTTAGAGATCTGCTCTAAAAAAATACGAGGCTGCTCCCTCTGCCTCTTGAGCTACTCAATCTGGAGAGATCGAATTTTTCTGCCCCTCTCACAAAAAAATCGATTCTCCTCAAGTGACTCGACCCTTTTGCAAAGTGACTGCGCTGCCCCTGTTGGAAAGTGTAACTAGGTTCGGTCTTCATATTGACTATGTAATTATGTATTTATGTAATAAAGAAGACAAAGATAATAAAATGTATTTTTGTTATGCTTGCTTCATGGCTTTCATGAGCAAGGTTTTTATTATTGGTCAAAACACTTCTTCTTGATGTCTTTTAGGGATTTGTTATCTTGTCATAAATGTATTAATTAAGAGTCATGTATATGAAGAGTCAAGTCAATGAAGTATGCCTCAAAGACTTTGTTAAAGTAGCTCAACAATATGGCTCAAGAATGGTGAAATACTTGATGTAAATACTCTTCAAGACAACCTACAATATGCTCTACAAGTCAGCTCATATACCTCTCCTAGTCGGCCTATAAACAATGCACATGAACCGTCACACCCTTTCATTGGTTAGGTTGGCTTATTTATAGGCTCAGGCAGCTATATATTCCCTAGTGTACTACGCAAGAAACAACAAAACATAATTGAGATTGGTTTGTAATTTTCAGACTGAATTGTAGGAAATTTGGATAATGTTCTGTGGTTTAGTGCGCAACTTCAGGAATGAAAAAATGCGAGAATAGGACTGCGTATTGGTGAATAGAAGGAAAAATCAGCAAAGAAGGATTTCGGATTAGGGTTTGTGATATATATGCGAAGTTGCAGGACTATGTTTTTGGTGCAGAGGAGGGAGACAGATCTCAGGAAGATAATCTCAGGAAGGGACATAATTATAATAAGTGTAAAGTAATGTATGTCTACTCGACGACGTGATACAATGCAAGTAAAGGGTATCTACATAATGTGAAGAAGGGTGAACTGTCCAGCAAAAGGAGTCATGACATGTAAAGATCAATGTACAGATTGAAGAAGCCAACAAGGTTATGTAGAGCTTTCAAGGTGTGTGCTAGTCAATCTATGACAAGGTATTGATATCTTAAAGAAGGAAGAATACAAGTAGAGATTGAGCTCTCTAGTTCTGGTGCATAAAGGTGCAGGACGGTGCAGAAAAGAAGAATCAACTTAAGGAGTCAAGGAAGAAGCAGTGAGGAGGTCTTGGAGGCATACAAAGGTCAAGGGTCTGTGTCATGGTCATCGTACTTGTCATCTGAAAGTCTATAATAGAATTTCTTGTGGGTTTTCCTCTCCAAGAGGGAGAGGTTTTGGCCCTGGCTTGAAGAGCCTAAATTTGTGTCTCTTGTGTTTTGGTAATTGACTTGATGAAAGACATAATAAGCTAAGAAGAGAATGTGAATTTTTCAATCTGAAAATACTACTGTAGTGATTGATTTATTTCACCTACTTATTTATGATAAGTTATTTACAGAAGATTTAGTAAATTTTGAAATAAATACAGCTGCAGCATTCACTTTAATCAAAAGCAGAAGAAAAAATAGAGCACATATAACACAATAGAAACAACCACATGAACACAGTTATTTTTGGACAATTGTCCCCAGAAAAACCCAATGTGGGAAAACTGGTGCAGCAGATGAGGGTTTACATTAATCTTCAACAATGAAAGTTCTTTTACAGATAATAAGACGAGCAGATCATTTAGCATACACCTGAGATGAATTTCCCGAACACTCCGAAAAATTTCTGACGCACTGTAGTTAGTCCTCCCTCTGCGTCACTCTGCGTGACCCCTCTGCTCAGTCACTATGCTGGACTGCATCACTCTGCGTGGAGGGTTAGTGTTGCTGCTCAATGCTGCCTCCTCTTCGTCTTCCTTCTGCGTTCTTCTGCCTTTGCTGACTTCTCCCTCCTTCTGTCTCTGCAACCCAGCCTCTACAACCTCATCCTCTAAAATCGAATTCTCTTACTTCAGAATCGATTTCCTCGGGTACTGAGAGTGTGCCCGACTTGCTTTCCAAATGACCCTCAAGCCTTCTCTTATATAGTCTTCTCGTTGATGAATCAACAACCCAAATTATATCCTTATTCAATGGCTCAGATTAAAAGATGACCTGATCTTCATTTTCTAGAAGATTCACACTTTGCTTTATTAATACTCTTTAATTATTTAATTTTCCTAAGTTTAGACTTAGGGATCACTTTAAAATAATTAATTATTTTAATAAAGCATGATCCGAGTGGAATTTCCACAAACGATTTTTGGGTTCTCTGGAATACTGATGTCCAAGCCTCTTCCCAAAATATGAGATTTGGAACACTTTCCAATGCTACAAAATCAACACTCCTTAGCGAGGAAAGTGTTTAAGCAAGGTACCAACTGTAATTGCTTTGACCTGAAGCATTCTCCGCGCTGCTACTACCCCTCATCTCTACGTTGCTGCCCTCTGTACTGCTGCCTGTGACACCACCTCTGCCACTGCCTCATCCGTACTGCAGCTCCCTTTGAATCTGAAGACCACCCATTCCTCTTACTGGAAAGGGTTCTCGACCATCCCCATCTTTTCCTTGAAGTAAGTAAACTTGATCTTAACCAGAGCCTTTGTGAGGATATGTGCCACCTGTTCTCCTGTAGGAATGTACTTCAACTGTACAGCTCCTCGTTGGACATAGTCTCGAATGAAGTGACACCTAATGTCAATGTGCTTTGCCCGGTCATGCAACACAGGATTCTCAGAGAGCTTGATGCAACTTTGATTATCACAAAAAATTATGGTCGGTTCCATCCTCTTCTTGAGCAAGTTCAATAGTAGTTTATGAAGAAGCTGTGCTTGCTGCCATATATTCAGCCTCGGCTGAGTTCAATGCCACGGATTTCTATTTCCTACTACACTAGGAAGTCATTCCTAATCTGAGATTGAAACAGTACCCACTGGTACTTTTCTTATCCACTAGGCTTCCAACCCAATCTGCGTTAGTGAACCCACTCAACTGGATTTCATTGCCTTTGGTGTACTTCAACACATATCCATTGTGCCCTTCAAATATTTGAGAACATGTTTGGCTGCTGACCAGTGAACTCTCCTTGGTTCTATCATGAACTGACTGAGGGTATTCATTGCATAACAAATTTCTGGTCTAGTGTTGACTAGGTACATCAATGATCCTATGAGCTGCCTATACAAGGTAGGGTTAGCCTCATCATCCTCAGATGTGTCTATCTTCTTCCAGTTTGTAATCATTAACGTAGCCATGGGTCTACAGTCCTCCATCTAAAACCTCTTCAGGATCTCTGTAGTATATTTTCCTTGCCCAAGGAAGATTTCTCCTTTCTGCTGCCAGACCTCCAAACTAAGAAAATAGTGCATCTGCCCCAAATCTTTCATGTCGAATTTGGTAGCCAGATTCTCTTTGTAGTGTTTGATGAGCTTAGATGATCCAGTCAAGAACAGATCATCTACATATAATACCAGAATTAGCAGCTCATCCCCTACTCTCAGATAGTAGAGGTTGGGATCTGCGTCACTCTTGACAAATCCCATCTTTTGCAGGTAGCTATCAATTCGCCCATACCATGCTCTGGGGGCTTGCTTTAGTCCGTACAAGGCTTTCTTAAGCCTGCATACACGAGTCTTTTGCTCATTTGCCTGAAAGCCCTCTGGCCGTTCTATGTACACTTCCTCTTCTATCACGCTGTTCATGAATGTTGTCTTGACATCCATCTGTTGAATCTCCCATCCCATCTTTGCTGCAAGAGAGATGACAAATCTGATTGAGGTGTATCGAGCTACAAGGGCGAAGGTTTCTTCATAATCAATTCCTTCCTTCTGTGCATATCCCATAGCCACAAACCAGGCTTTGAACTTCTCTCTGCTGCCATCTGCAGCGTACTTGATCTTGTAGATCCACTTTGATCCTACAATTGATCTGTTTTGAGGTCTGGGGACTACTTCCCACACATCGTTTGTCATGATGGAGTTGTACTCCTCCACCATGGCATCTACCCACACCTGATGTTGAGCTGCCTCTCGAAAACTAGAGGGTTCTCCGACCTGTGCTACTAGTGCCTGGTATCTGTCAGGTTACGTGCGTACCCTCTTCTCATATCTAGGGGCTCCATTAAATTCCTTTGCATCCCTCAGAGTCTGTTGGAGCTCACTACTCGTTCTTCCACTCATGGTGGGTGGATTTACCTGTTCTCCTGCTTTCTCTTCTTCGGAATAACTTTCCTTAGAATCCTCGTGTCGTGGAGAGGCACTCAAGCCATCCTCTGTAGGCCGTTGTGGCTGTACTAGCGGATCCTCCTCAACTTGCGTATCTGTAGCCATTTCTTGGGAGCTCTTGAAGGCTCTCTCCTCCATGAATTTCACGTCCCGCCTTACTATGATCTTCCTGTTTTCTGGAATATAGATGCGATATGCCTTCGCATTTTCACTATATCCCAGAAGGTAACCCTTCTCCGCAGTTTGATCCAATTTCTTCCTCTTCTCATCGGGTAAGTGGCAATACGCTATACTTCCTGTTGAACACTCTGTGTCAACGACCCCATAGTAGTACACCCCCATTTTTTCAAATGGGACTCATCATGTTTGAGATGTTCGCGTCATTTAGATTTCATTTGTCAAACGACAATTATATAAATGATGTAAACCCATTCTGCATGTTTATGATATAAATGATCTAAGTAAGACCACCATGTATGTAACAACCTAGGTAAGCCTAGTATTTTGGTGATGATTTCTATTGTAGGAGGTTTTTTGTCTCACTGATTCACTTGTGTTTCTCGACACAAGTGATCGACAGAGTTTTACCCTCCAGCCTCACCCCGAAGCTAGGGTGGATTTTGTCATCAAGATGCTAAGTGAGTCTTAGTGTTTTCTATCGAGTCTTTGTAAAAGTAGTTTGGAAATAATCCTAGCTAATTGGCTAGTTTATTTTATTACAAGCTGCTTGGTCTACTAAATCATGTTTTGAGTCGCAGAATTGGGTTGCTACTTGAGGGTCTATACGAATGGGTATTCCCCATTTGTGTCTAAATGTATTTATCTTATGTAAAGAAAGTTGGAAAAAATAATTAAATCCCCTCTCAGACATTTAATTAATTTTTCTGGCCAAATTAATTAAAAATCCTAAGCCAGAAATTTAATTAATTTTTAGTCCTAGGTGAGTTAAAATTGTTCAAAGGAAAAATTTGTGGGTCCTTAAAAAATAAATTTTTAAAGGTCCCAGGCCAAAGGAATATTGAGAATTTCAAGAAATTTTGGACCCTTGGGCCTTGGTGATTAAGTCAAAGTCAAAATTTTGAGGTAATTAACTCAAAAATATTATTTTTGAGTTAATTAAAATGGAATTAAATGATAAATTCAAATTTCCTCAAAATTATAATTTCGACGGTCCAGATGAAAAGATAATTAAATCTATTCGATGGTCGAGATTATTTTGACAAGGATCAATTGAACTAGCCGTTGGAGAATTTATCTTATAAATTAGAGGTCTTTGTTTGTCATTTTCATCCGATCTTCGAATCGTGCACTTGTTCTCGGAAGCTCTTGTAATATTTTTGATGAATAAATCATAAAGACCTTGAGGTTACAAACTTTGGTGTTCATTTTCCAGATCTATGTGGTGACATTGTCTCTAAAATTTGCTACTTTTATTGGCATTTTGATGATTGATGGCCTTTATGGATTGATCTGCATACAGGTATCTTGTGCAGTTTTCTGGGTTTCTAAAATTGCATTTTGATTTGACGGAAATTTTAGTTATCTATTTTTCTGAAAGGTCTCATGTATATTTTTTTAAATCTCTATCAATCTAAAATTCAGATCTAAGTGTGCAGAGATCATATTTCAAGATTTGAGCGTTTGGGGAAATCTTCAGTTAGATCAGTCGACTCTCAGATATCAGAAAATCTGAAAAAGCTCATTATTTCCTAATTCCCAAAGTCGTCTTATGGAATTTTGTTTTTACAGGGTATTCTTGGGATTGTGCCTCTTTTATTTTCTCTTTTTATTAATTGTGCAAAATGGTTTTAAATTTGGCCATGAGGGCCTCTGATCTGTAAAATAGCGCTGTAAATTCGCAAATATTCTCCAGGGTTTAAGGGTTTATTTTCTGTGTATATTTTCTGGGTTTTTGGGTCTCTTGTTTCTGGTCTTGTGCAGATTTTTACAAGAAAATTCTCAGAAATTTTTTAGATCTGAGCCAGATCTAGGCCCTGGAGGGTAAGATCTAGCCTCAAGATCAGTTCTGCCTGCAGATCTGAGCATAATTTTGCTGCAAACGTGTGAATTGCAAGTGCATTTAATTCAATATTTTTCAAATCTGAGTTATACTGGTAAACTTTTATCGCTGATTGAAGAAAATTATTCGAAATTTGTGTGTGTGCAAATTTTTTGCTGCCCGTCTGCTGTTGGTTCCTCACCCTTGCTTTGCGTTAATCTCTTTCCTCCATGCATTCCATCGCATCTCTGCATCTTCTTCCAGCCAACGCCTTCTCCTTTTACTGATTCGCTGCCCTCCTCACTGCTTGCACGTGCTCCATCCTCTGCATTTGCCGTCCGTCCTCCATACCTGCGGCATATCCGTCCTCACTGCCCATCTTCTCAAGCTTTCTTTCATCTGCGGCTGCTACCTGCTCGCTGCTCCTTTCATCCTGATCATCCTCCCTAATCCGCTGTCGCCTTAGCACATCTTCCTCACGCTGCCACGCCGTCATTTTCTCTTCCTTCTTCACGCTGTCGATTTCTTCCTCTTATCTGCACACATAAGTAAACACTTGCGTATATGTCATTTTTTTTATATTTAGGTTAGCTTTAGACTTTCGATTCTTTTTGTGTTTAGCTTAGGTAGCGTTTAATCTTTTCAGGTTTGCCCTTTTAGTTTTTATTTTATTTTATTTATTTTTTTAGATTTTAAACCTTCAAAATCAAAAAATCGAATTTCTTGCCTTTTGTTATAGTTTTAAGTTTTTTCTTTTAAATTTTGTAGTTTCATTTAAATTTAGATTTTGAAAAAATCAAAAAATTGTAATAGTCTCAAAACTTTAATGAAATCCTTAACTTTTTGGTTTTGTTTTGGACTTTAGATTTATTTGTATATATATTTCATTTTTATTAACTTTAGACAAGAAGACTAAAAAAATAAAAATAAAAAAAATAAAAAAAAAATTAAAAAAGACCAAAAAATTTTAATTTATTAACTTCGGAAAATTCTCAAAAAATTTAAAAATTTTTACATAGTCAAGGTTGGATTTTAAACTCTTTATTATTATTATTATTATTATTATTTGTAAAGCTTGACTATATATTTATGAAATTGGAATTATTTGGACTTGTCATTTTAATTCGGAAATGTCTAACATTTAAATTTGATGGTACTCTCATGATAATATTTTTTGTTTCGAAGTTTAAATTGTTGGTTCAAAGTATTTTTTATGCTTAGCTGTGGTTGATGATCGTTGAACTATCTTTAATTGTGGTTTTAAGTTTGCTTGAAATTGGTGATTAATTGCTTTAGTCAACTTTGAGAATATTTCGAGTAATGATAAATTGCATGTCTTTATCAAACATTGTTAATGCATAATTGAGAGGGTTTTTTTATCGAATATCATCGTGGTGGATTTTTTATTTTTTTATTTTTTTTATTTATAACTTTTTTCTTATAGCAACAATTACCTATCAATTACTTTATTTTAATTTCATAACGGGATATTTTGACTCCACAAGGCACTGGTTTTAAACTTCAAATCTAATTGAATCTATAAAATCTCGTTAATCTTAACAAGTACTCGGTGATTTAACTGTGTCTCCTAAATTGGTTGGTGTTCAACCGGTTCTCCTCCTTCATTTTTCGTTAGGGTCTACCTCCGTTAGTCTGCAAGGAGACAGCTTAGATAGAGAGATTGGGGATCAGGGTGACAGCCCCCGATCTGAGCCGTTGGCGCGGTGCCTAGACATTCTGTGTGACAACATTTTTTGGCGTCGTTGTCGGGGACCAATTTAATATACTTTGCCTTTACGACATTCATCTCTTTATTCATCTTTCATCTCAAGTATTTGAGTTAGCTTCCTGTCCTAGTGGCGACTCCATTGGCTTCATTTTCCACAGGAATTGGTACTAGAAGACATCCAAGTAGCTCGGTTAATCCTACTCCAGATCCTAAAAGGGTTCTGAGAGTCTCATTACTCAAGCTCTCTTCTCGTACACTTCTTGTTAATCTCGGCCAGGAAGCTCTCTCTGATATCCACTCTGTTTTTTGTGATCTTGTGCAGTAAGACATCATGGATATCTTTGCCTCGTGTAACTTTACTAACATTCGAGATTATCCTAATGATTACCCTGAACATGGCATGGAAAGATTACCTAGTTTTCTGGGAAATAATGCGGTTAGTGTCAAAGATCATTTGCTTGCTTTCGCTAGATGGTGGAATAAATTTGCAGTTTTAAATCACAATTTCGATGATGTAAAGATGAAGCTTTTTATTCTTACTTTTGAGCAAGATGCTATGGAATCGTTTACCGAAAAACCTGATAATTCATTCAATACCTTTGAATCAATTATAGTTGCCTTTAAGGATAAGTTTGGTGATAAAAGGGAAGATAGGCATTTGGTAAAAGATATCAGTACCATAAAAAAGAAGGAGAATGAAACAATCGAAGAATTTAACAGGAGATTTAATGGTATCCTTAGGGAAATATCTCAAACTCATAAGCCTCCTGATGGATCTCTTCTGAATTTTTACATTGACGCCTTTAATTTTGATACTTCATATGAGCTAAGACATGCTAAAACTGTTGATTATAAGGCTTGCCAATCTTTAGCTGAAGAACTTGAAAATGATAAAAGGGCATCAGGGAAGTCTGAAATTCCTGGTTTTGATAGGGCTTCGACTAAACTGAAAGGGCCTAAAGGTAAAGAGCCCCTAGAAGATGATGACGATCCTATGAAAAAATTAATGCAAAAGCTTGAAAGCATGGAGCTTAACCAAGCGAAATTAATCTCTGACCATGCTAAGCACTTTGCAGTCTAGGTTGGTCCAAATGGAAAGGGCTCAAGCGCAAAATTCCCAACCTAGGAATCATAATAATAATAATCGAGGTAATAATACTTGGTAGAAAAAAGGCCAGCCTAGTGAGCAGAGATCTCTTAATCCACTTGAATCTACTAATATGGTTGATGAAGCTCCACCATTTTATAGAGCTTGTGATGCTCTTCATGAAGAGGTTACTTGTCCCACTGTTAAAAGAATCATGAATAGTGGAATGTTTGGGGCAAGTAATCAGATAAATGTTGTTGGTAAGGAGTTTTCTTTGTCTATGGAAGATTGGATGGAAGTTAAGGAAAATACTCAAGATGTTAGGCCTTTTACATCTTCGCATAGTATCAATAATTTCGATCGTGATAAGGATTTGATGATTGAATTATTTGGTGAAAAGCCTTCTCCTGATCAAGTTTTGGAGATTGCTAAGGACAAAGGATTAACTTATCAAAGAAGGGATAAAGAGCAAGGTAATAATCTAAATCCCCCTCGAATTTTTAATCGTAGTCCTGGTTTGAATATTGATTTGGGCGCATGGTTGAATAATGCTATGATCTTGGTGCCTGTCACTGAGATATTAAAGCTTCCCACTCAGAGGGCTAAAGTTTTAGATGTTCTTGGAGTTTCGCATGTTAATGTTGCTCAAGTTAAGACTCCTGAAGTTTCTTATCAAGATGCCCCTATATATCTGCAAAAAATGGAGTTAGATAACAAGGAGCATCAACCATTTTATTTTACTTTGATGGTTAATGGCTATAAATTGAATAATTGTATGCTAGACTCTGGTGCTTCAGCTTGTGTCATGACCAAGAGGGTCATGGAACAACTTAATTTAAGAGTTTCTAGACCGTACTACAACATATGTGCCATGGATTCTAAAAAATTGAAGTTCATGGGTTAATCAAGGATTTGCAAGTTCATTTATCGGTTTACCCTGACATAATGATTGTTATGGACATAGTTGTAGTTGATGTTCCAGATGCTTGGGGTATGTTGTTATCTAGAAAGTGGGCCTCTGATCTAGGAGAAAGTATTCAGATGAACTGGTCTTATGCTATGATTCCTTCCCCTAGAGGTGAAGGGTTTGTGAAGCTAAATAGAGAGCCTGAAAGAAGATTCCATGTGGAAGATCCTAACAGACCTCATAATGAAATAATTAAGGAACAACCTGACAGGGGGAATTATGCTATTATGCCTAATTTCATAGTTCCTTTAGATGACAAGGTTGATGAGAAGTTTGAGGACCTAAGGGATCAAGTTTGGTACATGCATTTTGATGGTGCAGCATCTAGGTATGGTAAGGGCGTTGGAATTGTATTGAAGTCTCCCCTTGGTCATATTTTTAAATTTGCCTATAGACTTGAGTTCGATGCAACCAACAATGTGGCTGAATATGAAGCCTTGTTGTTGGGTTTTGAGTTGGCAAAAGCTTTAAGAATTAAGTTGCTTAGTATCAAGGGAGACTCTGATCTGGTTATCATGCAAGTTAAGAATAAATTTACATGTAAAAATCAAAGGTTAAGGAATTATCGAAATGCTGTATGGGATGTTATGGAACACTTTGATGCCATTAACCTTGAAGCTATCCCAAGAGAAAAGAATGCCTTAGCAGATGAGCTCGCTGTGGCCGCATCTACTTTACAATTATCTGATGAATTAATTAAGGAAAAGATAAAAATGGAAATTATTTTCAGACCTTCAGTCCCGGATAATTCAGAGCATTGGCAAGTTTTTAATGATGAAAAGCAGGCCATTCGTTTTCTTAATAATTTGGATGAGTTTGAAAATTTTCGGATAAGTTCTAAGGAGGATGGATCTGAGGATCATGATGATATTATAAATCCTACTCCTGGGAATATTGTTGCTTTAGAGCAACACTTTGATCGGCATGATGCCACAAAGCTGAAAGAGGAGAAGAAAATGGATCCGGGTGAATTCATTGAAGTAAATCTTGGTACTTCTAAGGACCCTAAGATTGTCAAAATTGGTAAAGGTACTAATGAAGAAGAAAGGAAAAAGTTGACCAACTTACTTCATGAATATAGGAATGTTTTAACATTTTCATATGATGACTTAAAAGGATATAGGGAAGATGTCATGCAACACGTTATCCCTTTGAAAGATGAGAATGCTAAACCTTTTCGTCAAAAGCTTAGGCAAATAAATCCTAAGTTAGCCCCTTTGGTTCAAAAAGAGCTTTCAAAAATGCTCGCAGCTGGAATCATTGCTCAAACTAGACATTCAACATGGTGTTCCAACCTGGTGATTGTTAGGAAGAAGAATGGTACCATTAGACTTTGTGTCGATTTCAGAAACCTTAATCTAGCATGTAAAAAGGATAATTACCCTTTGCCCAACATGGAAACTATGTTGCAAAGAGTAACAGGTTCAGGAATGATGTCATTGCTAGATGGTTTTTCTGGGTACAATTAGGTTTGGGTTAAGAAGGAAGATCGTCACAAAGCTACATTCACCACACCATGGGGTACTTTCGAATACATTAGAATGCCTTTTGGGTTGACTAATGTTGGGGCTACTTTTCAAAGGGCTATGGATTATGCTTTTAAAGGTTTAGTTGGAAAAATTATTGAAATTTATCAAGATGATCTTACTGTTTTTTCTAAAGATGGTATTAGTCACATAGGTCATCTTAAGCAGGTCTTAAGGAAAATTACTTGGAGTAACTGAAGGGAAATTACTTGGTCACATCATCTCCAAAGATGGGATCAAGATTGATTCTGAAAGAGTTGAGGCAATCCAAAAGATTCCTCTCCCTCATAATCTTAAATCCCTTCAGTGTTTTCTAGGAAAAACTAATTTTCTTAGAAGATTTATTCCAACTTACACAGAAATAGCTAAGCCTATTCAAAGTCTTCTAAAAAAGGATGTAAAATTTTTGTGGAAAGAAGATGGTAAAAAGGTTTTTCAAGGAATTAAGGGTGCTATTGCCAAAGCTCCTGTTTTGGCAAGTCCTGATTATTCAAAGGATTTCATGATTTTCTCTTTCACTCCTGAAGATACCATCACTGGTGTCTTATTACAAAAGAATAAGGTCATGAACAACCTATTGCTTTCATGAGTAGAGCGTTTCAAAAATCTGAATTAAATTATACTACTATGGAAAAGCAAGCCTATGCCTTAGTTAAGTCTCTTAAGCATTTTAGAACTTATGTGGGTTATTCTAAAATCGTTTCTTTCGTCCCGCATTCCGCGAATAAAGATATCTTAACTCAAACTGATTGCATAGGGACTCGTGCTAGGTGGGTTACTAAAATTCAAGAGTATGATTAAGAAATTAGGCCCACCAAGTTAGTCAAAGGCCAAGGCTTGGCTGAAATGATGACCGAAGGTAATGAGAAAGCGCTTGGTTTGATTTGTCTTAATGATGCTTCTTCGCCTGAGCTGCAAAGGTTAAGAGAGCATGAATGGTATGAGGACATTATTTATTATTTGTTAAATCTTACATGTCCTAACCATTTAGTTGCTCATAAAAGAAGGGCTCTTAGATTAAAAGCCACTTAGTATTGCCTCATGAAGGATGGCCTCGGGTGGAGAAATCCTGAGGGGATAATACTTAGGTGTGTTGATGAGATTGAGTCTAAGAATTTGATTTCTGAGTTTCATTCAAGATTTTGTGGTGGTCATTATGCTCCTAGAACTACCACCCACAAAATTCTGAGAGTTGGTTATTATTGGCCTTCAATTTTTTCAGATGTGCATAAATTTTTCAGAAGTTGCCTAGCCTGTGAACTATTCACTGGGAAGCAGAAGCTAGTTTCCCTGCCCCTACAACCTGTGGTTGTCGAAGCACCTTTTCAACATTGGGGTCTGGATTTCATCAGGAAATTCCACGAAAATTCTAGCAATGGCTACTCTTGGATCTTAACTGCAACTGATTATTTTACAAAATGGGTTGAAGCCATTCCTGCTAAGAATGCCAATGAAAAGGTCATTATGGACTTTATTGAAAATCAAATCATTACTAGATTTGGTGTCCCTGCCAAGATAACTACCAATAATGCCAAGGCTTTTAGTGCTTTTGAATTTTCATCTTTTTGTTTTAAGTATGGCATTACATTATCTCATTCATCTAACTACTATCCTCAGGGTAATGGCCTAGTTGAGTCAAGTAATAAAATCTTATAACCATTATCAAGAAGATAGTAGGAGATAATAAGCGATCTTGGGACAGCAAAATCAAGTATGCTTTGTGGGCAGATAGAATTACTAAAAAAAAAACTACTGGTAAAAGTCCTTTTGAATTAGTTTATGGCTTGGATGTAACTTTGCCTGTGCACCTTAAATTACCAGCTTACCAACTCCTTCAACATTTTTCCACCAATAAAGATGATGTTCAAAATAGAATTGATAAGATTGTGGAGTTGGATGAAACTCGTAGGAAAGCTTTAGATAATATGTTTAAGAATCAATCTAACATTAAGAAAAGCTTTGATAAATCATCTCGATCTAGATCTTTGCAGGTTGGAAACATGGTATTACTTTGGGATCGAAAGAATGAACAGCCCGGAAAACAAGAAATTTGACAGTTTGTGGCTGGGACCTTATATTAACAGAGGCATTGCTGGACCAAACTCATTCCACTTGAGCAAGTTGGAAGGTGAACCACTTAACTTACCTACGAATGGCCAACTGCTCAAGTTGTTCTTCAGAGATGACATCTGATGCCATTGGGCATCCTTTGTATTGTATTTATAACCTTACTCCTTGTCCTTTCAGCATTTCAATTTGTAGTTAGATCAGATTTACTTTTCATGTTAAGTAGAATAATAAATGATAGAAGAGCTTCTACTTTTCATGTGCTTAATGTTATATGATGATATTTGGATGGACGCTACTTATGTAATTTTGTGTGGTGCTTGGATGCAGATTCTGGATTCTCACATTCCTTCAATGAAGCAACGTGTCCCCAAGTAGAGCCAGATGTTGGCCACTCTGTGTGAACGACCCCACAGCAGTACACCCCCATTTTTTCAAACGGAACTCATCATGTTCGAGGTGTTCACGCCATTCATCAGATTTCATCGACAGTCGACAGTTTTATAAATGATGTAAACCTATTCTGCATGTTTATGATGTAAATCATCTAAGTAAGACCACCATGTATGTAACAACCTAGGTAAGCCTAGTATTTTGGTAATGATTTCTATCCTAGGAGGTTTTTTGTCTCACTGATTCATTTGTGTTTCTCAACACAAGTAATCGACAGAGTTTTCCCCTCCAGCCTCACCCCAAAGCTAGGGTGGATTTTGTCATCAAGATGCTAAGTGAGTCCTAGTGTTTTCTATCAAGTCTTTGTAAAAGTAGTTTGGGATAATCCTAGCTAATTGGCTAGATTATTTTATTACAAGTTGTTCGGTCTAATAGATCATGTTTTGAGTCGCAGAATTGAGTAGCTATTTGAGGGTTTATATGAATGGGTATTCCCCTTTTATGTCTCTAAATGTATTTATCTTATGTAAAGAGGGTTGGAAAAATAATTAAATCCCCTCTCAGTCAATTAATTAAATTTTCTGGCCAAATTAATTAAAAATCCTAAGCCATAAATTTAATTAATTTTAAGTCCTAGGTGAGTTAAAATTCTTCAAAGGCAAAATTCGTGGGTGCTTAAAAAATATTTTTTTAAAGATCCCAGACCAAGGGAATATTGAGAATTTCAAGAAAATTTGGACGCTTGGGCCTTGGTTGTTAAGTCAAAGTCAAAATTTTGAGGTAATTAACTCAAAAATATTATTTTTGAGTTAATTAAAATGGAATTAAATGATAAATTCGAATTTCCTTAAAATTATAATTTCGACACTCCAGATTAAAAGATAATTAAATCTATTCGACGGTCGAGATTATTTTGACAAGGATCAACTGAACTAGCCGTTGGAGATTTTATCTTATAAATTAGAGGTCTTTGTATGTCATTTTCATCCGATCGTCGAATCGTGCACTTGTTCTCGGAAGCTCTTGTAATATTTTTGATGAATAAAGCATAAAGACTTTGGGGTTACAAACTTTGGTGTTCATTTTCCAGATCTATGTGGTGACATTGTCTCTAAACTCTGCTACTTTTATTGGCATTTTGATGATTGATGGCTTTTATGGATTGATCTGCATACAGGTATCTTGTGCAGTTTTTTGGGTTTCTAAAATTACATTTTGATTTGACGGAAATATTAGTTATCTATTTTTCTGAAAGGTCTCATGTTTGTTTTTTAAATCTCTATCAATCTAAAATTCAGATCTAAGTATGCAAAGATCATATTTCAAGATTTGAGCGTTTGGGGAAGTCTTCAGTTAGATCAGCCGACTCTCAGATATCATAAAATCTGAAAAAGTTCATTGTTTCCTAATTCCCGAAGTCATCTTATGGAATTTTTTTTTTACAGGGTGTTATTGGGCTTGTGTCTCTTTTAATTTCTCTTTTTATTAATTGTGCAAAATGGTTTTAAATCTGGCCATGAGGGCCTCTGATCTGTAAAATAGCGTTGTAAATTCGCAAATATTCTCCAGGGTTTAAGGGTTTATTTTCTATGTATATTTTATGGGTTTTTGGGTCTCTTGTTTCTGGTCTTGTGCAGATTTTTACAGGAGAATTCTCAGAATTTTTTTAGATCTGAGCCAGTTCTAGGCCCTGGAGGGTAAGATCTAGCCTCAGGATCAGTTCTGCCTGTAGATCTGGGCATGATTTTGCCGCAAAAATGTGAATTGCAGGTGCATTTAATTCAATATTTTTCAAATCTGAGTTATACTGGTAAAATTTTATTGCTGATTGAAGAAAATTATTCAAAATTCATATGCTTGGAAATTTTTTGCTATCTGTCTATTGTTGGTTCCTTGCACGCTGTCTGTATGCTGCTGCCATTCACCCTTGCTCTATGTTAATCCCTTTCCTCCACACAGTCCATCGCATCCCTGCATCTTCTTCCAGCGAACGCTTTCTCCTTTTACTGATTTGCTGCCCTCCTCACTGCTTGCACGTGCTCCATCCTCTACATTTGCCGTCTGTCCTCCATACCTGCAGCATATCTGTCCTTGTTGCCCATCTTCTCGAGCTTTCTTTCATCCACGGCTACTACTTGCTCGCTGCTCCATTCATCCTCATCATCCTCCCTAATCCGCTGTTGCCTTAGCACATCTTGCTCACGCCGCCATCGCCGTCATTTTCTCTTCCTTCTTCACGCTGTCGATTTCTTCCTCTTATCTGCACACATAAGCAAACACTTGCATATATGTCATTTATTTATTTAGGTTAGCTTCAGACTTTCGATTCTTTTTGTGTTTAGCTTAGGTAACATTTAATCTTTTCAGGTTTGCCTTTCTAGTTTTTATTTTATTTTATTTATTTTTTTTAGATTTTAAAACTTCCAAATAAAAAAATCGAATTTCTTGCCTGTTGTTATAGTTTTAGGTTTTTTCTTTTAAATTTTGTAGTTTCATTTAAATTTAGATTTTGAAAAAATTATAAAATCATAAAAGGCTCAAAACTTTAATGAAATCCTTAAATTTTTGGTTTTGTTTTGGACTTTAGATTTATTTGTATATATATTTCATTTTTATTAACTTTAGACAAGAAAATAAAATAAAAAATTAAAAAAGGAAAATTTTAATTTTTTAACTTTGGAAAATTCTCAAAAAATTTAAAAGATTTTACATAGTCAAGGGTGGATTTTAAACTCTTCTTTTTTTTTTTTTAATTTATCTTAAGCTTGACTATATATTTTTGAAATTGGAATTATTTATACTTATCATTTTAATTCAGAAATGTCTAACATTTAAATTCGATGGTACTCTCATGATGATATTTTTTGTTTCGAATTTAAATTGTTTCGAAGTTTAAATTGTTGGTTCGAAGTATTTTTATGCTTAGCTGTGGTTGATGATCGTTGAACTATCTTTAATTGTGGTTTTAAGTTGCTTGAAATTGGTGATTAATTGCTTTAGTCAACTTTGAGAATATTTCGAGTAATGATAAATTGCATGTCTTTATCAAACATTATTAATGCATAATTGAGAGGGTTTTTTATCAAATATCATCATGGTGGATTTTTTTTTTTTATTAACTTTTTTCTGATAACAACAGTTACCTATCAATTACTTGATTTTAATTTTATAACGGGATATTTTGACTCCACAAGGCACTGGTTTTAAACTTCAAATCTAATTGAATCTATAAAATCTCATTAATCTTAACAAGTACTTGGTCATTTAATTGTGTCTCCTAAATTGGTTGGTGTTCAACCAGTTCTCCCTCTTCATTGTTTGTTAGGGTCTACTTCCCTTAGTCTGCAAGGAGACAGCTTAAATAGAGAGATTGGGGATCAGGGTGACAGCCCTCGATCTGAGCCATTGTCGCAGTGCCTAGACATTATGTGCGAGAACACTGCAAAATATCCTGAAGTGACTCACCTCAGGCTTGCTGCCAGTGAACACACTCTCAGGAGTCACTTTTCCCAATGCTCTATAAGGCACTCTGTTTTGTACATACACTGCTGTATTGCAAGCTTCTTCCCACAGAAATTTGGGCATGTCTTGATCATACAGCATCGCCCTCGCAGCTTCCACAATGGTCCTGTTCTTCTTTTTTGCAACTCCATTTTGCTCTGGATTGTATGGAGCTGTCCATTCTCTCTTGATGCCTTCCTTTGCGCAGAATCTTGTGAAGTCTTTATCAATATACTCTCCACACTTATATGATCCCAACTTCTTGATCCTCTTTCCAGTTAAATTTTCTACCAAAGCCTTGAATTCTTTGAATCGCTCAAAGATTTCATCTTTGGTTTTGAGAAAGTAGATCCATGTTTTCCTGGAATGGCCATCAATAAAGGTAGCAAAGTACTTTGCACCACTGAGAGCACCCGTTGACATTGGTCCATAGATGTTTGAGTGTATAATCTCCAATACACTCTTGGCCCTACTGCTGCTTCTTGGAAATGCTGTCTTGGCATACTTCCCTAGTACACACCCCCTACAGACATCGTCTTTCCTTGTGATGAGTTCTGGAGGTCCCATGACAGTCTTCTTGAGGATCTTCAAGGCTCCATGATGTAAATGCCCCATTCTTCTATGCCATTATTCATTTTGGTCTCTTTCATCCGTACTGTCGATTAGTGCCATTGGGGACTCGAGCTGTAGCTTATATAGTTTATGGTTTCTTACTCCAATTTGTGCCTTCCTTTTCCAGCTGGGGTGTTTGAGATAAACCTTATTTCCAATAAAGTATACATCGTAACCCTTATTCTGAAGTTGAGACACCGAGAGTGAGTTCATCCCCAATCTTGGTACATGCAGTATGTTTTTGGCCCGAAGCTTGTTACCAACTTCTATCTGAAATATTATGGTTCCTCTTCCAACGGGGGCACACTTGGCCTTGTTTCCCATCGTGATCTGAAAATTCATTTGCTCTTCTAGGTAGCTCGAGAAGCATTCTCGAACTCCCGTCATGTGAGCAGATTCTCCACTGTCAATATACCAAACGCCCGGAGAGGTCGTGCTTGACACAAGCGAAATCCTCTTCTAGTCTGGATGCCAGAACTGAGATGTCATGATCCCTTTGTTTCTCCATGTGTTCTGGAGGACTGCGTGAATCCTTCCGAGTTGCTTTTGCATCTATGTCGAATCTTAATTTCATTGCAGTACGTCCTTTTCTGTCTTTTGCCTTTAGCTCTAATACGATGTGAATTTTTCAATCTGAAAATATTACTGCAGTGATTGATTTATTTCGTCTACTTATTTATGATAAGTTATTTACAGAAGCTTCAGTAAATTTTGAAATTAATACAGCTGCAACATTCACTTTAATCAAAAGCAGTAGAACAAATATAACACAATTATTTTTGGACAATTGTCCCCGGAAACACCCAATGTGGGAAAACCGGTGCAGCAGATGAGGGTTTACATTAATCTTCAACAATGAAAGTTCTTTTATAGATAATAAGACGAGCAGATCATTTAGCATACACTTGAGATGAATTCCCCGAACACTCCGTAAAATTCCCGACACACGGTATGCAGTCCTCCTCCCTCTGCATCACTCTATGTGGCCCCTCTGCGCAGTCACTGCGCTGGACTGCGTCACTCTGCGTGGAGGGTCAGTGCTGCTGCTCAGCGCTACCTCCTCTTCATCTTCCTTCTACCTTCTTCTGTCCCTGCTGACTTCTCCCTCCTCCTGTCTCTGCAACCCAACCTCTACAACTTCACCCTCTGAAATCGAATTCTCTTACTTCAGAATCGATTTCCTTCGGGTACTGAGAGTGTGCCTGTCTTGCTTTCCAAATGACCCTCAAGCCTTCTCTTATAGTCTTTTCGTTGATGAATCAACAACCCAGATTATATCCTTAATCAATGGCTCAGATTAAAAGATGACTTGATCTTCATTTTCTAAAAGATTCACACTCTGCTTTTTTTCCAAAGGAAAATCTGCAACTTTCTATTAATTATTAATGAAAAGTTACATTTTGTAGATGCAATAAAGCATTCAAGACACCCAGAGGGCCCGTGTGCTCCAGCACACATCGTAGCGAGGCTACTCGGAAATTACATATTGCCAGCAGGGCTGGGCTTTTCACGCTTGCCTTTTCTCTTTTGGACAATCTGCCAAGTCCCTAAATGCATGGAGGAAGGAACCAAGGCCAGCTCATTGTTCCTTGTGGTATTTTCTTTGTCTGAGTCTGAGCTTTCAAACACGTGATCTTTTGTTTCCACTTGAGCTTACAACAGATCGAGCTTTAGTTGGCGTAGAATCCACCGTGGTGTGTGCCGGCTGAACCATCGTGTTAAGTTCAGATGGGTCTTGTAATTCATGTTCTTGTACCCCCGGATCGGTTGCATTCTGTGTACTCTCGTTTGGGATGGGCATATCTGCTTCTTCTTCTGGCTCTTGCTCTGGTCTACCAAAGGGAAATTGCCATCCCTTGGTTGCTTTCCCTGTCTTTCTTTTTTTTTAATTTCTGTTTTCTCTTTTTGCGTTCGGACATGTGTTTTGTAGGTGACTGGTTTTCCTACGTATCCTGCACCTAAATGTAGTGTTTTCATAATCAAGGTGTTGCGTCCATTTTTGTTGGTTATGGATCAGTTGAATGCTTTCTGGTAGCCCCTTGCTGAGATCCACTTCCACGCAGATTCTTGCGAATGTGAAGATTCTCTCCTCCAATCATTGGATGTTTGTTTTGATGTATCTCCTGATGGTGTTCCCAATGCCTTCTAACACATTCATACAAAAAATGAAGCGAGAGATTATACAACCAGACCCAGACCGACATTCTGGTTATCTCCATCGTGTTTGCATCAAAATCAGGGAACCATGGTGTGATGAAGAGCTTGATGGAGCCCTAAAACCATGGTCCCGCCTTGAGAATGATGTCTCTGGCTTCCGAGGAAGGGAACTTGACTATAAAAAACCCCTTGGAGCAGAGATGGATGTCACAATCCATGGTCCAGTTGGTAAATATCCAATGGAAAATCTCCATTGGTTTGGGCCAGAAACAGTTAAATCTGCATATTATTGCTTGTGTTTCGAAAGTGGAGCGATGTTCATCGATCTCTGGTGTGTCAATGTTTTAGTTCTAGCACGCAGTTCAATTGTTCCACAATGTATGCTTTGGGAGTATTCTCTGCTGGTTCGGGTGGTGTTGCTGCTTTGTTTTTCCCCTGTAAAATGTTCCTATAAGAGGAACCATTTGGGATGTCAGATTTGGAAGTGTTGGCTCCCTTTATGGGTCCATGAGCTCTGTTCTGTTCAGATCTAGTGCTCCTGGAGCACCACCTTTGAGTCTTAAATTCAGGACAATGGAGGAGTTCCTTTGAATGTGGTAGTCTTTTAATTAAGCTTCTTCCTGTAGCAACCTCCCTGAAAAGATCAGTCTTTGTTTTGAAGCGTGGATGCCTATAGAAAATTGGATCTTTTGCTTTAGGTTTGTAACTAGCTCCGATTCCTGTACCCAAAAACTTAATGACTTCCCATCTATAGCTTTTAAAAAAATTTGATACTGGGGATCAAAAGTATAGACCCATCCTCTTCTCTCTGTGTTAAGAGTTTTTGGTGCATAACCCCTGGGGGCAGACACCTCCGGCAGAGCTGTCACAAGGTCCAGGGGGCACAAAGGCTTTACACAGGGGGAGCACACGAGAGGGTATGTCCTTGCACCACCTCCACAAGCTATGCAGCGTAGATAACATATGGGGCTCTAACCCCCAAACTGCCCACGCAGGAAGCAGAGAGACCCAAGCCTCATGTATCCAGAAATAACAAAAGAATGAAGGGCAAAAGATGAAATAATCAGGGTTTACAGAGAGAAATAACCATCTTGGGCATGTCCTTTGGATCCATTTTGACCCTTGCTGCAAAAAGGGTAAAACATCACCGGATGCACAACGCCTTGATAGCAATTTGCGTAGTAAACCCGCAACATGTCTGAAACAGTGGTCGGGAGCATCCACCGCTGACCAGCCACACATATCCATCAATTGAGTAATCTAGCCACCATCCTCTGCATCTGCCATAAGCCCACAAGGTCTATCGTTTGGTGCCCTTTCCCGCCGACCAGAGGTGGCAACCAATCGCTCGGTGTAGCCATGGCGAAGGGATACAATATTGCCAGTTGTGAGAGCAGGGGTCCCGATACATTCCCGAGTTCGTGGCCATAACGGGCTATGGAGGGTTGGGTTTCTGTGACAAAGATCGCTGTGAAGTCCAGTTTCCAGGCTCCGCAATGTGCCAGATCTTGGCCAAAATTCGGGCGCCTTCCTCTTTCGTGTTCCAGAGCCTTGTAAACACATACATAAACGCAAGGGACCACCGCCGCACAACCATAAGGCCCTACTCTGCAAACCCTAGCTCTTATGCTCTCCATTTTTCGATTCACACTCTGCTTTATTAATACCCTTTAACTATTTAATTTTCCTAAGTTTAGACTTAGGTATCACTATAAAATAATTAATTATTTTAATAAAGCATGATCCAAGTGGAATTTCCACAAAAGATTTCTGGGTTCTCTGGAATACTGATGTCCAAGCCTCTTCCCAAAATATGAGACTTGGAACACTTTCCAATGCTACAAAATCAATAGAGAAGACATAAGTAAAGGAAGTGAGCTCACAAGTAATATCAAGTAGAGAATTTGAATTAAATCTAGCGCTACCTAATTCTCAACACCCCCTGGGGTTTCGATCTGCTGTTCTTACTGAACAATGAAACTTCTTTTGTCTTCACTACTGACCTCTCCAGCTAATCATCTGTGCTCCTAATACCATGTGAAAATTTCATATATTGCAACAACTGGAAATTATTCTTCTAACTGTAAATTTAATTATGCAGTTTATTTCCTACGACAAACAATGAATAAAATCACAACTGCAATTTTCACAATAAAATTACTACGGAAAATAAAATACTGGAAACTGAGAAATTCTAGCACACACACAAGAATATTAACACAATTATTTTTGGACAAATGTCCCCAGAAAAACTCAATGCGGGAAAACCAATGCAACAAATGAGGGTTTTCTTATTATTTTCCCAATAAAATTACTACGGAAAATAAAATACTGGAAACTGAGAAATTCTAGCACACACACAAGAATATTAACACAATTATTTTTGGACAAATGTCCCCAAAAAAACTCAATGCGGGAAAACCAATGCAACAAATGAGGGTTTTCTTATTATTCTCTAGTAGCAAATCTGAGTACAAAAATTTTAGATGCTCTACTGGCAATCTAATCTAAAGAAAATACTAAGAGAATTTTTTGTGAGAATTTCTCACACTCCACTGCAAATTTATGCCCCTGAGATGGACCCTCTATCCTCATGCTGGAGCCTTTGCGTCACTCTCTGGGTAGTTACTACACAGAGCTACTGTGGAATTCGCTCTTCCTCACTTTGCCTCTTCCAAAAGTTGGAAATCTTCCTCCTGGAATTCTGTTGCTCTCCTCTCTCACCTGCTACTCACCCTCTGGCTCTATCTTCTCTGCTAAATCATAGCCACTGAGGAAATTGAACTACCTGGGCAACTAAATATTTGCACTGGTGTGTTCTCCATCTACCCATCAACTTCTTCTTATAATCTTTTGTTGGAGCACCAACGACCAAGATTAAACATAATCGATGGCCCAGAATAATTCCTTGTCGATCCGTGTGAGTTTCTAGATGATTCTCACCTTATCTCAATTAATATTGATTAATTAGCCATATTCCCAAAGTTTAGACTTAGGAAATATTTAAAAATTGGTTAATAATCTAATTGAGGCACTTCTACGTGGAATTTCCAGAAACAATTTCTAGGTTTTAGAGAAATCAGGTATTCTAGCCTCTTCACAAAATTTCATAGCTAGAACAGATCCGATGTTAAAAAAACTAACACTAATTTTTGAATAGATTGAGCCATTGTCATTATTTACAAAATTATTTTCTCAATTTTTTTATTTTACAAGCCTTGTATATTTGTAAATATCTTGTGAATTTTTTGTAAAATATATTTTTCTAACCCTTGTTTTATAGCTTTGGGGTTTTATTTTGAATTTTGTATATATTGGGGTTGTGGGAAATTTTTTATTTCATTTGTGCAAGTGATTTCTCAAGTCAAATTTTAAATTTCGGAAGGGTTTTAAAGGTTTCTACCATTGGAAAAATTTCGTTGGGGTTTTTAGAGGTGGATCTAAGCCTAAGAAGGCAAGATCCACCCTCTATCTCTCCTCCAAACTCAATGCTCAAGCCTAAGGAGAAGTCATTAGCCCTCAAGGAAGACATTGTGGCGTTTGTGGTGAATTTGGAAGATCTGAAGCAAATTTGAACTTTTTACAGGGGTTCGAAAATTTTTAGGTCCTTCTAGGCTCAGCGTTTGCCCTCCTTTCCCTAGCCGTGGCATCTTCAACCCTCCTTGGTGAGTCACTGCCCTTTTAGGGCCTCCAAATCCTCAGCGTGGCCCCTTTTTTCCTTGTTGTTTTCCCCAGGTGTGAAATTTTCAATTTGAAAACTATACAGTTGCAATGATAGATTTATTCCTCCTACTTATTATTTCAATAAGTTATTTACATAAATCTACGGGTAAATATCGAAATAAATACTACTGCAACTTTCACAAACAGATATGCAGAGAAGTAAACAGTAAACGACATAAGCACAAGAATCAATCACATGTACACAATTATTTTTGGACAATTGTCCTCAGAAAAAACCAATGCGGGAAAACAAGTGTAGCAGATAAGGGTTTTATTAAATTCTTCAGCAAATGATTTCTTTACAAGGAATATATTGGCAGACAAAATCTGAAACACCTGAGATAGAATTCTCTGCTTCTCCCGACAAATCCCTGACACCCTGATCAACCTCTGCTAGCTCTTGTGCCTATATGTGTGTTTCTCTGCGTTGGACTGCGTAAGTCTTCGTAGGCTCTGCATGGGTTCACTTCGCTGCAGCCTAGAGCTGCCTCCTGTGACCCACTGCGTCCCTCTGTCCTTGACCTCAGTGACCGCTGACTCCCTCCTCCTTCTGCTTCTGCAAATCTCCGCCCTGCAACTCTCCCACTGAGATCGAATTCTCTTACTTCAGAATTGATCTCCTTCAAGTACTGAGTCACAAGTGTATGCCCAGCTTGTTTTCCAAATGACCCTCAAGCCCTCTTTTATAATCTTCTCGTTGGTGAATCAACGTCCCAGATTAGAAGTCTAATCAATGGCTAAGATTAAAACTTGACTTGATCTTTGTTTTCTAGAAGACACATTATGACTTATTAATACCCTTTAATTATTTCATTTCCCTAAGTTTAGACTTAGGGTTTCCATTTAAATAATTAATTATTTTAATAAGTCATGAATCGAGTGGAATTTCCACAAACGGTTTTTGGGTTCTTTGGAATACTGATGTCGAAGCCTCCTTACAAAGTTTGAGACTTGGAATACTTTTCGATGCTACAAAAATCAACACTCCCTCTTAGCGAGGAAGGTGTTCCAACCATGGTTGCTTGGGAGTGGGGAGCAGGAGCGGGAGCGCCATTTTCAAAAGCTCCCGGTCTGGAGTGTTTTGGGAAGCGTTTTTTTTGTAAATATATATATATTTTTTATATTTTTTATATTTTGATGCATATATGTCAACAAAAGCATGTAGAATGATGAATTAGACATAAAAAACATAAAAACATAGATTGAATCATATAACATCAATCATCTAAAAGTTATAATCTTCATCAACCACGCCCACAAGTTGGAAGCATACAACATATTGACTCTTGAGTCTCGCGAATCATCAATCTGAAGGTTTCAAGCTTTCAAAATTCAATATATAACATTTATCATCATTGATTCATTGATCACCATATAACTTTCATGAAGCATCATATTCATAATTCATAATGACTTATAAACTTATAAAAGCCAACTTCAAAGTTTCACCTTTCAAATTCAAACTTCAAACTTAAATTTTCATTAAATATGAAAGAGTCAAGTTTCAATTGTTTAAGAGTTATAAAAGATAAAAACTACTAGAAAATAGAAAAGACTAGTAAACAACAAATCTAGTTTATCTATTGGCTGGCCCCTTGCCACGCCCACGAGAAATGTCGAATTTGTGAGAACCACGAGGCAATGGTTGTCTTCTAGTACTCTCAGGAGTACCACGTCCACGACCATGACTAGAAGGCAGAGGGCAACGTGAGGATGTAGGTGGAGGTTGAATCTGCAAAAAAACAATAGTTGGATATCGAGCACTGGCACTGGCACCTGCACTGCTACTGGATGGTGGGACTGGCCCTGTGTGTGGCGATGCTGCTGATGCTTCATCATCATCCCTCAAAAGTTTTGCTTCCAATTCTTCCATATTTACAGTGTCGTCCTCCAAATTATCATCCTCTGGGTTGTTGTCCCAGACTTTATATGATTGATCCTCATATGCCTGATCATAGTAATGACTCAACAACCTCAAGTTGTAATGCACATAAGCCAAGCTTTCAACTCGGTTTTCATTCAGCCTGCTTCTTCTCACATTATGTATGAAGTTGTAGGTGCTCCAACACCTCTCTGCAGAAGAAGTATTCACAACTTGTGAGAGTACTTTTTTTGCCAACTTTGGCAAAAGTCCCATGCCGCCATATGCTTCCCACCATGTGAGAGCATCAAATTTGTCTCTGTCTTCCATTGCATGGAAAGAACCAAAGTTACCAGTGCAACGGAAGTATTTGCCTAATTCAAGGTGCAATCTAGCACACTCCTCCCTGTCAGGGACCAACTTGTCTAATGCCGTCATGTACCCCTCTTGTACCTTTGGATCTGTGTGAGGTTTGATCCTAACCCCACCTCCAGGTGCAGGTTGGCCCAACCAAGATGGAGATTAGTATTTTGGCATAAGGATATATGCCAAGGCATGTAGTGGAACATTGAGTTTATTCCACCGTGCACACACATAGTCATGAATCATTGCATACAATTTGGGATCGTTATCCTTAACAAAATCTTTTATTTGGCCCAACATGCTATCCATCTGCTCATAAACCTCCCCAATCACTCGTTTCTCTGTATTTGAAAAACAAATCATGTGATAAATGGGCTTGGTGAAATTCAAAATTTCCCTCACACGTGCCCAAAACAAAGGGTCAAGAAGCAGAGGTCTCTCACAAATTCAAACAACACTGCCATTATTATCTAACGCCTGATGTTAGAGTTTGCGGAGGTGTGGAGCTTGATGCAGGAGAGTCATTGCAACCAATGACTCTCTTACCTTCAAAAGGCGCCTGAAGGTGAGGTAATAGCTAGCAAATCTAATCTTTGCTATCTTCAACAACTCCAATTTGGAGTGAGTACGGAAAAGCCCATGGGTATTGCTATGATTTTTAATAAATCTTATCATTTTTTTACCTCTCTTGTACAAATCACCAAGCCATTTGAATTGAGGTTGTTTGTTTTTAATGATATCATGCATCAAAAGGTTCACTATGTGAACCAAACACCCAAACCAAAATATGTTGGGGTATTTATCGTCAATAATTGCTCCTGTTGCCTTACAGTTAGCAGCATTATGAGTGATGACTTGGATGACATTGTATGGCCTAGTATTTTCAATTATTTCAAGTAATGGTTCTGCAATGTTAATGGTGGTCTTGAATTTGTATGAATAATCATATGCTAAAAGGAATATTACACCACTAACCGACACAACCAGAACACTTATCAATGGCTTTCCTTTTACATTGGTCCACCCATCAGATATAATGGACACCCCATGCTCATTCCAAGAATTTGTGATTCTAGCCAAAGAATTGTTTATTTTAACTTTTTCATGATCAAGTCCCACGGTTCTAGCCTTGTCATACCTAGGGCTCCTGTATCCTTTGGGGGCATCATTAATGGCAGAAACCATTTCATGCCAATAAGGTGAGCGAAGAACATTGAATGGCACCCCACATGCATATAGAAACCGTAATTTTTTTTAATCCACATCATTCCTACACCCTTCGTCAAGGAAATTGGATATGGTTCTATGCCTTAAGGAGATGTTTGGTCCAGGTGTGCCTCCATATCCACTGCCATGGGTGGAAGTTGATGGACTTCTTTGTCCATGATGTAATGGACCTGATGGTGTATAAGTGAAACCCCTAGATCTTTTAGATCTCTGTAGGGCAACCTCCTCTTCCTTTCTATATTTCTCTCTCTCTGTTGCTGGCACACTTGCACAAATTTTGATTCCTAGATTTTTGTCTCCATCCCCTGGCATTTTCCCATAAAGGTGCCTTCAGGCACGAGTGTATGAACCTGTGTATTCTTTATTGCAATGGGGGCAAAGAAATTTAGTGGTTCCACCACCTTTCCCTCCTTCCTGCCTCTGAACATATTTCCACAAAGGTGTTTGACTTTGGTTTTGTCTAGTTGGGGTCTCTGTGGCCTCATGTTCTCCACTCTCCCCTTCCTCCTCAGCATACTCCTCCTCCTCTTCAGGATTTTCATCAAATCCACTATAACCCACTTCTTCATCCTCCTCTTCTCTAATGGGCCTCTTTATTCTACTCTCCAACACCATTATTACAAAGAAAGGAACCACCATGAAGAAAATCCCTAGCCATATAGCCATGATGTTTCAAGTTTCAAGTGTCAAGTTTTTAGCCTGCAAAAAAAATGGAGGAATGCCAAATGGGAATAGGAAATGCAACATAGGAAAAAAACAATTCAATTTTTCCCTTTTCAACACACTAAAATGTAACGTTGAAAAAAAAAATCAAGTTTTCATTTTTGAACAACATAAAAACAATTCCTAGAAAATAAAAAACTAGATTAGAAGACCTACCTCTTTCTTGCAATCCTCCTCTTGCTCTCTTGCAACTTGCTCCTTGCTCTCTCCTTGGCACTTCTGCTCTCCAAACTCTCATGCTCTCTTGCTCTCCAAATCGCTCTCCAACTCTCAAGCTCTTGCTCTCACTCTCAAACTAAAACAATAAAAACCAAATGAGGAGGGTGGGCTTTTATTTACCCAACCCCCCCCCTCCCCTCTCTCCCCAAAAAAATTGAATTTTGATGTCCAAATTTTTTTTACGCGCCAGGGAGCGTTCGCTCTCGAGCGCTCCCAAAAAAACAGGGAGCGTTTTTTCGGGCTCGAAAGCGCGCTCCCAAAGAGCTCCTGAACGGAGCGCGTTTTGGGAGCGGGATCGAGGGGGGGGAGAAGCTACCCTACAACTTTGGTTCCAACAATATGCCTGCTGCTCTGCTTTTGAAGCACCCTATGCGTTGCTGATCTCTGGACGATGCCCCTCATCTCCTGCGCTGCTGCCCTTGACACTGCCACTGTCACTGCTGCATCTGTACTACAACTCCTTTTGAATCCTGATCCTATCCACTCCTACTATTGGAATGGATTCTTGATCATCCCCATCTTCTCTCTTAAGTAGACAAACTTAGTCTTCCCTAAAGATTTTGTGAGAATGTTTGCCACCTGTTCTCCTGTTAGACTGTATTGCAACTTAACAGCTCCACGTTGTAGACAATCCCTAATGAAGTGACACCTGATGTCAATATGCTTCGACCGATCATGAAACACAGGATTTTCAAAGAGCTTGATGCAACTCTGATTATCGCATAAGATATTGGTCACTTCCATTTTCTCCTTTAGTAGGTTCACAAGCAGCTTTCGAAGCCATATGGCCTCACATGAAAATGTGCTAGCTATCATATATTCTGCCTCTGCTGAGCTAAGTGCCACAAACTTTTGTTTCCTACTGCACCAGGAAGTCATTCATCATCCTAGCCTGAAACAATAACCACTGGTACTCTTCCGATCTACTGAAGTCCCAGCCCAATCTGCGTTGGTGAACCCACTCAACCTGACATCACTGCTACGAGTGTACTTCAATCTAAGCTCGAATGTTCCTTGAAGGTACCTGAGAACATTCTTGGCTGTTGCCCAATGAGCCCTCTTAGGTTCTACCATGAACTGACTGAGGGTATTTATAGCATAACAGATGTCTGGCCTTGTGTTTACCAGATACATCAACGATCCTATGAGTTGCCTATACAACGTAGGATCAGCCTCATCATCTTCGGACGTGTCGATTTTCTTCTAGTTGGTGATCATTGGAGTCGTCATGGGTCTACAATCCTCCATCTGAAATCTCTTCAAAATTTCTATAGTATATCTTCCTTAACCAAGAAAGATCTCCCCGTTCTGCTGCCAAACTTCCAACCCCAGAAAATAGTGCATCTACCCTAGATCCTTCATGTAAAATTCCTCAACCAAATTCTTCTTGTAATCTGTGATGAGCCTCGATGATCCTGTCAAGAATAGATCACCTACATACAAAACCAGTATCAAAGGCTCACTCCCTACCCTCAGATAATAGAGATTGGGATCTGTGTCACTCTTGACGAATCCCATTTTCTGCAAGTAGCTGTCAATTCGACCATACCAAGCCCTAGGAGCTTGCTTCAGTCCATACAATGCTTTCTTTAGTCTGCACACATGAGTCTTCTGTTCATGCATCTCAAAGCCTTTTGGTTGTTCTATATACACCTCTTCCTCTATCACCCCATTCAGGAATGTCGTCTTGACGTCCATCTAGTGAATCTCCCATCCCATCTGCGCAACAAGGGATATCACGGATCTGATAGAGGTATATCTGGCTACTGGGGCGAAGGTTTCTTCATAATCGATCCCTTCCTTCTGAGCATACCCCTTAGCCACAAACCTGGCTTTAAATTTCTCGATGTTGCCTTCTGCAGCGTACTTGACCTTGTACATCCACCTTGATCCTACAACTGATCTTTCTTGAGGTCTAGGGACCACTTCCCAGACATCATTCGTCATGATGGAACTGTACTCTTCCACCATTGCATCTACCCACACCTAATGCTGAGCTGCTTCCCGAAAACTGGAAGGTTGTTCAACTTGAGCAACCAAGGCTTGATACCTCTCATGCTGCTTACACTGCTTCTTCTCATTTCGAGGGACTCCGACAAAGTCTTCTGCATCTTTCAGAATTTGTCGTAGCTCCCTGCTCATTCTCCCACTGGTGGTGGGTGGATTTACTGGCTCTCCCTCTTGCAAGTCCTCGGGAGACACATCCCTTGGATCCCCATGCCTCGGAGAGGCCACTGAATTCTCTTCCGTTGGTTGTTGAGGTTGAACCAGCAGATCCTCCTCAGATTGTGTAGCAGATGGCAACTTGCGGGATCTTTTGAAGGCCTTCTCCTCCATGAATTTCACATCCCTCCGCAATACGACTTTCCTGCTCTCTGGAATGTACATGCAATATGCCTTTGCATTCTCACTGTATCCTACCGAATACCCCTTTTCTGCAATCATTTCCAACTTCTTCCTCTTCTCACTGAGCACATGGTAGTAGGCTGTACTAACGAAGATCCTAAAGTGACTCACTTCAGTCTTACCGCCAGTGAAGACACTTTCCGGCGTGATCTTTCCTAATGCAGCATGAGGAGTCTTGTTCTGAACATAGACAACTGTATTACAAGCTTCAGCCCAAAGAAATTTGGGCATGTCTTGGTCATACAACATCGCCCTTGTCGCCAATAGTCTTGTTGTTCCTTTCTGCCACACCATTCTGCACCAGATTGTATGAAGCTGTCCACTCTCTTCTGATACCTTCCCTTGCTCAGAATCCAGTGAATTCCTTATCTATGTATTCACCACCATTGTCTGAAAGCAATACCTTGATCCGCTTTCCTATCAGATTTTCTACTAGAGCCTTAAACTCTTTAAACCGACTAAAGACTTTGTCCTTGGTCTTCAAAAAGTAGATCCAGGTTTTCCTGGAATGGTCATCAATAAAGGTGACAAAGTACTCGACACCACTAAGAGCTCTAGTGGACATTGGTCCACAGATATCCGAGTGTATTAAGTCCAATACACCCTTGGCCCTATTGTTGCTTCTCTGATATGCTGCCTTCGCATATTTTCCCAATACGCACCCTTTGCAGACATCATCCCGTTTTGTGCTCAGCTCTGGAACTCCGGTGATAGTCTTCTGGAGAATTTTTAACGCCCCATGATGCAAATGGCCCATTCTTCTGTGCCATAGCTCATTCAAGTTTGTTTCATCAATGCTGCCAACCAGTGCCATTGGGGATTCAAGTTGCAACTTGTAAAGTTTGTTGCTTCTAACCCTGATCTGTGCCTTCTTCTTCCAACTCGGGTGTTTGACGTAGACCCTATTTCCAATAAAGTAAACGTCATAACCTCGGTTTTGAAGTTGAGACACTGAGAGCAAGTTCATCCCCAACCCGGGCACATGCAGTACGTTAGTGGCCCGGATCTTATTTCCAGCCTCGGTCTGAAATACTACGGTTGAACCAGGCTCTCTCGTTTGATCGAATGGCTTAAGTGAACCAGGCTCTTTATTCTATCTAGGCTATCTATATCAAATGGCTTAACGAGGCTATCTAGAATGGCTAAACTGAACAAGGCTGGCTAGGTTGGTTGATCGAATGACCCCAGGCTCTCCTCTCGAGATCGAATGAACCAGGCCTCTCCTCTCAAGATCAAATGAACCAGGCAATGCTAGATCGAATGTATTAACGAGGCTATCGAATCGAATGGCTTCTAAGCCAGGCTTTCCCGATTGGTTGATCGAACCACCTGCCTCATAGGTAAAGCAATGAATACGTCAACAGAGCATATCCTTCATAAGTTCCGCTATAGCTTAGCAGGTTTATAAGGTGCTTGGTTGTCCAAGTGGAATGTTTGACGCACACGCTCGCTCGTCAAAAAGAAAATATGAAAATCCATTCACTCTCGTGATTGCGATAATTGTTCATTCCGATTCGATTCTACCCACCCATCCACTCGATCAAACATCATTTCCCGCTTGCAGTTCGTCCATATGGGGATCTAACTAAGTCAAAAAGCAATAGAGGATTTAAAACGTTTTGCTACTGCTGCCAGACTTTTCCGAATGCCTGCCAAGGTTGGGCATAACCCTAAACAAGGCCTTTGACCGGGTGGGAGGGTGCCTTCTCCTTTTACTCCTGTTCTTTTCTTTCTAACCTTTTTGCTTCCATTCTATTACTGCCTTGCTTCCGTGGCTTGCCTCATGAACTGCCAATCTGTTGGTTAGGTTACCCCTAAGTTACTTGAATTGGGGGGGCGGTCCTTATCAGAAAAGAATCAAAACAGAGGCTTCTGAACCCTCTACAAGCCTTCCCCTAAAATAGCTTTGGAAGGGTAAGGTCCTTCAAGGTAAACCCTTAGTTCTAGTTCAGAAATAGATTTAAGGCCCCTTCTTTCTTTCAGAACCTCAAAGAGCTATAGAGTATCCATCTAATCCCATTCCATCGCACTCCAAAGGAAACAGACAGCAGGTACTGGGCGGAAACAGAAAAAGCAGAGGTGAAGCTCACATACCAAACCCTAATGTTGCTCTACATCTCATCACGTCTATACCTAGGCGGCGACTTCTCCGAATATCCCTGCCCTAGCCTTCCATTTGCTAAGCCTGCTCCCCTCCCAAATTCAATTACTAAACTGTCAAACTCTATTAACTTGTGGAGATCCCTGCTTCCATCTCCTCGTGAGGCTAGGGGCTCCTTCCTCGTGAGGCTAGCTTTCCCCGCTCTCAAACCTTCCATAACTAATGACCTAATTGTCTTTATTCCTCCAAAATCCAAGCTGAACTCCTTCTGTCCATCCTGAACTTTCAGACCTAAAATAGAAGGGCTAGCGAACTGCCCTGCTGTAACGACCTAGCTAATCTAGCCTTCACTGAACACGGAAGCGACCAGCCTGATAAGACTGTCTTGAACTGCTTCCCGGGGTGAAAAAAATAGGTGTTTTCATTTTCCTATCCGCGGAAAGCTCCGGTTGAGTTTGACGACTGGCCCGCCCCTACTCTTTTTGTTTGACCGTGTGGGAGGGAGATAAAAAAATGAAGGTGTATGTGTGAAGCGGGGCTAATACGTATCATTGGTTGTTGGGGTTGTGGGCTGACTACAGGGGGGTTCGCGAGATCACCCCCGACACTAAAGGTAACTAATAATAATGTATAAGAACGTAAGGTCAATGTAATTCGTAAGAACAATGACTAAATCCATGCCAATGATCGTGTGTCTGTAGTCTAAGCTTGGGAGTAGTAAAGGTTGTATAGTAACCATTAAGGGGTTCACGTTCAATCCTTCAGTGTGTAGTAAGCCTCCCTTGCTCCCTGGCATGCGATCAATAAATCAATCAGGCTGTCTGTCTAGCCTAAGAAATGAATCCCTTTTGGCTATTGGTCTAGAACAATCCCTAAAGGTCGGTGTGATAGAACAATCCCTCCATCGCTAAGACTATAACCATTCCTAACTCGCTCAGTGCTATAACAATCCCTAAATCCTTCTATCTGTGTAAGCCTCCTCCCTCGCTACCTGGATCCTCTTTCGTAGGCCTCCTCCCTCGCTACCTGACATCCCTCCATCCATGTAATAAAGAAATCTATCTATACAAACCCTTTTGTCCCTGCTTGCTGTCTGTCTATACTAACCCTTAAATCCCTCCATCCATCTACAGTAAGCCTCCCTTGCTGGCATGCTTGCATCCTTGGATCCTAGATGTACCTTCCTTCTATCTATAGTAACTCTCGCTCGATCCTGGATCCTGGCTGTCTTCACAAACCCTTCCTTCCTTGAAATTCTTCCGTCTGGACTAAGCAATAAATCCATTTGTCCTTCCATCCTTGTGGTAAAACGTTAAGGAAGCTTTCAAACACGTTAAGCAAGCTGTGATGTATTTCATAAAGGTAGTAAATCAATCCATTCTCAATAGGTTATAAAGAAATACAAGTATAGAAGGTTCGTTTCATAAATAGATCCCTTCCCTAAATAAAAACTAAAAGAACAAGTAAACAAATAACTAAAAACCAATAGCAGATGGGTACGGTTCAGCAGGTCTACCCAAAAGACTTCGTTCTGCCTGTGATAATCCCAGCCCTGTCCCCTGCGATCGATGTGCTAAAGTAATAAATAAGACGACCAACGATGCAATGGAGTAATTGTATAGTAGGTCGGGTCTCTAGTTTGATAAACAAACCAACTAGACTAGGTTTAAGAATACTGGGACAATGTAAACGGGGACTTGGGCACTAAAAAGATGCATGCAAAAATATTTTAAAGTCCTAAAGTGCTCTAGTGTTAATATAACTTAGTAAAGCAAGGGTGGGGTCAAAAACTCTTAAAAGTCTTCTTGGCTGGTCCCCTCTGCATGTGGCTTGGCCAGCAAGTAGCTATAAACGAGCTGGGCCTGTTGGTTCCTAAAGCTACGGTGAAAAAGCACTATCCGAGTAGGTGCTAACAACATATAGTCAAAACAATCCCGACCCCAGCCAGGCTTGGTAGGTACTAAAGTCCAGCGAGTAGGACCAGTCCCGAGGCTTGGTAGATCAAAGTCAAAAACTCAAATAGGCCCCCTAAAATTAGCAGGTCCCAGCTCAAGCAAGTTGTAAGAATCCCCAGGCTTGGCAGTTCTTCAGTCCCTTGTTTATACGAGTTTGCAGGATTCGCCAAGAATAAACGGTTTGAAAGTAGTCAACATAATGAAACCTTCACCCTCCTCTCCCTGTCGAAGGAAGGTGAAAGAAATAGGACTCTCAGGTTCCTCAAATGTTGGTTCCTTGAAGGCTGGGCAACGATATCCCCTCAGTAACTTCCTTCAATCCTAAAAGCATATCCGTAACAGGTAGTCCCGCTAATCCTCTTGGTTAGTGCCGGCTCTAATGCAAATGGTATGTAGTCAGCATGGGTAGTTTCGTTCGTCACGATAGGTAGTCAGGTGGTGGGTCGTCAAATCAGGGTAGGTGGGTAACACATAGGTAGCTCAGGTGGTGGGTCTAAAGTTCTAAATGTTCGGTTGGGTACGTGTAGCTTTGGGTGCGTGATTGGGTCAGTGGGTTCTCCATAGTTGAGTCAAAGCCTATTGCTCGACAGGATATTTTGGTCTGTCAATGGGTGAGGCCCGTTCGTTGCCCGAAGGGGTCGAAGGCCTAAGTTAATGCGCTTTTGGGCTCTTCCTTCCCTGCCTGTTTCGTGTTTGGCTTGTTGAACGTCCATGGCGACCTAGGATCCGCCTACTACACTTTCTATCACTAACTTGGATGCACACATCTACCCACCCTGCCAAGTGTCTATTTGTTTTGAAAATCTTTCTCTATTTAAAGAAAGTCAAAGGGCAAAGTGGAAACCTTCTTCACCCAAATGCAATTTGAAATAATAAAAAAACCTCTGTTTATTCGGGGTCGGAGACATCTTTTTTTGTTCATCAGGTTCGAGAACGTACCTCTCCCAATAGGGGTGCATTTTGCTCTATTACCCATTGCTATTTTAAAACTCATATGCTCCTCTCGGTATTCGGAAAAACATTCCCGCACCCTCGTCATGTGAGCAAAAGCTCCACTGTCAATATACCAGACATCAGAAGAAGCAGTGCTTGATATGCAAGCAAATTCTTCTTCAAGTTGGATGCCAGAACAGAAACATCGTGATCCATCCATTCTATCATGCTTCTTTCCCTCCCTGGAGAACTGCGTGAACCCTTCTGCGTTGTTGCTGCAGCGGTAGACTTCTGTCCACTAGTTGATCTTCGCTCCTATTACTCATCTCTAGCTTTGATACCATGTGAAATTTTCATTCTGAAAACTATACAGTTGCAGTGATAGATTTATTCCTCCTACTTATTATTTCAATAAGTTATTTACAGAAATCTACCAGTAAATATCGAAATAAATACTACTGCAACTTTCACAAACATATATGCAAAGAAGTAAACAGTAAAGGACATAAGCACAAGAATCAATCACATGTACACAGTTATTTTTGGACAATTGTACTCGGAAAAACCCAATGCGGGAAAACTGGTGCAACAGATGAGGGTGTTATTAAATTCTTCAGCAAATGATTTCTTTACAAGGAATATACTAGCAGATAAAATCTGAAACACCTGAGACAGAATTCTCGGCTTCTCCCGACAAATCCCTGACACCCTGATCAGCCTCTGCTATCTCCTGTGCCTATCTGCGTGTTTCTCTATGCTGGACTGCGTAAGTCTGCGTAGGCTCTGCGTGGGTTCACCTCATTGCAGCCCAGAGCTGCCTCCTGTGACCCACTGCGTCCCTCTGTCCCTGACCTCAGTCACTGCTGACTCCCTCCTCCTGCTTCTGCAAATCTCCGCCCTGCAACTCTCCCACTGAGATCGAATTCTCTTACTTCAGAATTGATCTCCTTCGGTTACTAAGTGTATGCCCGACTTGTTTTCCAAATGACCCTCTTTTATAATCTTCTCGTTGGTGAATCAACGACTCAGATTAGAATTCTAATCAATGGCTAAGATTAAAACTTGACTTGATCTTTGTTTTCTAGAAGATTCACACTCTGACTTATTAATACCCTTTAATTATTTCATTTCCCTAAGTTTAGACTTAGGGTTTCCATTAAAATAATTAATTATTTTAATGAGTCATGAACCGAGTGGAATTTCCACAAACGGTTTCTAGGTTCTTTGAAACACTGATGTCCAAGCGTCCTTACATACAAAAATCAACACCAAGAGCCTCAAAACCTTGGCTGTAGGCCTTCCTGGCCCCCTCATTCTTCTCGTCTTACCTTCTCCTCTCCTCCAATGCCCATTTCTTCCTCCATCTGCCCTCCTTTTCCCCTTGGCCAACCTCCTAGCCTCTGCTGTCAGCCCTTTGGGCTGCCTAGCCTCTGCTGCTGCCCCTTCTCTTGGTGCCGCAACCCCTAGAGGGCTTCATTTCCTTGCGTCAGCCCTTATTGGGCCTCCCTTTACCCTAATGCAGGCCTGTAAGGCCTTGATCCTTCCTCTGTTGCCATATTTTTGGCTTTTCCTTGCTTATTTTATCTCTGATTTTTGTCACTAATACTTGTTTGCAGAGATATTGTGCTAGTATTGGTGGTTGCAGGGGGTCATCTCACTGAATAAGTTTTGGGCAAGTGGATTGGTCATCTACTAGGCTTAAAGGCCTATTGGTTTGGTCCCTAAACCCTTTTCTTTCTCACTGTTTTACTTACAGTCATCTGATCATTTCCTAACAGTGTTAAAGTTTTCATTTAAGTGCCCTAAAAATCATTAACAAGTTGCCTAAGTTCATTAACCAATCACTGGACAAATTGGGTAAAAATAACTTAACTTGTTTCATCAATTTTGGGTGACTATCTTACTGTTTTGGAAGGCATCATAAGGTCTGAAATATAACAGTGGTATAAGCATTCGTTTCTTTCATACATATGCATTCTTTCTCTATTTGAAATCTCATCTTAAGTGATTTCATTAATCAAAATAAATAGATAAATGTTGGGACTGTTTTTGACACCTTTGGCATTGGTTAATTCACTGCTGTCATAATTTGTTTAATGCTGTCCTAGAAGTTTAATTATTGCTCATTGAATGCTATTGGAACATAATCTACATTAAGGTTTTCATTTGTTCATGCTCTATTGATGAAAAATTGCTCATTGTTGAAAGGATTGTTTACATTGAATTGTTAAAGTAATTTTATAATTGGTGTAGTTTCTCATTGCTAATAAGAGCACTAATACATTTTTGTCTCTTGTGATTTTCATAAGCTTCAAAGTTTTAATTCTAACGTTAATAAGCTCACTCACATGACACATTAATCTCAAAGATATAATATCTTGTCACATTGGAGATCTAATTGTTTTACATCTAACTGACATTGTGATATTTGGTTAATTGCTAATTGTGCTTAAAGAACATCTAAATTCTGAGCAATTTCTTTTTGACATCCTTTTTCATTCTTGTGTTATCTCATCTAAGTGTTAATAAGAACCTTGGTTAATTGTTCTTGATAATAAGTGCTCTAGTCCGTTTTACTTGCCATCGTTGTCACTATTGTTTCATGGTTAAGATCTATTGTGGATGACAAATTTTATCTTTGGCATATTGGTAGATCATTGTGAAGAGCATTAATTTCATTTTGAACAGTTATCTCTTGGTTATCTTTACATCTTGTGGGCCCTAGTAAAATTGGCACTTTACCTTGTGTGTTTAAGATTGTTTCTTAATTCATTGTTAAGTACTCTTTGTCATAAGATAATGATAACTAAGTACTTAAACAATCTTAACTCAAGATCACTCAACCATCTTGCATTGCATTCTAGGCTTAGTCCTGCAAACGCTAGACCCTCTTTAGTGGTTAAAACGATGACCTTGCAGTGGTTAGAGCCACAGTCTCTGCAGTGCTGGAGGCATCAGAGATGTTAGATTTCAAGGAAACGTATCATTAAACAAACCTTTGCTTGCTTCACCTGGACTTTTCTCTGTCACTTACTTTTGAGACTAGCCTCAAAATATATAAGGATCAAGGGATACACTTAGCATATAATTAAAATCAATGAAGATTCTTGCATTACACCTAGGTCATAGGATTTGCATAGCATATAAGATAGTTAAGAATTTAAGCAGTGGTTGTTCATCTGGTCACCTGGTATTTAATCGATCTAAAGCAAATAGTTGACTCCATAACACACTGGTCTCATAAATAATTCAATCTAATCCTTTAACTTGCTATAATCAACCAAGTGGCTAGGACATTCAATCGTGTCTCCTGGACTTTTTGGTTACCAACTGGTCTTTCATTCTCATATTCCATAGGGACTACCCCTATAGCCTGTTGTTGGGAGACAACTAGAACAAAGAGGTTGGGGATCAGAGTGACAACCCCCAACCTGAGTCGTTGTCGCACCGTGCCTGTGCAATCTGAGCAACAACACATCCACAAGAGAACAAGTTTGAATTCCTCTAAGGCAGCTGAAAATCCAAGAGGTGTGATGATAAAAAGTTACAATGACATGTTCCTATATTTATATGAGCCATACAGATGCCTATTTAGCCTACAAGCCCCTCCAAACATGAAAAACAATGTTAGGTCACAAGACGACCTAGTATCCTTTGACAAATTAAATAAAACTCCACATGCGCAAATCGAAATGCTATCATCAAGCTAGCATAGGCCTGCTTAGGGAAAGCCTTGAGGGAAATAGGCGTCTTAGCAATAGTAGAGGCCCTCTAAAATCATGATAAACGAGTTGGCCCCTATATCTCTGTCATAATCATCCCGTGGACCCCACTTTTGGGTTTGGGGCACACAACAGGTCTCATGGGTCTCCTTGTGGTTAATATGCCTGACTTTGCTCCAACGTTGAGGGCGCTGAAGATAGTGCTAGCCCTCCCATGTCTCAAGGTATGAAACAACCTCATCCAGGCCCTGGATAAACTGGTTGCCTCTGTGATCACTGCTAAGCCGACTAGGGGCATGCTAGTCCAAGTGCGTCATCTCGTGAAAGTAAATGATATAGGGTGAAGTGCAGGAAAGCTGTGGGTGCTGAAGGTGCCCATGGTTACAAGTGATGCTCTACAATTGTTCGAAGGCTCATGGCTCTCAACACCTCACCTGTGGGTGTCAATATGTCCCTTTGGAGGACTGAGACCCTAGTTAAGTTGTCGATACCTATCGATAAAACCACCTGTCAATTACACAATATCCAGTGCTGCAACTTTCACCATTAGGTACATTTAATCATTATTGCATCTAAGTGAACCAAGCTTGGAAGAAATGGGCAAATTAACACTCCATACAAGGCTTCTCTTCCAAAATTGTGGCCTTAGTCACGTAATGGTGTTATCTCACTAGGTATGAGTGGTTAATAGACAACCCTATTATGTGTTCTCATCCCTGAAGGGGAAGTGACATGCCCTTGGTCCACCCTTCTATCAATAGGTGCCATGTGAATAATGATGGAATGGAGGGGAAAGGACTTCATGGTCAAGTGCCATGGTCAAAGGGACCAACTATGATGGAGATCCTCATCCTGGGTGTATAGATGTGAGGAGGGAGCAATCATGGATGCATGAGTTACCAACTCAGGCTTTGTTTTTCCACCCCTCTTATGCTTTTTACATTTTCGTGTTTTTTCTTTGTACTACTACTCGTAGCTCAAAGGGTTAGAGCTTGGTATGATGTATAGAAGTTACTACCCCCTTAAGGATGGGGCAGTTCATTTCCCATCAAGGGTTGGGACATGCAATGATTCCTCGTCTTCTTTGAGATAGGGAAACATTGGCCTAGGAACTGGGTGATGGCCATAATGAGTGAGGTAGAGCTCATGCTTGGCATTTGACCACGTGCTAATTTGAATGTTTTGACCATATTTTGCATTTTGATTTTTCTTTTGTTTTTCTTGTGGCCATAATATGCTCTTTTTGTTTCTTTTAGCTACATCAACCTCCTAGGGTACATTTCTAGTCCCTACCCTGGTATGAGGGTGTGTGGGTGCCAAATCCCAATGAAGCCGTGGTTAGTTGAACTCGAAGAATGGATGTGGAAATGGGGCTTGTAATGTAAGATGGAAAGTGGTAAGTATGAAAAAGGTAGAGATGGGGTTACACTATCTCAATCATGGCTTCCAAAGTAGCGCCCCTCCTATACCTGTTGGGCCATTAGGGGAGGTCCCACTGAACTAGGATTGAAAATTAACTCCCCATTTAAGGCGAGGGAACAAGATCACATCCAAGACCCTTCTGTTTTCCAAGTCACCCCACAATCCATGTCAAATTGCCCAAATACAAAAGAACATAAGCACCTAATTGCAAAATGAATAAAGTACCTTTAGATCAGAAGCCCACCTTCAAACATGTGCTCTTGGCAAATGGGCAAGCAAACATTTCTGATGCACATGGCGAAGATGTGAATGGCATGTCACCATAGGCTGTGTTACTGCTTGTTGCCGCCCAAATTGTACAGGCACCGCGACAACACTCAGGACGGGGGTTGTCACTCTGATCCCCGCCCACTGCGTTCTAGCTGTTTCCCAACAACAGGCTATGGGGGGTAGTCCCTATGAAATGAGGCGAATGAAAACAAGTTGGGGATGAGTGGCCTAGCCACTTGGTTGAAATTCAGCAAGATTATTGATTAGATTTATATTTTCTATTATGAGACCAATGCCTTAATGGAGTCATAAATTCTTGCTTTCTAGAAATTGGAACCAAATCACTGGATGGACACCTGCTGCTTGAATGCTTGACTAACCTATATGATATGCAAGACCTAGGACCTGTGAAAATTCCTTAAATATGGAATCCTATTGCAACAACTGGTATTAATTATTCTAATTGATAAATTAATTATGCAGTTTATTGCTACGAAAACATCGGACTAAACACACTGCAACCTTCACTAAATAAACTGCGTAAAAAATACAAGTGCGGAAAGAAAAACTGAACAAGAGTAAATCATAGACACATCTGACACAGTTATTTTTGGACTAATTTCCCCAAAAAAACCCAATGCGGGAAAACCGGTGCAGCAACTGAGGGTTTTATTATTAAGCAGTAGTAATTTCTGAGTATAATCTCTGGATGCCTCTCTTAGAAATCCAGTTACAGAGAATATCATTGATGGAGAGATTAGTGAGGTTACCCTCACAATATCACAGGAAATCCTAGCTTATCCAACCACTGAATGAATTGCCCCTGACAGCCTCTATGTTGCCTCTGCGCAGTCCTAGTGTCAACCCTCTTGGGTACAGCGTCACCCTTTCTGCTGATCGATTTGCTGCCCAGGAACTTCGATTTCTGCCTCCCGGCTCTCGGCTTCTGCAATCGATTCCTTCAACAAATTTCTGGATTCCCTCTTGGCTTCCGCGCAGCCTCTGCCTGGCTCTGCGTCAACCTCTTTGGCTCTGCGCTGCCTCTACTGGATCTCTCTCTGCCTTCTCTACTGATGATTCTCCGATCGAGAAAGATTTCTCTTTGGATACTATTCCTGCCCCTCTCTGCAAAGAATCTCTTGATCAATATTTCCTCTGAGCACTGCTCACTTCAGAAATTCGATCTCTCGATCCTTACTGTGTGTGTTCCAAATGACCCTCCAAGTCCTTATAATCTTCTCGTTGAAACTTCAACGACCGAGATTAAATCTCTAATCAACGACTAAGATTAACTTTTGACTTGATCTCCGCCTTTTCTACAATATTCACACTTTGTTTTATTAATACCCTTTGATTATTTTATTTTCCTAAGTTTAGACTTAGGGTCCCTTTAAAAATAATTAATTATTTAAATAAAACTCTTTCTGAGTGGAATTTTCACAAACGATTTATGGGTTCTCTAGAATACATGTGTCTAAGTCTCCCTGCCAAATTTGAGACTTAGAGCACATCTGATGCTACCACAAATCAACACTCCCTCTTAGCGAGGAATGTGCTCTAGCAATACCCCCTGCTGAGTACTACTCCGATTCTACAACATCTTCCTCTGCGTTGCTGATGTCTGACACTACTGCCCACCAACTCTGCGCAAACGCTGCAATTGTACTGCTGCTGACACTGCCACTGTCAACACTGCATCCGTACTGCAACTCCCTCTCAAATTCTACATCCGTGTTGTTGCTAACCCTACCACTGCCCACTGCTATTGCACTGCGATATTGTTGCTTACTGCAACTGAAAAACATCCAAAACTGAACAAGTGTTCAACATGATGCATCTCGATACTGAAGATTTGAATGCTGCTAGCTTCTGTACTGTCCCTATGAAGCTGCTGCGTTGCTGTTGACTTTGGCACTGTGCTTTCTTGCACTGCTGCGTTGTTGCTGACTTTGGCACTGTGCTTTCCTACACTGTTGCCAACTCTGCTCTCTGTTGCTCATACTTTGGCGCTACTAACCACTGCGGTGTCACTTCTGCAGTCCTCTGCACCAACTGGCATTCATCCATCCTGCTATATCTGATTTGGGCTCCCGTAGCAAGGTATTGATCTGAGAGGTGGAATCCTCAAGGATCTTGCCCATTCTGTAGATCTCTGGGTCTAAAGCTCCAAATCACCCCACCTCCCTCCTAAAGATATATGGGCAATCATGGTGAACTCCTCCTCATCGATCCTGGCAGGTGCGGCTTGCGGATCATGCTTCTCGTCTTTTTCTCTCTTCTTGAGAGGACACTGTGTGGCATAATGTCCCATCTCGCCACACTAGAAGCATTTGATCTTGGAAAGGTCCTTCTTCCTCCTGTGCTACTCCTATTGCCCCTTTGATGTAAGGGTCACATTATCTTCCTCCTTCGTCTTCCTCCCACTGCTGTTGCTGCCCTTAAGTTGACGCTTGAGTAAGTCCCTCCTCATCTCTTCTTGCTGAAGAGCAGCCCACATTGATTCCCAATCCGACAAATTCTCTCTGCCCAGGATGCTCTGGACAAAGACTTGATAGTCTTCGGACACTGAGTTGAGGGCCAATCTGACCATCTCTGTGGCCTAAGGAGTTGATCCCACAGCTGGCAGCTGATCTCAGTTCTCTTGAAGTCTAACCAAGAACGAATCAATGCCCTCACCTTTTTTGCATCCTAGTAGTTCGCATCTTCTCCTCCATATACATCTCCGCTGCTCGGAAGATCCTTGATATAGATTCTCCAAGGCTTGCCACATTTCTCTAGTTGTCGCTTTGCTAGCTATGTGACACACGACATGACCCTCACTCCGTCGAGGATTAGGCGCTTTGCCTTAGCCAAATTCTTCTTGTATTCCTTCAGAGGATCTGCATCTACTGGAACAACCACCACACCTTCGATGAAGAGTTTGAGATCATGCTCATCCAGCAAGCATTTGATCCTTGCCTGCCAGATCACATAGTTGGAGGCTCTCTCCAACCGATTTTGATCTCTCAGCCTACTTGCTGCCATCTCTGTGGACTGAAAAAAGATGTCGAACTAGCTCCCTCTCTCTCCTCTGCACAATTGTTTCTTGGCCTACGCACTCCCTGCTAGGGATGGTAGAGCTGCCCCCCAATACTACTTCTCAGATCTCGAAAATTAGAATCCCCGACTAGGAATTCCCTCAAGGTGTCTCCAAATACTCATCTTGATGCTTTTGCACGCACAATCACTATTGCGTTAAAAACTGTGTCCCTCTGGTTGCTGATCTCTGCTGATCTGCTGCGCTGCTCCTTCTGCCTCTGCAAACTGGAACATTGTACCTCTTTGTCGACTCACTCAGAGAGAGATTTCCTTGTAGGGACTAGCCCTCCTGGCTTGGACTGTGCAATCACTTCGGGAGATCGATCTGCTGCTTATGCAGCTCTTTGATCTTGACTTCACCAGCGCTGGATCTACGGATATGTTCTTCTGTTCCTCCTGCAATCAACTATACAAGCTCCGATACCATGTGAAAATTCCTTAAATCTAGAATTCTATTGCAGCAACTGGTATTAATTCTTCTAACTGATAAATTAATTATCCAGTTTATTGCTACGACAACATCGAACTAAACATACTGCAACCTTCACTAAATAAATTGTGGAAAAATACAAGTGCAGAAACAAAAACCGAACAAGAGTAAATCATAGACACATCTGACAGTTATTTTTGGACTAATTTCTGCTGAAAAACCCAATGCGGAAAAACCAGTGCAACAGCTGAGGGTTTTATTATTAAGCAGTAGTAGTTTATGAATACAATCTCTGAATGCCTCTCCTAGCAATCTAGTTACCTCACACTATCACTGGAAATCCTAGCTGATCCAACCATTGAATGAGCTGCCCCTAACATCCTGTGCGCTGCCTCTGTGTAGTCCTGCATCAACCCTCCTGGGCACAGCGTCACCCCTCCTGCTGATCGATTTGCTGCCGAAGAACTTTGATTTCTGCCTCCCGGTCTCACACCCATTCTCCTGACTTCTGTAATTGATTCCTTAAGAAAATTTCCAGATTCCCTTTTGGCTTCTGCGCAGCTTCTGCATAGCCCTGCGTGGCTCTACGTCAACCTATCTGGCTTTGTGCTGCGTCTGTTGGGTCTCTCTCTGCCTTCACTGTTGATGATTCTCCGACCGAGAAAGATTTCTCTTTGGATACTATCCTTGCCCCTCTCTACAAAGAATCTCTTGATCAATATTTCCTCTGAGCACTACTCACTTCAGAAATTCGATCTCTCGATCCTTACTGTGTGTGTTCCAAATGACCCTTCAAGTCCTTATAATCTTCTCGTTGAAACTTCAATTACCGAGATTAAATCTCTAATCAACGACTAAGATTAACTTTTGAATTGATCTCCGCTTTTTCTAGAACATTCATACTCTGTTTTATTAATACCCTTTAATTATTTTATTTTCCTAAATTTGGACTTAGGGTCCCTTTAAAAATAAATAATTATTTTAATAAAACTCATTCTGAGTGGAATTTTCATAAATGATTTTTGGGTTCTCTAGAATACATGTGTCTAAGTCTCCTTGCCAAATTTGAGATTTAGAGCACATCAAATACTACCACAAATCAATAGGACCTATGTGAGATGCAGTAATCTTGGTAAATTTTAATTAGATGCCTAGTCTAAATGTAACCTTTTCCCCAACTGTTTTGAGAAGCAATTCTCAAAGTAAGTTGTGAAATGGAAGCGAACGAGAAGCAGGCAGTGGCCTGATTAAAAATACCTCCCCCTGTGTTCCACTCATCTAGTGCCTTAGGCGCTGCAGAGACTGTGGCTCTGACGACTGCAAGGTCACTGTGTTAACTACTAGTGGAAACTGAATCTCTCAAGCTAGTGTGAAAAGGGTTGCCCTATGTCTCTATCAACCTAGCTTATGCTAGGAAGTAAATTATTAATGCAACTTAGATCTAGGATGCTAAATGCAAGATGATGAGGTTATCTTGAATTAAGATTGCTTGAGTTTCTTAAGTACTTGAGTGATGATTACTCTTTATGCCAATAGTACTTAACAACATTGGGAAAAACGATCTTAATACAAGATGAGTGCTTAATGATACAAGTGCAAAATTCAACTATAGGTCAATCCACAAGATGCTTAAGTAAATCAGCTTATCTACCAATGATTATCAACGCAAGATATTATGCCAATTCAAACTTAGAAGCCCAAGATAACTCTATCAACAAGATTAACTTCATCTTTTAAGTGCAAAGTTAGACAACCTTTAAGACCAAGATAAGATAAGCCAATTTCAGATTTATGACAATCTATATCAGCAGTAATAATTTAGAAATTCCAGACTTTATTAGTGTTATGACAACAATGAGGAAGCCACTTTAAATCGTGAAATTTTTCTCAACCATGAAACATTAAAATTTCCAATGACCAACAAATGTAAATTAACTTGTTTAGCCCACTTTATGATGAAGTATTCAGTGATATTTCATATCTGATATGTTTATAACAACAATAAATAGATCACAGATCAACGAACAGAAAAAAGCGAAGGGGAGCGGGAGCAGCTCGACGACCATGGAACAGAACCCTAGTTAGGGTTGGCAGAAAAAATACGTTCTTCGAAGGTGGAAGGTTGGGCCCTTGACAAACAAATGGCAGTTGTCCGATGCCATTTGGCATCACAATAAACAACACTTGGAATTATTTTATCACACTCCTGGATATGTGAAGTGTCGAGCTGTTTTCCTCACTCAAACAATGGTCTGATACTTGTTTTTGTTTTTACATTCAAAGGAAATGGTTTACTGATGGGTTTTGGTGATTACATTACGACAAGCTTCACAAGACTGCATTGTTGTCAACCCACGCATTTTTTTTGGGCGGTAATGGTCTCAAACATTCTTTCACCTTGGCTGTATACTGTGCACTGTCGCTTTTACCGGTTTTGGAGGTAGCTCGGGTGGTAACAGTTTTGGCCTTCTCTTTTCAACTGGCTTGCTTATTGTGCACTATCGTTTTCACTGGGCTTGGAGGTCGGTCTTTGCAACGAGGCCAACACAATGGTTAAACCTGGTGATTTTGTCGACCTGGAGCCAAAAGCGGAGGATATTCTATCAGTATGGGGGATGGAGCCAACAAAGCAGAATTTGGCTAAGGTGGTGTTGATATTTTGGGTAGCATCGGATGTGCTCTAGCTCTGAAACTTTGTGGAGGGGCTAGAACACATGAGATCTCCAAGACCCAGAAATCGTTTGGAGAAATTCCACTCGGAACCTAAGTTATTCAAAATATTAATTATTTTAATGGAGACCGCAAGTCTACTTAGAGAAATTAAATAATTAAAGTGAATTAATTTAGACATGTGGGTGAGAATATTCAAAGTGACGTGGATTAAGTCTTTTCTAATCTTAGTCGTTGATTAGAGATTAGATCACGATCGTTGATTGTTCAACAAGAAAAGTATTAAAGGAAGGCTTAGGGTCAATTGGAGAACACACAGAGCAGTAGCACTTGAGCTAAGTCGATATTTTGCGGCGCGGTTTGCTGAGAATTTTCGAGTGAGCTTGCAGTGCTGGTGAGGGGCAGTTCAGTGAGGGATTATTCAGATCTGAGGCCGAGAATACATAGACAAAGAGGCAGATTCGTACCAAGTAGCATAGAGACCCAACAGGATGGACGCAGCCCAGCCAGGCTGACGCAGGCCCTTCAGGGTGACGCCGGGGAAACACTGAGCCCTTCAGGGTGACGCAAGAGCAGCCTATGCTGCGTAGAGGCTCAAGCAAGGGCGCAGAGCTGACGCAATGCTGGGAGAGGCAACGCTGGGATTTCCAGTGGGCCGGAAAGGGCTCGTATTCATCGATTTAGAAGGTGTGAAGCCTCAGCTGAATCAGTCATATTTTTTGTCTCCGAGTGATAGAGGTACATCAACTGTGATTTCTCTGTTGGGTGTGAAAATTTCTGAACACAGAAACCCTACTGTAGAATATTGATTTACTTCTCCTACTTGCTTTATTATTCTCAAGTTATTTAACTGAAATATTCAGAAAAATATCAAAGCAAAAACAATTTGCAGCCTACACATTTTACAGATTATTTACTGAAACATAGCGCATATATGACAAAGGACACACATGATTTTCCAGACAAATGTCCCCGGAAAAACACAATGCGGGAAAACCGGTGCAGCAACTCTTTGAGGGTTTTATTATTAAGTAGTGGTTTGCCCGACAAAGAATTTCACGGAAGTTGTACCTTATCACTCGGAGACAGAAAATATCGCTGATTCAAACCATTAAGGAATTACTGAATACGATCCCTTTCTGGCCCACTTGAACGTCAATGTTGTCCCTCCAACCTCTGCATCAACCTCTCCTGCCTAGCGTGGCCTCTGCGCAACACAGGCTGCCCCTGCATCACCCTTATGGGCTTTGCATTGCCTCTACGTCACCCTAAAGCCTCTGCGTCAGCGTGGCTAGGTTGCGTCGCTCCTACTGGTCTCTGCGCTACCTGGTATGGATCTGCCTCTCTGATTTATGTATTCTCGGCCTCGGATCAGAATATCCCTTGCCGATCTGCCCCTCACCAACACTGCTAGCTCACTTGAAAATTCTCAGCAAACCACACCCCAGAATTTCGACTTAGCTCAAGTGTTACTGCAATGTGTGTGTGTACCTCCAACTAACCCCAAGCCTTCCTTTAATACTTTTCTCGTAGAGAAGTCAACGACCGTGATCTAATCACTAATCAATGGCTAATATTAGAGAAAGCTTGATCCACGCCACTTAGAACAATCTCACCACATGTGTAAATTAATTCACTTTAATTTTTCAATTTCCCTAAGTTAGACTTAGGGTGTCCATTCAAAAATTTAATTATTTGAATTACTTTTACACTGGATAGAATTTCTCCAAACAATTCTGGGTCTTGGAGATCTCATGTGTTCTAGCCCCTCCACAAAGTTTCAGAGCTAGAGCACATCCGATGCTACCCAAAATCTCAACACTCCCTCTTAGCGAGGAATGTGCTCTAGCAACACTTCACCACTGAAGCATCACCCTTATCTCTGGCATCGGTCTCCACGCTGTTGATGCTTGGCCTACTGCCCTCCATCCACTGTGTTGCTGCTTTTTGTACTGCTGCCCATGTCACTGCCACTGACATTGCCACATCTAAATTGCAACTCCCTCTCAAATTGCTGCATCATGTTGCCTATAGCACCGCCACTGCTAACTGTTGCACTGCAACTTAGTTGCTGTGAAGTAAGCAACTGAAGGACAATCACCCAACAACTGATAGATAAGTCACTCTGGCTGCATCTCATCACTGAAGCACCCCCGGTTGTTGCTCTGTTTTGTCTCTTTGAAGCTCTACACTGTCTGCTGCACTGCACTGCGTAAGCACTGCCTATGCGTTGTTGTTGCCTCTCCTTTGTGCTGCTCCAGTCTTCAGCGCCCCAGCTTTGCCTCTGTTTCTCCATGATCTTTTTCACCCGCTGACTCTAGTCATCGTGCTACTACCTTAAGGCTCTCGTAGCTCATATGTGATCCAAGAGTTTGGGCACCTCGAGGATCTTGCCACCACCATCTGTAGCTCACTCTACAGATCTATGTCGCCCGCCTCTTCTCTCGAGGTACATGAGTACTCATGGCCACATCATCTGCGCTACCATTGTCCCTTTTCGTTGTTACTGCCTTGGAATCTGAATCTTCCTTGCCCTTCCTCTTAAGTCAAGTTTTGATGAAGTGTCCCAATTCGCCACATCTGAAGCACTAGACCTTGGATTAGTCCTTCTTCTTCTTCCCTTGTTGACGTTGTCCCTTAGATGCTAGGGCTGCATCTTCCTCCTCCTCTTTCTTTATCTTGACTCCTCCGCTGTTGAATTCCCTCCTGGTTATTCTCCGGATCTCCTCCTGTCAAAGGATTGCCCACATGTCCCCCCAGTTTGGAAGCTGCGCTCTGCCCAAGATACTTTGGACAAAGGTCTCCTAATCATCTGTGACTGCATTCAGGGCAGTGCTCACTATGAGCCCATCATTCGGAGTTGCCCCCATGGCAATCAGCTGGTCTCAGATAGTCTATAATCTGAAGAGGAAGAGATCGATCTCCTCTCCCTTGTGCATCTGGAACATCCGCATTGGATTCTCCAGAAGCATCTTCCTATGGACAGAGCTACCTTGATACAACGTGGTTCGTGTTGTCCACACCTCATTGTCGTCTTCTTCTTGGCAATATGTGGAACCACGTGATGTTTTACTCCGTCCATGATCAAGCGCGTAGTCTGCGCCTGATTTTCATTGAACTTCTTCAGAGCATCAACATCGGTTGGCACAGCCAAGACATTCTCAACGTGATCTCTGATGTTGTATTCCAAGACTGTCAGGATTCTGGCTTTCTAGATAGCAAAGTTAGACACACCATCTAACCTATCCTGATCTCTTAGTCCGTACAGGGCCATTTATGCTCAAACAATTCGAAGCATGTGCTATTCTCCCTTCTGTTGCTGCTACACTCAGCAAAAGACTGGATCTGGGTTTCTTGGTGATAAAAACCCTCTAGAGAATCTACTCCCTCTGACAAATAATTTACCTCCTGGAAATTCTCCGCCAATTCTGTCGATTCAGCCCTTTACGATCACCCTCTTGATCGAATCTTAGATTTCTTAGCAAGAAAATCTGCTAAGGGATTGTTTCCCATTACTTTGTCAACTTTGCTAGGCACTGTTCTGCACCAATAGAATCGATGCCCCACCAACAACTTTGAAGATTAGAGGCTGCACTTCCAGTCCTGGCAACCGTTACAGCGTCACTCCAACTTGGATTGCGTCACCCTCTAGGGACTGCGTCAGCCAAGCGTGAGCTTGATAGGCTCTGCATCACCCACTAGGGCTTGCGTCAGCCTCTGCGTCAACTTTGCGTGAGCAGACTGGTACTGCGTCGCCCTTTGGTTGGGTTTGTGTTGTCCCTCTGGCGCTGCACTGCCTCTTCCTGGATCTATCAGCTTCAGCTGCCCTCCTGCTGCAAAAATTCTTCAGCCTCTTGCTGATGGCTTCAGCTTGATCTGCAATCGCTCTAATACCATGTGAAAATTTCTGAACACAAAAACCCTGTTGCAGAATATTGATTTACTTCTCCTACTTGTTTTATTATTCACAAGTTATTTAACTGAAATATTTAGAAAAATATCAAAGCAAACACAATCTTTAAATTTTTGTAGATGTTCTATGCTTGATGCAACTTAACTTTTTTTCCAATATCAGTCAGCAATCACATAAACAATAAAGTAAAACGCTGATAGAACATACCAGTAGATCCACTGAAGACAAGCCAAAAATATATAAGTGTGTTGGTGCGTTACAGCGATCAACAGGATGCTTCAACCAGCAAAATCTCAATATGGTCAGCCAACCAGAAGTGTCACACAACCCTCTAGGACAGCCAAAATAGTCAACCCCAAAAGTCAACCAAAAGTCAAAGTTGTCAGTCAATGGTCAACACAAACAACAGCAGCAGCTAGGTCAATGCAGCCAAGTCAAAGTCAACGTCCAGCCTTGGGAATTGTGCCAAAAAATGCGGATTCAGAAAATTGAAAGTTTGGGAGAGTTTCAGGTCAATTTGACCTTGCATTGACCAAAGTCAACGCTAGTCAACGTTGTTGCAAAAACCCTAGGCCTAAAATAGAAAAATGCTACTTGCTGAAATTTCCCACATGTGAAGAGAAGAGCCTCCAATGTGATCGAACCAATCAGATGAGGAGAGAGAAATGTGTGAGGATGAGATGAGTGAAAATGTCCTCCAACGTTGACCAATATATATCCATCAATGAGGGTGTGTGACACAATTGTTGGGGCCCAAAACCTTCAGGCCGACCCGCACATAGTTTGAATGAATTGAAAAATAAATGTTCTGCTCATCAGATCAAGATGATCTTTAGATTGATCTTGCACCTCTCCGAAAGAGGAATCCAATAAAAATATTGGCATCTTCATTTGAGCATCACAACATGCAGTTTGTACCTAGTTGTCCAAAATTAGCACTCCCTCTCAACTAGGGAGAACTCCATCCACCTATGCAATCCAAACATCGTGCGTCATCCCGCCGTAACTTGCCTTGCTGGCTTTTTTATTTCAGAACAGAGGTGGTTTAGTCACAAAGACATCATTCTCGATTGACAGATTCAACCCAGAGGTCCGAAACCTCTATAAGACTCACAAAGAGTCTCATACCAACCCGAAGTTGGTTTACCTGACCTGAAGTCAATTGGAGGTCTGAAACCTCACTATACTTGATCCCAATTCAAGTGGTTGGACCGTGCCATCCTAGATAGAGAGTACAACAATCTCTGATGCGTCTATCAGTCTTTGCTACTAGTCTCTAGCTTTTCCCACCTCACTGGCCAAATGAGAGGTACTTCCCATGAGCCCTGAACTCAATGGGTAGGATGCATACGGGGCACAGATCATGAGAGGTGAACCAACTCAATCATCATAACGATGGGGCAGAAGCACACCAACAAGGTTCGGCAAGCCTAGCCCTGCGGTTGCTTATAGCTCCGAAAAGCTATCCCCAAAGCCCCCAGAGTTCCCGGAGCTCATCGTCCAATAGGACCCTCAGAATAGGGTCGTTCCACGATACCAAGATTCTCACGGAAGGTTAGGAACTTGACCTTCCCCAAGGGCTTTGTGAGAATATCCGCGACCTGCTCATCAGTTCCTATATGATCGAGCCTTACGGCGCCTCGTTGTACCATATCCCGGATAAAGTGGTACCTGATATCAATATGGTTGGATCTATCATGAAACACAGGATTCTCGGACAACCAAATCCCACTCTGGTTATCATAGAGTATCACAGTGGTATCTAGCACATGCTCGAACAACTCACTGAAGAGCTTTCGCAACCAAACTGCTTCACAACAGGCCATACTTGATGCAATGTATTCGGCCTCCGCGGTGCTCAAAGCCACCGACTTTTTCTTCCTGCTCATCCATGATATCGAAGCAAAACCAAATGTGAAGCAGCATCCCGATGTGCTCTTACGATCCACCATGCCAACCCAATCGGCATCAATATATCCATGGAGTATCACACTCCCGGTAGTGTATCTCAGCCCATGGTTTATCGTGCGCCGAAGATATCTCAACAGATTCTTGGCACTAACCCAGTGAAAGTGATGAGGCTCAACCATATGTTGACTCAAAGTGTTCACTGCAAAACATACGTCCGGACGGGTGTTCACTAAGAACATCAGGGCCCCTACGAGTTGACGATACTCAGTAGGATTTGCTAGCACAAGCCCAGCAGTGTTGCCACTCAACTTCTTGTAGTTGAGCTCCATCGATGTCGACACAGACTTACAGTCCACCATACCAAATCTTTCCAGAAGCTTCATAATATATTTCCCTTGAGAAAGGAAAATCTCGCCAGGTCTCTGCCAGACCTCCAAGCCTAGGAAGTAATGCATCAGTCCTAGGTCCTTCATCTCGAACTCAACAACGAGCTCCCTCTTGCACTGATGAATGAGAGGGTCAACACCTATCAGGAAGAGGTCGTCCACATACAGCACCAGAATGAGAGGCTTTTCTCTATCAACCTTGAAGTAAAGGTTTGGATCAGCATTACTATGAGTGAAGCCCAGCTTCATGAGGTAGCTATCTATCCTCTTGTACCAAGCTCTGGGTGTTTGCTTCAACCTGCAGACATGGGTGTCCCGATCTTGGACTTCGAACCCCAGAGGCTGCTCCACATACACCTCTTCCTTTATCGCACCATGCAGAAATGCAATTTCACATTGATCTGATGAAGATTCCATCCTTGCATAGCAGCAAGGGCTATGATAAATCGGATGGTGGTATATCGGGCCACAGGTGTAAATATATCATCATAGTCTACGCCTTACTTTTGAGAGAAGCCACGGGCAACAAATCTTGACTTGAATTTTTCAGCACTACCATCAGATCCATGCTTGATCTTATAGAGCCATTTCGAGGTGACAACAGCTTTGTCCTCCAGTGTTGGAACCACATCCCAGACATCATTCTTCATTATGTACTCATACTCTTCGTGCATAGCATCCTTCTAGACTTGATGCTTTACGGCTTCCTCAAAAGATCCAGGCTCAGATTGTATGATAGTACTCATGGCTACTAGATACCCTTGGTATCTATTCGCCTTCTTGCTTTCACGGAATGTCCCCCTTGGGGCCATATGTCCCTCGGCATACTCGAGAGTGTCCTTGAGCCATGATGGTCTCTTCCCCATCGAAGGAGGTGGATCAATTACATCCATCGGTCCTTCAGCATCGGGCATCGTCTCATCCTTCAGTTCTTCTTGATTTCCAAGCCTTGATTCATGATCTTCCTCAGATCTCGAAAGATTGACTACTTTCCTCAGGGAAGCATCTTCGTCAAAGGTAACATCGTGGCATATCTCCACTTCCCTTTGACCAGGCACATAGACTCTATAGGCCTTCGAATTTTCATTGTAGCCCACAAACATTCCCTTCTTCCCAAAAGCATCCAATTTGCTCCTCTTCTCCTTCGGCACATGAAAATAAACAGGACATCCAAAAACTCTAAAATGTGAGACGTCAGGTTTCTTACCAGAGAAAACCTCTTCGGGAGTTTTGGAGTCCAGGGCGGAATGCGGGCATCAGTTTTGTATGTACACAGTAGTGTCCGCAGCTTCTCCCCACAGAAACTTCGATAGACCTTGGTCACATAGCATGGCACGGGCAGCGTCCACAATGGTCCTATTCTTTCGTTCAATAACGCCATTCTGCTCGGGAGTATAGACAGTTGTGGTCTCCCTCTTGATGCCAGCTTCTCTGCAAAAGTTCTTGAACTCCTTCGTCTCATATTCAGTGCCATTATCGGTCCTCAATATCTTGATCTTCTTCCCTGTCAGATTTTCCACCAAGGCTTTGAAGGTACGGAACCACATGAAAGCCTCATCCTTCTTCTTCAAGAAGTATATCCAGGTTTTGCGAGAAAGTCATCTATGAATGTCATATAATAAGAACATCCTCCCAAGGATGTCACGAAACGACATCTTGATGAGTGAGAATGTGTCAATTGCAAGACATCGGATGTCTTTGTGACACTTGAGGGAAAAGGTTCCCTTGTTTTCCTTCGGCACAACCCTGACATACACCTTCATGATTATTTGAGAACTCGGGCATCCCTGTCACCACCTTCCTTGCTTCGGGAAGGGCCTTGTAGTGAAGGTGTCCAAACCTCCGGTGCCATAGTTCAGTATGTTGAATAGTATCACACGTCATCGCTCCTAGTGGACTTCCTCCAACCTGGTAGAGTGTATCAACTCTAAACCTAATCGTGATAGCTTCCTTGAAACTCTTCTTCCAGATACGCACCTTCCCATCAATGAATACCACGTTGAAACCTTTGTCTTCCATGGCCGATATAGACACAAGGTTCTTCTTCAAATCAGGTACATAGAGTACATCCTGCAAGCGGAGGACTTGACCTTGAGACAAGTGGAGGGTCACAGTCCTTGTCCCTTTCACGGGGTATGTGGCATTATCTCCAAGGATGATTTCCAGATTAGTATCCTTCTCAACCATATCAGAAAGTGCTTCCTTGAACCCAGTGATGTGCCTTGAGGCACCACTATCTATAAACCAGACATCCATAGTGTCGGGTGGAGATGCAGCAGAGAGGGCAGATACAAGATTGAATTCATTTCTTTTATCAACAACATTTGATTCCTCACTCCTGGAATTTCTCGACCTTTTGAAAGGTTGCCCATTTCCACCAGAGGAAGCCTTCCTCTTTACTTTGAACCTGTTGTTCCTTTGATTGCCATCCCTCCAGTTGTTGTTGTTGTCATCATCATCGGGAGAATCCTTCTTGAAAGGGCATTCTCTAGCATAGTGACCTAGCTTGTGACAAGTGTAACACTTGCCTTTCTTTCCTTGGGCCCCTGCTCTTCCTTTGTTCCTTGGACCACCAAAGTTCTTCTTCTTAAAATGAGCAGCGAAGGCAACATTTCCTTCATTTTCATATTCCTTCATCCTTGTCTCTTCTTGTACGCATCTCAATAATACTTCGTTAAAATCAGGTATGACATTGTTATTGAGAATGATAGTGTTGAATACATGCCATTCGGATGAGAGACCTCCAAGTGCGGTGAGAACCATCTCTCGGTCAGCTATTGTCTCCCCAATAGCCAACAGATTATTCCTCATTTCGGTCATCTTCAGAAAATATGATTGAACAGACTCATCCCTGCCTTTCTTCAGATTCTTCAATTGGTTCTTGAAGAATAGGACTTGATTCGCATTGTTGGCCTTGAACATGTTGATCAACTTATCATACATCTCCTTGGATGTGCCCAGTTCAGAGATGTAGGCAACCAGACTCTTATGAATTGAGTCCCTTATCATCAGCTTTGCTTTGATTTCCCCCTTCTTATACTTTGTTTTGGCAGCAGCAGTTGCAGTGGATGGAGGTTCTTGGATTTTACCCTGCACATAGTCCATGACATCTTGGTCTTCCAAATTAAGATCCAATGTCATCTTCCAGGCATGGAAGTCATTCTTCCTAGTCAATTTGTCCTCAGCCTTAAAGCCATTGTAGTTAGAGGAACCCATGCTCTTCTTCGGTGATTGCTACAATGCTGACAACAGAGCAAAAGGCTTCGTAGGAAAATCAACAACAATGTAGATTCCCCAGTGAACAGAGCAGAAGCTAATAACAATCAGAGGCACATGAGACAGTTGCAGCACAAAGATACAATTGGTTTAGTATTTTGGATGCTTCTTAGTTGCGTAGTTGCAATAGTGGCAACGACAATTGAGAAGTGTTAGTTGAGTTGCAGTGCAGAGGTACGGTTGGCAACATTATAGGATGTACAGTGTAGTGTTAGTATCAACACAGATGCAACATGGTTCAACTATAGTCTGTGGTAGTGAATCAAATTTAGGGTAGTGGTTGGTGGACAGTGGCAGGCAACTACAGTTGTCAGACATCAACAAAGTTTATGGAGGACGTTGCAAAGTCAAGGTATTGTGGCAGATTGTGCAACACTAGAGAGAAAACACTTGCTTGCTAATAGGGGGTGTTAGGTTTTGTAGCATCGGATGGTGTTCTAGTCTTGAAATTTTGTGGAGAGGCTAAAACACAGGAATTCTCCAAAACCCGGAAATTGTTTCTGGAAATTCCACCTAGAGATGGCTCAATTAAATGAATTGATCGATAATCAAAAATTCCCAAGTCTAACTTAGGGAAATCGATTAATTAATAACAATTAATTGAGAAAGGTGAGAATTCTCTAGAAACTCACACGGATCAACTTGGAGATGATCTCAGCCATCAATTAAGTTTTGATCTTGGCCGTTGGAGTCCCAATTGGAGATTATAAGAGGAGGTTGATGGGTAAATGGAGAAACACACTTAGAGAGCGAGTTTCCTTAGGCAGTTCGATTTTCTAGAGAGCAGCATTCTGCCTAAAGAGTTCGAGCCAGAGAAGGGACACAGAGATAGAGAGGGGCAGAGACAGTGAGTCTGAAGGAAGTTTTCCAATTCCAGAGAGTCAGCTACAGGATGGTCGAGTTTCCTCATCGAGTTTGCGCAGAAGCTTTAGAGGCAGAGTTCGATTTGGCCAAACAGAGGGTCGATTTAGTTGTTGGAGATCGGGAGAATTTTCGGAGGGGCTAGTGAGTCATTCTCAAAGGCTGAGTTGGGGTAGATAGCTTGATCAAAGCAACATCTAGGCCAAGCGTGTGAGGGACTGCGTAGCATTGGCACAAAGGCAACACAGGGGTTTCGTGGGGCCCAGTTGGTGTCAGTTTCAGAGCCGGATCAGTGTCGGGTGAGACATAATTTGTCTCCCTAATTTTTGTGGCCAGTTTATCTTATAGAGGTGCTAGTTTGGGCATCTAGTTGTACTTAAAATTTCTCACTGTTGCATAATAATAAAACCCTCAGCTGTTGCACTGGTTTTCCCACATTGGGTTTTTCTAGGGACATTTGTCAAAAAATAATTGTCAATTTTATGTGTGTGTGCTAACATTTCTCAGTTCCTGTTTTTGCTTCTGCAGTATTTTATTTGGTGAAGAAATTGCAGTGTGAATATTTCGTTATTTTATCATAAACAAAATAGATTGCATCATTAATTTATCAGTTAGAAGAAATATCTCCAGTTGATGCATTTCAAGGAATTTTCACATTGTACTCTTCTTTGTTCTTGTCTAAGGGACATTAGGGTTCATGAGGAAACCCTAGGAACTAGATGTTGGGGTTCATGAGGAAACCCTTTGAAAGAATAAGGAGAGAGTGAGATTTATTGAATGTTCTTGGAGAGATTACTCTTATGTTATGCTAGGGTTTTCTCTTGTTATGATTAAGGTTTGTGCCATACATGGAAACCCTAGTAAAGAACATGATGTTGAAGTTGATGATGGTTCTTGTGGCTCTTGCTATATCGCTAGGGTTTTTACCTTTGTAGAAGACATTGAGAGTGGAGCTAACATCTTGCATGGTTTTGGAGCCTTATTCTTTTGGGATGTAAGGCTAGGGAAAGATCATGGATTTCTTGTATTCTTGATGATCCATGGAGGTCTTAGTGTTGGTGATGATGCAAGAGTGGAAGACTTAGGGTTTGAGGATTCAAACCCTATGATGGACATGTAGATTTGTAGGTTGGCACTAGAATTTTTACCATGTACTTGTGTGATGCAACATGTCTAGGGTTAGCAAACCCTAAGGAAGACAACCATGCTAGTGTGGACACTGGAGAGTTTGTGTGATACAAGCTTATTGTTGAAGCCAAGGAGGACTTGCCGGTGTTGATGCTTGCTTGTTGGAGATCTTTGGAGGTGGCTAGGGTTTTCATGCTTTCCCTAGCTAAGGTTTTGGAAAGCTTGAAAGATTGTACTAACTTTATGATAAAAACTATGGTGTGTACATGTACTTCATTCATATACATATGTATGAAGTTTTCAGTTGTTCAATAGTTAATGTATTATCAGATTTGATTTTCAGCTTCCATTGTCTTGTTGATCAAGTAATTTCGAACACTTATTGTTCATGCTAAGTTGACATATTTAAGGGCTAGAATTGTTGAGTGATTTGACACACATATTGAAGATAATAGGGAAGATTTAGTGCAGTAAATCTGCAGTAATTAAAGTGATTTCAGATCTGGTTTTTCCTTGAAAATTTGTGTTCCTAAGGGTTGAAACCTTTGTTGAGATTTTGTGTGTTTGGGGTAGCATCAGTTGTGCTCTATGTCCCAAATTTTGAGGAAGGACTAGAGTTCACCTGATCTACAAGACCCAGAAATAGATTTGGGAAATTTCATCTAGTTTAGGAGATATTAAATTAATTAATTATTTTAATTTATTTCCTAAGTTAAAACTTAGGAAAATAAAATAATTAAAGTGAATTTAATTAAACATGTGATGAAATTGTCTTAAGTCACATGAATCAAACTTTCTTTTAATCTTAGCCATTGATTAAAGATTTAATCTTGGTCGTTGATTTGTCAATGAGAAAAGTATAAAGGAAAGGCTTGGGGTCATTTGTAAGAGACACAGTGGCAGAGCACTGAAGCTAAGTTGAGATTCTAGGGTGGGGTTGCTAAGAATACTCAGAAGTGTTTCAGCTGCAGAGAGGGGAATTTAGACAAAGGGGATGATCTGATCCCGGGGTCTAGAATACACAAGAGGCAGAGATCAGCTCAAGGACAGCGCAGAGGAAGGCAACAACAGCAGCAGCAAGAACAACGCAGTTTCTCCAAGGATAGCGTGATTTTCAGCAGGAAAACCTCAGGGGTTACGCAGAGACCCTTCAGGGGCAGCGTAGTGACTGCATCACCTAGTCTGGGGTAACGCAGTCCCTTCCGGAGCAGCATTGAAGGTTTGGAGGACTTCCAAGGCTGACACAGAGCTTTTCAGGGACAGCGCTGGGGTTTCTAGGCCCTAATCTTGGCTGAGTTCAATAAATCCCGTTTGAGGGTGTGGATCAGTCATTATTTTGGCCCTAGATCAGCCAGTGAGCTATAGATCTAATATTATCTCTGTCGGGTTTTCCAGATCTGGAACCCAGATTTGTGTATTCAGAAATATTCTTAATAATAAAACCCTCTAGTAGCCAGAGACCGGTTTTCCCACATTGGGTTTTTCTAGGGACTATTTGTCCAGAAATAACTATGTCACTTTGTCAATGTGTGCATGTGCTTATTCTAGATCTGAATTGGTAGAGATTTGTTATGTGTTTTGCTTCAATTTTAACTTGAATTTATTCAATTAATAACTTGTCTAAGTACGAGGAGCATAGCCGGGTTAACAGTAATAATTTATGCATAAGATATAAGATTCAGAAATTTCTACATGGTATCAGAGAAATTGCAGATCTAGGAGGGTCACCAACTAAAGAAACTGAAAGTTCTAGCTGCAGAAAGCAGCAGAAACGCAGATCTGAAGGGACAGCCCAATGTTCAGGAGCAGATTCACATAGACGGAAGAGTGACGATGTCCAGCGATGTGTCCTAGCAAGCCCACGCAATTACTGTGCAGAGGCAGCTCAGAAACAGCGCTGGTTTGGTTTGAAGCCAGCCAGTGTGATTCAGATCTGAATCTGTCAGATCCAAAAAAGACTGCAGAACAGCTGCAGAAATTCAGAAGAGTTGGTGGAGTTAAAATTCTGAAGTTTTTAGATTTTTAGCCTTAGCACAAGTGACAAAGATTGGGAAGAGATCAGCTTCTCAGGAAGTTTCTTGCCAAAGGGAACTTAGAGTTTGATCAGAGGATCAAAGAAGAAGCTGAATCATAGTTGATTTGGTAGATTTCCAAGGAGGGAAATCAAGTGTTAGAGGGAGTAGAAGGCACTTGTTTCACCAAGGGCCTTAGATCCATTTCTCTAGCAAAGAGAAAAGGAAGTTCCGACACATTCTGAGCAGATGGCTCCTCATGGACTGCGTGATCAGGATAGGCTAGATGGCCTCTCAAACTTTTCGGTTTGGAAGGCAAGGATCCTAATTGTCCTTGAGGCATATAATATAAGAGACCATGCAGAGCAGACTCTGGCCACACCGACAGATGCGGATCTCCTACGGAAGCATAAGGAAGCTGTTGGGCATGCCAAGTGGCTGATAATGTATGGTATCAAGGACCATTTTGTACCACATGTAGCTAAGAAGAAGACAGCTAACGAGATGTAGAAGGCCTTGACTTCCCTATATGAGGGAAACTCTGTCCAAAGAAAGATGTTGTTGGAGACCCAAATGAGGTTATTCATGATGACCAAGGGAGGAAGACATGGAAGACTTCCTCTTTAGACTGCAGTCAATCAGAGATCAGCTGACTGCAACAGGTGTAACGGTGGATGATGTGGTGATAGTCAGGACTGCCCTCAATGCAGTCACAAATGAGTGGGAAACCTTTGTCCAAAGTATCTTGGGCAGAGTGGACCTCCCAGATTGGGACAGCTTGTGGTCAATTCTGCGTCAAGAAGAACTCCGCAGATTCACCAAGAGGCAACACAGCGCAGGATTGAGCAAAGTGAAGAAGGAAGATGCAGCCTTGGCATCAAAGAAGCAGCCGAAGAAGAAGAAGGATCTTTCAAAGATCAAGTGCTTCCAGTGTGGTGAAATGGGACATTTTGCCAGCCATTGTCCTCAGAAGAAGAAGGACAAGGAAGCATCCTCTTCCAAGGCAGTTGTGGCAGATTATAGGTCAAAAGATGCAACCATGAGTGCTCATGAACCACGGAGGTGGGGTGACATGGACATGTAGAGGAGCTACATGGAGGAGAGGCGGGATCCTTGAGCAGGTCATCTCTTGGATCACAAGAGAGCTACGGCAGCCTTAAGACAGTAACGGGACAAGTGGAGCAGTGGGTGCATAGATCACAGATGAGGCATAAGCAAAGGCAGATCTGGAGGTTGGGAGGAGCAGCGCAGAGCATAGCAGCAGCAGCGTAGAAGCAGTAGTAGCGCAGAGGCTGATGTGACTTCAACAGCGCAGTGCAGTACTGCTTACGCAGTGCAGAGCTGCAGCAGCGCAGAGAGCTTCAAAGGGACAGCGCAGTGCAGCAGCAACGTGATAGATTTCAGCACAAGGAGCTGATGTGACTTCAGTAGTGTAGAGGGAGTCTGATTACGCAGGCAGAGTTGTACCTGTGCATCGTTCTTTAGATGCCAGCACAAATCTGTAGCCTATGGAGCTTCAGTGATGAGGATGCAGCCCATCTGACTTGTCTGTCAAAGATTGGGCTGGAGATTCAGTTGTTTCTCTCAACAACTGAAGTTGTAGTGCAGCAGATTAGCAGTGGCAGTGCTATGAGCAGCACAGATGCAGCATATTGAGAGGGAGCTGCAGTACAATGGTTGCAGTGGCAATGGCAGAGTCATGGGCAGCAGTACAGAATGGTAGTAGTAGTGCAGAGTTGAGTGGCAGGATGCCAAGCTTCAACAGCACAGAACCAGTGCCCAAAATCATGTAATGCATAAGTGTGATGTATTACTAGAGCACACCCTTGATGCTAAGAGGGAGTGTTGAGATTTCGTGTATTTGGGGTAGCATCAGTTGTGCTCTAGGTCCCAAATTTTGAGGAAGGACTAGAGTTCACCTGATCTACAAGACCCAGAAATGGATTTGGGAAATTTCATCTGGTTTAGGAGATATTAAATTAATTAATTATCTTAATGTATTTCCTAAGTTAAAATTTAGGAAAATAAAATAATTAAAGTGAATTCAATTAAACATGTGATGAAATTGTCTTAAGTCACACGGTTCAAGCTTTCTTTTAATCTTAGCCATTGATTAAAGATTTAATCTTGGTTGTTGATTTGTCAATGAGAAAAGTATAAAGGAAAGGCTTGGGGTCATTTGTAAGAGACATGGAGGCAGAGCACTGAAGCTAAGCTGAAATTCTAGGGCAGGGTTTGCTAAGAATACTTAGAAGTGTTTCAGCTGTAGAGGGGGGAATTTAGACAAAGGGGATGATTTGATCCCGGGGTCTAGAATACACAAGAGGCAGAGATCAACTCAAGGATAGCGTAGAGGAAGGCAGCAACAGCAACAGCAAGGACAACGTGATTTTCAACAGGAACCCTCAGGGGTTACACAAAGACCCTTCAGGGGCAGCGTAGTGACTGCGTCACCCAGTCTGGGGTAACGCAGTCCCTTCCGGAGCAGCACTGAGGGTTTGGAGGACTTCCAAGGCTGACACAGAGCCTTTCAGAGATAGCAGTGGGGTTTTTAGGCCCTAATCTTGGCTAAGTTCTGTAAATCCCGTTTGAGGGTGTGGATCAGTCATTATTTTGGCCCTAGATTAGCCAGTGAGATGTAGAACTAATATTATCTCTGTCGGGTTTTCTAGATCTGGAACCCAGATTTGTGTATTCAGAAATATTCTTAATAATAGAACCCTCCAGCAGCCAGAGACAGGTTTCCCACATTGGGTTTTTCCTGGAACTATTTGTCCAGAAATAACTGTCACTTTGTCAATGTGTGCATGTGCTTATTCTAGATCTGAATTGGTAGAGATCTGTTATGTGTTTTGCTTTGATTTTAACTTGAATTTATTCAGTTAATAACTTGTCTAAGTAGAAGGAGCATAGCTGGGTTAACAGTAATAATTTCTGCCTAAGATATAAGATTCAGAAATTTCTACAACCTTTTGGCATATGATTGGTATCTTTTCTCTTGGGCTGCCTAGCTTGTTGGGTTGAAGTGAGATTAAAAATTGTTTGCTGTTTGTTGCTGTAAATTAATATTTCAGATCTACCCCAAGGCTGAAGTTCACAGGGACTAGATCCAGTAAACCTCCGGTGGTGGAATTTCTGAATTTGCAATAAAATTTGTAAACACTGAAATTTTAATAATAATTAGTTGATTAACTGTTTAGGGAGTTATGTAACGTACTCAATGCATGCCTCTCTTCTCATAGATATGAAAATGTAATAACTTATAAGCCATATGAGCATTGCAATAATATATCATCCGAGTACTTTTTCTCTCTTTTCAGCATTTTATTATCTGCTGTTATTTGTGTGAAATTCAAATAATAATAATATCTGAACTATGTAGAGCTGTGCTTTTCTTTCATTTTTTCCCAGGATGGTATCTGTCGTGTCAGAAAATCTTAATATTTTGCTATGATTGTCTTAGGTGTCTGAGATTCTTCGTTGTATACCTGTGTCCTCTGTCTTGGAGGCAGATCGTGTTATTGTGGTCAATATGTTTGCATTAGAAATGCCATACGAGTTCTGCATCCTAAGGTTGTGATGTATATCTTTGATGAATGAAAGAGAAATGATTTATCTTTGAATTTTTCTTTATGTTTTGACAAAGAATTGTTCATTTATGGCCTGTCAAATTGCTGTGTTATATTACATTCTTGTGGCAGGTATCATACAATGCTATCGAAGGCCACCAAGGAGAACATTGTTTTGGAGGTCACAAATTTCTATGATTACTTTTTTACAAGCTCTGATGAATGCAAGGCGATGGTTACGGCAACTTGCTTGCCATACTTTGATGGAGACTACTGGCCTGGAGCTATTGAGGATATGATATTGCAGCTTAAACTCGAGTATGAAGATTCTAGGAAGCAGCACAAGAAGTTGAAAGCCAAGAGAAACACAACAAATTGTATCTCAAAAGCTTCTCTGCAATCTGGACTTACAAGCAATTTGTCCAAGGATACTCTACTAATGCAGAAAGTAATCTCTTCTCATTTTTCATACTGTGGAATTTTGCTCGCGTTTGCTAGTGTGGTGAGCTTTCTTCCAGTTCAGGTTGGTAGATGGTTTTATTTCCTGCTCACTACTCTCTTGGTGGCTGTGGCAGCTAGGGGAATCTGCTTATGCAATGAAAGATGATTTTATCATGGCTCACATGCATCATACATGCGCTCGTTGTCACCAGTTCATATTATCTGGAAAGAGATGGTTGTGCGACCACTACCAGTGCAGGAATTACCAGATATGTGGCAAGTGCGTGTGTCATTACTTGCTATGGACCAGTAAATTTCTCAGTTTATTATAGCAGTCAAAGAAAAAAATGAACACTATTCCACTTACAGAAGGATTACTGAATTTTATAGATTATATGTATGAAAACAAGGGTAATATGAGAGAAGGATCAAGCCACATGTTGGATTGCATATAGTCATAGCTAATATAAATATTAAAATTTCCCATCACATTATTTTGTCTATGGTAAAATTTGCAAGTAGGCTATAACCTTAAGCAGTTAAAGTAGCCTTCAATTCTCCTTCAATTGATATTTTTCCTAAGATGGAAGTAGAACATTATTAATCATTCACATCTGCAAAAGCCCTGGTAGAAATTATATGTGGATTTGCATAATTGAAACACATGATTATACTGATTCACAGTTTTAGATGCTATGCTGGCATATATAACATTTCCCATTAACAGTGAAATCCCATGCACTAAATTCAGTCCAGCTTTTTATTTGATATCATGAAAGGCTCGGAAGTCAATCAGATGTATTACATAAAAAGTTAAAACACTCCACTGATAGTAATCTAACTTTTGATCAGGGTCAAGAGTTCTATGTACTATTTTGCTCACAAATATTCATGCTTCAACACTTTGTGGGGGTTGTATAAACTGAAAATTCCAAAGTTGTGTGTATTAAATCCCTCTCTAACATTTACACTTAAACTGTAACCAAAACCTGTCTGTAAACAGAAACTTTGGTAGTACCCGATCTGTTGTTGGTTAATGTTTGATGTGGGTTTTATTTGTATGCAAAAGATTTGCAGGATTGCAGTAGTGTCACGTGTTTGGGAAGGTAGAGAAGGTTGTTTAATTTGATGTTTTCTAAATGCCTATGCATCATCAACATTAGAAGATGTCCTATGTACAATTTGTTATTATTTGGAATTTGTTACACCTCATATTGTATGAGGTTCCCCATTGTGATCTTCATCACATTGATGGAGATTTGCTGCTGGTTTCTTGGAGCATCAACAATAGAAGATGTCCTATGTACAATTTGTTATTATTTGGACTTTGTTACACCTCACATTGTATGAGGCTCCCCATTGTGATTTTCATCACATTGATGGAGATTTGCTGCTGGTTTCTAGGAGCATTGGACTGACATGGGGGGATAAATTTTCATGAAAACCCTTATCTTCATTGAATTGAATCTTTTGGTGGAGGTATTTGGTTGGGGGAATTTCACTTTCCCTTGGTTAGATGATTGTGCTTGCTGATTTGATGATGTTCTTGCATGTGCTAGCCTTATTGATCACCCCTTGGTACATATTTTCCAGTATCTTGGAGCATGCTATCTCATATTGGTGCAGTTTTAACTTTTGGGTATACTTACTTATCTTGGATGTGCTACACCTTGTTTATGGATGATGGCTTTCGCCCCCCAAGGGGTTGGATGATAGTGTTAGGAGGTGGATGTTTTATAATGTTTCCTACTGACTAGGTATGTTGAAGTATGATGTCTGTGTCACTAGGAGTGGATGTTCTACATGGTCATCATGTTTTGGATGTATTCTAGGGGTCATACTTGAAGATTGGATGGGTTAGTTTTTTGTTGTCCTTCTCTTGTGATGTTTCTATGGTGAGATGATACATGTTTTCTTTGTGGGATTTTCCTAGGTGATATAATTTAATGATGTAACATTTGCTACACATCACCTAGGGAAATATGTGTTTGATGATGTTAGTAACCTCATTGATGTGTTATTTCCCAAGTCTAAGTTATCAGGGGGGTGTTACTACATATGATTTGATTGTGATCAAACATTTATTTTGAGGTTTGATGATGATTTTTGATGTCATAATCCCTTGGTGGTCATGCACCTTAGGTTGAGCTTTATGTTTTGTTGTTATCATGGTGTGTTTTTTCTACGGAGAAGATCTTCTATTTGCATGGTGCAACACTTTATTAGAGTACACCCTTCATTGGTAGACATGTTTTTGGTGCCTTAATTAGTTATTGATTAATGGAGGGAGGTTGTGGTTTTATTTCATCATTAACCTTTGTGCACACATGTTGATGTTGAATTAACTTTGTAAAGTTAAATTAATCTATTTATCTAGATTAAGGTTAATAACTTTTTGTGCTCTTGCTTTGCTTCCTTTTGACACTTAAAGGGGCTAGCTGGAGTTGGTTGAAGCTTTCTTATGGAGTGCCTATTGCACCCATTTTTTCAACATTCCTAGGAAGCAGGATCCAAAGACTTGAAGGAATTTTTTCGAAGTCAAAATCATCAACCAACAATCTGTCATGTCATTGTAAACCCATTTTGCAAATTTATAATGTAAATGATGCTAGTACGATCGTTTAATTATGTAACAACGTAGGTAAGCCTATGATTTTGGTGACGAATTTCATTTTAGGAGGCTTTTCGTCTCATTGATTATATGTGTTTCTAAACACGGATGATCGGCAAAGTTTTTCCCTCCAGCATGAACCCCAAAGCTAGGATGGAATTTATCGTTGAAGTCTTAGGTGAGTCTTAGTGTTTTAGTCGAGTCTATTGTAAAATTGATTTGAGAATAATTTTTTTTTTTCTAAGTTAGAGTAATCTATTAACAAAGGGAAATATAGTACATCAGTGCCTACGAGGAGGCAATTCGAACAGACCGAGACTAGTTTATGGCTGCCCTTCTGGAGGGAAACCAGCCCGAGAAACCTTCAACAGACAAAATCCCGCGCAGGGGATAGGACCTGGGAAGCTTAGACTGAAAACTGAAAACATGTACACTGTATAGCAGATTAACTGGACCATGACAAAAATGGACCGCTGAAATAACTAAGACTGGTCGCTGACAAAAAAGGACCAAAACAGTAGGAAACATAAGAGCAGCAAGACAATCCCTCAGAGAGGGCAGAGCAAGAACCTGTGAAACAAGAAAAAAGGTCGAGTTATTCATCTGGGGCGACCTCCTCAACCCTGCAGCCGAAGTCAGCTGGTGCGCCGTGGGCGAAAGAACTATCAGCATTGGGCAGGACCTCAGTAGGCGATTCCGTCTGGAGTGGTGGACCACGAGCCGAAACCTCAGGCATAACCTCCCTGCGCGCGCTAGTATGAACCCTCGTGTCAAGCCGCACAGCAGCCGGGATGGCGCCATCGACAGGAGCAGGAACATCCGGAGGGATTTCAAGCGAGGGCTCTTCCATGAAGACCACAGAGATGGCGACTGTGACTCTAGGTCGATTTAGGGCGCAATCAAAGGAAAAAAGAGCCGTATGAGACTGGGCGGGCATCGCATCCCCAGAGGGCGAGTCGAGCCTGCGACCAGAGCGTAATTGGCGGCCATGAAAGATATTATCAGATGGCAAAGAGATTGCCGACGGAGAAGTGGAAGAGGAGGGCGAGCGCCTCCTGGCGGAGCGAGAGGCGCCCCTCCTGCTACGCATCCGGTGCCTCAGTCGTGGCATACTTGCATTAGTGATAGAGCTGAAACGCTGGAACGAAGACGAGCTCGCCAGGGTCGACGCAGGAGGAAAGCACAGGACCAACGTAGCCGAATTGCAGGAACCAGCAATGGAGATGTGAAGACTCTCGTCAGGCTTCAGACAGCAAGTGTGGCGACTCCTCTTCCCAGTGGTGGTGCGCTTGTTGGCGCAGTCCTCAACCGAATGACACAGCGAAATCCTTGGCGCGGGATCCATCTCAAATAGCCCTCTGTTCCTGCAGCCAACAACCTTCTGCAATGAATGAGCGATCTGGTTAACCTGGTGCGAATCGCCTTTGCGGCGTTCGAAAATACCTCTGCCAACAGGATTCATGTCGAGCGGCTTCACCATTACGCTGGTCATAATGATCGGGCGGATGATATTAACTGCGAGCAGGTGGTCGCGGATGGGTTGGCATGTGGCCTCCCGTCCTTCCGACCCCTGTCCCATCACTCTTACGCACGTAGTTGTCACCCGCATCCGGGTGATTTGAGAATAATTTAAGCCAATTAGCTAAATTGTTTTATTATAGATCACTTGGTCTACTAGTTCATATTGTGTCGCAAAATTGGGTAAAACTTACGAGGGTCTATAATGTACGGGTATTCCCCCTTTGAGGGTTGAATTTGTAAAATCTTATGTGAAAAATATTTGAATGCATGGTCCCTCATACTTAGACACCATGGCTAAAATATTTGAGGGTGGAAAAATAATTAATCCCTTTATGAGTCAATTAATTAATTTTTCTGGAAAAAAATAAAATTATCCTAAGCCACAAAATTAATTAATTTACAGTCATAATTAAAATGTTAGAGAAATTAATTTCTCCAAGTGGAAAAATTCGTGGGTCTAAAAGAAAATTTTTGGAGGCCCTCACCAAGGGAATATTTGAAATTTCAAGAAAATTTGGACCCTTGGACCTTGGTGGTTGAGTCAAAGTCAAATTTTTGAGGAAATTAGTTCAAAATAATTGTTTTTGAACTAATAAAAAATGGTTTTCATGAGAAATTCAAAAATCTCTCAAAAATAAATATTTTCGACGACATAGATTAAAAGTTGATCAAAGATTTATCAACGGTCGAGATTATTTTGATGGGGATCAAGCCAAGTAGCCGTTATTTTCCACTTGGAGGGATTTCTCCATAAATAGAAGGCATTTTGCTTCTATTCTTCATCTGTGGCATCTTTGGTCTACTATAATTTTGTAAATGCAGGTGTGAAGCCACTATTCTGTTGGGAACGTTTGAAACTCATAATAAAATACTTTGGGGTACAATTCATGGTGTCTTCATCTCATTGATTTGTGGTATGTGCTTTCCTATATTGTGCTTCAATATTATCTGAATCATTATTTCATTTGTAAATGATAGAAACATTCTATTGATAATTTTTGGGCTTATCTTAGGTGATCCAATTCGTTGTATGTTCTAACGATTTTTCTTAAGAAAATATATAGAGTTTGCAGATTCTCTAGCCCTTGGGCTCCAAGTTCATAGGTTGTGGGCACAAGTTGACCTTGTTTGGAATTCGAATATTTTTTGTGATTTTCTTACTTCGCTAAGGTTGTGGTTGAATATCTATCATTCGAAATACATCTAGTCATTGTCAAAGTTTATAAAAAATTTAGTCTCCAAAAATATTTCAAGCATTGTACACTTGTATATTTTGTAAACAGATTTTGCATAATAATTTTTTGCAAATAAATTTTATTTTTTCTAACCTTTGTTTTGCATCTGGGGTTTGGGTTTTTTTTTTGGAATTTTAGTATATATTGGGGTTTTGCGCACTTGTAGTTTTATTTGTGTAGGTAAGATTCAAGAAGATTTGTTGGGTTAGAGCTAGATCTAGGCCCTTGAGGGTAAGATCTTGTCTCTAGAATTTTCGCAAGGCCAACAACTGAAGGTTTTGCAGTGAAATTGAAGATCTGAAGCAAATTTGATTTTTGGCGAGGGTTTGTAAATTTTTGTAGGGCCTCCAGGCCCTGTTACCCACCATTTGTGGGTGATATCCCAAGAGAAAATTTTCAACAAGATCGTCTTCAGCCAATAGCCAGTAGCGCCATGAAGCCACCAACTAGCTCGTCGTGCCATTTCTCTGCCACTTAAGCCAACCATGTGGTCCCTCACCCATCTATCATGATCGTATGTTTGAAGGTGGGCCTCTTAGACCTAAAGGTATGCCTTGCCATTTGGTAATTGAGTATTGTTGTTTACTTATCATGGGAACTTTTGGGCATGCATTAATGGAGGGATTCGGCGGAAAGATTGGGTTGGGTCTGTGCTCTTGTCCCCTAGACCTCTTTTGGATGTTACCCTTGGATCTTAGTCCCAGGAGATCTCTTTTATTGACCTTTGGGCTTTAGGGATGGTACTACATGGGAAACCCTAATTTTGGTTGTGTGGTCCTGCTCCCTCATTCGTATATATCACTCCCCTTCCATTCATTACAACCCCATTCATCATTTCTTCCACTTGGGTCCACATTCCTCCACTGGGTCCGCATAGGGTTAGCCTCACCTTCCCCTTGCCCACACCTTGGGTCGGGCCTGAAACGATGCCCCAGAGGTTGATGGAGCTGAAAAGAAAATTAAAAGCATAATTGGCCACATTCAATAGGAAAATGTACCACAAAATGCAAAAGATGGCTCGGAAAAACACAGTTAACACGTGGGAAAAAGCTAATGCATGAGCTCTACCCCATTCCCATGGCCATCACCCTGGTTCCTATAGGTCCTAGTGTTGATTTATGGTAGCATCAGATGTGCTTTAGCCTCAAGAATTTGCAAGGAGGCTATGTTGAGATTTTGTGTATTTGGAGTAGCATCAGTTGTGCTCTAGGTCCCAAATTTTGAGGAAAGACTAGAGTTCACCTGATCTACAAGACCCAGAAATGGATTTGGGAAATTTCATCTGGTTTAGAAGATATTAAATTAATTAATTATTTTAATGTATTTCCTAAGTTAAAACTTAGGAAAATAAAATAATTAAAGTGAATTTAATTAAACATGTGATGAAATTGTCTTAAGTCACACAGATCAAGCTTTCTTTTAATCTTAGCCATTGATTAAAGATTTAATCTTGGTCGTTGATTTGTCAACGAGAAAAGTATAAAGGAAAGGCTTGAGGTCATTTGTAAGACACACAGTGGCAGAGCACTGAAGCTAAGCTGAGATTCTAGGGCGGAGTTGCTAAGAATTCTCAGACGTGTTTCAGCTGCAAAGAGGGGAATTTAGACCAAGGGGATTGTTTGATCCCGGGGTCTATAATACACAAGAAGCAGAGAAGAGATCAGGAAAGACAGCGCAGAGGAAGGCAGCAGTAGCAGCAGCAAGGACAACGTGATTTTCAGGAAACCCTTCAGGGGTTACGCAGAGACCCTTCAGGGGCAGCATAGTGACTACGTCACCCAGTCTGGGGTAACGCAGTCCCTTCCAATGACAACGCTGAGCATTTGGAGGCCTTCAGAGGCTGCCACAGTGTCTTTTAGGGGCAAATCTGGGGTTTCTAGGCCTAGATCTGGCTGAGTTCTGTAAATCCCGTTTGAGGGTGCGGATCAGTCAGTGTTTTTGGTCTTAGATCAGCCAGGTGTTGCAGATCTAGAGTTTTCTCTGTAGGTTTTCCAGATCTGGAACCCAGAGTTGTGTATTCAAAAATATTCTTAATAATAGAACCCTCCAGCAGCCAGAGACCGGTTTTCCCACATTGGGTTTTTCCGGGGACAGTTTGTCCAGAAATAACTGTGTCACTTTGTCTATGTGTGCATGTGCTTATTCTAGATTTGAATTGGTAGAGATCTGTTATGTGTTTTTCTTTGATGTTAACTTGAATTTATTCAGTTGATAACTTGTATAAATAGGAGAAGCTTAACTAGATTAATTTCTGCATAAGAATTAAGATTTAGAAATTTCTACATGGTATTAGAGCAATTGCAGATCTAGAAGGTTCACCAGCTGAAGAATCTGAAGGATCTAGCTGCAAAAAGTAGCTGGAAAGGCAGCAAAAAAGCAGATCTGAAGGGACAGCGCAATTTTCAGGAACAGACTCACACAAAGGGAAGGGTGACGCTGTCCAGTGCTGTGTCCTAGCAAGCCCACGCAATTACTGCGTAGAGGAAGCTCAGAAATAGCGCTGGTTGGGTCTGAAGCCAGCCAGTGTGATTCAGATCTAAATCTGTTAGATCCAGAAAAAGTCTGTAGAAAAGTTGTAGAAAATTCAGAAGAGCTGGTGGGGTTAAATTTCTGAAGTTTTCAGATTTTTAGCCTTAGCACAAGTTACAAAGTTTGGGAAGAGATCAGTTTCTCAGAGAGTTTCTTGCCAAAGGAAACTTGCAGTTTGGTCAAAGGATCAAAGAAGAAGTTGAATCATAGTTGACTTGGTAGATTTCCAAGGAGGGAAATCAAGTGTCAGAGGGAGCAGAGCGTTCCCAGTTGGAAAAGGACCCTAGATCCAAGATCTCTAGCATAGAGACGAGGAGCTCCAACACATTCTAAGCAGATGGCTCCTCATGGACTGCGTGATCAGGATAGGCTAGAGGGCCTCTCAAACTTTTCAGTGTGGAAAGCGAGGATCCTGATTGTCCTTGAGGCATACGGTCTAAGAGACCATGCAAAGCAGCCCCTAACCACGCCGACAGATGTGGATCTCCTATGGAAGCATAAAGAAGCTACTGGACATGCCAAGCGGCTGATAATGGACAGTATCAAGGATCATATTGTGCCACACATAGTTGAGAAGAGGACAGCCAATGAGATGTGGAAGGCCTTGACTTCCCTATATGAGGAAAAATCAGTCCAGAGAAAGATGTTGTTGGAGGCCCAAATGAGGTCATTCATGATGACCAAGGGAGAAGACATCGAGCATTTCCTCTTCAGATTGCAGTCAATCAGGGATCAGCTGACTGCAACGAGTGCAACCGTAGATGATGCAGTGATAGTCAAGACTGCCCTCAATGCAGTCACAGATGAGTGGGAAACCTTTGTCCAAAGTATCTTGGGCAGAGCGGACCTCCCAGATTGGGACAACTTGTGGTCCATCCTGCGGCAAGAAGAATTACGAAGGTTCACCAAGGAGCAGCACAGCCTTGCGTTGAGCAAGGTTAAGAAGGAAGAGGAGGAAGGTGCAGCCTTGGCATCAAAGAAGCAATCGAAGAAGAAGAAGGATCTTTCTAAGATCAAGTGCTTCCAGTGTGGCGAAATGGGACATTTTGCCAGCCATTGTCCAGAAAAGAAGAAGGACAAGGAAGCATCTTCTTCCAAAGCAGCGGTGGCAGATGATGGGTCCGGAGATGATGTGGCCATGAGCGCTCATGAACCACGAAAGTGGGGCGACATGGATCGGTAGAGGAGCTACAGAAGAGAGGCTAAATCCTTGAGCAGCTCATCTCTTGGATCAACAAGCGAGCTACGGCAGCCTTAAGATAGTAGCGGGACAAGTGGAGCAGTGGGTGCATAGATCACAGATGAGGCATAAGCAGAGGCAGATCTGGAGGCTGGGAGGAGCAACGCAGAGCATACCAGCAGCAGCGTAGAAACAATAGCAGCGCAGAGGCTAATGTGACTTCAGCAGCGCAGTGCAGAGCTGCAACAGCGCAAAGGCTAATGTGACTTCAGCAGCGCAGTGCAGAGCTACAACAACGCAAAGGCTGATGTGACTTCAACAGCGCAGTGCAGAGCTGCAGCAGCGTAGAGAGCTTCAGGGGGACAGCGCAATGTAGCAGCAACGTGATAAATTTCAGCACAAGGAGTTGATGTGACTTCAGTAGTGTAGAGGGACTCTAATTACGCAGGCAGAGCTGTAGCTGTGCATCGTTCATTAGATGCCAGCACAAATCTGTAGCCTATGGAGCTTCAGTGATGAGGATGCAACCCATCTGACTTGTCTGTCAAAAAGATTGGGCAAGAGATTCAGTTGTTTCTGTCAACAACTGAAGTTGCAGTGGAGCAAATCAACAGTGGCAGTGCTATGAGCAGCACAGATGCAGCATATTGAGAGGGAGCTGCAGTACAGTGGTTGCAGTGGCAGTGGCAGAGTCATGAGCAGCAGTACAGAATGGCAGCAACAGTGCAAAGTTGAGTGGCAGGAGGCCAAGCTTCAGCAGCACAGAACCAGTGTCCAAAATCATGTAATGCATAAGTGTGATGTATTGCTAGAGCACACCCTTGATGCTAAGAGGGAGTGTTGAGATTTTGTGTATTTGGGGTAGCATCAGTTGTACTCTAGGTCCCAAATTTTGAGGAAGGACTAGAGTTCACCTGATCTACAAGACCCAGAAATGGATTTGGGAAATTTCATCTGGTTTAGGAGATATTAAATTAATTAATTATTTTAATATATTTCCTAAGTTAAAACTTAGGAAAATAAAATAATTAAAGTGAATTTAATTAAACATGTGATGAAATTGTCTTAAGTCACACGGATCAAGCTTTCTTTTAATCCTAGCCATTGATTAAAGATTTAATCTTAGTCGTTGATTTGTCAACGAGAAAAGTATAAAGGAAAGGCTTGGGGTCATTTGTAAGACACCTTTGTGGCGAGCAACGAAGCTATAGCTGAAATTCTAGAGCGGGGTTGCTAAGAATTTTTAGAAGTGTTTTGATTGTAGAAAAGGTAGACCAGGGGATAATGTGATCCAAGGGATATAGAATACACAAGAAGCGAGAGAAGAGATCGGGAAAGACAACGCGAGAGCGAGGCGGCCGGCAAGGACAACATGATTTTCGGGGGAAACCCTTCGGGGGGTTACGCGAGAGACCCTTCGGGGACAACGTAGTATTTGTGTCACCCGAGTTTGGGATAATGCCGATCCTTTCCGGTGACGGCGCTAAGCATTTGGAGACGCCAAGGCCGACACATTCTTTCGGGGGAAAATGTAGGGTTTACAGAGCCTGGAGTTGGGGTAGTGCAGCAGAAATCCCATTTGAGGGTGTGGATTAGTTAGTATTTTTGGTCTTAGATCAGCTAGGTGCTGCAGATCTAGAGTTTTCTCTATATGGTTTTCCAGATCTGGAACCCAGAATTGTGTATTCAGAAATATTCTTAATAATAGAGCTCTCTAGCAGCCAGAGACCGATTTTCCCACATTGGGTTTTTCCGGGGACAGTTTGTCTAGAAATAATTGTCACTTTGTCTATGTGTGCATGTGCTTATTCTAGATCTGAATTGGTAGAGATCTGTTATGTGTTTTGCTTTGATGTTAACTTGAATTTATTCAGTTGATAACTTGTATAAGTAGGAGAAGCTTAACCAGTTTAACAGAAATAATTTCTGCATAAGAATTAAGATTCATAAATTTCTACAGCCTAGGACACATGCATTCTCCAAGACCCAGAAATTGTTTTGGGAAATTCTACCCTTAGAATGTTTAATTAAAATAATTAATTATTTTTAATGGATGCCTAAGTCTAAACTTAGAAAATTAAAATAATTAAAGGGTATTAATTAAACTAGGTATCTTCTAGAAAAATGTGAAGATCGAGTCAAGATGATCTGAGCCATTGATTAGGATCTAATTTGAGTCGTTGATTGTTCAACGAGAAGATTATAGGAAGGAGCTTGATGAGCACTTAGAGAACACATCGAGTAAGAGATCAAGGGATCAATTTCTCAAGAGAGCAGCGCAACAGTTGCCGGAGGAAGATTGAAGTGATTTCTTGCAGTGAGGGCCAGAGATATTTTTTCGATGGACGTATTCCTGATCCAGCAAATACATTGCAGAGATAGAGAGAGGTGCAGAAGAGGCATCGCAGAGCCACGCAGAGACAGTGCAGAGCTTCAGAGGGAGTCCGAAAATTTGTTGAGTAGTAGTTGAGATCCAGTACCGGAAGCCGAGGTGTGAGACCGGGAGGTCAAAGGATCAATTTTCCAGCCAGCAAAAGATCAACCAGGAGGTGTGATGCATTCCTTGCAGCAGTGATGCAGTAACTGCGTAGGTGTGACACAGAGCTGCGCATAGAAAGCGCAGAGGGCTCATCTCCAGTCAGATCAGTAACGGATCTTCCCATACTAGTGTGAGGTTATCTCACTAACTTTCTCGCCAGTTATATTCTCTGTATCAGATAGCCAGCAAGGCATCCAAAGATTGTATTCAGAAAACTACTGCATAATAATACAAACCTTCAGTTGTTGCACCGGTTGTCCAGCATTGGGTTTTTTCGGGGACATTGTCCAAAAATAACGGTGTCGATTATGTGTTTATTTCTTTCTTGCCCTGTAATTTTTTTCCGCAACATTTTATATTTGTGAAGGTTGCAGTGTTTGTAGTAGGAAACTACAAATAAATTGTTAAGATAAACAATGAATATTTTCTAGTTGCTGCAATAGGGATTCCAGTTTTAGGAATTTTCACATGGTATCAGAGCGCAGGTGAAGCAGAGTTGAAGAGGGAGCTCGAAGAGTTGTGTAGGCAACAAATCAAAACTCCAGAGGGGCTGCATAGTCCAGTGCCAGGAGGGCAAGATTTTCAAGGAAAAATTTCTCACTGAGTGAGTCGACAGAGTAAGATTTTCCAGATTGAGATTTGTCAACGGCAGAGGGAGCAGTGTAGCAACTTCAGCGCTAATCAGTTCTTCAGCTGGGACGCAGATTTTCTGCAGCAAGGTTGCTAGTGCTGAAAAGCATCATAAGAGGGAAGGAGCACACCGAGGGAGTTTCTTCCTCAAAGAATTCCAAGCCCAGGAATTCGATTTCTCTCGGCAAAGCAGCAGTGTCGGGAGCAGATCTACTTACTTCAACAGAGAGTGTGTAGAGCTAGTCAATAGTTGTGCAGAGGAGAGAGGGAGCAGTTCGACGTCTATTTGGTGAGATGGAATCTACCGGGTTGAAAGATCAGGATCGATTGGAGGGTGCCTCCAACTATGTGATCTGGAAGGCAAGGGTCTCCCTCCTTCTGGATGAGCATGATATTAAAGCCATGATTTTGCCATGATTCCCACATACCTCCAGGGGAGAGGTGGGGTGATCTAGTACTGTAGTTCCAGAGAGCTACAAATGGGCAGGATCCTTGAGGAGTCCACCTCATGGATCAATACCTTGCTACAGGAGCCCATAACAGAAGTAGCTGGATGGACCAGTGCCAGTTGGTGCAGAGGAGTGTCGGAGTGACAATTGCAGTGGCTAGGTGCGCCAAAGATTGAGAAACACAGAGCAGAGTTGGCAGCATTGCAGTTGGCACAATGCAGAGTCAACGACAACGCAAAGGCTTCAGAGGGTCAGGGTAGAAACTAGCAGCAGTCAAAACTCCAATGACAGATGCATCATGTTGAACATAGTTGGTTCACTATTTTGCATGTTTTTCTGTTGCAACAGAAGCAAAGTTGCAATGCAGATGCAGTTGGCAGCAGCATGCAGGGTCAGCAGCAACACAGATTCAACATTTGCACTGTAGTTGGTGGGCAGTGATATCATACATCAACAATGCAGAGGAAGATGATACAGAGTCAAGGTGATGCTTCAACATGTTGCATTGCTAGAGCACATTCCTCGCTAAGAGGGAGTTTTGATTTCTGGTAGCATCAGATGTGTACTAGCCTCAAGAATTTGCAGGGAGGTTAGGACACATGCATTCTCCAAGACCCAAAAATCGTTTTCGGAAATTTTACCTTGAAAAGGTTTAATTAAAATAATTAATTATTTGTAATGGACGCCTAAGTCTAAACTTAGAAAATTAAAATAATTAAAGGGTATTAATTAAATTGGGTGTGAATCTTCTAAAAAAATATGGAGATTGAGTCAAGATGATACGAGCCATTGATTAGGATCTAATCTGGGACGTTGATTGTTCAACGAGAAATTATAAGGAGCTTGATGGGCACTTAGAGAACACATCGAGTAAGAAATCAAGAGAGGAATTTCTCAAGAGAGCAGTGCAGCACTTGTCGGAGGAAGATCAAAGTGATTTCTTGCAGTGAGGGGCAGAGAGAGTTTGTCGGTGGAATTATTCCTGATACAACGAATACATTACAGAGGAGGTAGAGAGAGGTGCAGAAGAGGCAGCGCAGAGCCACGCAAAGGCAGTGCAGAGCTTCAGAGGAAGTCCGAAGATTTGCTGAGGAGCAGTTGAGATCCAATACTAGAAGTCAGGGTGTGAGACCGGGAGGTCAGAAGATCAAGTTTCCAGCCAGCAAAAGATCAGTCAGGAGGTATGACGCAGTCTTTGCAGCAGTGACGGAGTAACTGCGTAGGTGTGACGCAGAGCTACACAGAGACTGTGCAAAGACAGTGCAAAGGGCTCATCTCCAGTAAGATCAGTACCGGATCTTCTCGTACCAGTGTGAGGTTATCTCGCTAACTTTCTCGCCAGTTATATTCTCTGTATTAGATAGCCAGTAAGGCATCCAAAGATTGTATTAAAAAAACTATTGCATAATAATACAAACCCTCAGTTGTTGCACCGGTTTTCCCGCATTGGGTTTTTCCGGGGACATTGTCCAAAAATAACAGTGTCAATTGTGTGTTTATTTCTTTCCTGTGTTGTATTTTGTTTCCACAACATTTTATATTTGTGAAGGTTACAGTGTGATGTATTCAGTCTTTGTAGTAGGAAACTGCAAATAAATTGTTGTGATGAACAATTAGGTGAATATGTTCCAGTTGCTGCAATAGGGATTCCAGTTTTAGGAATTTTCACACCTAGATGAGCCTCCTTTATCATTCTGGAACCCATGATTGTCCCAACCCCTGGTGGGCAATGAACCACCCTAGCTTAATGGGGATATCCACTGCTATACCTTACACGTCATGCTCTTATCCCTTAAGCCTCAAGTAGTTGATCAAAGAAAAATCATACAAGGAAAAAGGAATATGAAAAAGGGTGGAAAAAGAAAGGTCGGGGTAACTCATGCACCACAATTACTCCCTCCTATACATTATATACCCAAGTGTGGGCTCCCCTTTATTAGCTACCATTGTACCTCAACATGTGACCCAGGGTTGCCCCTTTCATTACCTAATTTGTTCCATCACTTTATCACTTTCCACCACCATTTGAAGGATGTACCTTGGACATACTACCCCTCTAGAAGTAGAAACCACCTAATAGGGTACTTGGTTAACTACCCTTGGAGCTTGGGAACATTAGCACATGCCAAAACTCACAATGGAAGGGCATTCCATTATGAAGTGTCCACCTGTTGTCCATGGTTTGTAAACTCTTTAACTTGATTTCTTTAATGACATGCTATGCTAGAAGGCAAGGGGATGCATTGGATCTTATGTAGGATTACAGGTGGTCTCCATTTTGGGTTTGGTCTCCCTATACGAGGTCCTAACCCTCCAAAGGGCTACATTGGCACATGTAGGGTGTGTGTAGAGAGCCATGGGCCTCCACAACAGTAGACAACATTCCATGGATCCCCAGAGTCATTCAGAGATTGCTCGTGGTTCATCTATTGGACGAGGAAGATGCCCTTGGTTCACCATGCCTAGCCGGCCCCACAGCTACATTATGCACTTGGCAAATGACCCATGTGAAAATTCCAGAAATTGGATCCTTCTACAACAACTAGTTAAGTTTCTTCTATTTTGTTATATAACTGAACAAAATTATTTATTGTTTGCTACGGTAAATAATGAAACCAACACATTGCAATCTTCACTAATTTAAAATTGTATGTGGAAACAAGAATTGAGCAAGAAGAAAACACACACACATATGAAATCGTTGTTTTTGGACTAATGTCCCTGGAAAAACCCAATTTGGGAAAACCGGTGCAGCAGCGGAGGGTTTGTATTATCAAGCAGTAATTCTAAATACAATCTAGGATGCCTTACTGGCTATCCATTACAAAGAATCTGACTGGCAGAAAATTAGTGAGAAATACCTCACACTATCACAGGCAATCCGACATTGTTCTAACCCCGAAATGGCTAGCCCCAAGTTGCCTCTGCGCAGTCACTGCACAACTCTGCGTCACAACTGATGGGGACTGCGTCACTCCCTCTGGTTGATCAATCTGTTGGCTGGATGCTCGATCTTGTGGCCCTTCAGTCTCACACCCCAACTCCCAGCACTGAAACTGATCTAACCCTCAGCAAATTTGCGGATCTCCTCATAGGCTCAGCGCTTCCTCTGCATGGCTCTATGCTTCCCAACGTGGCTCTTACGCTGCCTCTTCTGGATCTTTCTCGTCCTTCCCTGCGTTGTATTCCCAACTCAGGAAATCTCCAACCAGAAACTATCTCTGCCCCTCACTGCAAGAAATCTCCTCGACTGACCTCTCTGGCAACTGCTGCACTGCTCACTTGAGAAATACATCTCTTGATCTCACTTGATGTGTCTTTCTAAATGTCCATCGATGTCCTTATAATCATCGCATTGAGAAATCAGCGACCTTGATTAGATTCTAATCAATGGCTCAGATCATATTGACTCGATCTCCGTCTTTTTCTAGAAGATTCACACCCAGTTCTATTAGTACACTTTAATTATTTTAATTCCCTAAGTTTAGACTTAGGCATCCATTAAAAATAATTAATTATTTTAATAAAACCTCCTCCGTGTGGAATTTCCCAAAACAATTTCTGGGTATTCTGGAATACATGTGTCCAAGCCTCCCTAAAAATTTTGAGGCTTAGAGCACATCCGATGCTACCAGAAATCAACACTCCCTCTTAGCAAGGAATGTGGTCTAGTAATGCAACCTACTAAAGCATCACCCTGACTTTGTAACACCTCCTTCTACGCTGTTGATGTCTAACATTACTGCACAAACGCTGCATCTATGTTGTTGTTGATCCTGCATGTTGCTACCAACTACATCTTCACTGCAACCCTGCTATTGTTGTAGCAGAAAAACATCCAAAATACTGAACTAAGTGTTCAACATGATGCATCTGATACTAGAGATCTGACTACTGCTAGTCTCTGCATTGACCCTCTGAAGCCTCTGCACTGCTGCTACTCTGCACTATTGCCAACTCCGCTCTGCGTTGCTCAATCTCTGGCACTCCTAGCCACTGCAACTGTCACTCTAGCACTCCTCTGCACCAACTGACACTAGTCCATCCTGCTACTTCTGATATGGGCTCCTGTACCAAGGTATTGATCTAAGAGGTGGACTTCTCAAGGATCTTGCCCATCTGCAGCTCTTTTGAACTACAGTTCTAAATCACCTCAATGCTCCCCTGGAGATATGTGGGCAACCATAGCAAACTCTTCCTCCTCGATCCTTGCAGTTGTAGCCTGCGGATCATGTTTCTCATCCTTGTTGTTCTTCTTGAAAGGACACTGCGTAGCGTAGTGACCAAAATCAGCACACTGGAAACACTTGATCTTTGAGACATCCTTCTGCCTCCACTGCTATTGCTACCCCTTTGATGCGAGGGTTGCATTCTCCTCCTCCTTGGGCTTTGTCCCATTGTTGTTGCCATCAAGATTGCACTTGACTAGATCACGCCTCATCCCTTCCTGCTGAAGAGCAACCCACATTCCTTCCCAATCCTGCAACTTCTCTCTACCCAGGATACTCTGGACAAAGACTTGCCATTCTTCTGAGGCTGAATTCAAGGCCAATCTCACCATCTTCGTGGCCTGAGGTGCTAATCCTACAACCGACAACTAATCCCGTACTTCCTAAAGCTTCGGTATGAACAGATCAATGCACTCCCCCTTCTACATCCTTTTAGATCTCATCTTCTCCTCTAAGAACATCTTCTGTTGCTTGGAAGATCCCTCATACAGCGTAGCTAATGCATCCCACATCTCCTTGGCAATCCCTTTGCCAGAATTGTGTGAAACAATATGATTCCTCACTCTGTCGAGGATCAGACTCTTAGCTTTGGCCATATCCTTCTTGTAGGCCTTCAATGGATCCGGATCTGCGAAGACAGCTACCACACTATCGATGAAGGTTTTGAGATCATGCTCATCTAGAAGGAAGGAGATCCTTGCCTTCTAGATCACATAGTTGGAGGCACCCTCCAACTGATCCTGGTTGCTGCCATCTCACCCAAACAAATGTCAAATGTTGCCTCTAACACTCTGCGCAGCGGGCTCTACGCACTCCCTACTGGAGTGAGCAAAAATAATCTCGATTACTATTGCTTCTGCACGAGAAATTAGAATTTATGGGAAATAAATTCTCTGAGGTCAGAATTCCCTCAGTATTCTCCTTCCTTCTTCTGATGCTTTTATGCACCAACAAATGCTACAGCAAAAACTGCGTCGCATCTGAAGACTGCTTTGCACTGCTCCCTCAATCACGGGCAGATTTCGATCTGGAAATCTCTCTCTGTCAACTCACTCAGAGAGAGATTTTCCACGAAAATCTAGCCCTCCTGGACTGGACTGGACTGTGCAATCCCTTTCAGGATTCAATCTGTTGCCTATGCAACTCTTCGATCTCGCTCGTTTGCTCAGCGCTGGCTCTTCCGACTCTACTCTCTTGCTTCACCTGTGCTCTGATACCATGTGAAAATTCCAGAAATTGGAATCCTTCTACAACAAGTGGTTAATTTTCTTCTATTTTGTTATATAACTGAACAAAATTATTTACTGTTTTCTACGGTAAATAACGAAACCAACACATTGCAGTCTTCACTAATTTAAAATTATATGCAGAAACAAGAACTGAGCAAGGAGAAAACGAACACACATATGACACCATTGTTTTTGGACTAATGTACCCAGAAAAACCCAATGCAGGAAAACCGGTGCAGCAGCTGAGGGTTTGTATTATTAAGCAATAGTTTTGAATACAATCTAGGATGCCTTACTAGCCATCCATTACAGAGAATTTGACTGGTAGAAAATTAGTGAGAAATACTTCACACTATCACTTTTGATCTGGCACTGATCTAACCCCGAAATGGCTAGCCCCAAGCTGCCTCTGCGTTGTCTCTGTGTAGTCCCTGCACAACTCTGCGTCACAACTGATGGGGACTGCATCACTCCCTCTGGTTGATCAATCTTCTGGCTGGATGCTCGATCTAATAGCCCTCCGGTCACACACCTTGACTCTCGGCACTAAAACTGATCTGACCCTCAGCGAATTTGCAGATATCCTCACAGGCTCAGCGCTGCCTCTGCGTGGCTTTGTGCTACCCAACGTGTCTCTTACGTTGCCTCTTTTGGATCTTTCTCTGCCTTCTCTGCATTGTATTCCAGGCTTAGGAAATCTCCAACCAAAAACTATCTCTGCCCCTCACTGCAAGAAATATCCTCGACTGACCTCTCTGATAACTGTTGCGCTGCTCACTTGAGAAATCGATCTCTTGATCTCACTCGATGTGTCTTTCCAATTGCCCATCGATGTCCTTCTTATAATTTTCTCGCTAAGAAATCAACAGCCCAAATTAGATTCTAATCAATGGCTTAGATCATATTGACTCGATCTTCGTCTTTTTCTAGAAGATTCACACCCATTTCTATTAATACACTTTAATTATTTTAATTCCCTAAGTTTAGACTTAGGCATCCATTAAAAATAATTAATTATTTTAATAAAACCTCCTCCGGGTGGAATTTCCCAAAACAATTTCTGGGTATTCTAGAATACATGTGTCGAAGCCTCTCTGCAAATTTTGAGGCTTAGAGCACATCTGATGCTACCTGAAATCAACAACCCAGGGCATGTATGACGATGTGGCATCACTTACACCATCATCCGAGCCCTTGCAGATGGTCTACAAACATCTTCGATCTTTTTCGAAACCCATGAGGTCACATGTGTGCCCCCACACCCATTGGGACCACCACAGGTTTATTATTTGGAGAACAAGGGGCCAACCCCTTGTCCACTGTTTTTGGGAGTTTTCGCATTATGGCACGTATGGACTTCATCAGGCCTCCTATATGGCCCAACGACATGTATTATTGATCATTCGACCTCTTGAGAGGCTTATTATTTTGTTTATGACCCGATTTGGTTGGCTTGTCACCAAAAGTTAGTTATCTTATACATTATTTCATTCTAGGGGCTAAATTAGGCCTAATTAGCTAAATTGAACTCATTAGAAGTGTATAAATACAAGTGATTTCATTTTAGCATCATCACTTGGATCGGACTTGTATCTCTTTAGAGAACTTCACTATCCTTCTTGGAGGACGAATTTTTGGAGCATGGAATGAATTTTGATGTTTGGATCATTTTCTCTTGTCTTGGAGCTTCTTGATTGGCAAAGTTTTGATAGTTGGATATACTCCTAATACATGTAAGTGTAGTTTAATGTTGTTCTTTCTTTGTAATATTCCCTTTTTTTGTGTCACCTATGACAGGGCTAGGATGGACTTCCAGAGTTAGGAGAAGACCGGTCATAGGTACAGGTTGGTGTCATCAGCGGGCCCAGGGGATTTTTGGAGGAGTTTTGAGGAGTTTCTATGCGGTCAGGTGGCATTTGCTTGATATATTCCATCATCCGAGCAGTTTGGCTTTCGTTCCGGTGCATTTCGACAACTTTCGGAAATTTGAGTTATTTGTGGGCTTAACTCAGTTGATTACGCTCAAGGTGGCATTCCGGGAGGAATACATGATAGAACACCTTAGTATAATAGCTCATTGGAACCTGGACGAGGATACCTCCATGATGGGACAGTTGGACATGAGTTTCAGTGACCGGAGGAGATGTGGTAGCCAATTTACTCTTTTCTGCATTAAAAAGGAATATTCTAATAAGAGGAAAAAGTGCTCCATGAATAAAATAATAATAAAATAAGGCTCTAGAAGGCTCCAAGAGATCTATAAAAGAAGAGGAGGAGGCCATTGAGAGATATCTTTGGATCATATCATTTTCTTGTGTGAGAGGTTTGAGACGTGATTCTCTACTTCAGCCATAGCCCCAGGACGGAAACCCTCGGGTGAATTGTGAGTGTTGGACGGAAACCCAACTCTCTTTGAGGAGACTTCATTCAAAAGTTTCGCAGAGCTTCAGAGGTATTGGAGTGAGAATCATTCAGATCTTCAGCAGATGCATCAGTGGATTCAATGTTAGCTGTTGCCGGAGGGAGAGTGCAGCGGTTCAGTTTTGGAGGCCATCGCAGTGTAGCAGTGCAACAGATTTTATTGTTGGCCAGTTCTTCATCTCAGCTCTTTCTGGGTGAGATCTATATGTAACCCCATTATTATCTATAATAAAAGATGAGATTCTTCTTGTTCTATGTGGTATTGGATTGCAGTGTTTTATGCATTTTTATTTTACATGGCAATCTTCTGTTAAATGCATGTTGATTTTACGGCATAATTTAGGTTTTAAGTAAATTTATGCAAATTTGGTAAAATATCCCCTTTGGGGATATTACAGTAGTATCGGAGCATTGATCTTGGCTCGGCTGTGGGTTATCTTGAAAGGCCAAGTCGAAGTTTGATTGCAGATCAATTCATGGGTTCAAGAATTTATGTGCCCAAAAATTGTTGGAGACATCTCCTTGCAAGCCATGTAAAATTGTATCCCATTTATTAAGCATTCAACAAAATCGCAGTGTTACAAGTGAGCCGAACATGTGATTTTTGTTTCCATCCCATTATTTGGAGCGGAATCATACCTTGAAGTCCACGGTTGAATTGGTGGAGTCAACAAAGGGTCGAGTCGTTTGTTATGAAAAAGGGGTCGTGAAATTATTTGAGCAAGGAGCCACCGTATCAAAATTATGCAAGGGGGCTGAGTCAAACGTTATCGCAGGTGTTTTTTCTGCAGGAGCCCACAAGTTATTCTAAAGTCATTGCTTGTGAAGGCCAAATTACAACAAATTTTATTTGGAGGTGGGGCCGTCGAAATCATTCCAATAACGCAGCATATGAATAGATTGTGAGGGGGCCGTAACCGATTTCAGAAAAATATATATATATATATATATATATATATATATTTTATGAAGCCGTGAATATAGGCCCACACAAAGTGACAACGGATATGGCCTTGAGCGTATGTTGAAAAATTTGGGGTCAAAGCCAAATTTATTAGCCGCGGCACAGTATGTCAAAGAGGGTTTTTCTTTTTTCTCTTATCGCAAATCAATTTTGCTTGGGGCAGAGTTTTCGTAAGTATTTTTGGCACTACACCGAGAGTTAGAAATAGTTTAATGGGGGCTTGAATATATTTTTGTCAAACTCTGAGTTTATGAAGTCGTCGGGTTTATTGCCCTCGAAATTTGAAAGAACTGACTACAATAACACGGGAAAATCACAGACCCAATGTAAATTACTGGAACGGGCCAAATTCTTGGAAAAACTTATACTTGCAGACTCGAGCGGCTAATCGGATAAACTGTGGGTCAATACAATCAGTGTTCAACATTTATTTCGAAGGAGCGAGATATATGAAGAAGGTCGAATCCTAGAAAGACTGAATTCTTGGTAAAGGAGTCTGTCGCTTGCAAAAGACATTGGGCCATAAACTGATTTTGTGAAAGCACAAGAATTTATCCCATGTCTAGTAGAAGCATTGTGTATAAGTTCTGAACAGGTTCAGAAGCGTTGAAGGGCTGCCATGTTAACAATGGAACCACCATTTAAGAAGCAGGCCACAGTCACAAATTGTTGAAGATGGGGTTGCGTTAAAAACTCCATACTGGGTTGAAGTTCCTGAGCAACCTTGTGGAATGAGGATTGATGGCTAAATGTATCTCTGTTCGTGGGCAGTGAGGAGAGCTAGTGTTTTGGTCATAATGTCAACTCTCAACTGTGTATCATTCACCTACAGTAGACTATTTGCCAACTATCATCATGGTGCTACTTTGAATTTTAACGCTCAAAATCCTAGTGCTGATATATTACCGTCTAAATTGTTGTAGCATGCTTCATTGAGTCTATTTCAGTGTGGTTGGCTAGCTGAAATGATATGAAAATTGTTTGCTGCTCTGGGGCCTTTAGTGGGCAAATACTGTTGACATCAAATTTTATTTTGACAATATATACACTATACACAGAAATTTCATGCTGTAAGTCGACCAGATTCCTTACTGTGCATTGCTGGCCAGTTTTCTTCTCAAGGAACCACGAGATTCATTGTTGAAGAAGAGAATGGAAGTGTGCAAATTCTAGAGACTGATTTCTCTTAAAGGAGGAGGCAAATTTCTTCGTTGTTACCCATAGCCATGATGACTGCAGCAAATAGAGAAATTTTGGCTTGACAGAGGGTTGTGGGTCTGTAAGGTGCTTGCTGGTGTGTCCTGAAGGAAGACAAGCACATAGCTGTGAGCCATATCTTCCTTGCTGGACGTGTGAACCTTCCTTGGAGTTGTGTACCATATCACGGGCAATTTCAAGGTGGTATTGTTGGGAGATTTGGTTGGACTTCAAGAGGAACCCGAATTGATAAATCAAGTTTATAAACCAGGTTCTATTACTCTATTCCCTTTGCAAACCCAGCTATAGAGAAACTCAAGACTTTGTATTTTCCAGAACTTGTGTTGAGTTAATATTTTGTTGTGCATGATTTCTTTCGTCACTACTCAGTCTTGTACCAGTATAAAATGTATTTCTGGGCTTGTTATGAGTGAGCCATGGTCATTAAGATGTGCTCTCATGAATTTAACAGTCATTGTGTGTACGTTATTTTAGAATGCATCTACAACAGTTTGCCTTGAAACTGTTTGTCAAAACAGTGGCCTCATTTTCACAAACGTTCCTGTCATCATTGGTCGAACCATGGAAAGATTCCTAAATAGCTTGAGAAGAATAACAACAGAAGTTGGTTCCCTGAACCACCATGCATCAAAAGACTAGAAAACAAAATTGAACAGCGGACCCTTTTCAAGAGGAATTTATGCCATCTTCCAAAAAGAACAGCCACAAGATTTGCAAGGAGAATTGGGGATTGGTCACAAAATTTTTGCACTTGGGACAGATTTGAAACACATGAAGATGACAGGGAGAGTTTTGTCCAAACTAGATGAGCTTAGTGAACTTCTGTCCAAAATAAGCCAAGAAGAAGGGCAGAAACTGATTTGGGTTCTAAAACCTGCTATGCTTGCTCTTATACAACCCAAACTCTTGGAGGAACCGTGTGAGGGGTTCAAACTTCCAATTGCATTATGCCTCAGTAACACATGAAGTTGACCGCACCTATAGCTCCATACAGTGATGATGTTATGAGGAGGATTATGAGATTGATGGTAGAAACTTTTTAGCATTTGGACAACAGCGCAAGCTCTACCTTCGGGAAGAAGCTTGAGCTTTTAGGGAATATGGCCACATTTGAGACGTATGTCATCATGTTCGATCTTGAGTGTGATGACTTGATTCTGCAGATGTTCCAATGCTTCTTCAGCATTAGGAGACATCATCCTGACACCGTCATAACACACATGCAGTCCATCATGTCATCATTTATAAGAGACCATGAAACCATTTGCCGAGAGTTGCAGACTAAGTTGTTGAGCATTTGGAGGAGAGAGCAGTTGGTCTCACCTGCTGCTTATGAGCTAGCCCAAGGGCTAGTTGAGCAGAATATTGGGCTATTCAGGAGACAGTTGACCAGGGAGGAGCTGCTCTAGTTTGGTGGATCTAGCCGCAGGAATGAGCTGAGGAGGAAGGGACTTTGCTTCATCTGCAAAGAACCTTGGGGGCCTGATCACTCATGCTCGAGTGATGCAGATGATGCGGCGGAGGCAGAACAGAAGGGCATTCCTTTTGTATGCCAGGGTGAGGACTTTTCTCCAGACGAGTCCATGGGATCAGATGATGATGCTTCTGGGGAGCGAAAGCAATCATGCAAAGATGATGACAGTCGACCGGAGTTGTATTCCAGTGTGCAAGGTGAGCAGTCAAGGGAATCTACGGGAGATACTCTGGGTGATGAGTCACTTGTGACGATTCAACCAGAGCAGCATATGATGGAACCTGAGTCAGCAGAGGATACTATGCACATCATGCATGATAGTCCCTTGGGGGAGAGCCAAATGGAGGCTCACATTGAGTCTATGATGAATATGCGGCTAACCTTGGGGTCATCCATTGAGGAGGAGCAGTTAGATGCACAGACATCGAGTACGGTGACAGTGGTTGTAGATCCATATCCTTTGGAGATGGTGGAGGTTGATGGGACAATTCTGCAGGGGGCTAGTGGACAGCAGGAGCATTACATTCCCGATCAGGAGAGGGAGGAGCTATTGGAGATGGTGGAGCATCCATCTGTGGGCCGACACATTGATGAGGTGCAAATAGATGTACATGCAGTCAACAGAGTTGCAGTACTTTCAGTGAGTAGCACACTCCAGGAGTACATCGATGGGGCTTGCAGCATATCTTGCCCACTTTGGCCCAGTATAGAGAGAGGGGCTTTCTTCTATAGGCAGATTTCGTCGGCAGACGGGACAAAGCAGCGTGAGTTGCTTATGAGCTGGCGACAGCTCTCTAGGCATGTCCTGTACGCGGTTGACACTAGATTGGATTCTTCTTCCAGGATAGATTGGCGGGAGATCATGAGTTGGTACCCTCTTGATGGTACAATTTTCTTCGTAGGGAGCACAGCAGAGCAGGGGCCCTTAGACATAGCAGATGTTACAGATTCCAGCTGGCAGTGGGGCCCAGGTTGTCATTTCTTCAGCACTCCATCTCGATTTCAGGAGAGCAGGATCAGCATGGGATTGAGTCGGGACTTGGATTGGAGAGAGGTGATGAGTTGGTATGCAGTTGGTGGGGCAACTTATACAGCTAGAGGTACAGCACAGCAGGAGCCAGGGAGCATTGATGCTTGTTGGTGGACTTCACTTCATGGGGCATCAGCTATAGCCAAAGGCAGTGAGCAATCTGAGCCGTGGGACTTGGGCGATGATTGGCCATGGGAGTGTTGGGGTCCGGGATTGTTTGTTGACAGGTACAGTGAGAGATCAGTTTGGGATCCCGGCATTGAGGGGACTATTACGAGTGGCTTGACACAAGTGCATAGCAGCACCTAGGGGTTTGTATGGGATCCAGGCATTGGGTCTCAGTTGCATCGAGCCAACAGGGTGGCCCACATATTTGGATTGCTTGAGGGCAAGCAATCTTGACGCGGAAGGTCTGTAATATTCCCTTTTTTTGTGTCACCTACGACAGGGCTAGGATGGACATCCAGAGTTAGGAGCAAACTAGTCACAGGTACAGGTTGGTGTCATCAACGAGCCCAGGGGATTTTTGGAGGAGTTTTGAGGAGTTTCTATGCGGTCGGGTGGCATTTGCTTGATATATTCCATCATCCGAGCAGTTTGGCTTTCGTTCCGATGCATTCCAACTTTCGGAAATTTGAGTTATTTGTGGGCTTAACTTAGCTGATTACGCTCAAGGTGGCATTCCGGGAGGAATACATGATAGAACACCTTAATGTAATAGCTCATTGGAACTAGGATGAGGATACCTCCATGATGGGACGGTTGGACATGAGTTTCAGTGACCGGAGGAGGCGTGGTAGCCGATTTACTCTTTTCTACATTAAAAAGGAATATTTTAATAAGAAGGAAAAGTGCTCCATGAATAATAATAAAATAAGGCTCTAGAAGGCTCCAAGAGATCTATAAAAGAAAGGGAGGAGGCCATTGAGAGATATCTTTGGATCATATCATTTTCTTGTGTGAGAGGTTTGAGACATTGGTTCTCTACTTCAGCCATAGCTCCAGGACAGAAACCCTCGGGTGATTTGTGAGTGTTGGACGGAAACTCAACTCTCTTTGAGGAGACTTCATTCAGGAGTTTCGCAGAGCTTCAAATATATTGGAGTGAGGATCATTCAGATCTTCAACAGGTGCGTCAGTGGATTCAGTGTTAGCTGTTGTCAGAGGGAGAGTGCAGCAGTTCAGTTTTGGAGGCCATCGCAGTGGAGCAGTGCAACAGATTTTATTGTTGGCCAGTTCTTCATCTCAGCTCTTTCTGGGTCAGATCTATATGTAACCTCGTTATTATCTATAATAAAAGCTGAGATTCTTCCTGTTCTATGTGGGGTATTGGATTGCAGAGTTTTATGTATTTTTATTTTACATGGCAATCTTCTGTTAAATGCATGTTTATTTTATGACATAATTTGGGGTTTAAGTAAATTTATGCAAATTTAGTAAAATATCCCCTTTGGGGATATTACATTCTTTATATATTTGTCACATGCATTGTTGCTTGGATTTCACCATACTAGGGCTATTTTACTGCATCCATTATGCGAAGTTGTGGAAATTTTGTTTCTAGATCGTGATGCTTCATGTATGGGCCATGTATTATGAGTGAATGTTCCTAGAGATGCTTCATCTTGATAAGCCATATATTTTGCAAAATGAAGTATAAAGTCCTTGAAGTTGCTTTTGTCGCTACCCTAATGCTATACAAAGTTGTCTTTGAGGCCTCCTTGACATAGAAAATTCAATATCCATATTCATAATTACTCGACTCCAAATCTCCCCAAAGGATCAAGCACTGGTCCACCATAAAGTTGATCACCTTAAGCCTAGTTTCCTTCTCCACTTCTTCTTTTCTAGGTCTAGCCCTCTATGTCTCTTAGGGCATCATTTATATTGCAAACCACCCACTAAAAATAGTTGATCTCTTGGGATCCTCTGCATTGGGGTTTCTCATAGGCACCCTCCAATTTTAAAGAAATTTTGATGCTGAGATTGTGAGATACCTCAAGTCCTAGCCTCAAGATCAATTTTTGCCCTTGATTTCCTTAAGCTAGAAACCTCATTGGGATCCTTACATTAACTTGTATTGAAGATTCATTCTTTGGTCCCTTTCTCCCTCCGGATTAGGTCATGTATATCATTGGTTGTTAAACCCTACCCCCTTGACCTAACCCCGGGTCCACTTGGTACCCTGTGGTCCCATACGCTATGAAAGATAATTCTTCAAAGATCACTTGGAATCCGAGCCTTCACAAGAATTTTAGGGTTTGAGGACCTCCATTATAAGATACATACCCTAAAGCTAAACCTTGAAATTCTCCTTGAGCCCCTCCTTGAGAGCCTTCAACCTTGCCTTCCAAAGCAAGCAAGCTATACATTTGAGCCTCTCTTGTGAATAGCCCCCAGGGTCACCCCTCACCCTATCATTGACCTATTGTCCTTATTATATCAGGTCTCCTCCCATCGATGAAAGTCTATAAAGAGTAGGGAGCCATAGTCAAGGTGACAATGGGCTATTGCTCCATTGTTGCCCTTGATCTGCTAGTAGCATGTTGATTTTTGTTACATCGGATGTGCTCTAGCCTCGAGATTTTGCAGAGAGGCTAGGAGTCAGGACACATGTATTCTTCAAAACCCAGAAATCATTTTGGGAAATTTCATCCAGAGATGGCTTAATTAAAATAATTAATCATTTTTTAATGTATTCCTAAGTCTAAACTAAGGAAATGTGATTACTTAAAGTGTATTAATTAAGTCAGATGTGAATCTTCTAGATAAAGATGAGGATCAACTCCCAGTTAATCTTAGCCTTTGATTATGTTTTAATCTTGGTTGTTGATATGTCAACGGGAGATTATAAGAAGGAGCTCAGTGGGCATTTGCAGGACACACCAAGTGAGAGAGATCTAGAGATCAAATTCTCAAGAGAGCAGCGCAGCAGTAGCCGAAGTGAGATCGAGAGATTTCTTGCAGTGAGGGGTAGGGATAGTTGGTCGGAAGAAGATTTTCCTGATCCGGTGGGTGCATTGCAAAGGAGGCATCGAGAGGTCTAGAGAGGCAGTGCAGTGCTTCAAAGGGAATCCACAGTTTTGTTGGGGAGTAGTCAAGATCTAGTGCCAGAAGTCGAGGTGTGAGACCGGAGGGCCAGAGATTCAAGTTTCCAGACAACAAACGATCAGCTAGGGGGGTGATGCAGTGACTGCGCAGAGGTAGCGTGGGGCAAGCCATCCAGAGCCCGGATCAGTGTCGAATCGCCAGTGACAATGTGAGATAATTTCTCACTACTTATTTGTCAGTTTATTGTCTGTATCGGATTGCCAGTTTGGGCGTCCAAAGATTTGTATTCAGAAAACTACTGCATAATAATAAAACCCGCAGCTGCTGCACCGGTTTTCCCACATTCGATTTTTTCGGGGACATTTGTCCAAAAATAACGGTGTACTTGTGTGTGTTTCTTTTTTTCCTGCTCAGTGTTTTATTTCCGCAGTATTTTATGTTGTGAAGGTTGCAGTAGATTTTATTTAGATATTTATTGTTTAACATTGTAAATAACTTGATTTAGAAATTAACAAGTAGAATAAATTTAATCAGTTGTTAGAGTAGGAATTCCGATTGAGGAATCTTCACATAGCCCTCCAAGGATCCCCTTTCGGGACCCCTGCTACTTTGAGCGATAACATTTCTGGCGCCTTTGCCGGGGAGGAAGCTAGTCTACCTCCCTAGTGAATCATTGAGGAATTGATTCATTGACGACATCTTGTAATATTCCTCTGGCAACTCCACAAACATCCTTCTTAGAATGGAAGATCTTGAAACCATAACCTATCATCGTAGAAAGGATGAAGGACCCCACACTCCATTCTTTGATAAAAGGATTAACAGATTGAAACAAAAACACAAGTTTTTCATTCCTCTCAACCTATCAAATATTATTGGGGCCCTATTTAGTTCTTTGCCTGAAGATCTTGATGGGCCTAAGTTTACTGGAGAGGAAGATCCCCAAGAGCATCTTTTAAAGTTCGAGTACCAAACATGTGATGCATCTTACAATGAATTTTTCCGTATGATTGCTTTTGCCACAACCCTAATAGGAAAAGACCGAAAATCGACCTAAAGATCATTAAATTTGGTTAAGAACAAATGTGTTTTTTATTTTATGCCCACTCATATACAAATTTTTAAGGTCGGCCTCACCTCCATAAAGTGCAATCGACATGTCTCTTGACCCTCTCCAATTCCTATATATAGAGGTGTTTCCAACCTCATTTGAAATATCATCAAGGAGAAAAATTCTTCTGAAATAGGGTGCGGATCGGAGGCTAGGGCATCCAAGAGCAAGGAATCGAAGTTGTGAGAGGATTGTCTCCGTTTGGGTACAGTTTTCCTGTAAGAGAGAGGTCGCAGTTGTCTGAGGGTTGCAGGAACCAGCAAGGAGGTTCGGAAGGTTGTTTGAAGACTATTTAGGGTTGCAGATGCCTTGCTATCTCAAGCCACAATTCAGGGAAGAGGTAATAAAGTCTTCTATGCTTGTTTTTGTATCTTCAATGTCTTTGTTCAGGCCACAGGAAGGGATCGACTACCGCAGCAGGTTGGGTCACTTGTTTGAGGGATCATAAGGCCTTGGAAGGCTCTTCCCTTCAAGCTGCAGTCACAAAAAGGTACAACACAGTTGATCAAAGGCTTCTTCCTTAGTTTTGGGATTATTTCATCCAACTGTTGGTACAGGGTTGCTGTAGGGTGCATTGAGGAGGAGCCTCAAACCCTAGATCGGGGTATGGTCATCTATAAATGGACTTCAAGGGAGCAGAACAGTGGGAGGAAGACTCACCCTGTTTTGAGTATTGATTTAGGGGTATTGGTGTGCCATAACTAGCCTTGTTGTTGCATATAAGATAGTAGATTTTAATCGTTATTGTACTCTCTCTCTCTGCTGAACATTTGATATTAATGAAAGAAGAATTGATAAAGGGTTTTCCCATCTTGGGGTTTTTCCCTGGCTTGAGCCGATCCTTGTGTTCTCTTGTCTTGGCTTGTCTTCTGCATTTTCATTGGATGTTCTTTCATCAGTTACTGTTATAAATCAATGGTTAATATGATTTGTAATGGAATAATGGAATTAATAATGGGCTAAATAAGTGACTGGCCTAAGCAAAGAACATGATCATAAAAAATTAACATGGTTTCAGAGCCCAGGAGAGGTCAAGCCCAAGCAATAGTAAAAGCAATCACTAAAAGGTTTGTCGACAATTCTCTGTTGACCTATATTGCTGATCCTAGCAAGGAATGAAGAGCACCACAGTTCAAGGTTTCATAGTCCGAGCTCTTTGTCAAATTCAGGGTTGAATCCCTGTGCCTAGGCCAAAATCTTAAACAAGAAAAGCGAAGAAAGGTAAGGGGCATATAAACCCCGATGTGGAAGACCAAGGAGCTAATCAAATAGCCCACACGAAATTCTTAAGAAGCCAGTTCTGAAATTTTCGGTATCCCTGGGCTACTAACGCTGCACTTCTGTAAGGATAAGGTTTGTGTTGGAAGATCGTTCTTAATTAAAGGCTACCTGGCAAGATTTTGATTTCAGTTTATAATCAACGAGTGAATGTTCTGTCTTGTTGAAGATCCAACAAATGTATGGTTCTCGACAATTAATGGCAAGTTAGTTTTGTGTTTTTTTTTCTACGACCAAGGAGTAGTTTTGCAGATCCAAAGAAGGAGGTCGAATCTGGAAGGTTTTCTTGATAATTTGTTTTGTTTGGGTTCTGAAGTTTTTCATTTCTGAGGCAGCTCGTGGGTACAACTTTTGTGGGAGATTTTTCATGAGATCTGAGACTGCTCAAAGGAGTTTTTGCAAGACCTAATTTCAACCCTGTGGAGCAACGAAAACTTTCTTTTGGATGACTCGAATTATAGTGGTAATTGGCACCTCTTCTTTCCCTTGATTTCTGGTCATGGCTACTCGCTGGTGAATAGGTATTTCTCTGAACAGCCCTATGCATAAACCTGAGGTAAGAAGTCAAGTTTGGAAGTCATTTCTTTTTGCTTGGGTATGGTTCTTCGTTGGAGTAATATCGTACTGCACCTTCTGAAATTATTGAGAATGGTTTAGTCCTCCTCGTCAATATGTCTGTATCAATTTGAAGCACTATTTAAAATTTTAAGGCAAAGTCTTATCACAGGTGCGGCATTTTCTCCAGGGAATATTTGCAGCCCTCTTAGGGCTCAATTTTGGCACACATAGAGACCTATTTTAACACCTTTTAACAGATATGTTTTTGTGTGCGGACTTAGTAACTGTTCTAAGGTATTTTTGACAAAGGAATAATTCAATTTTGTGGGCTGACATGTATAATATTCCTCTGAGGTCTCTCCTACACAGATTTGGGTTTATCATAGCAATTGTCACGCAAGTTTTCAAGTGGAATTTTTAAGAAGATCTAAGAGCATATCTGTGGCTCTCCTTGATCATATTTACAACCTTAATTAAAGCATATCTGTCGATAATTTTAAGGTTAAATTTGCACAGAAGATAGTACACAAATTCGATGTTCCTTGATTGCATTTTGTCTATGAAATATGTATGAGACCTTTGTAGCCACTGATGAAGAGATATTTTTAGAACTGCTCTTGATCTCTCATTTGTGGACTTCTACATGATGGAGGACTCTCACTACTAGAATGGTCTAATCATAATATTAGCACTCTTCTGTAAGGCCTCATTGTATTGGCATAACTTCTATATGGCATCTGCGAGTTATAGTTATATGGTCTCTGTTTATCTAAGACTCTTCAGTGTATAATCTCGACTGCATAATTCTGACGCTATTAGCTTCATTCGTATACTATAATCTTGGTTGATCTCTCTCTCTCTCTCTCTCTCTCTCTCTCTCTCTCTCTCTCTATATATATATATATATATTCTTGGCATTCTTGAATATATGGGTTCTCATGATCAGTAAATTGGAATGACCTCGGCACATTAAACATGATGTATAATTTGCTCAGTTTATGACACTTGGACTTCCTCTAAGGTTTTCGCTTCTCTCTGTTCTCTGCAAGGGCATCAAGCTACAACACCTTAAGATATTCTGGCATATGTTCATGAGTAATCCTGTCACAAGTGATGGTCTCAGTCCTATAGCATTATGGCATCTCACCTCTGTTATGAATGGAATCTCACTGGTGGATTGACTTCGTCGGATTGGACAGTGACAGGGTCACACAAAACTCTCGGAAGTATTGATAGAATTCCTCTATGGTTGATACAGTTGCTCAATGATTGCACTTTTATGGTTCTCTGCGAAGTTATTGGTTTCTCTGTCTCATGGATGTATGTACAGCGTTGGCTCCTTCTCAGCATTATCTATGGTTCCATGCAGTTTAGTGTTTTGCTTGGTTTTCATATAGAGCATAATTGTTCCTGGCTCTAGAGCAATATTGATACTAGCACTATAGCAGCATGTTGTATCATTATCAATGAACCTTGTTCACAATGAAGTTGTGAACAAGTCGTATATAGACTGTGCGAAGCTTGTTGGTATTTGTACCTTGTCGTTATCAATGAACCTTGTTCACAAACAAAGTTGTGAACAAGTCGTATAAGACTGTTGATATTTTTGGAGTGTTGAGTAGCATCGGATGTGCTCTAGCTCCCAAACTTTGTGAAGAGACTAGATTACATGAGATCTCCAAGACCCAGAAAGGGATTTGAGAAATTCCATCCTATTTAAGAGATATTTAATTATTTTATCTTTTTAATTAAGGACCCTAAGTCTAACTTAGAAAAATTAAAAGATTAAAGTTAATTAAATTAAACATGTGATGAAAATGACTTAAGTCACACAGATCAAGCTTTCTTTTAATCTTAGCCGTCGATTCAAGATTAGAACACGACCGTTGGTTTCCCAACGAGAAAAGTATAAAGGAAAAGCTTGGGGTCAGTTGGAGAACACACACAGAGGCAGAGCACTGAGATTAAGCTGGAATTCTAGCGCGTGGTTTGATAAGAATTTCCAGAAGTGTTTCAGCTGCAGCGAGGGGTAGTATTGGTGGAAGGGATGATCTGATCTTAGGCCAATAGTGCAATAAGAGGCAAAGAAACAACAAACTAAGCAGCGTAGAGGGAGCAAAAGCTACGAAGTGCAGCCACAGCCCAGCAGAGGCAGCGCATAGGCTTTAGGGGCTACGCAAGCCCAAAAAGGGTAGCAGGAGGCCAGCAGGGTTGACCAGTGTTGCAGGGAACGTCCCCCTCCCCCCCGGCTCTAACGCCCGATCCGCGTCCCGTACGAAATCGTACGGGATCCGCCATACGAAACATGGATCCGAATTTCAAAAACGCAGATCGAGCTTGACCGTACGATTCCTGCCATTTTGGAAACGTCTAGCCCCAATCTGCGTTTCCGTACGCTGGAACCACGTTTCGTACGACAGATCGACGTACAAAAACATTGCGTTTCCAGGTCAGATACGGATCACGACCATTTCCGTACAAATCTGCAGGGAGATGAGCTGTTCCACAAGGTTCTAAATATATATTTTTTTTTCTTTGACGTAAGCTGGGTTGGGGCTTAGATGCTTCCTAGATGCTCTCTCATGGTAATGTTAAATTCTTCAAGTAAAAGTTACTTAAGTTTTTAACATTACCATGAAATGACTCAGGATGTTTGAGAGTGGTTCCAACCTCATCGGACTTCATATGGAGAAAATAGAATTTCATACTCTATTCAAAATTTAGCAAACTTAATAGTTTTTAGGAATTAAGGATCAATATGCTTATGGCATTTCATTAGATTATATCCTGTATTAGGGTATGTGATTGGCATTTAATCAAGAGCACAAAGCCCTATATGTACCCTAATGTTGGTGGTGTTAATTGTTGAACTCCTTTGTCATGTCGTTAGCGAAAAATTCCCTTTCAATCAAGTCAAAATCATCGATCAAGCATGTGAAGTTTTTTCTACCATATTTTAAGGCTTGGATTAATCATTAGCTAGTTTGATCAAAATTGGGCAATGTTGACTAATATCCTAGACAATCGAGGTAGAGGCAAAGGCTAGACAAGAGGAGAAGAATCTAGACTCTAGATGGTTGATGCTCGAATAATTAATCATTAATGTACAATGGATGCCATATCTATCTTGATTTATGTACAAATATGCATGTTTACATATCTTCTACAACTAATTTGGTGTTTTGGATGTTTTTTTTAATATAAATGCAAAAAATATAAATATGTATATCTATATATATATATATATATATATATATATAGTAGACACTTCCGAGACACTTCGCTTCCTAGATTTTTGGGAATTGACGCTTTCGCGTCCCCGCTTCGTGCAACGTTGGGGTTGATGCAGGCCTAGCCAGGGCAGCGCAGGGACAGCGTAACCCTGTCTGGGGTGACGCAGGACCTTCCTGAGCAGCGCAGGGGTTGACGTAGGCTAGCAGAACTAACGCAGTGGGCTTTAGAGCAGCGCTAGGGTTTCTGAAGACTGAAAAGGGTTGAGTTCTGTAAATTCTGTTTGAGTGTGTGAATCAGTCAGTTTTTCTGTCTCCAGAACAAAGGTATAGCTGCAGTTTATTTCTCTGTCAAGTTAACCAGTTTGGTGCCCAGATTTGTTGTACTTAGACTCTACTTAGTAATAAAATCCTCCAGCAGCCAGAAGATCTGTTTTCCCGCATTGGGTTTTTCTAGGGACAATTGTCTAGAAAATCATGTGTGTCACTTTGTCATTGTGCATGTATTTGGTTTAGATCTGTATGTGTAGGTTTTTGATGTATTTACATCGATGTTAATGCTGAATATTTCACATTAATAACTTAATGTAAGTAGGAGAAGTAAATATGAAAACTAACAGTATGGTTTCTCTTTGAGATATTCAGAAATTTTCACATGGTATCAGAGCGATTGCAGATCTAGCTTGGATCTCCAGCAAGAATGCTCAAGAATCTGTGTTGCAGAAAATAGCAGCAGCAGAAAAACGGACCAGAGAGGGCAGCGTAGCAACAGAAGGAAGCATAGCCAAGCAGAGGCCAGAGTGACGCAGTCTCCACGCAGGCCCACACACTTACTGCGGAGAGGCAGTGCAAAAGCTATGCTAAGATTGTCTACTGTCGCAGAGGCCAGCCAGGGTGACACAGTCCTGAAGCCGATCTCTGATTCAAAGTGCTGGAAGCTGAGCTACAGACCTTCAATAGTTGTTGGTGGGGTTAAAATTTTGTCGATGCAAAATTTAGCCTAAGCGAAGTTGACAAAGGGTGGGAGGAGAACAACTTCTCAGAAGATTTCCAGCCAAAGAACTCTGAAGATCAATCAGAGGATCGAAGATAGCTTATTCGTTTTGTTTGGCAGACTTCCAAGAATGAGAGTCAGTTGTCAGAGGGAGCAGAGGGAGCCTTTCTTGCGAAGGACCCTAGATCCAAGTCTCTAGCATAGAGAGGAGGATTCATTCTAACACATTTTTTGAGAAAATGGCACCCCATGGACTACATGATTATGTTAGGTTGGATGGCTTGTCCAACTTTGCAATCTGGAAGGGCAGAATCCTGGTAGTCATGGAGGTATACGGCTTGAGGGAGCATGCAGAGAAAGTCCTGGCCACACCAATCGATGCTCTTCTCCTAGCGAAGCATGATGAAGCAGCGGCACATGCCAAGCGCTTCATAATGGACGAGGTCAGATATCATGTGGTTCCACACATATCCGTTAAGAAAATAGCTCATGAGATGTGGGTAGCTCTAACCACACTATATGAAGGAAGATTCGTCCAAAGGAAGATGCTTCTAAAGAAGCAGTTGAGGTTATTCATGATGGCTAAGGGAGAGTAGATCGACCCTTTTCTTTCTAGACTACAATCGTTCAGGGATCAGCTGACTGGCATGGGGGTGAAGGTGGAGGACGATGTCATGGTGAGGACTGCTCTCAATGCGGTCACAGAGGACTAGGAAACTTTTGTCCAAAGTCCCTTGGGCAGAGCGGACCTTCCCAACTAGGACAATATGTGGGCGATCCTTCGACAAGAAGAAATCTGTCGGATCACCAAGAGACGGTACAACACCAGGTCGAGTAAAGTAAAGAAGGAAGAAGACCCAACTAGGACAATATGTAGGCGATCCTTTGACAAGAAAAAATTCGTCGGATCACCAAGAGATAGTACAACACCGAGTCAAGTAAAGTAAAGAGGGAAGAAGAGGAAGATGCAGCCTTAGCATCAAAGAGGCAACAAGGGAGAAAGAAGCATGATCCATCGAAGATCAAGTGTTTCCAGTGCGGCGAACTAGGACATTTCGCCAACAATTGTCCTCAGAAGAAGAAGGACAAGGAAGCTTCTAGCTCTAAGGTTGCTATGGTGGACGATGGCTCTGAAGATGACGTAGCCATGAGCGCTCACGAACCACGAAAGTGGGGCGATATGGATCTATAGAGCAGCTACAGAATGGAGGCAGGATCCTTGAGTAGCACAACTCTTGGATCACATACGAGCTACGGGAGCCTTAAGACGATAGCGGGACAAGTGGAGAAGTGGGTGCAAAGAATCACAAATGGAGCAGAGGCAGATCTAGATGCTAAGAGGAGCAGCGCAGTGCAAATGCAGCAATGCGCAGAGGGGTTGATGTGACTTCAGCAGCGCAAAGCAGGCCCGCTTACGCAATGCAGAGCTGCACCAGCACAGAGGCTTCAAGAGGACAGCACAATGTAGGGGACTTCAGCGCAGAGGAGGTTTGCTTACACAGTGCAAAGCTGCAGCAGCGTAGCATCCTCCAGATGACAACACAGAGCAACAGCCTATGGAGCTTCAGTGATGAAGATGCAGCCCAACTGACTTGTCTATCAAAGATTGGGCAGGAGTACTTCAGTTGCTTACTCTCAGCAACTAAGTTGCAGTGCAGCAATTGACAGCAATTAGGGAGGGAGCTGCAGTACAGATGTAGCAGTGACGGTGGCAGCGTCATGGGCAGGGGTACGGGAGAGCAGCAGCAATGCAGTGATGAAGGGCAACAGACCAAGCATCAACGCAGAGACCCACACCAGAGATCAGTGCAGAACTTGGAGGTGAAGTGTTGTGCTAGAGCACATTCCTCGCTAAGAGAGAGTGTTGAGATTTTTGGAGCGTTGGAGTAGCATCGGATGTGCTCTAGCTCCCAAACTTTGTGGAGGGACTAGAGTGCATGCGATCTCCAAGACCCAAAAAGGGATTTGAGAAATTCCATCCTGTTTAAGAGATATTTAATTAATTAATCTTTTTAATTAAGGACCCTAAGTCTAACTTAGGAAAATTAAAAGATTAAAGTTAATTAAATTAAACATGTGATGAAAATGACTTAAGTCACACGAATCAAGCTTTCTTTTAACCTTACCTATCGATTCAAGATTAGATCACGGTCGTTGGTTTCCCAACGAGAAAAGTATAAAGGAAAGGCTTGGGGTCAATTGGAGAACACACACAGAGGCAGAGCACTGAGACTAAGCTGGAATTCTAGGGCGTGGTTTGCTAAGAATTTCCATAAGTGTTTCAGTTGCAGCGAGGGGTAGTATTGGCAGAAGGGATGATTTGATCCCAGGCCAAGAGTGTAACAAGAGGCAGAGAAGCAGCAGACTGAGCAGCAGCTACGTAGCGCAGAGGCTTCAGGGGCTGCGCAAGCCCAGAAAGGGCAGCACAGAGGCAGCAGGAGGCCAGCAGGGCTGATGCAGGCCCAACCAGGGCAGCGCAAGGGCATCATAACCCAGTCTGGGGTGATGCAGGCCCTTCCTGAGCAGCGCAGGGGTTGATGCAGGCTAGCAGAGTTGACACAATGGGCTTCAGAGCAACGCTAGGGTTTTTGAAGACTGAAAAGGGTTGAGTTCTGTAAATCCTGTTTGAGGGTGTGAATCAGTCAGTTTTTCTATCTGCAGAACAGAGGTATAGCTGCAATTTATTTCTTTGTCGGGTTAACCATTTTGGTGCCCAGATTTGTTGTACTTAGATTCTACTTAATAATAAAACCCTCCAACAGCGAGAAGACCGGTTTTCCCGCATTGGGTTTTTCCGGGGACAATTGTCCAGAAAATCTTGTGTCTCTTTGTCATTGTGTATTGATTTAGTTTAGATCTGTATGTGTAGGTTGTTGATGTATTTACTTCGATGTTAATGCTGAATATTTCACATTAATAATTTAATGTAAGTAGGAGAAGTAAATATGAAAATTAACAATAGGGTTTCTGTTTGAGATATTCAGAAATTTGCACATAGACTGGGAAGCCTGTTGATATTTGTACCTCTCTATTGGTATTTCGATGACTATCTAATAGAAGTGCATAGCACTGTGTAACAGTTTCTTTTGTGGCTACCCTCATCACCATGAACTCAGAGGTGCGTTAAATAAGTAGATGCATATTAAATTCTATGTCTCATCAAGTACAATAAGCAGGAGACTCAAATTTTTGTCATCTAGGTTATATTTAGAACAGTGTTATAAGATATGAACACCTAAATGCAAAAGAACCCTCCTTATATCGGTTGCCTCATATGGGAAGATCATGATTGAAGACCAGATGATCACCTTAAGAGGGAGTTATAAAGTCACTAGATTAATAGCAGATGGTTACATGCGCGATATTCAAAGGAGCTATGAAGTTTGGATTCAACTATTGATGTTGTCTTTCATTTGTAAATTATATGCCTTGATACAAATACAATTTATGGACAGCTGCTCATTAAAATAATATGATCCGTAGTTCATCGCAGAAATTTGCTGGACTGACAGTATGGTAAATGGTAAAAGCACACCTAAGTGTTGCATCTCTTGAGGTCCACCTTTATATCTACAAATTGGATGGATCTCATGATGAGCATGTTGCCAAATGGACACTTTGCACTCTAGAAAGACAAGCTTAGGCTTGTGGTCTCCCTGAGCAAGAGGGAGTAAGAACAGTTAAATATTTTCTTCATCTAGATATGCGAGAAGCAGATGATTTCTAAGTGTTGCTAAGATCTCTGCTGCTAAAATGGCTAGTTCTAAATTAGCATGTTTATAGAAAATTGTATATACATCTAAAGTTGATCCTCTCCGTGTGTCTTCCAAATGATCCATCAAGTCCTTATAATCTTCTCGTTGAGACTTCAAGGACCGAGTTTAAATCGTTAATCAACAACAAAGATTAATTTTTGACTTGATCTTTGTCTTCTCTAGAAGATTCACACTCTGTTTTATTAAGACCCTTTAATTATTTTATTTTCCTAAGTTTAGACTTAGGGTTTCATTAAAAATAATTGATTATTTTAATAAAACACACTCTGAGTGGAATTTTCAAAAACGATTTCTGGGTTATCTGGAATACATGTGTCTAAGCCTCCCTGTAAATTTTGAGACTTAGAGCACATCCGACGCTACCCAAAATCAACATCCTAGTGTCTATATATGTGCATGTTTTTCTTCCTATGTTTCTTTATGTTACATTGCATAGATGATGATGATGTTATTGTTCTTTCTACATAGTTGCATATGCTAATGGTTAATAGTGTAAATCTAAACAATGATATAATGATATGCGGTGAACTTGATGTGTTAATGAAGAAGTGCAACTATCAAAGCAAAGATCAATGTAGCCCTATGAAAAATTAACATGGAATCAGAGGTGGGTTGACGAGAAGCCATTGAGATCACCCCCATGAAGACACTTTTGATGGAAGCAAGAGGAGGATGGTGGAGACCTAAAAGAATTCTAGGGTATGAAGAAAACCCTAGGTAGTTAGTGCATAAGGGTTTGATGGTGAGGGTTTGAGAGAAACCATGGATTATGGTAATGACTTGAGATTTGATGTATGAAACCCTAGCATGGTCTATGTGAAGATGCTCAAGCGCTTGGATTGATTTGATGAAGCCCTCAATAGGATAGTCTCTAGATGACCTGGTTGTTCATATATTTGATTGAAGACAACATTGTTATGTGGTCTATGGATGGTTCTTGAAGGTTGGTTCAAGAGGGAGAGAATTACCTCTCATTGAAGATAAGTACTCCTTGACTCTTGATATTTCTTTGTGTCTTTACTCTTGTTTAGACTTATGGATTTGACTATTATAATTATTGTTTTGATAATTTCTTATACTTCTTGCATGTATATTTGAGTATATGGATGTATCTAACCTCCTTGATGAGATATGATAAGTGGATCCCTCTTGAGAATCATTTGAGATGCAGCAAAGAAAAGCTAGATCTGGAAAAGGTAAAGAGGCACCTGATGAAAAAGGTGACAAGCACTACAAGCTGCCTATGTGAAGGTGCACAGGTATTTGAATATTACAAGGTATGTGTGGTGTATTATTTTAATGTTATGTTTCAGCTATAACATTGAATGGCTAGGTAAGCCCTATGGTATGTTGAGAATGTCTCCTTTGCAAATGGCTCATGCATGCATATGAAAGTGATTTGGATTTATGCTTCCTATGATGAAAAGGTGCACCTGGTATTGAATATTTTGATCATGATAATCTTCTTGATTTTGTGAGACTACTTATTGTTGATCTTGGATATAGTAGCATAACTTGATGTTTGGCTAACATCTATTGTTTTTGAGTTCCTGATTCTATGAAGAAGGTTAGCACCTTGACTCTAGTAAATGATACTCATGACACTTGATATGCATAAGACATGTTGGATCTCTTATAGAAGGTTACCTCATTGATATGGTATTCATAATGCTTGTGATAAGCATGATGGATGCTCATGGAAAGAGAGATTGACACCCTTTTGGTAAAGATTTATTGAATAACCTAACTTGATCCTATTGATCATGATAAGTGTGGTATTGGTAACCATGATGATAGAGGTATAACTATGAGATTGATATTCTAGATCTCCTACTACCTATGGTTATGGCATATGGTGAAATTAAATGCCCTAACTTGTTTTTCCCCACAATGGGCTTTGCCCTGGTCTCGGACCAATCCTGGTATCTATGTGTGTGCATATTTTTCTTCTTATGTTTCTTTATGTTTCACTGCATACTAGCATAGATGATGATGTTGTTATTGTTCTTTCTACATAGTTGCATATGTTGATGGTTAATAGTATAAATTTGAACAATGATATAATGATATGGGGTGAACTTAATGTTTTAATGAAGAAATGCAGTTATCAAAGCAAAGATCAATGTAGCCCTTTGAAAAATTAAAGGGTGAGTGTTTCACCTTCCCCTATAGGTACACAGTGTATAGGGTGAGTGGTTCATCTTCCCCTATGACAGATGACATCTGTGTAGAGTGAGTGGTTCACCTTCCCCTATTGATAACACGTGTGTAGGGTGAGTGGTTCACCTTACCCTACTATGGATTACATATGCATAGTATGAGTGGTTCACCTTCTCCTATGGCATATGAGTAGGATGAGTGGTTACCTTCTTCTGCGGGTGCCCCAGTGAGAGATGCATATAGGCATCTACTTGTTGTCACATTTCAGTGGGACGTGGTTCATCCTTTCCCCACATGTAGGATGCTTATTCCCTACGATCAATGGTTGACATGTCGATGGGACGTGGTTCATCCTTTCCCCGCGTGTAGGATACTTCCTACGATTGATGGTTAACATGCATGTAGGATGTGGTTCATGCTTTCCCTACTCTCGGTGGTTTGCATCTGTGTAGGATGTGGTTATCCTTTCCTATGTGTGGTATGTAGGATGTGGTTTCTCCTTTCCCTACATGTGGTTGTGTGCAGGATGTGATATATTATTTCCCTGTTGTTGCTTCAATACCATCCTACCCATTTAGTCCGGGACACATGGGAAGTACCTCTCATATGGCCAATTAGTTGGGAACAATTATTTGGGAAAAGTGGACAGGGACCATAGCTCTATCGATGGATGCATTGTGTACTATCATACTCATCTAGGATGCATGATGTTCAAACAACTTGATCACTCTGGATCAAGTCTGATTGGGGTTCGACCCCTAGTTACGAGAACTGACTTTTGTAAGTGGAGAGTGGCAAGTGTTGATTTATGGTAGCATCGGATGTGCTTTAAGCCTCAAAAATTGCAGGGAGACTTGGACACATGTATTCCAGAATACCCGGAAATCGTTTTGTGAAATTCCATCCGGAGGAGGTTTTATTAAAATAATTAATTATTTTTAATGGATGCCTAAGTCTAAACTTAGGGAATTAAAATAATTAAAGTGTATTAATAGAACTGGGTGTGAATCTTCTAGAAAAAAGACGAAGATCGAGTCAATATGATTTGAGCCATTGATAGAATCTGATCAAGGTCGTTGATTTCTCAACAAGAAGATTATAAGGACTTCCATGGGCATTTGGAAAACACATCGAGTGAGGAATCAAGAGATCGAATTCTCAAGAGAGCAGCGCAGTAGTTGCTGGAGAGTGATCAAAGTGATTTCTTGCAGTGAGGGGCAAGGATAGTTGTCCCGTAGTTATTAAAACCGGCCGGTTTGAACCGGTAACCAGTCAAACCGGCTGGTCAGATTAGCTTTCGGTCACAACCACCCTTGCAACTCGGTTTTGAGGGGTCTCTCACCTGAATTGGCCGGTTAACTAGACCTAACCGGCCGGTTAGGTGTCCCTTCCTTGCGTGGACCCACCGGCGGCTAGCAACACAGCCTTAGGGCATATGTGGAGGTAAGGGGACAACCTTCGGTTGAATACAAACAGTTAAATGATCTTGTGTTTGTGCAATACAACCTTGCTTGAGGCGGAACCAACTGATGAGCAAAACACCTGATCTAGATCCCATTGTGTTGGATGATATTGATCCAACATCAGAATGGGTGGAGGAGACTGAAGATCCAGTGTTTGAGGCTGATTTTGATTTTGATGCAGCAGTAGCAAGGGGTGAATTTGAAGCAGATTTGGTGGCGCCATCAGACGCAGACCCAGGATTGGTAGCTGCATCAAGCAAAGGCAAACAACCAATGGACGACACTAGTCATGCACCTCGAGTAACTCGTGCTTCCATTAGGTCCACTTCTATTGTTATTGGTGGCAAGGGTACTGAGGTTGCAGATGAGCCTAAGGCTGAGGCATCCTCAGACTCTGATCTAGATGATGTCTATGTAGCAGCCGATGTTGATCTTGTGTCTAGTAGCGGTGATGAATTTGATGATTGATCATCATTCATGTGTAGTCTTGTATTAGGCCAATGACCTCATAGCTTGTAGCATTGTTTTTGGACTTTATGGGCCATTTGGAGCCTCATTACTTATGTATTTTTCGATGATATGTATTGCACTTGGTGCCATTTTGATATATTCACCTTTGCATGGTATATAAATGAGCAAACTTTGCATATTTTGCCTCTATTGGCTTGGAATCATGGTTGCAAATCTTAAAAATAGTTTTTTTTGTTAAAAAATAATTATTTAATGTATTTTTTTTAAAACCGGTTCATTGAGATCTGACCGCTACCGGTTAGACCAGTTCCGGTTCAAAACCCAGTTCATTCGGTCCATGGTCCGGTCACCAGTTCCGGTTTTAATAACTATGAGTTGTCCGGTGGAAGATTTTCCTGATCTAGAGAGTGCAAGGCAAAGGAGGCAGTAAAAGCCACAGAGGGACCGCGCAGTGGCACGCAAAGGCAGCAGAGAGCTTCAAAGCTAGTTCGAAATTTTGTTGAGGAAACAGTCGAGGGTCAGTGCCATAAGCCGGAGGGAGTTTCCGGAGGCTAGTAGAGCCTCGTTTCCATTCAGCAAAAGATCCAACGACACGAGGGAAAGCTACATCAAGTTGTGACGCAGAGAGTGTGTAGGTTGATGCAGTCGCTGCGCAAAGCAGCTCATCTCGAGTATAGGGTCAGTGCTAAAGTTTCGTGGCAGAGTGAGATTTTTTCACGAGATTTATTTGTCAGTTTTTCCTTTGTATGACTTGTCAGTTTCGACAGTTATAGACTTGTATTCAGAAACTACTGCATAATAATACAAACCCTTAGTTGTTGCACTGGTTTTCCCACATTGGGTTTTTTCGTGGACATTTGTCCAAAACTAACGGTGTCTGTGTGTTTATTTCTTTCCTGTGTTGTATTTTGTTTCCGCAACTTTTTTATATTTGTGAAGGTTACAGTGTGATGTATTCAGTGTTTGTCGTAGATAACTGCAAATAAATTGTTAAGTAAAGATCAACAATTAGGTGAATAATACAAACCCTTGTTGTTGCAACGGTTTTCCCACATTGGGTTTTTCAGGGGACATTTGTCCAAAAATAACGGTGTCTGTGTGTTTATTTCTTTCCTGTGTTGTATTTTTTTTCTGCAACATTTTTATATTTGTGTAGATTACAGTGTGATGTATTCAGTGTTTATTGTAGATAACTGCAAATAAATTGTTAAGTAAAGATCAACAATTAGGTGAATATTTTCCAGTTGCTACAATAGGATTCCAGTTTTAGGAATTTTCACATGGTATTAGAGCGCAGGTGAAGCAGAGAAGAGCTCAAAAGCACAGCTGAAGAGGGAGCTCAAAGAGTTGCATAGGTAGCAGATCAAATCCCTAGAAGGGCAACGCAGTCTAGTGCCAAGAGGGCAAGATTTTCGTGGAAAAATCCTTCTCTAAGTGAGTCGACAAAGAAGAAGATTTTCGTGGAAAAATCCTTCTCTGAGTGAGTCGACAGAGAAGAAGATTTTCCAGATCGAAATTCGTTAGTGGCAGAGGGAGCAGCAGAGCAGATCTTCAGCTGGGACATAGATTTTCTGCAGTAGTTGCTAGAGCAGAAAAGCGTCAGAAGGGAAGAAGAGCACACTGAAGGAATTTTGACCTCAAAGAATTTCTTGCCCGGGAATTCTGATTTCCCGTGCAAAAGCAGCAAAAACTGAGATTATTTTTGCTCACTCCAGCAAGGAGTGCGTAGAGCCAATTGCGCAGAGGGTTAGAGGCAACATTCGACATTTTCTTGGGTGAGATGGCAGCAACTGGGTTGAGAGACCAGGATCAGTTGGAGGGTGTCTCCAACTATGTGATTTGGAAGGCAGGGATGTCCTTCCTTCTAGATGAGCATGATCTCAAAACCTCCATCGACAATATGGTAGTTGTCCCCGCAGATCCGGACCCATTGAAGGCCTACAAGAAGGATATGGCCAAAGCCAAGAGGGATCATATTGTTTCACAGATTTCTGGCAAAGGGACTGCTAAGGAGATGTGGGATGCAGTGGCTACGTTGTATGAGGGATCTTCCGAGCAGCGGAAGATGTTCTTGGAGGAGAAGATGAAATCTACAAGGATGCAGAAGAGAGAGCGCATGGATCCGTTCCTTTCGAAGCTTCAGGAAATCTGAGATCAGCTATCAGCTGTAGGATCAACGCCTTAGGCCATGCAGATGATAAGATTGACCCTGAATTCAGTCTCAGAAGAATGGCAAGTCTTTGTCTAGAGTATCTTGGGTAGAGAGAAGTTGTCGGATTGGGAAGGGATGTGGGCATCTCTTCTGCAGGAAGAGATGAGGCGTGATCTAGTCAAGTGCAAGGTTGATGGCAATAGCAGCAGTGGGATGAAGCCCAAGGATGAGGAGGAGAATGCAGCCCTTGCATCAAAGGGGCAACAAGAGAAGCGGAGGTGGAAGAGGGACGTCTCAAAGATCAAGTGTTTTCGGTGTGGTGAGTGTTGAGATTTTGTATAGTTGGTGTAGCATCAGGTGTGCTCTGGCCCTGAAATTTTGTGGAGGGGCTAAGGCACACTTGAACTCCAAACCGCAGAAAGTGTTTGGTGAAATTTCAGCTAGTGTTCAAGTTATTCAAATAATTAATTATTTTAATGGATTTCCTAAGTCTAAACTTAGGAAAATTAAATAATTAAAGTGAATTAATCAACACATGTGCTGAAATGTTCTAAAAGAGACGGATCAAGCAGTCTTTTAATCTCAGTCGTTGATGAATGTTTTAATCTCGGTCGTTGATGAGATCTTCGAAAAAGTATAAGAGAAAGGCTTGAGGGTCAGTTGGAGAAAAACACACAGAGTTGTAGAACTGAGAGACTGATGTGGAATTCTAGGGTAGGGTTTGCTAAGAATTTCCAGAGGAGTTTTCTGCAGTGAGAGGAAGTATTGGCTGAGGGATGATCTGATCCCGGAGCCAAGAGTCAGCAAGAGGCAGAGGAGAAGCAAACAAGGACAACGCAGAGGAGTAGAGAACAGCAGGTGCTATGTAGGCCACGAAAAAGGCAGTGCTGCAACTCCAGAGGGTTTTAGAATTACGCAAAGGGTCTCCAGGGCCAGCATAAGGCCTGCGTCACCCTCTTTGGGGTTACGCAATCCCTCTCTGGGCAGCGCAGTGGCACACAGAGTCTAGCAGGGCTGACGCTAGGGCTTCAAGGGCAGCGCTGGGGTGTCTAGGGCCAGATTGGGGCTGAGTCTTGTAAATCTCGTTTGAGGGTGTGGATCAGTCAGATATTTGGTCTTGGAACAACAGGTTTGTTGCAAATTTCTTTTATTCTCTATCGGGTTTTCCAAATCTAGAACCCAGATTTGTTGTACTCAAATTCCACTTAATAAAATAAACCCTCATATCCGCTGCACTGGTATTCCCGCTTTGGGTTTTTCCGGGGACTTATGTCCAAAAGTCCATGTGTCACTTTGGTTGAATGAGCGTAGTATTCAGTAAATAATCTGCATGTGTAGATTGTTATGTGTTTACTTTGGTATTTTCTTAATTTAATTTCTGAAGATAACTTGTATAATTTAAATCAAGTAGGAGAAGTAAACCATGATGTTGCAGTAGAATTTTCACATGGTATCAGAGCGATAGCAGATCAAGTTGAATCTCCAGCAATCAGCTGAAGAATATTTTTCTGTAGGATAGCAGCAGAAGCAGCAGAGATTTGGAAGGGGCAGCTTGACAGCAGGAGGACGTAGATCCAGGAAGGGACAGCGCTTTAGATTCAGAAGGCCATCAGGCTTACGCAGAGCCTTCCCAGGCCAGCGTAAGGATTGCGTCACCCAGTCTGGGGTTACGCAGTCCACTTCTGAGCAGCGCTGAGGCTGCGTTGGGCCAGTTAGTGAGACGCAATCTAGTATTCTTTCTGTTGCAGAAATCCTTGCCAAGATCTGGAAGCAGTGCTTCAGATCTTCAGCAGTGCTGGTGTGGTGGAGATTCTGCCAGTGCAGAATTGTGCCTAGCGAAGTCAACAAAGGCGGGAGGAAGACAGCTACTCAGCAGATCTAAGCCAAACAAATCTGAGATTCGATCAGGAGGGTGATCGGAGAGTCCTGTCCAATTGTGTTTGGGTTAAAGATTTCCAAGAGGGAAATCAGTGTTCAGAAGAAGCAGCTCCAGAGGGTTTCTAGTCACCAAGAAACCCAGATCCAGAGTTTCTGTAGCCACAGAAAGAGGGAGAAAGAGTATTGTTTCTTATCAGAGCTAGATGGCTTCTCATGGGCTAAGAGACCAGGACAAATTGGACGGTGTGTCCAACTTTGTCATCTGGAGGGCTAGGATCCTATCAGTCCTAGATGAGTATGGCATCAAGGATTATGCAACAAGTGTTCTAGCTGTGCCTGCAGATCCTGATCCTCTAAATAAATTTAAGGAGAATCAAATGCAGACTAAGCGTTGATCATGGACGGAGTGAAGGATCGCCTTGTACCACTTGCTGAAAAAAACACAGCAAATGACATGTGGGTCGCTCTAGAAGTGATGTATCAAGGAAGCTCCATCCAATGGAAAATGCTCTTAGAGAATCAGATGAGGCTTTTCCAAATGCAGAAGGGTGAGAAAATAGATCCTTTCCTTTTCTGACTTCAAACCATACAAGACCAACTGGTTGGCATGGGTGCAACTCCAGATGAAGGGCTGTTAATGAGGACTGCCCTGAATGCATTCTCCGAGGAATGGGAAACATTTGTCCAGAGTATACTAGGCAGAGTAGCATTACCATCCTGGGCAGACATGTGGACTATCCTCCACCAAGAGGAGATCAAGAGGATCACCAAGAAGCAAAATATCAGTGGTGGGACAGTGCGAGTGAAGAAAGAAGAGGAAGATGATGCAGGCCTTGCATCAAAGGAAATAGAACAGCAAGGGAAGAAGAAGAGGGACCTTTCCAAGGTTCGGTGCTTTAACTGTGGCGAACTTGGACACTTCGCCAGCACTTGTCCTAAGAAGAAGGACAAAGGATCTTCCGATTCCAAGGCTGCAACAGCGAAGGATGATGGTTGTGATGATGATGCAGCCATGAGCGTTCATGTGCCTCGAGAGAAGAGGTGGGGTGACATGGATCTATAGAGCATCTACAGACTATGGTGGGATCCTTGAGTCATCACGTACGAGCTACGAGAGCCTTAAGACGATAGTAGGATGAGTCGGGAGATGGTTGCAGAAGGTCACATTGAAGCAGAAGGGAGAGCTGAAGAGGGAGCAGTGTAATGCAAAGGCAGCAGCGCAGAGGGGCTGATGGGACTTCAGCAGTGCAGAGAGGTTGTGCTCACACAGTGTAGTGTTGCAGCATAACAATAGCTTCAGGAGGACAGCGTAAATCAGCAGCCAGGGAGCTTCAGTGATAGATGCAGCTTGACCTATCTGTCAAATAGTTGGGCAGAAGTTCTTCAGTTGCTTACTTCTTGGCAACTGAGTTGTAGTGCAGCAGTTAGCAATGGCAGTGCTATGGGCAGCATGATGCAACAACTTGAGAGGGAGCTGCAGTACAGATGTGGCAGTGGCATGGGCAGCAGTACAAAGAGTAGCAATGCAATGGATGAAGGGCAACAGGCCAAGCATCAGCAACATAGAAACCAACAGCAAGATCTTGCAGTGCATGGTGTGAATGCACTGCTAGAGCACACTCCGTGCTAAGAGGGAGTGTTGAGATTTTGTATAGTTGGTGTAGCATCGGGTGTGCTCTAGTCCTGAAATTTTGTGGAGGGGCTAAGATTCACTTGAACTCCAAAACCTAGAAAGTGTTTGGTGAAATTTCAGCTGGTGTTCAAGTTATTCAAAGAATAATTATTTTAATGGATTTCCTAAGTCTAAACTTTAGGAAAATTAAATAATTAAAGTGAATTAATTAACACATGTGCTGAAATGTTCTAAAAGACACGGATCAAGCAGTCTTTTAATCTCAGCCGTTGATGAATGTTTTAATTTCGACCGTTGATGAGATCTTCGAAAAAGTATAAGAGAAAGGCTTGAGGGTCAGTTGGAGAAAAACACACGCACAGTTGTAGAACTGAGAGATTGATCTGGAATTCTAGGACAGGGTTTGTTAAGAATTTTCGGAGGAGTTTTCTACAGTGAGGGGTAGTATTGGCTAAGGGGATGATCTGATCCCAAAGCCAAGAGTCAGCAAGAGGCAGGGGAGCAGCAAACAAGGACAACGTAGAGGAGCAGAGAGCAGCAGTAGCCGCTGCGCAGGCCACGAAAAGGGCAGCGCTGCAGCTCCAGAGGGTTTCAGAATTACGCAGAGGGTCTCCAAGGCCAATGTAAGGCGTGCGTCACCCTCTTTGGGGCTACGCAGTCCCTCTCTGGGCAGCGCAGTGGCACACAGAGCCTAGCAGGGTTGACGTTGGGGTTTCATGGGCAGCGCTGGGGTGTCTAGTGCCAGATTCGAGCTGAGTCTTGTAAATCCCGTTTGAGGGTGTGGATCAGTCAGATATTTGGTCTTGGAACAACAGGCTAGCTGCAAATTTCTTTTATTCTTTGTCGAGTTTTCCAGATTTGGAACCCAGATTTGTTGTACTCAGATTCTACTTAATAAAATAAACCCTCATATCTGTTGCACCGATTTTCCCGCTTTGGGTTTTTCCGGGGACTTATGTCCAAAAATCCATGTGTCACTTTGGTTGAATGAGCGTAGTATTTAGTAAATGATCTGCATGTGTAGACTATTAGTTGTGTTTACTTCGGTATTTTCTGAATTTAATTTCTGAAGATAACTTGTATAATTTAAATCAAGTAGGAGAAGTAAACCATGATACTGCAGTAGAATTTTCACAGTGAGCTTGGTCACTACGCTATGCAGTGTCCTCTCAAGGACAGGGGTGAGAAACATGATCCTCAGGCTGCAACCGCAAGGATCGAGGAGGAAGAGTTTGCGATGATTGCCCACATATCTCCATGGGAGAATTGGGGTGATCTAAAATTGTAATTCGAAAGAGTTACAGTTGGGAAGGATCCTTGAGGATTCCACCTCTTGGATCAATACCTTGCTACAGGAGCCCATATCAGAAGTAGCAGGATGGATCAGTGTTAGTTGGTGCAAAGGAGTACCGAAGTGACAGTGCAGTGGCTAGAGAGCGCCAGAGACTGAGCAACGTAGATCAGAGTTGGCAGCAGTGCAGTTAGCATAGTGTAGAGTTAGCAGCAGCGCAGAGGCTTCAGAGGATCAGCACAGAGACTAGCAGCAGTCAAATCTCCAGTATCAAATGCATCATGTTGAACACTTAGTTCAGCATTTTGGATGTTTTTTTGTTGCAACAGCAGCAGAGTTGCAGTGTAGAAGCAGTTGGCAGCAGCATAGATGCAGCATTTGTGCAGTAGTTGATGGGCAGTGATGTCAGACATCAACAACGCAAAGGGAGATGTTACAAAGTCAGGGTGATGCTTCGGCAGGTTGCATTATTAAAGCACATTCCTCGCTAAGAGGGAGTGTTGATTTTTGGTAGCATCGGATGTGCTCTAAGCCTCAAAATTTGCAGGGATGCTTGGACACATGTATTCCAGAATACCTAGAAATCATTTTGGGAAATTCCACCCAGAGGAGGCTTCATTAAAATAACTAATTATTTTTAATGGATGTCTAAGTCTAAACTTAGGGAATTAAAATAATTAAAGTGTATTAATAGAACTCGGTGTGAATCTTCTAGAAAAAGACAGAGATCGAGTCAATATGATATGATCCATTGATTAGAATCTAATCTGGGACGTTGATCTATCAACGAGAAGATTATAAGGACTTCGATAGGCATTTGGAAAACACATCGAGTGAGGAATCAAGAGAGCAACGTAGCAGTTGTCGAAGGGTGATCGAGGTGATTTCTTGCAGTGAGGGGCAGGGATAGTTGTCCGGTGGAATATTTTCCTGATCTGGAGAATGCAAGGCAGAGGAGGCAATAAAAGCCACAGAGACTGTGCAATTCCACGCAGACGCAGCGCAGAGCTTCAGAGGGAGTTCGAAATTTTTTTGAGGAAATAGTCAAGGGTCAGTGCCAGAAGCTAGAGGGAGTTTCCGAAGGCCAATGGAGCCTCGTTTCCAATCAGCAGAAGATCCAACGGCAAGAGAGAAGGTTGCATAGAGTCATGGTGCAGAGACTACGTAGGGTGACGCAATCATTGCACAGAGGCAGCATAGAGCAGCTCATCTCAATCTGAGGTCAGTGCCAAAGTCCCGTGGTAGATTGAGATTTTCTCACAAGAATTATTTTTCAGTTTTTCCTCTGTATGACTTGTTAATTTCGACAGTCATAGACTTGTATTTAGAAATTACTACATAATAATACAAACCCTCAGTTGTTGCACCGGTTTTCCCACATTGGGTTTTTCCGGGGACACTTGTCCAAAAATAACGGTGTCGATTGTGTGTTTATTTCTTTCTTGCGTTATATTTTGTTTCCGCAGCATTTTTTTGTTTGTGTAGGTTGCAGTGTGATGTATTCATTGTTTGTCGTAGATAACTGCAAATAAATTGTTAAGTAAAGATCAACAATTAGGTGAATATTTTCCAGTTGCTGCAATAGGATTCCAATTTTAGGAATTTTCACAGCAAGGTCTTGTGACTCACTCTCGATCAATTCTTCTCCATTATCTATATCAGTGTTCAACAGAGTTGAGATGAGATGCAGAGACGGTGTATGATGACAAGATGGCATGATGATGGATGGATTGACAGGTGGAATTCTCCCTAGTTGAGAGGGAGTGTTAAAATTGGAAACTAGGGCTAAATTCCACTTTGGACAACTCCTTTAAGGAAGATATTTGCGGCATTGAATTTCGGCATTGAATTCCTCTTTTCAAGAGGACCAAAATCGACCTAAAGATCATTAAATTTGGTTAAGAAGAAATGTGTTTTTGATTTTATGCCCACTCATATACAAATTGTTAAGGTCGGCTTCACCTCCATAAAGTCCAATCGACATGTCCCTTGACCCTCTCCAATTCCTATATATAGAGATGCTTCCAACCTCATTCGATATATCATCAAGGAGAAAAATTCTTCTGAAATAGGCTGCAGATCAGAGGCTAGGGCATCCAAGAGCAAGGAATCGAAGTTGTGAGAGGATTGTCTCTGTTTGGGTATAATTTTCCTGTAAGAGAGAGGCCTCAGTTGTCTGAGGGTTGGAGGAACCAGCGAGGAGGTTTGGAAGGTTGTTTGAAGACTATTTAAGGCTACAGATGCCTTGCTATCTCAAGTCGCAATTTAGGGAAGAGGTAATAAGGTCTTTTATGTTTGTTTTTTAATCTTCCGTGTCTTTTTTCAGACCACGAGAAGGGATCAACTACCGCAGTAGGTTGGATCACTTGTTTGAGTGATCCTAAGGCCTTGGAAGGCTCTTCCCTTCAAGCCGCAGTCACAAAAAGGTACAATGCAGTTGATCAAAGGCTTCTTCCTTAGTTTTGGGATTATTTCATCCAATTGTTGGTACAGGGTTGCTGTAGGGTGAATTGAGGAGGAGCCTCAAACCCTAGATCCAAGTTTGGTCATCTATAAATGGACTTCAAGGGAGCAAACCAGTGGGAGGAAGACTCACCATGTTTTATGTATTGATTTAGGGGGTATTTGGGTTCCATAACCAGACTTGTTGTTGCACATAAGATAGTAGATCTTAATCTTTATGGTACTCTCTCTCTCTGTTGAACATTTGATATTAATGAAAGAAGAATTGATAAATGGTTTTCCCCATCTTGGGTTTTTTCCCTGGCTTGAGCCAATCCCTGTGTTCTCTTGTCGTGGCTTGTCTTCTGCATTTTCATTGGTTGTTCTTTCATATTGTTATAAATCAATGGTTAATATGATTCATAATGGAATAATGGAATTAATAATGGGCTAAAGTGACTAGCCTAAGCAAAGAACATGATTATCAAAAATTAACACTAGAGGTCCTCTATCATCTCCATCTGTCAAACCATCAATCCTCATCACGGTTTCACACCCACATGCTTGGGTGCCAAGCCCACAGGCTTGGGTTCTAAGCCCACAAACATATTTGTGTGTCCATTCCTCCACAACCCTCTAGCCTAGGGGTTGGAGTACCTCCCAAGCTACAAATCTCAACACTCAAGATATGTGCAAGTATGTTCTTGTATATTTATAGAGAAATTTGTTCTTTGTTGAATCCAACTTAGGAGATAATTCAAACATTAAGATAGAGCCAAAAACCCCTTTTTAAAATTTAACTTTTTGGACCGTAATAATTTTGAATATTTCTTTTGACCTTTTGACCATAATAAATTAGATTCTAAACCCTTCCTTTTTCTTTATGAAATGTGTCATTAACCTCCTTTGGGGTTTTTAACCAATGAATGGGGTTATCAACTTTGCGTGAACATTTATCCTCAACCGTGAAGGCTCTCATGGTGTGCAACATACCACTGGAATTGGCTTGACGAGGAGCATCTAACAACAATGATCTTGAGATCAATTTCACTAAGCTCCATCCACAAAAAACTCAACAAATGTGGGGCTACTAGTGTTGATTTTTGGTAGCATCGGAAGTGCTCTAAGTCTCAAATTTTGTGGAGAGGCTTAGGCACTGGTATTCCAAAGAACCCAGAAACCGTTTGTGAAAACTCCACTCAAATCATGTTTTATTGTAAAAATTAATTATTTTAATGGGGACCCTAAGTCTAACTTAGGGAAATTAAATAATTAAAAGGTATTAATAAAGCAGAGTGAGAATGACCTAGAAAAAGCGAAGGTCAATTCAAGTTATAATCTTAGCCATTGACTAGAGATCTAATCTCAATCGTTGATTTCTCAACGAGAAGACTATAAAGGAAGGCTTGAGGGTCATTTGGAAAAACACACCGAGTGAATCTAGAGATTGAATTCTTCTGACGAAGCAGTGCTCAGACGAAGATCAGATCTAAGTTATTTCAATTACAGTGAGGGGCAGAGTAGCTTCCGAAGAGAGTGATTTTTTCAGCCGCAGAATCATCAACAAAGAGATGTCTAGCATAGCCAGCGCAGAGCCAGACAGGTTGATGCAGAGCCATGCAGGGCTACGCAGAGGCTGCGTAGTGGCTAAGAGGGTTTCCGAGATTTTACTATCGAATTAGTTCCAGAAGCTAAGAGTCGGGGTGTGAGACCGGGAGGTTGAGATCTATGATTCCAAGAGTCAGATCGATCCATTGCTGGGGTGACGCAATGCCAAGAGGAGGTGACACAGTGACTGCGCAAAGACCTCCAAGGGCAACTCTTCCAGTGTCCAGATCAACCGGATTTTCCAGTGATTGTGTGAGGTAAAACTCACATTCTGTCTGCCAGTATTTCTCTCTTTGTAATTGAATAACCCTTGAGGTATTCAGTGATGTATTCAGGAATTGCTACTGCTTAATAATACAAACCCTTAGATCTGTTGCACCGGTTTTCCTGCATTGGGTTTTTCAAGGGACTTAGTCCAAAATAAAGGTGTCCTATTTGTGATTTAATTCAGCGATGTATTCAGGAATTGCTACTACTTAATAATACAAACCCTCAGATTTGCTGCATTGGTTTTCCCGCATTGGGTTTTTCCGGGTCTTAGTCCAAAATAATGGTGTCCTATGTGTGATTTAATTCTTGCTCAATTTCCTTGCTTCATAATCATAAAGTATTGAGTGTAGGTTGCTTCAGTAATTAACTTCAATAATTCATGAAGAAATCTGAATTAATTTTATAATGTAATTTAGATAATAGGAGAAGTAAATTCAGTTAGTTGCAGTAGGATTCCTGAGATGGTCAAATCTAGGAATTTTCACATGGTATCAGAGCATTTGATGTGAAACAAGAAGGGCAGACCTGCTCACTGAAGTGAAGGTTGAATTGCTGTAGCAGCAGCAAATTGAGTCTCTAGAGGGATTGCACAGTTCTAGCCAAGAGGGATAAGTCTTTGAGGTTGTCTATCTCTGAGTGAGTCGACAGAGAGGTAGGACCTCCGGTTCAAGATTTTGCTGAGGCAGAGGGAGCAGCGCAGAACCAGAGGGACACAGTTTTTCTGCAAGCAGTTGCTGGGCAGAGAAGCATCAGAAGAAGAAGAAGAGCACATAGCAGGGAATTCTTCCTCGATGAGTTCCTTGCCGAGGGATTCAACATTTTTCCAAGATCTATGCGGCAAATCTACGAGCTCCACAAGGAGTGCGTAAGCCTGTCTAGTGTTGCGCAGTGGGGGAAGAAGAGGAAGCAGTTCGACAGTTTTCAGCTGAGATGGCATCTCATGGTTTTAGATATCAGGACCAGTTGGAGGGATCATCCATCTATGTAATCTGGAAGGAAAGGATCAAATTCCTTCCGGATGAATATGATATCAAGACGTTCGTGAACAATGTGGTTACTATGCCTACAAATTCGGATCAAAACAAAAAGTACAAGTCCAATATGGCAAAGGCCAAGAGACTAATCCTTGATGGTGTCAAGGATCACTTAGTCTCACATATAGCTGGCAAGAACACAACCAAAGAGATATGGGCGACCTTGGCTTTGTTGTATGAAGGAACTTTCAAGCAGCGGAAGATGTACCTGGAGCAGAAGCTTTGGATGATCCAGATTCAGAAGGGGGAGCATAAGTTGCACGAAACAGGGAAACGAAAACGAGTTTCCGAAACGGGAAGCGATACGAGACGTGACCTCCCCAAATTTTGGAAACAGGGAAACGTGATATATATATATATATATATATTTAAATTTATATTAGAATTTAGGACATTTAAGAAATATTATGTGAAATCATAAAACATACATGGTAAATTCAAAGCATAAACTATTACAAGTTACAAGACATTTACTCATGAATGATAACAGAGACATAATAAAAATAGCAATATCGAAATATCCAAAACCAACCTTTATTAAATATCAAAATCTCAAAATCAGCCTTTAATATATATGAGGTTGCAAGTACAATAAAGACTATGAGCATGTCAAGTCTTTTGTTTGAGTGATGGGTACATTTTTAGTAGGGTCATGATAGAGGAGTTTGACAACTAATGTCACTAACATCAAGGTACATAGAGGGATTGGTGTTCTTGATTAAATACGAGTCCCATACCCTAATACATGACAAAATCCGATGGAAACATTGCAATCACCCAATCCTGAAATCCTGAAAAACTGATAAGTCTATTGGATTTTGAATGAGATCTAAAATTCTACTTTCTCCATATGAAATCCAATGAGGTCGAAACCACTCTCAAACATCCTGAGTCATTTCATGGTACTGTTAAAAATTTAAGTAAAAGGATGAAAATGAAGATTAAGGAGAATGTCACTTTTACTAGGGCCATAGGCTTGATTATTAGAAGCGAAGCATCCAAGACACAAATAAAACAAATAAAATAATAATACAATGCACGAATCCCAAAAGAAAATTAAAAAATAATCAAAAAATAATGTTTTTTTGGGGGGAAACGTTGTTGTACGGCCGGAAACGCGTTTCTCAGCCGTACGGTACGGGTTTCACCCTTTCCGTTTCATTTCCTTGCAGGAAACGGGCCTAGGGCCAATGTTTATTGCAACCTTGGGGGGAGCGCATTGCTCCATTCCTTACGGGACTTCAGGAGATTTGAGACCAGTTGGCAATTGTGGGATCTACCCCAACTGCAGCAACTATGGTGAGGTTGGCCCTTAAGGCAGTCACGAAAGAATGGCAAGTTTTTGTCCAAAGTATTTCGGGCAGGGCTATGCTTCCTAGTTGGGAGAAAATGTGGGAAGCACTTCAAGAGGAAGAGTTGAGGAGAGATCTAGTCAAGTGCAAGCTTGACGGTAGTAGTGGGAGCAAATCGAAGAATCCAGAGGAGGACAATGCAGCCCTCGCATCGAAGGAACAGCGAGTGCAACGGAGACAGAAGAGAGATGTCTTGAAGGTGAAGTGTTTCAAATGTGGCGAGATGGGCCACTTTGCATCACAGTGTCCTTTGAAGAAAAAGGACAAGGATGAGAAGCATGATCCTAAAGTTGCAGCTGTGAAGATCGAGCAAGATGAGTTCGCCATGAGTGCCCACGCTTCTCCAGGAGAGAAATTGGGCGACATAGAACTGTAGTTCATCTTGAACTTCAGTTGGGTAGGATCCTTGAGGAGCCCACCTCTTGGATCACAACCTTGCTACGGGTGCCCTTGATCAGGAGTAGCGGGATGGAGGAGTTTTCAATGGGAGCCAAGGAGTGATGGAGACGACAGTGTAGTAGGTAGCAGTGCCTACTTCTGGAGCAATGTAGCAGTAGCAGCGTAGTGCACAACAGTGCAGTGTAGTGTTGCGCAGTGCAGAGCAGCAACAACACAATGCATCAGAGGGACAACGCAGTAGTTATCAGCAGTCAGAGTCTCCAGCACCGAGGTGCATCCACTGAACACTTGTTCAATTTTTGGGTGATTTCAGTTGCTTCTCTCAGCAAACTGAGTTGCAGTGTTGGCAGTGGCAGTATCATGGGCAGCAGTACAATTGCAGTAGCAGCATAGTGGCTGATGGACAGCTTGTCAGAGTTCAGCAGTGCGGAGGATGCTTCAGGGTCAGAGCACTATGCAGCAGGCATGTTGCTAAAGCACTTTCCTCGCTAAGAGGGAGTGTTGATTTTTGGTAGCATCGAAAGTGCTCTAAGTCTCAAATTTTGTGGAGAGTCTTAGGCACTAGTATTCCAAAGAACCCAGAAACTATTTGTGAAAATTCCACTTAGATCATGTTTTATTGTAAAAATTAATTATTTTAATGGGGACCTTAAGTCTAACTTAGGGAAATTAAATAATTAAAAGGTATTAATAAAACAGAGTGAGAATGATCTCGAAAAAGTGAAGATCAAGTCAGGTTATAATCTTAGCTGTTAATTTAAGATCTAATCTCGGTCGTTGATTTTTCATTGAGAAGACTATAAAGAAAGGCTTGAGGGTCATTTGGAAAAACACACCGAGTGAATCTAGAAATCAAATTCTTCTGACAGAGCAGTGCTCGGACGAAGATCAGATCTAAGTGATTCCAGTTGCAGTGAGGGGCAGAGTAGCTTCCGGAGAGAATTATTTTCTCAACCACAGAATCATCAGCAGACAGAGGCAGAGAGACGTCCAGCATAGCCAACACAGAGCCAGCGCAATGGCTAAGAGGGTTTCCGAGATTTTACTGTCGGATCAATTCCAGAAGCCAGGAGTCAGGGTGTGAGAGCGGGAGGCTGAGATTGTTGGAAATACTGAGAGGGGGGGTGAATCATTATTTCTTATCAATTAGCACTTTTAAATCTTTTCAGTGCATTACTTAATCTTCAATTATTCTTGATGTTTATCTAGTAACAACAGTAAACAATGGAACACAATAGGCACATGAATTTTAGGTGGAAAACCCCCTCCAGGTCAAAAACCACCGAACTCTTTTCTAATAAATTCTTTAATCTTCAACCCCAACTAAAATGAAAAGTACAACTTCCTAGAATTCTAGAAAAGCATTCTTCTCTAGCTCCCACTGGAAGGATGCCCCAATGCCCTAGTTTCTTCAGTAGTCAACTAAATGGATGCCCCAACATCCTAGACCGACCTACCACCCTGAAGTGTTCACAGGCTCCAACCTGTAGGTGACTTCATGCACCAACCTAGCACCTCCTTGCCACCCTATAATGATCAAAATAAGACAAGAGTGTGGACTCTCGTACCAGGGACAATGATCCACGATACAATATGATTCACAATGATTTTCTTGAACTAGACCAATCACACACTGACTTGCAACCCAACCATAACATTATCCAACAATGACACTGATACCTCCCAAAAATGCCTCTCCAACTCTAGGCAGATTGACTCTTTTACAACTTTACAATGATGATTTTTACAATACTGACTTTTGACACGGCTTGATACTTGACTTGACACTGCTTCTTTGAACACTAGCAGTTGCTGAGGTATTGTTGTGCTTGCTTCAAGTAATGGTACTTTGGTGTTGCATTGTCCTTCTAGTATGTGTCTGAGTTGTCTTATTGTGTCCTCCTTCCTGTACATGCATTAATTAACAAGACCCAAACCAATATACAAACAAAATACTTACACTGTCCTGCAAACTATATGTCAAAGAAATATTCAAAATTCAAATGTAAATACGTTCAACATTTATGAACAAAACCTAATTAAACATACATACAAAATACTTACACTGTCCACTGTCCTGCAAAAACCCATGTCAGAGATGATATGCAAATTAAAATTCAAACACTAATCATGCATACCTTGTTGTAGCAGACTTACCCTTGACTGTTGATGTCTTTTCCTTATTGCAGTGATCCTTGAATGCATATTTTTTCTTGCCTTGTAGAATCTCGATATTGAATCTGTTGTATCTATGTATTTTCGGATCTCCAAGGTCTGAAATTGCGCCCTGTGGTAGCCCTCTGAGTCCTCTTTCCAACCCCGCAGGTCTGATCAATATTGGATTCTTCAAGAAAAAGTTATGCCCAATCTCCTATGATGACTTGATTATAGACTGGTTCAGTAGAGCGAACTTGTATGAAGTGCCACGTGTCATTGTTTCAACTTTCTGTCTTGGAAATGATATCCAACAAATTGCAATCCGTACTCTTTCTGTCACTTTTTACGAAATTTGAATCCAATGCCCAGAGAGAAAGTTATGATGATTTTCCCAAGGTCACCTGTTTGACATGAAATTCGGGAGCCTATAAAAACCCTAACTTCCTCAGATCATATCTCCGAAAATATAGCGAACCAATATCTGAAATTCGGTCACGCGCTTCATCAGGATTTTGGCTCAAATGGGTTTTTTTTCAGCATCTGAAGCTTCGCAGAAAAAAAAGTTATAACGATAATGCCACGATGACCTGTTTTAAGTAGCGAAATCCTTGCATCAGGGGGATATGAGGGTCACAATTTATATAAATTCTTAGGTTGAGAGGGTCTTCAACAAGTGAACGTTGGAGGGATTTTAGGAGTATAAAAAATTATTAATTATTGACTATTCATTGACCACAACCAATGATTTGTCATGCCACAACCCCATGGGATTTTAGCCCACTAACTAGGGTTACTAATTTCAAACACGAATATCTCTCAAACCATGAAGAATTACGTGGCGTGCCATATATCAATAGAAACATCTCGACAAGTAGAAACCATCCAAAATATCCTTGACTCGGAATAGAGTAAGTTGTCAAGTCAGAATTCCCATGCAAGATCGGGGTATCCCCTGGTGCTGCTTGGGTTGACATCAATGACAACCACTGATCAACAGAGGTCTGTGATTCCGGGAGTCAGATCGATCCATTACTGGGGTGACATGGTGCCTAGAGGAGGTGACGTAGGGCCTGTGCAGTGACTGCGCAAAGACCTTCAGGGGCAGCTCGTCCAGTGTCCGGATCATCCAAATTTTACAGTGATTGAGAGAGGTAAAACTCACATTTTGTCTGCCAATATTTCTCTCTCTGTAATTGAATAACCCTCGAGGTATTTAGTGATGTATTCAAAAATTGCTACTGCTTAATAATACAAATCCTCAGATCTGCTGCACCGGTTTTCCCGCATTGGGTTTTTTCGGGGACTTAGTCCAAAATAAAGGTGTCCTATGTGTGATTTAATTCTTGCTCAGTTTCCTTGTTTCAGAATCATAAAGTATTAAGTGTAGGCTGTGTTGACCACACTTTGTCAACGACCCGATAGCAGTACACCCCCATTTTTTTTATGGGATTCATCATGTTTGACGTGGTCACGCCATTCATATTCCATTATCAATCGACAATTTTATGAATGATGTAAACCCATTCTGCATGTTTATGATGTAAATGATCTAAGTAAGACCGTCATATTTGTAACAACCTAGGTAAACCTAGTATGTTGGTGACGATTTCTGTCCTAGGAGGTTTTTTGTCTCACTGATTTACTTGTGTTTTTCGACACAAGTTATCGGCAGAGTTTTTCCCTCCAGCCTCACCCCAAAGCTAGGGTGGATTTTGTCATCAGCGTGCTAAATGAGTCCTAGTGTTTTCTATCGAGCCCTTGTAAAAGTAGTTTGGGAATATTCCTAGCTATTTGGCTAGATTATTTTATTACAAGCTACTTGGTCTACTAGATCATGTTTTGAATCGCAGAATTGGGTACCTTTTTTAGGGTCTATACGAATGGGTATTCCCCCTTCATGTGTCTAAATGTATTTATCTTATGTAAAGAGGGTTGGAAAAATAATTTAAATCCCCTCTCAGTCAATTAATTAAAATTTCTGGTCAAATTAATTAAAAAATCTTAAGCCAGAAATTTAATTAATTTTAGGTCCTAGGTGAGTATAAAATTCTTCAAAGGCAAAATTCGTTGGTCCTTAAAAAATGAATTTTTAAAGGCCCCAGACCAAGGGAATATTGAGAATTTTAAGAAATTTTGGACCCTTGGGCCTAGGTGGTTAAATCAAAGTCAAAATTTTGAGGTAATTAACTCAAAAATAGTATTTTTGAGTTAATTAAAATGAAACTAAATGATAAATTCGTTTTTCCTCAAAATTATAATTTCAACGGCTCAGAATAAAAGATAATCAAATATTTTCGACGGTCGAGATTATTTTGACATGGATCAACCGAACTAGCCGTTGGAGATTTTGTCCTATAAATTAAAGGTCTTTGTCAGTCTTGAGTCATCTGATCTTTGGATCGTGCACTTGTTCTTGGAAGCTCTTGTAATTTCTTTTGATGAATAAAGCATAAAGACTTTGAGGTTGCAAACTTTGGTGTTCCTTTTCCAGATCTATGTGGTGATTCATTTCTAAACTCTGCTATTTTGTTTGACATTTTTATGGTTGATGGCCTTCATGGATTGATCTACATACAGGTATCTTGTGCAGTTTTTTGGGTTCATAAAATGACATTTTTTATTTAACGGAAAAACTAGTTATCTATTTTTCTGAAGGATCTCATGTTTATTTTCTTAAATCTCTGTCAATCTAAATTTCAGATCTAAGTGTGCAGGGATTTTTTTTTTAAAAGGTTTGAGCGTCTGGGAAAGTCTTCAGTTGGACCAGTCGACTCTCAGATTTTGTAAATCTAAAAAAACCCACTATTTTCTAATTCTCAAAGCTATCTTACGAAATTGTGTTTTTACAGAGTCTTCTAGGACTTGTGCCTCTTTTTAAAAAAATTATCTTCAAAATTGCGCTGGAATGGGTCTAAATCTGGCCATGAGGGCCTCTAATTTGTAAATTAGTATTGTAAATTTGTATTTCTTTTAGGATTTCAGGGTTTATTTCTGTATAGCTTCGGATCTGATTTGGTTTTGTGCAGATTTGCAAGGGAATTCTCGAAATTTTTTAAATCTGAGCCAAATCTAACTCCCGGAGGGTCAGATCTGGTCTCAGGGTCGTTTTGCTAACAAATCTAAGTGTTAATTGCTACAAAGAATAATTTCAAGTGTATCTGAATCAGCGTTCTGGATTACGTTGGAAAAATTTAAGTTCGCTGAGCGAAATTTGAATATATTGGGTTTTCTTCACAAGTTCCTTTCATTTGCAAAGCTCTCCTCTGCCCTTGCCATCGACCCTTTCCTCAACGTTGTCCATCCGTCCTCAAACCTGCCCTCGATTTCCTTCTGCCGTCCCTCTCTCCTTACCGTCGACCCTTTCCTGCATACAAATTCCCTTCTTCGCTAGCCATTGACTCCATCATTCTTTTCCCTTTGCCTCGACCTTTCTTTCCTTATCGTCCTCAATTACAGTCTTCGACCCTCCTCATGCTGCAGTAGTTTATTCCTTGTCGCCGTCAAACCCATTTGCCCGTCGTCCAAACCTCCATCCTTCACATCGTCGTGCCCCCGTCCAGCTCACCTGCACGTAAGCACAAACAAACGCACATATTAAAAAGATTAAACTTGTATATGCATTAAAACCTTTGGCTTAGATTCTGTTTTTTTTTTAGGTTTAGATTTATTTCGTTGTTGGATTTTAATAAAGTTGGGGTCGCGTTTAGTTTAGGAGTTGGGTTTTAAATAGATTTCGATTTTTAATTGTTTAAGTTTTAATTTAGTTTAGGTGTATTTTCTTTTAAAATTCGATTTTTGTATAGTAAGGTTTAGTTAGGTTCTAGTTTTAACTTTATAATTTGATTTTTGTTATTTAAATTTTAGTTTTAGATTTAATTTAGTTCAAGTTTAATTGAGCTTTAGTTTTGATTTGTTTAGTTCTTAGCTTTGGTTTAATTTTTTAGATTTTAAATTTTAGTTTTGTTTAATTTAGTCTTAAATTTTTTTGTAGATTTTGTTTAAAATAATAAAAAATAAAAAATTCTAAATCCTATAGTCAAATGAGCTTCCAATTTTCTATCTGAAATTTGACTATATACATTTTAATTTCTGGATTGGGTTAATATACATTTTAATTTCTGGATTGGGTTAATTTGAACATTATAAATTCGGAAATTTTCCAATGATCTGGCATTTCAATTTGATAGTCGTTTCATGATAGCTTTGCTGTGGGTTTCAGTATTTTAATGAATGGTTGTGGTGCTTTCTATTGAATATCATTGTGGTCATTTGTGTTTTCATAGCAGCAGTTATACATCAATTACTTGGCTTTAATTGCATAACAGGATCTTTTTTAACTCCATAAGGCACTGGTTTTAATATAATTGATCTGTGAAATCTCGTTAATCTCATCAAGTACTTGGTTATTTGACTGTGTCTCCTGGGTTGGTTGACTTACAACCAATTCTTTTCCTTCATCTTTGTTAGGGTCTACCTCCCTTAGCTTGCAAGGAAACAACTTAGATAGAGAGATTGGGGATCAGGGTGACAACCCCCGATCTGAGCCATTGTCAAGGTGCCCAGACAATCTATGCGACAACAAGCTGCTTCAGATTCATGAAGAAATCTGAATTAATTTTTTAATGTAATTTACATAATAGGAGAAGTAAATTTAGTTAGTTGCAGTAGGCTTCCTAAGATGGTCAGTGTTGAGAATTTAGAGGGCTAATTATTAATTCAAATTATCCTTTTGATAATTACTTGTGAGCTTACTTGAGTTACTTATGTCTTCTCTTCTTTAGATTATTTAGTCTTTTATCAAGTCAATTATCAAAATACATGAGACACAAAATTAGGCTCCTAGAGCCAGGGCAAAAGCTCTCCCTCTTGGAGAGGAAAACCCGTAAGAAATTCTTCTTATAGATCTTCAAATGACAAGTACCATCACCAAGACTCAGACCCCTGAGCTAGGAATGCCTCCAAGACCTTGTCAATGATTCTTTTACTGCCTTCAATACTGATCCTTCTTTTCTTCACCAACTTGCACTGTCCTGCACCAATACTAGAGAGCTCGGTCTCTGAGTTTATCTTCAAACACTTCTTCTTGCTGATTCAGAAATTAGATGCACGATCATTCGAGATCTTGACCTTCATTTTTCATACACTAGAAACTTTGTAGAACCTTTCATTTGAGAGTAGGAAGATAAATCATAGATTTACCTTCCTCCCTTTTCCCATACTGTAATAACCCTTAAACTTCACATCACAGCATGATCATCAACCTTAATTCTTTGCATAACATGACATCCGTATAAAACACAGATCTTAGGTGTATATAAGTGTATTCATTACAGATTTGACCATACTCCATTTGACCGCAGCCCCTTCATTCTGATCCGCATCCTCTGCTTCAGAGTGCTTCACAACAGATCTGCACCTTACTTGATTACAACAGATACTGCACCATACTTTAATCCTTTCTGAAATCCGCATCAACCACAGATGTATCCGCAATTTGTTTCAAAGCAATCCGCACCTTAAACTCTGTGAAAACCTCAGAAGAATCCGCAAATTTCTGTGTCGTCTGCGCAGCACATGTAGGGGTATATATAGTTGTTCCTGCCAGTTAATAAGCCAACCTCTATCACTGCTTGTAGGCCGACTTTACTTGTTGTTTGAAGGCCAACTTGGAGAGCATCTAATCTAGCGTTAATGAGGGTATCTTTGAGCATTATCCAGGAGACATTTCTTCATGGTATCATGACAAGATCTTGGAGCATATTTTGATGACTAGATTCTTCATGTACATGAATCTTAATTACATCTATACTTAGAAGACAATTCCTAATAGACATCAAGAAGTCTATTGACCTATAATAAAATCTTTCTCATGAAACCCATGAAGCAAGTATAACAAAAATACATTTTATTATCTGTCTTCTTCTTTACATAAATACATAATTACATAGTCGATATGAAGACTGATCCTAGTTACACTTTTCAACAGTCAGATCTAGGAATTTTCACAACTAGGGTTTCCAGCCATCCTTCCATTGGAGCTTCCAACTTGACGCAATCCAGACAGATATAAGAGTGTTCATTAACTAACGTTGGCATCAATGACAACACCATTCAACACACATACCCTTGTATTTATACTTTTCCGAGGGGTGTGTCTCTTGGCCTTGCTGGCCAACCTAAGTCAACTTGACACCTTAAGCCGACTTACAATTAAATTTAAAATATCTCTTATACCTTTTAATTATACTCACACGCCCAACACAAAAGCCATGTGAGAAATACCTCCCGATCCTACCAAATTTCAACATATTTATGTGCCGATGTGTTTATATGATGTTGTTGATTTATATGTTTAAAAATTTGAAAAGAATGAATAGATTTTGTATTTTTTAATGTTTTCCATGGTATCTTTATTTTTGCCATTGTTTCCAAAAAGATGGTTTATGGACTTTCGTTGATTTTTCGCCAATGCCAATTTTTTCAACACTGGGCATAAGATAGTTTTGAAATTTTTTGGTAGCAAATGCTTAGATTTTAGCAAAGATGACAAGAAGTGAAAGATACCTAGAAATGTCATAAAACTAGCATTGCTTTTGAAGAAATATTCATCTTAAATGAATGCATATTTACTTTCATATCTATATTTGAAATGAATTTATTTTTAAGCTCATCTTGCATCTGAAAGCTAATAATCTACTAAAATTAGAACAATGCACATTGGCGATGTATTTACTTTCAATCATTGCCTTAGCAGAGCTTCTAACATTGGAACTTCATTGCTGCTTTAGATGCTATGATGCAGACACAAAGCTTGATGAAGAGGATAGGCATCCTATCAATAGTAAGGAAAAGCATGTCCTTCACCCTGTACGTAGTTATGGTCAGAGACCCCCCTTTTGTAATGTTGGTATTTTCTGTTTGCTGAAGTCACTCTCTGGATTAAGATTCTTGTCCTGGAAACATGTAGAGAATGCTAAATTCTTCCTGATATTCCTTATTTATGCTGATTCTTTATGTCTTATATTTCCAGAAATATGATTATTACTGACATGCCATATTGAATATTTGTGAAGATTGAGGTGACAGATTTTCATATAGATATCAACAAGGATAAAGATGAGATTATAGAAAGTGAATTCTTTGATACTCGTCAGGCCTTCTTAAGTCTTTGTCAGGGGAATCACTATCAGTTTGACACTCTGCGTCGGGCTAAATATTCTTCCATGATGATTCTTTATCACCTTCATCATCCAACGGCACCTGCTTTTGTGAGTACATGTAATGTATGCCACCATGATATTGAGACAGGACAGGGATGGCGTTGTGAAAGTTGCATTGATTTTGACATGTGTAATGCCTGCTATCAAAATAATGATTCCTCGGGTCACCCTCATAAGCTGATAGCCCATCCATCAATTGCTGAGTACAATGCACAAAATCAGGAAGCTCGACAGAGAAGGGTCCTACAGGTATGAGTATACAGGGTACTTCGGAAAAGACATGCGCTTTCTGAATTTACCCCCTATTTAAATTTCAAAATATTATTTTACTTATTGTGGAAATATAAGGGAGCACGAGTGCACTTTTCCAACAATCTTCCTGTCCTTTCAACAGTGCCTTCTTCCATCTTTAGATCTCTAAAGTTGTTATCTCTTACTAAACAATTCATTATAAAGGTTAAACGCTTGATCTTTGCATGGTTTCTTCAGGTATATCTTGATTGAGAGAAAGAATGTTAAATGAGACTCGAAAAGTAAAAATATGTTATACATGAATCGAAGTGAAATATATATAAGATTAGAAGCATCTTTGTTTGGATGTTATAATGATTATTTCCTTATTCTATGAAATGCAAATAGTCATAATGAAAAACAGAAAGACATTAGAATGGGATGCCTTGATTAAGGCGTGTTAACCATGTTTCTTTTTGTTTCTATTTGAATCGAGTCCTGAACTATCTTTGGAATGAATTGTATTTTATTATTATAGCTGCAGATGATGTTGGACCTCTTGGCACATGCTTCTTTGTGTTGCTCTCCTCAGTGCCAATATACAAATTGCCGGAGAGTAAAAGGGCTTTTTCGTCATGGTAGACAGTGTAAAACTCGTGCTTCTGGGGGTTGTTCTCTTTGCAAGAAAATGTGGTATTTGCTACAATTACATGGACGGGCTTGCAAAGAATCTGAATGTCGTGTTCCTCACTGCAAGTATGTTATTCCTTTCCTGCTTAAGATTACAGATATTAGCTGTAACCAGAAACATAGTAGCTGGTACCATATTAATTTGGATACTAGGATTTTGATCTTTTCTTTGATGATTTTTATATAGTTATCTTATGTAATGTTTTTGCAAGCATTACAGATTCAATCTGTTGTTTTAATGTTCATGACTCTATAGATAGGGACTTTGCGTCTAAAGCATACCTTTTCATGCTATTGTATAGGGAATCTATCTTTCATGCAGGTTTTGTGCTCATCGTTTCTATTAAAATTAGGTTGTCATATTTCTGGTTTAGTTTTTGCATAATTCAAATCATTGTTTTTGCTTTTTATATAGTTATCTTATGTAATGTTTTTGCAAGCATTACAGATTCAATCTGTTGTTTTAATGTTCATGACTCTATAGATAGGGACTTTGCGTCTAAAGCATACCTTTTCATGCTATTGTATAGGGAATCTATCTTTCATGCAGGTTTTGTGCTCATCGTTTCTATTAAAATTAGGTTGTCATATTTCTGGTTTAGTTTTTGCATAATTCAAATCATTGTTTTTTTCTCTATTTTAAATTATCCTTGATTTTTTAATTCACTACTTAGCAACTATCGACCATAGAGCATAATTGTGTTTTTCATTTTTACAAAAGAAAAGCTACTAAAAGGTCCAAACAAATAATCTAGTATTATATAAAGAATGCCAAGTTCGTGTTCGTGTGAAGTTCTGAGTGACTGCAATAATCAAAACTAAAACTGAAGAAAATTCTTGTAACGCGGTTATAATAATCAAAGGAAGTTTGAAAGATGACGTTTTCAGCAAATACTGTTATTTTTATATGACATATTTGAAAGAGATAAGGACAGCATGATTTTGAGTTTGGCAAAGATCAGGGCATAAATATAGTTCCATGTTTATTAGCCACCCATGTTCCCACAGTGACCTGAGAGATCTGCATTGACTGCTTATGAATTTTCAATTGTCGCAATTCATCTACTCATGATTTAACTTGTAGTGGTTGGGCATTCTCCAGATCACTGCCCCACTAAAGTAGCGTGAATGCTAAAAAGCTCATTTCTATGTGCCATGACTTGATCTTACCACTGTGAGGAAAAAATGGTGAATGCTTTATCTTGAGCTCTAACCTGTGTTCACATTTATTTCCAGAGATTTAAAGGAACACAATCAAAGGTTGCAACAACAAATGGAATCAAGGCGCAGAGCTGCAGTTATGGAAAGGATGAGACAGTGTGCTGCAGAGACTTCTATCAAAATGAGCTGATGGAATGTAGAGGCGATTTATGTTATTTTTACAAGTAAAGCTTCCAAATTGGGAATGCTAGCTGAAGCAATTTCAATGTACTGCTGGCACAGTGACTAAATATTTATATTTCTGGGTGGGATACACATCCCTTACCTTGCACTCGGAACAAGTCATGCATTGTTATTGTAAATCAATAGTCTTGATCGGCATACTTAACAATTTTGAAAGACTTCCATTTTTTATTCTTTTGGGGAAAATCCTAGTCAGCATGTGCTAGCGTGTTTCAACCACATGGTTGTTTCTTGGAAGCATTCTATTATGGTTTAGATATGTTTGATTTTTTCACTCATGCTTTTCTCTACTTTTAAATCACATATTAAAATGTTTGTAACATATGCCCATATTTGAAATGTTGTCATATTTTTGACAGATCTTCTTGGTAAAAGTATGCTGAATAGTGTTTGGTCTTTCTACATAGACATTAGATGCAAGATAACTTTTAGTTTAAATTTTGACAGAATGCATATACAGAAGATGGAAAGTATCCATGGGATTATGTCCAGCATATGTATGGTATACATTTTCTACAACCTTGAATGTACATTCATACTGTTTTACGAAGTGACTACATGTTTGTCTTGTGAAAGTTCCAAGTCCGAAATCCTACTACAGCCAACTGAAGTTACTTCTCCTACTTGTTATTAAAATGAACAAGTTATTTACATTGTTCTACTGAAAATACTGAAACAATTACTACTGCAGCCTTCACTTAATTAAATTATTATGCAGAAACAAGAAACTAAGCAAAAGAAAATAATATCACACAAGACACTATTGTTTTTGGACAAAGGTCCCTGGAAAAACCCAATGCGAAAAAAAAACCAATGCAGCGGATCTGAGGGTTTTATTATTAAGCAACAATTATTTCTGAATACAATCTCTGGATGCCTTTCTGGCAATCTAGTACAGAGAATATCACTCGGCAAAAGAAAAATTGTGAGATTACCTCACTCTGCAAGTCTCAGCTGATCCGGTCGCTGAACTAATGAAACCCCAGCACCATCTGCCCTGCCTTTGCGCAGTAATTGCATAGGTCTGTGTGGGGACCTCTGATGGACTGCATCACCTCCTCTGCTGAATCGTTCAACCCTCAGGAAACTGGATCCCAGGGACCAGCCCTCCTGGCTCAGAATCTCAATCTCCCAGTTGAATTTCGGACTTCTGCTCAGGGATGTTGCGTTGTCTCTGCATGTGGCCTGCGTGGCGTTGTGTCACCCTCTCTGGGCATTGCGCTGCCTCCTCTGCGTCTTTCTCTACTTCTCTGATGAGTATCCTTGGCCCGAGAGAAAATCCTCTGACCAAAACTGCCTCTGCCCCTCAACTGCGTGAGAATCTCTCAATCAAAGTTTTCCTATGAGCATTGCTCCTTCAGAAAATTCAATCTCTTGATCTCTGAGTGTATCTTTCCAAATGACCCTCAAGCCTTCTTTATAGTCTTATCGTTGAGACTTCAACGACCAAGATTAGATCTCCAATCAACGGCTAAGATTACGTTTTGACTTGATCTGCTTTTTCTAGAACATTAACACCCATATTCTATTAAGTCACTTTAATTATTTTATTTTCTTAAGTTTAGACTTAGGGTCACTTTAAAATAATTAATTTTCTTATTTAAATACAATCTGGGTGGAATTTCCCCAAACAATTTCTGGGTTATCTAGAATACATGTGTTTAAGCCTCTCCACAAAGTTTGAGACTTGGAGTACATTCGATGCTACCCCAAATCAACACTCCCTCTTAGTAAGGAATGTGCTCTAACAAATATGTTGTGTTGCACACTGCTCTGACTGTGAAGCATCTCCCTCTGCGTTGTTGATGTCTAACATGTTGTCCACCAACCACTGCATTGTTGGTGTTTGACATGTTGTCCACCAACCACTGCGTTGTTGCTGCTGCAACTGTACAGTTGTTGACCCTACCATGATCAACATTGCATTCGTACTGCAACTCCCTCTCAAATGTCGCATCTGTTGCTAGCACTGCCACTGTTAACTTTGCACTGCAACTCAGTTGCTGAAAGAAGCAATTGAAAAACATCCAAAAATTTGAACAAGTGTTCAGGATGCATCTCGACGTTGAAAATTTAGGTGCTATGAGTCCCACGTTGTCCCTCTGAACCATTGTGTTGTTGTTGCTTCTGCATTGCGTCTCTCTGCACTACTACAACTCTTGCGTTGCTCAGATTCTGGTGTTGCTAACCACTGCATTTATTGCTCCAAAACTCCTTTGCACCAACTGAAACTCCTCCAGCCTGCTACTACTGATCTTGGGCTCTCGTAGCAAGGTCATGATCCAAGAGGTGGACTCCTCAAGGATCCTGCTCAACTAAATTTCTTGCGATCTTAGAGTTCAATGTCTCCCCATCTCCCTCCTGGAGATGCGTGGGCACTCGTGGTGTACTCTTCCTCCTTGACCTTTGCAGACGCAACCTTCGAATCATGCTTCTCATCCTTGTCATTTTTCTTCAAAGGACATTGCATTGCATAGTGATCGAGTTCACCACACCTGAAGCATTTTATCTTTGAGACGTCCTTATTTCGTCTTCGCTGCTCCTGTTGACCCTTGGATGCAAGGGCTACATTTTCCTCCTCCTCCTTCATCTTCGACCCACTGCTGCTACTATCACCAAGTTTGCACTTGACTAGGTTCCTCCTTAGCTCTCCTTACTGAAGAGCAACCCACATCTCCTCCCAGCTCGGCGAGGTTGCTCTGCCCAAGATCCTCGGGACGAAAACCTACCATTCTTCTGTGACTGCGTTGAGGGCCAACCTTTCCATTGCGGTAGGCTAAGGTGTGGACCCCACGACTGCTAGTTGATCATGAGTTTCCTGAAGCCTAAACAAGGATGGAATAATACGCTCCCCCTTCTGCATCTGAATCATCCTCAGTTTCTGCTCTAAGTACATCTTATGTTGTTCAGAAGATCCTTCGTGTAACAATGTTAAGGCATCCCACATCTGACTAACTGTGTCTTTGCTAGCTATGTGGGACACTATGTGATCCTTGACTCCATTTAAGAGCAGCCTCTTAGCGTTTGCCATTTCAGCAGTGTACTTCAACGGATCTGGATCTGCAGGGACAGCTACTGTACTCGTCACGAAAAGCTTGATATCATATTCATCTAGAAGGCATGTAATTCTCTCCTTCCAGATTGCATAGTTGGAGCTCCCTCCAACCAGTCCTGATCTCTAAGCCCGTGAGCTGCCATGGCCATCAAGAAAATGTCGAATTTGCTCCCTCTCTTTCTCCTCTGTGCAACGTTGGACTTGCTTACACACTCCTTGCTAGAGATGGTAAATTAGCCACCCAGATATGTTCCTCATATCTCAAAAAAATAGAATTCCTCGGCTAGGAATTCTCTGAGGAATAAAATTCCCTCATTGTGCTTCTTATCTCTTTTCTGATGCCTTTCTGCCCAGTAAAACAAATTCTACCTGCAGAAAACTACGTCCCACCAGCTCTACGTTGCTCCCTTTGGCTCGGAAAAATCTCGATCTGGAAGCCCTACCTCTCTGTCGACTCACTTAGAGAGAGACTTCCTCGAAATACCATGTGAAAATTGCAAGTCTAGAATCCTATTGCAACTCACTGAAGTTACTTCTCCTACTTCTTATTAAAATGAACAAGTTATTTACAGTGTTCTCCTGAAAATATTGAAGCAATTACTACTACAACCTTCACTTAATTAAATTATTATGTGGAAACAAGAATTTGAGCAAAAGAAAAGAATATCACACAGGGCACTATTGTTTTTGGACAAACATCCCCGAAAAACCCAATGCAGGAAAACCGGTGCAACATATCTGAGGGTTTTATTATTAAGCAACAGTTATTTATGAATACAATCTCTGGATACCTTTCTGGCAATCCAATATAGAGAATATCACTCGACATAAGAAAAATTGTGAGATTACCTCACTCTGCAAGTCTCGGTTGATCCAGAAGCTAAACTGACGAAACCCCAATACCCTATGCGCTGCTTCTACGTAGTAATTACGTAGGACTGTGTGGGGACCTCTGGTGGACTGCGTCACCTCCTCTGTTGAATCATTTAGCCCTTAGGAAACTGGATCCCAGCCCTCCCGACTCAGAATCTCAATCTCCCAGTTGAATTTCGGACTTCTGCTCAGGAATGTTGTGTTGCCTCTGCGTGTGGCCTGCATGGCCCTATGTCACCCTCTCTGGGCACTATGATGCCTCCTCTACGTCTTTCTATACCTCTCTGTCGAGTATCCCTAGCCTCGGAGAAGATCCTTCGACCAAAACTGCCTCTGCCCCTCAACTACGTGAGAATCTCTCTATTAAAGTTTTCCTCTGAGCACTGCTCCTTCAGAAAATTCGATCTCTTGATCTCTCGGTGTATCTTTCCAAATGACTCGCAAACCTTCTTTATAGTGTTCTCGTTGAAACTTCAACGACCGAAATTAGATCTCCAATCAGCAACTAAGATTACATTTTGACTTGATCTACTTTTTCCATAACATTCACACCCATATTCTATTAATTCACTTTAATTATTTTATTTTCTTAAGTTTAGACTTAGGGTCACTTTAAAATAATTAATTTTGTTAATAAAATACAATCCGAGTGGAATTTCCCCAAACAATTTCTGGGTTATCTGGAATACATGTGTATAAGCCTCTCCACAAAGTTTGAGACTTAGAGCACATCTTATGCTACCCCAAATCAACATGTCTCTCAAACCACAACAAACTGATGTAATGGCTCGTAGATTAACTTCTACTAAGGCAGAAAAAGCAACATATTTTTAGAATATAAGAGGATAAGAAATTAGATCTTTCTTTTTCTGCATGTAAGTGAATTAACAATTTTTTTGTAAGCATGAGGTTTTTGTAATGTACGAAGGTAAAATTTGCTAATGTTATTAAACAAAATTTTAAAATTTCCTTTAAGGCATTTTGTCAAACATATAGTGAACAAACATTTTGTCAAACACTTTGTGGGCAAGGAAATTGACATAGATAGTAGAGATAATTTAGGGGTACAATCGGCAATTTTATTAACTCAATCAGAGAGATTACATGCAATAAGAATTTGTAGGTCTGTGATTTACTCTAGTAGCAAAGAAAAACAAATTCGGCCCTCAATATGATGAAATTAGACTACTGATAAGGAACTTGACCCAATGGAATTTGATCCTCAAGGAACAATCTTGGTCTCCTGATAAATGATAGATTTGGCCAATATATATATATCCATGCAAAATAACTTGGCTCCTAGATTAACTCAATCCCCTGCAATAAATCTCAGCCTCTTGAAGAGAAGGTGACAACTTGGACTCTTTTTAGAAATTCAGCCTCGACATAAATAATCACAAACCCAGTGAAAAATCGGCTTGACATGAGCAACTGGGCCCAACTAGCAGATCCAATTCGACTCCTCCTACAATGATAATTTTGGCCTCTGTAGAATATGAATTTGGCCCTCGTCTTTGGCACAAAAACTGAACTTTGACAAATTAAACAATTTTAGCCTAGTGAATATTTCAGCCCCAATAAATATATTCAGCTTGAAGATAGCAGACTTGGCCCTCCTATAAGAGATGAATAACTCAGCCCAAAGAAGAACATGGCCCTAGGAAATGGATGAGAAAATTGACCTCTATAGAAGATAAACTCAACCTCTAGTTAATTTACTCAGTGTCGGAAAATCATATATCCTTCTAACAATGGATCAAACCTCCAACAAATAACTAGTGAATCAACCTCAACCCCTAGTAGAGGAATTTGATCTCCAATAGGAAACTTGGCCCTCATGAAAGCAATAGCAAATACTAGCCTATATCCATCTTAACTCTGGGTCTACCAAGCGTCAAGAGGGATCAAAACTCTTTTCACTCTAAAAGAGATTTGCATATAAAGAGATTTGATCCCTCTCAGCGCTTGGTAGATCGAGTGTTAAGATGGATCTAGGTTGCTTTAATTTCCCCCTTTAAATAGGATATATTACACATGAATACCATGGGTCATTTTTTTTTTATTATCATTTTATTTTTATAAGGTTATTTTTATCTTGTTATTTTTGTTTATTTTATTTTATTTTTACCAAGTTAAAATGTTTACATTACATTACATTAATCATTTTATTAATTTTATTTTATTTTATGTAATTTGACTTACTTAGTTAAAGTGTTAAACATGACATTATTTTACAACCTCTCTACTATACTGGGTTGGAGAGCGCCTCTCAGCACAATAACTCGACCTAGCAGTAGCAAATTAATTTCTAGCAAATGAATAGCAATTCTATCCTGAGTAGTTGCTTCAAGCTTACTTGCAATTTTAAGCAAAAATGTAAAACCTGTATGATTTTCCCGCAAGCCAACTAGGGTGGTAATCGAAGTCCACCGAAATAAGTTGAGAACTAGCTAGGAGGGCAATGGATGTCCACCGAAACCAATTAGAGAGTTTTGCATGAAACCCTCAATCTAGACTTGCTTGAGCCCTAATCAATCATCAAGAAATAATCATAAACTAGAATGCTAGAAAAATTGCCTTCTCTCCCCGTTTATAAGATTTTGTCATATCTTCTCCAATCTTATACAAATCTCCTTTTATTATTTTATTAATAATACACTTAGTGTGTTTTCCTCCTTTTCTTCAAGTGAAATTTGCCCCTTTTTATTTACCCATTAGATAAAAACTATTTTCTCATTTTATTTAATGACTTTTTATTACTAATTAAAGTCACTTTTATCTCCAGAAAATGCTTAAACTTCCACCATGATCACAGTGGTCTCTCAAAGCCCCTTTTTATCATCCTGGCTTGTAGATCTTTTCATCTTGATTTCAACGAGTTATTATGCTAAGGTGTTTCTCCAAATAATTAGTCTGAAACATCACCTTGAGCGCAATTAGTTAGAATATGCTTGTTAATAACTCAATTTTATGGAAATCATCGAAATGTAACGGAACCAAGATCGAACTATGTGGAATTGATCTTAATGATGAAAGAATGCAGGCAATCCTAGTTAGCCCCCATAAAACTCCTCAAAACCCTCTGGGCCCACCAGTAATGCAATCCTGCTCCTGTGACCTGGTTGACATAAGCTCTGGAAATCTTCCTAATCACATAACAATATAATCCAAAAATTGGGAATATTACAATTATCCACAGTGTCATAAACCTCACAGTGCAACCCATTGTCGCCTCCCACCAAAGGATCTAGTCTTGGGCATCTATAGATATAGGCAAGAGATTCCAAATCTAGATAGGAAACATTCAACTTGAACAAAGTTGAAGGAGGTGAGTCAATCAAATAACCAATTGTAATGAAAGTCTAAATAGGGAGTTTGTCACCCCAAACTCTCAAACTTGAAGTCATAAAGGGGCTTGCGGTCCCTAGGCCTTTGGAAGAGGGAGATCAACAACTCTACCCTCACTCACAACTTCACTATGCATGGGCTTGTGAAAAGGGAAATCTTAAATCAAATGATCTTGTGCTTGAGAAACAAAGCAAGCATTTGAGAGATTAAGGCCATGTGGGATATTATTGGAGATGACTTTTGTTGTTTGGTCTCTGAAGTGTTCACTTTAGTTTGACTTTCAAAATTCCTCAACCAAGGCTTGATTAAGTTTATTCTTAACAATGCAAGTAGAGACATCATTGGAGTTTGAGGTCAATCACTTTGCTTAGTGTTTCTTACAAAATTATGGCTAAGTCATTGGCCCTAAAGATTTAGTCATTTTATTAATATGTAGTTCAATGGGAGTTGATAGGATTTGTTCAAGAGAGATTTATTCTTGACACTTTGATTTCAGCATGAGAGGCCTTGGAGTGGGCTTAGTAGATTGGCCAATAGTATCTTTCCTTGAAGATAACTTTGAGCAAAGCCTATGATAAAGCCTTCGAGTGGGCTGAGGAGATTGGTCAATAGTCTCTTTCCTTGTAGATAACTTTAAACAAAGCCTATGATCTGATTGATTGGTCTTTCATTTATAAGGCATTCCCCTATTTGGGTTTTGGACCAAAGTGTGTATATATGGTGGCCACTCTTTTCACCAATGCTTTGGCCTTTGTCTCTGTTAATAATGCCTTGTCTCTATGGATTTCTCTCCATTGATCCATTCATCAAGGGTGCTTCCTTGGTTCCTTATTTGTATATTTTGACAATGGATGCCCTAGGTTATTTCTTAGAATCTGCTCATCTTTGGGGACATTCAGGGTATCCTTCTCTCGAGTTGTTTTGAGATGGTTAATAATCATTTCGTAAATGACTCCCTCCTCTTGGAGTGTTATTCAAGGGTTAGTAGATGGGGCTTTTGCATGCTTGGACACTTCTTGTTGTGCCTTAGGTTTCGTGGTCAATGACCATAAGATAGAGTTTTGGTTGGTTGGGTTGGATTCCCTACCAAATTGGATCCCTACAACTTGGACATACATTTTCCTAAGTGTGATTGTTTGGTATTTGGGCATCACATTTTGCTCAAGGTTGTCGGCAATATCCTTGTGGTATTGGTGCTTACAACATCGTAAGGGCTAACTCCATGTCTAACATCATAAGGCTCTCCATTTGTTTGGAAGCTCACAGTTGTTGGGTGCATTCTACAAGCCTTGCATGTTTATTATTTCTCTTGTCAATTTCTTATCCAATGTAGTTTTGGTGCCTTGAGTAGATCCTTTGGTCTTATTTATGGTGCAAGTATGTTGGAGAGTAGGGCCTTCCTTCCATGCCATGGGTTATATGTATAATGTCCAAGGATGTAATATTTCACCTTGAAAAACACCCAAATATCGTCGTGTTTTTCTGATTTTTTTTAAGTGTCACTTCAATGAAATTATTTGTCAAACATATTGCTTGCAAATTGTTGTAGTTGTGGTTCTGTGTTTTATTTTGGTTTCCAACATATATAAATGTACAATGCCCAAATTATGATAGTTAAATTTAGACCACAACATATGCATAATATTTTACTTCAATGAATAGCATAGCCATAGATTAACTTTGCAACAACAAAGGTTGAGAAATATACAAACATTAGTTTATTCATGAAAGGGAATACATGGCAGAAATGATAACAAAGAAACATGGATAGATCTATGAGATATGGAATAATAGTCTTCTCCAACAATAAAAATGTCACCCCTCTGTCCTCAACTCTGAAATATACACCCAGCCACCACTTAACATAAAGATATGACCAAATATATCTCTCACTAAGTGGCACGTAGCTCCAATATGATGACTGATATGGTGTTTCAAGTTCAACATTGGTTATGAGACTTCAATCCAAGAAAAAGAACTTGTACTCAACCAATATCAACCACAACAAGTAGAGACTCATGTTACACTTCAAAATGGAGATGGCACTTCACAAACCCAAGTTATTATTAACACTAGGCCTAGAAAACTAGGTTTGGTCTTCATAATGACATGTAATCATAATTGTATGTATTTGATGTAAAGATAAGAATAAATTTATTATTGTCATTCTTGAGGCATGGGTTTCATGCTCAAGGGAAATTTATTTATAGGTCAAGTTCCCATTGAGTGCTTCTAGGGCTTGTAATTGAGTCTACAAGTCAATTGAGTCATTGTCATGTATGGAAGACCCTTTTGGGCATGTTACATATTGTAAAGAAATTTATTTGAGTCATAAAAGACCCTCCAAGGCTCTGTCAAACGGGCTACAACAAATCGGCCTACATGGAAGATCAAGTCGGCTTCATGGAGCCAATTCATACCCCTATAAAGCCTATATATAAGAAGGGACTCGACCTCATTTGGACACACAAAAAGCAAGTTCGATCTTCTAAAGAAAGAAGTTGGAAAAAGGACGAAAATCAAGGATAAGAAGAAGAGCAAGATCAAAGTTTTGGACTTTTCTCTCTCTCTCGTGTTAGGGTTTCTACAGTTACTGGACAAGACAAAATTCTGACGTTGCATCGAAGTTGTGAAGCTATATCTAGGTCGAAGCTGTGAAACTGCATTGAAGCTGTGGATCTACATCAAAGTTGTGAAGTTGCATCAAGGTTGAAGTTGCAAAGTTGAAACAAGGACGAAGCTGGGAAGCTGCATCAAGGTTGAAGTTGTGAAATTGCATTAAGGTCGGAGTTGTGGAAGCTTCTAGGTCAAAGTTGTAGAAATTGTTGTTGGGGATCGAAGTTATTGGAAGATCGAAGTTTGATGCTGGTAGGTGTCATTATCAAGAAGGAAGGTTGACTTGGTCTTGGAGGGGTCTTGGTCAAGGGTCATAGGTCTCGGTATTCATCATTTGAAGTTTTATAAGAATAGAAGAGTTCTTGTGGGTTTTCCTCTCAAAAGGAGAGGTTTTGGCCCTGGTTGATAGCCTATATTTTGTGTCCTCTTGTCTCATTGTTATTTATTGTTTGGTAGTTGTTCTCTGCAACTTGTTGGCTCTTGGAAAAATTTTGTCCTCTTAGCACCAACTGTTGATTTTTTTGGGTAGCATCGAATGTGCTCTAGCTCCAAAATTTTGTGGAGGGCTAGAACACATGAGATCTACAAGACCCAGAAATCGTTTGGAGAAATTCCACCTAAAATGAATGTTATTCAAATAATTAATGATTTTTCATGGAGATCTAAAGTGAATTAATATAAATGTGGGTGAAAAGCTTCTAGGTGACGAGGATCAAGTTTGTTTTAATCTTAGTCGTTGATTAAATATTAGATCACGACCGTTGATTTCTCAACATGAAAAGTATAAAGGAAGGCTTGAGGGTCAGTTGGAGAACACACACATTGGGTGAATCTGGAGATAGACTTCTTCTGACGGAGCAGTGGTTGGATGAAGATAAGATCTGAGTGATTCAACAGCAGTGAGAGACAGAAGCAGTTATTGGTCGGAGGACCAATAGTACATAGCAGAGAGGTAGCAGAGACGGCAAAGGAAGCAACCCAACCACCAAGAGAGGTGACATGGTCCCTAGAAGGGGTGATGCAGGCCCATGCAGGGCTCACGTAGGGACTGCGCAGAGGTTCCAAGGGATAGTCCATATTTTGATGGAGATCATGGTTTTGAGTCGAGAGGGATGAAACTCAATTTTCTGAGAGGTAGATCGATTCAGAGAAGAGGCGACACAGTTATCAACCATCCCCATGCAGGCCTATGCATCTACTATGCAGAGGCAGCGTAGAGAGAGCTGGGGTTTCGCTAGTTTCGATCTGGATTAGCCAGGACTTGCAGTGTGAAGTAAAACTCACTATTTTATCTGTCTGCCATGAATTCTCTATAATGGATAGCCAACAAGGCATCCAGAGATTGTACTCAAAAAATTGTTCTTAATAATAAAAACCCTCAGATCTGTTGCACTGGTTTTCCCGCATTGGGTTTTTTCATGGACGTTATTCCAAAAATAAGTGTGTCCTTTGTGTGATTGTCTCATCTTATTTTTCAGTACTTGATCTGTATATGTGTGTAGGATGCAGTGTATTTGCATTAATATTTACCGAATAATTCTGTAAATAAACTTGTTAATTGAAGAACACAAGTAGGAAATGCAAATCAGTTAACTGCAGTAGGATTTCTGTTGGATAGATTCGGAAATTTTCACATGGTATCAGAGTGATTGCAGATCAAGGAGGATTGAAGCCATCCGAAAGGACAAAAAAAAAATATGTTGCTGGAAAGTAGTTGTCCTGAGAGATAGTGCAGTTATGAACCAGAGAGGCAGAAGGAGGGTGATGCAGTTACCTGGGAAGGCTCATGCAGAGCCTGCATCAGCCTACTAGGGTGACGATGTAGCTGCAGAAGGAAGCGCAGTGGTTGTTGGGTCAGCGTAGAGTCTATTGAGTCTCATTTTTCCGATTGTCGTGGTTGGAGGTGCAATGCATATTTTTATCTGAAGTTGTTGGTGGGACGTTGATTCTGTTGGTGTAGAACAATGTCTAGTGGGGAAGAAGAAAAGTAGAGTGAATTAGTTCCTCAAAAGATTCTTGCTGAGAAATCTAGATCCAGTGCTGAGCAGCAACAAAGAGATATCAGAGAGGAGTGGTTCGACAATTGTTGGCAGAAGGATTTCTGTGAAGAAAATCAAGATTCAGAGGGAGCTTATTCCTTAGAGGATTTCTACCGCCAAAGAAATCCACATCCAGGTTTTGCTGGGGCAGTAGTGAAAGAGGGAGAAAGGAGCTTGTTCGACATTTAGTTGAGCAGAGATGGCCGCAAGTGGACTGAGGGATCATGACAGGTTGGATGGAGCATCCAACTTTGTCATATGGAAGGCCAGGATCCTAACAGTTTTGGATGAACATCGCATCAAGGATCATGCCTTATACACGATTGTTGTTCTGGTAGATGTTGACCCTCTCAAGAAGTACGAGGAGGCTCAAGCGAAAGCGAAGCGCATGATCATGGACGGAGTCAAGGATCATGTGATCCCACACATTGTTGAGAAGAACACAACAACGGAAATGTGGGTGGGCTTTGTCAGGCCAAGAGGTAACTCTACAAAAATAGAATATGAATTTGATGGAGGGTGTGCATGAATTTATACATGGAGGTGAAACTATTGGGATTCATTTCCTAATGTCTCTAAGACTTCCTTATTTCTTAATTTACACTATTATACAATTTCACCCAATCCCTTAGGATTGGGTGTCAACATTCCCCCCCTTAATCTGAAGGGATGTTGGTGAGTCCAAGCATCGTTCTGAATTTTTCAAACTTTTCTCTTCCAAGCACTTTGGTGAAGATGTCTGCAATCTGTTCATTTGTGGAACAATGACGTAGATGGATAGTTTTGGCCTCAACATGATGTCGAATCAGATGGTATTTTGTATTGATGTGCTTCATTCGATCATGGAACTTTGGGTTCTTGGCCAACTTTATTACAGAAGTGTTGTTGATCATGAGTGGATTTGAATGCATTTGTTTCAACTGCAAATATTCTAGGATTTTCCTTAACCACACAATTTCCTTTGTTGCTTCAGCTGCTGCCACATATTCTGCCTCAGTTGTGGAATCTATTGGAACTGACTGCTTGCGTGATCTCCAGGAGATAGCTCCTGATCCAAGACTCATGATATAACCTGAAGTAGATACCCCAATTTCTTTGTCCCCATCAAAGTCTGAATCAAAGTATTCGATCAAGCTGAAGTCGCCCACCTGTGTATATTTGAGTCCAAAGCCTTGAGTCCCCTTCAAGTACTTTAGAACTCTTTTTGCAGCAGACCAATGTCCTTCACAAGGTTTTTGCATAAAATTGGAGAGGATTTCAACAACAAATGAGATGTTTGGTCTGATAGTAGTCAGGTAGATGAGACTTCCTACAAGTTGTCTATACTTCGTTGCATCCTCGAATTCCTTCCCTTCAATGGATGTGAGCTTCAAGTTTTGTTCCATTGGAGTGATCAAAGGTTTGCATTCATCCATGCCAAACTTGTTCAAAAGATCTCCAATGTACTTCCTTTGAGAAAGGAATATAAATTTTGGATGTTGAGTTACTTCAATACCAAGATAGTAGTGAACATAGTCCAAATCAGTCATTTCAAAACCTTTCTTCAATTCTTTCTTTATGGATGCAATATAACTCTCATTGTTCCCTGACATCAAAAGATCATCTACATATACCACAAGATATACAATTGTTTTCCCAACTTTCTTAACAAACGAAGTTGCATCATCAAGATAAAAATGTTTGAAGTTAAGTTTCAGAAGATGCTCAGTTAATTTCTCATACTAGGCTCGCGGTGCTTGCTTGAGGCCATACAAGGATTTTATAAGCTTGCATACTTTGTGTTCTTGGCCTTTCACAGCAAATCCTTCTGGATGGGACATAAAAACCTTCTCCTTTAAATCTCCATTCAAAAAGGCGGTTTTACATCCATCTCATGGACTTTCCAACCCTTCTGAGCTGCTAGGGAAAAGAGTGTCCAGATGGTAGCCCATTTTATTGTGGGGGAAAAAGTTTCCTCATAATCGACCCCTTATTTCTGTGCAAAACCTTTTTCCACAAGCCTGGGTTTGTTCTTGTCAAGTGAGCCATCTTCTTTGTACTTGTTCTTGTAGACCCACTTGCAGCCAATTGGGTTGGTTCCCAATGGAGGATCAACCAGCTTCCAAGTGCCATTCTTTATCAAGGCATCATACTCCTTATGCATCGCTTCATTCCATTCATCATGAAAAGCAACTTCCTTGAAGGAAGCCTGGTTCAAGATCTATAGACAAATTCAGTTCATAGTTATAAGCAATATACATATCAATAGGTGAATCAGAATTATCTATGTCACCTCCATTTTGTCTGGTGGAACTTCTTGTTCTTGTCTTTCCAACCTCATCGGGACGAACATTTTCTAGTGTCTTTGTCAGCCATTTTGGGGAACCTTTCTGAGAAGGCCCAGGTTGCTCATTTGACTGAGTTGGAATTGAATCAAGATTCAATCTCCTAATTCTGTCAATCACATCGTTTAAGGTGTCATCCGTGGTTGGTTCTTCATGTGGGGGAGAGAGTGCTTCGAAAGATGATTCCACAGATTGATTCAGTATAGGAATCCTCCCTTCAAGATGTGGAATCTAATTATCAAATTCTTGAAATGACTTTGCATGTGTGAATCTATCCAAGCGATCAAGTTTCCGTTCAACAACATTGTCAGTCTTGGATGGTTCAAGGAATATGACATCTCTGGATACTATAAACTTCTTATTGACTTCATCATGGAGACGATATCCTTTGGAGGTATTGGAATACCCCAAGAAGATACATTTTCGACTTCTAGCACCAAGTTTATTTCTTTGTACCTTAGGTATCAAAGCATAACAGGTGGAACCAAAGACCCTGAAATGCTTTACCGAAGGAATGTGGCCATGCCACATTTCATGAGGATTTTTGTTCCTGATTTTATTAGAAGGACACCTATTCTTTATGTACACAGCACATAGAACTACATCAGCCCAAAACATCAATTTTACATTCTTAAAAAACATCATGGAGATAACCATATTTAAAATTGTCCTGTTCATTATTTCAGCTATATCGTTTTGTTAGGGATTATAGGGCACAGTTGTTTGATGTTTGATCCCATGTTGGCGAAGATAGTTTTCAAATTCGTTTGAGGTGTATTCTTTTCCATTATCAGTGTACAAAGATCCAATCTGAGTTTGTGCATCATTTTCAATCCATGCATGAAAATTCTTGAATGTTTGAAAAGCATCAGATTTTTTCTTCAATAAGTAAACCCAACACATTCTGGTGTAATCATCAATAAATGTCATCATGTATTTATTTCCATTTGCAGAAGCAACAGGCATGGGGTCACATAAATCTGAATGAATAAGTTCAAGTTTTCTATGTGCTCTGGAATGTGAATCATGAAAGGATTGTTTGTTATGCTTTCCTAGAATACAAGCATCACATTGCTTAAGTTTCTTAGGAATTGTAGGCAATCCAGTAACACCATTTTTCTTCAGCAATCGAAGGCTCTCATAGTTTAAGTGTCAAAATCTAGCATGTCATAAAAGACTTGATGGGAATGTACCTTCATCATGATGATAACTGAATGCAAAGCTTTTTGCATGAGCAGAGGTACCTTGCAGCGTTAGGAGTCTTCCTTCTTCTATTCCCTCCATGACAAGGGAGCGATTTGATGCTTTTCTGACCTCAACCTTTCCATCAAACATGTGAATCGAATGTCCTTGCTAGCAGATGTGGACCAAGGACAACAAGTTTCTCCTCAACTCAGGGAGGTATAGAACCTCATGTAGAAGATGATCTGGAAAACCAAGCAACTTGAGCCTAATTGTGACAAGCTCTGATGGCTTGAGTTTAGATTTATCTGCGAAGTATACTGCTCCATCAACCTTGTCAAAAGTCATGTGACATGTTTCCCCTTAATCTTGCAACCAATCATTTCTTCAAGGAGTAAATGAAACTTCAAACATGTCTTCAGTTACTTCATTGTTACAATGTGCTACAACATAATGAGCGGATTCGGGTGATTTACCTTTGTCTCCGTCATGAGTTTTAACTTTTTCTTGATTTCTTTGTTGCTCAATTTTATCCCAAGGAAACTTACGTGTAGATGCATCATGTCAATATTTATTGCAGCGTATGCAATGAAGATCAGATTTTTCAGTTTGAGTTTGTTTGCCCGCCCCCCCTTCCTCTGAAATTCCTTCTTCCTCTTCCTCTTCGGCCACCTCTTCCTCTAAAATAATCTTGAGAATGATTCTTCTCTCTATGTGTGAAACATACAACCTCTTCAGAAGAAAAAGGGGTTGTCATCTTTCCAAAAGCCTTCTCTCTTTCTGCAAACTTTTTCTCAAGGGAATCAAAGGTTATCTTCATGAGGTTTCCACTTGCTTCCAATGACTTAAGGTAATGTGAGTAAGTGGGATACAATGCCTTAACATAAACTATGAGAGGTATGTCAACTTCTACACCAATATTCTTAATTTCATGCATGATAGATCTTACTTTTGATGCTAAAGAAAGAGGGTCATCATTTTTCAATTCAAGGCTGAACAACTTAATCGTTAATTGAACAATTTCAAGTTCTGAATGTGAGTCATAGAGTTCTTTTAATTTTCTCAAGGCTTCATAGGCATTTGAAAACGGTGTAATATGTGACTCTCCTCTTAATTTACAGAAGCTGCAATCAAGGCATAGGCCTTGCAATTCTTGTTTTCCCAAATGGCGATCTCCTTGTCTGAGGTGGGATTTGTTGGTGGATTGTCTCATTCTCCTTTACAAATTCCTCTCCACAACTCATTAAAAATGAGAGTGTGCTTGATTTTCCGAGACCATTCAGGATAGTTCTCATTGCCGGAGAGAACAACTCCCACAATAGATATGAGAGAATGCATTATGACTCTTGGGAAAAAAAAATTGCTGGAGGAAAAAAAAACTCAATTCTAGTGTAAAATGTACTTTGCTACAAAAAACTCAATTCTGGAGTGAAAATGCATTGTGCTGTAAAAAAAACCAGTTCTGGTGTTTTTTTTTTTTTTAGACCTGGGGGAGGTGGGGTAGGGGGAGGGGAACGGGAATCGGGAGGGGTTGCGGTGAGCGATAAGCGTGATGGTGAGGGGGAGAGGGAGAGTCTGCGCGAGGGGGGAGAGCGGTGAGGGGGAGAGTGGTGAGGGGGAGGGGGAGTGAGCGGGAGGGGGAGGGTCTATGGGAACGGGGAGAGTGGTGAGGGGTAGGGGGAGTGAGCGGGAGGGGGAGAGCAGTGAGGGGGGAGGGCGAGTGAGCGAGAATGAGGAGATGTGGGACTGCGAGAGAGTCAAGGGGAAGATGAGGGGGACGGGGGAGGGAGAAGTGAGGGGGACAGTGGAGTGACCAGGAGGGGCAGAGAGGTGAGGAGGGTGAGGGAGTGACGGGAACGGGGAGATGCAGGACTGTGGGAGAGTCAAGGGGAAGATGAGGGGGATGGGGGAGTGAGAGGTGACGGGAATAGGGAAACTGTGAGAGCGAGAGGTGATAGATGGAGCAGAGTGTGGGAGTGAGCGCGTAGAGCGATGGAGCGAAGTGTGGGAGTGAACGGGCAGAGAGATGGAGCAGAGTGTGGGAGAAAAATATAGCAAATCAGCAAGTAGCCTAGCTACAACAAAATACAGCAAATCAGCAAATTAGTAATTTTGGCAGGATTTTGGCAAAATGAAAGAGGTGACAATCTGCAAAAATTGCAGAGCCAATTTTGCAGAATGGAGGAGGGAGTTACAAGGGCACGGAAGCCAAAAATGAACTTGGCTCTAATACCATGTCCGACCAAGAGGTAACTCCACAAAAATAGAATATGAATTTGATGGAGGGTGTGCATGAATTTATACATGGAGGTGAGTTTGTTGGGATTCATTTCCCAATGTCTCTTAGATTTCCTTATTTCCTAATTTGCACTATTATACAATTTCACCCAATCCCTTAGGATTAGGTGTCAACAGCCTTGACCACTTTGTACGAGGGATCTTCCGTTTAGAGGAATATGTTGCTTGAGAATCAGCTGATATTATTTCATATGCAGAAGGGAGAAGAGATCGATCCCTCCCTTATCAGATTGCAAGGGATCCGAGATCAACTAGCTTCCGTAGGGGATACACCAGAGCTTGGATTTATGGTCAAGGCTACCTTGAATGCAGTCACTGAAGACTGGGAAACCTTTTTCCAAAGCATTTTGGGCATGGCTACTCTTCCTAACTGGGAGGAGATGTGGGCAGCTCTTCAACAAGAAGAGATCAGAAGGTGGACCAAGGCGGGAAGCAGCGGTAAAGGGATCAAATTCAAGAAGGAGGAAGAGGAAGATGTGGCTCTTGCATTAAAGGGACAACAAGGGAAGCATAGAAGGAATAAAAAGGACCTCTCGAAGGTCAGATGCTTCAGATGTGGAGAAATGGGACATTTCGCCACGCAGTCCCGTCTAAAGAAGGGAAAAGAAGAGAAGTCTGACTTGAACGCTGCTCCAACTCTGGTTGATGAGGAGGATGACGATGGATGTGCCATGAGTTCTCATACACCTAATAAGTGGGGTGATATGGAGCTATAGATTGGAGTTATAGAAAGGGGAAAGATCCTTGAGGTGCCAAAAATCTTGGATCACATACGGCTACGGGAGCCCTTAATGACAGTAGCAGAATCACGGGAGTCAATTGGTGCAAGGGATGATGGAGGGAAAGTGGTAGAGCTATAGCACCAAAGTTTGAAGCAATGCAGAGCAGAGGCAGCAGCAGCAGCACAGTGCACAGTGGTGCAAAATAGTGTAGAGCAGCGGCAATGCAGTAGCATTAGAGGGTTGGCGCAGATTAGCAGCAGATGAAGCTTCAGCATCGAGGTGAATCCAAACTTACTAGTATGTCAAGATTTGGGATGTCTTTCAGTTGCTTAACTCTCAGCAACTGAGTTGCAGTGCAGAAGTTAGCAGTGGTAGTGTTATGGGCAGCATGATGCGGAATTTTGAGAGGGAGTTGCAGTAAAGATGCAGCAGTGATAGTGGCAGAACCATGGGCAGCAGTACAGATTGCAGCAGCGCAGTGGATGAGGGGCATTAGGTCAAGCATCAGCAGTGCAGAGGACCGATGTCGTGAATCAGGGTGATGCTTTTGGTGAGAAGTGTTGCTAGAGCACATTTCTCGCTAAGAGGGAGTGTTCATTTTTTTGGGTAGCATCGGATATGCTCTAGATCCGAAATTTTTTGGAGGGGCTAGACCACATGAGATCTCCAAGACCCAGAAATCGTTTGGAGAAATTTCGCTTGGAATGAAGGTTATTCAAATAATTAATTATTTTTAATGGGGCCTAAGTTAAAACTTACGAAATTAAAATAGTTAAAGTGAATTAATATAAATGTGGGTGAGAAGCTTCTAAGTGACAAGGATCAAGTATGTTTTAATCTTAGTCAATGATCAAAGATTAGATCACGGTCGTTGATTTCCCAACAGGAAAAGTATAAAGGAAGTCTTGAGGGTCAGTTGGAGAACACACGCATTGGGTGAATCTGGAGATCGAATTATTTTGACGAAGCAGTGCTCGAACGAAGATAAAATCTGAGTGATTCAGCCGCAGTGAGGGGCAGAAGAAATTATTGGTCGGAGGACTAAGAGTGCACAGTAGAGAGGCAGCAAAGACAACATAGGAAGCAACACAGCCACCAAGAGAGGTGACGCAGTCCCCAGAAGGGGTGACGCAGGCCCATGCAAGGCTCACGCAAGGATTGCGCAGTGGTTCCAAGGGATAGTCCGTATTTTGCTGGAGATTGGGGTTTTTGAGATGGCAAGGCTAAAACTCAATTTTCCGAGAGGCAGATCGATTCAGAGAAGAGGTGAGGTAGTCATCAGCCATCCCCACGCAGGCCTACGCATCTACTGCGCAGAGGGAGCTGAGCTTTCTCCAGTTCGTATTTAGATCATTCGGGACTTGCAGTGTGAGGTAAAACTCACTATTTTATCTGTCTACTGTGAATTCTCTGTACTGGATAGCCAAAGGGGCATCTAGAGATTTCTCTCAGAAAATTGTTGCTTAGTAATAAAAACCCTCAGATCTGTTGCATCGGTTTTCCCGTATTGGGTTTTTTCGAGGACATTAGTCAAAATATAAGTGTGTCCTTTGTATGGTTGTCTCATCTTATTTTTCAGTACTTGATTTGTATATGTGTGTAGGTTGCAGTTTATTTGCATTAATATTTACCGAATAATTTTGTAAATAAACTTGTTAATTGAAGCACACAAGCAGGAAATGCAAATCAGTTAACTGCAGTAGGATTTTTGTTGGTTTAGATTCAAAAATTTTCACACCAGCAACTTGACCTTGCTAATGGGTGATAGCAAACTCAGATTTTGGGTCTGCTTATGGTGAGTGCTTGACCCTTGGTAGAAATCAAATTCAGCCTTGGTCCTCGAAGGTATTCAAGTCTCTTTTAAAAAGGTTCACACGACCTTCTGAAAAACATGAAATTTCCCTCCTGCAAACAATTAACTTTTGGCTCTTGATGCTGAAATTTCCCTACAATAAAAAACAATTAGATATTGAAGATAATCCACTAGAAATAATCCAAATAAGGTGGAAAATAATGTCCACTGATGAAGGAGAAATAATATCTAGGGTGGCAAGAGCGATCCACCGAAACTAGGGTGAGGATTTCACTTGAAACCTTTGATCTGAAACTTGCTTGAGTTTCTCTTCAATAACATTGAGAGATGATTAGACATAATAATTATCAAATGATCGATAACGTCCTTTTATGAGTTCTCCCCAAACTTCTAGACTCCTTTTTAATATTATTTTATTGGTGGGGGCCACTCTCCACTAAGTGACATTTTGTCGCTATTTTTAAGAAAATAATATTTTTCGTATTTTTCTAATAAAATCATATTTACCACCAAAATAATATTTTCCTCCCTTTTTCTAATAAAAAAATATTTTCCCCTTTTATTAATATCATCAAAATTGGGAAAACTCCTTAGTAACTTCCGCACTCACAAAATCAGGGACATTACAGTTCTCCCCCAAAAAATTATTTGTCCTCAAGCAATATCACCATATGTTGCTAGTCCACAAGTTGGTCCAACTAAATGCAAGGGTCACAAATGTTCCATTGAACCACTCCATGTCATTGTGCCACCTCACATGAATAAATCCCATTCAACTCCTTGGAAAGTTGATCTACCTGCAAATCAACTATATGCACCTCAACAGTGAATTCCTTAAGGTATTGTCCTCCTTGTCCACTTGAACTAACCGTGACCTCCTTCTGCTAATAACACTGCCAAGCTAACGAGGCCCTCCATAATATTAGTGAGCCACCTAGAATTGAAATGTTCTCCATGAAACTAAGGTCCATTAGAAGATCTGAGTGGTCTCCCCCTATGCATCTCATCGCTACTAGTAGTTGAGATTCCAAGCCTCATAAAGTTGAGGTCCCATGCTAATCTAAAAAAAGAAACCACCATGTTGTCGTTGTGCCACTATGATTATAACCGATAGCCCATTTTGCTCACATAGAATCCTCCTCTCCTAGAACCTTATGGAAAAATATTTGTAAGGGTCAAAAATAGGCTTCCAAGGCATCTCCACAATGTTGAATCCTACCAATCCATGGCTAGTCTCGATCCTGAGTAATAAGAAGGAAAACCTACCTCGTGATACAGTGAACCCCTCATCAATCCCCCATGTGCCAGCCCAAGAATGAACTAGATCACCCGCTATCATAATTCTACTCCCCAAGAAGTAGAGTGACCCATAAATCAACCTGATCCCTAGATCCATTATCCAAATCGAGAGGTCACAACTCCCAATGCCGACGAGTTTCTATTGTGTAGTACGGAGAGCTATTGGAAACCATTTATGCCTCATATTTGATCCATGTATGCAACCAATAGATAATTGCCACGCACCTATAATTAGTTGGGGGCATACTAAACCTCCCCGCTCCTTCCAAATAGCGTAGATAAATATGCTATCTTGTCTCCTGACGATGCCCCCTAATACTAAATGGAGTCTAAATACCCTCCCATAAGCAAGGTCTATCACGCTCTATACATGCTCATGTAATATCTCTAAATGTCCTGCCAAAAGTGTCTCATTCTTCTCCCTAAGTGTAGCCTCAAGGATGGAATGTATACCACCTCTATTGAAGATCATTTCATCCCCCAACCTATGGCTTCCAATTCATGCACGGACTCTGTTCCTCCACTGGAGAATCACTATCATATTCCTGATGCACGAAATCTCAAACTGCAGTCTTAAGAAAATCTCCCAAGTCCTACAACCCATAATGTGAGCACCCATCAGATACACCAAAGCTCCTTTGGATGGTACACGATGCCAGAGAGTGATATGTGAAATTTTCAATCTGAAAAGTCTACAGTTGCAATGATAGATTTATTCCTCCTACTTATTATTTCAATAAGTTATTTATAGAAATCTATCGGTAAATATCGAAACAAATACTATTGCAACATTCACAAACATATATGCAGAGAAGTAAATAGAAAAGGACATAAGCACAAGAATCAATCACATGTACACAGTTATTTTTGGACAATTGTCCCAAGAAAAATCAAATGCGGGAAAACCGGTGCCGCAGATGAGGGTTTTATTAAATTCTTCAGCAAATGATTTCTTTAAAAGGAATATAGTGGCAGATAAAATCTGAAACACCTGAAACGGAATTCTCGGCTCCTCCTGACAAACCCCTGACACCTTGATCAGCCTCTGCTTCTCTCAGTGATTGTCTGCATGTTTCTCTGCGCAGTCCCTGCGTTGGACTACGTAAGTTTACGCAGGCTCTGCGTGGGTCCACTGCGCTGCAGCCCTATGCTGTCTCTTGTGACCCATTGCATCCCTCTGTCCCTGGCTCAATCATTTTTTACTCCCTCCTCCTTCTGCTTCTGCAACTCTTCGCCCTACAACTCTCCCACTGAGATCAAATTCTCTTACTTCAGAATTGATCTCCTTCGGGTACTGAGTGTATGCTCAGCTTGTTTTCCAAATGACCTTCAAGCCCTCTTTTATAATCTTCTTGTTAATGGATCAATGGCCCAGATTAGCAGTCTAATCAATGGCTAAGATTAAAACTTGACTTGATCTTTGTTTTCTAGAAGATTCACACTATGGCTTATTAATACCATTTAATTATTTCATTTCCCTAAGTTTAGACTTAGGGTCTTCATTAAAATAATTAATTATTTTAATAAGTCATGAACCGAGTGGAATTTCCACAAACAGTTTATGGGTTCTTTGAAATACTGATGTTTAAGCCTTCTTACAAAGTTTGAGACTTGGAACACTACCTGATTCTACAAAAATTAACACTCCCTCTTAGTGAGGAAGGTGTTCCAACAATATGCATGTTGCATGCTGCTCTGATTTTGAAGCACCCTATGCGCTGCTCATCTCTGGACGCTGCCCCTCATCTGCTGCGTTGTTGCCCTTCGTATTGTTTCCCTTGACACTGCCACTGTCACTGCTGCATTTGCACTAAAACTGCCTCTGAATCCTGATCCTATCCACTCCTATTACTAGAATGGATTCTTGATCATTCCCATATTCTCTCTGAAGTATACAAACTTAGTCTTCCCCAGAGCTTTTGTGAGAATGTCTGCCACTTGTTCTCCTGTTGGAGTGTACTGCAACTGAGCAGCTCCACATCATACAAAGTCCCTGATGAAGTGACACCTGATGTCAATGTGCTTTGACCAATCATGAAACACAGGATTTTCAGAGAGCTTGATGCAACTCTGATTATCCCATAAGATACTGGTCGCTTCCATTTTCTCCTTTAGTAGGTTCACAAGCAGTTTTCGAAGCCATATGGCCTCACACGAATTTGTTCTAATTTCCATATATTTTGCCTCTGTTGAGCTCAATGCCACAGACTTCTATTTCATGCTGCACCAAGAAGTCATTCCTGATCCTAGACTGAAACAATACCCGATAGTACTCTTCTGATCTACTGAACTCCCAGCGCAATATGCGTTGGTGAACCCACTCAATCTGACATCACTGCTACGGGTGTACTTCAATCCAATCTCGATTGTTCCTTGAAGGTACCTGAGAACATGCTTGGATGTTGCCCAATGAGCCCTCTTTGGTTCTACCATGAACTGACTTAGGGTATTTACAGCATAACAGATGTTTGGTTGTGTGTTTACCAGATACATCAACGATCCTATGAGTTGCCTATACAACGTAGGATCAGCCTCATCATCTTCGAACGTGTCGATTTTCTTCCAATTGGTGATCATTGGAGTCATCATGGGTCTACAATCCTCCATCTGAAATCTCTTCAGAATCTCTATAGTATATCTTCCTTGACCAAGAAAGATCTCCCCCTTTCGTTGTCAAACTTCCAACCCTAGAAAATAGTGCATCCGCCCTAGATCCTTCATGTCAAATTCCTCAGCCAAATTCTTCTTCCATTCTGTGGTGAGTCTCAATGATCCTATCAAGAATAGATCATCTACATATAAAACCATTATCAGAGGCTCCCTCCCTACCCTTAGATAGTAGAGATTGGGATCTGCGTCACTCTTAACGAATCCCATTTTCTGCAAGTAGGTGTCAATTCGACCATACCAGGGTCTAGGAGCTTTCTTTAGTCCATACAATGTTTTCTTTAGTCTGCACACATGCGTCTTCTGATCATGCATCTCGAAGCCTTCTGGTTGTTCTATATACACCTCTTCCTCTATCACCCCATTCAGGAATGTCGTATTGACATCCATCTGGTGAATCTCCCATCCCATATATGTAGCAACGGATATCACGGATCTAATAGAGGTGTATCTGGATACTGGGGCGAAGGTTTCTTCATAGTTGATCCCTTCCTTCTGAGCATACCCCTTAGTCAGAAACCTAGCTTTAAATTTCTCGATACTACCATCTGCAGCATACTTGACCTTGTAGATCCACCTTGATCCTACAACTGATCTCTCATGAGGTTTGGGGACCAATTCCCAGACATCATTCGTCATGATGGAACTGTACTCTTCCACCATTGCATCTAGCCACACCTAGTGTTGAGCAGCTTCCCAAAAACTGGAAGGTTCTCCGACTTGAGCAACCAAGGCATGATACCTCTCAGGTTGCTTACGCTGTCTCTTCTCATTTTGGGGAACTCTGACAAAGTCTTTTGCATCTTTTAGAATTTGTCGTAGCTCCCTGCTCGTTCTTCCACTGGTGGTGAGCATATTTACCGACTCTCCTTCTTGCAAATCCTTGAAAGACACATCCCTTGGATCCCCATGCCTTGGAGAGGTAACTGAATTCTCTGCAGCTGTTTGTTGAGGCTGAACCAACATATCCTCCTCAGACTACGTAGCAAAAGGCAACTCACGGGACCTTTTAAAGGCCTTCTCCTTCATGAATTTCACATCCCTCCGCACTACGAGTTTCCTGCTCTCAGGAATGTAGATGCGATATGCCTTTGCATTCTCACTGTATCCTAGCAGATACCCCTTTTCCGCAGTCATTTCCAACTTCTTCCTCTTCTCACTGGGAACATGGCAGTAAGTTATAATGTCGAAGATCCTAAAGTGACTCACTTCAGGCTTGCTGCCAGTGAAGACACTTTCCGACGTGATATTTCCCAATGCAGCATGAGGAGTCATGTTCTGAACATAGATAGTTGTATTACAAGCTTCAGCCCACAAAAATTTGGGCATGTCTTGGTCATACAACATCGCCCTTGTCGCTTCGACAATAGTCCTGTTTCCTTTCTTCCACACAATTCTACTCCGGATTGTATGGAGTTGTCCACTATTTTCTGATACCTTCCCTTGCACAGAACCGAGTGAATTCCTTATCTATGTATTCACCACCATTGTCTGAACACGGCACCTTAATCTACTTTCCTGTCAGATTTTCTACCAGAGCTTAAAACTCTTTAAATCAACTGAAGACTTCGTCCTTGGTCTTCAAAAAGTAGATCCAGGTTTTTCTGGAATGGTCATCAATGAAGGCGACGAAGTACTCGACACCACTAAGATCTCTAGTGGACATAGGTCCACAGATATCTGAGTGTATAAAATCCAATACACCCTTGGCCCTATTGTTGCTTCTTTGATTCACTTCCTTGGCATATTTTCCCCGGATATGCACCCTTTGCAGACACCGTCTCGTTTAGTGCTTAGTTCTAGAATTCTGGTGACAGTCTTCTAGAGAATTTTTAATGCCCCGTGATACAAATGCCCCATTCTTTTGTGCCATAGCTCATTCAGGTTTGTTTCATCAGTGCTACCAACCAGTGCCATTGGAGAATCAAGTTGCAAATTGTAGAGTTTGTTGCTTCTTACCACGATCGGTGCCTTCTTCTTCCAACTGGGGTGTTTGACGTAGACCCTATTGCCAATAAATTAAACTTCATAATCTCGGTTTTGAAGTTGAGACTTTGAGATAAAGTTCATCTCCAACCCGAGCACATGCAGTACATTAGTGGCCCGGATATTATTTCCAGCCTCGGTCTGAAATACTACTGTACCTCTCCCAATAGGGGTAGATTTTGCTTTATTACCCATGGTTATTTTAAAATTCATTTGATCCTCTCGATAGTTGGAAAAAAATTCCCGTACTTCTGTCATGTGAGTAGAAGCTCCACTGTCAATGTACCAAACATCAGAAGAATCATTGCTTGATATGCAGGCAAATTATTCTTCAAGTCTAGATGCCAGAACAGAAACATCTTGATCCATCTATTCTATCATGCTTCTTTCCCTCTCTAGAGAACTGTGTGAACCCTTCTGAGCTTCTGCTGCAATGTAAGACTTATGTCCACTAGTCGATTCTCCATTCTTGTTACTCATCTCTGGCTCTGATACCATGTGAAATTTTTAATCTGAAAAGTCTAAAGTTGCAGTGATATATTTATTCCTCCTACTTATTATTTCAATAAGTTATTTATAGAAATATATAGGTAAATATCGAAACAAATACTACTGCAACATTCACAAACGTATATGCAGAGAAGTAAACAACAAAGGACATAAGCACAAGAATCAATCACATGTACACAGTTATTTTTGGAAAATTGTCCCTGGAAAAACCCAATGCGGGAAAACCGGTGCAGCAGATGAGGGTCTTATTAAATTCTTCAGCAAATGATTTCTTTACAAGGAATATACTGGTAGATAAAATATGAAACACCTGAGACAGAATTCTCGGCTCCTCCCATCAAACCCCTGACACCCTGATCAGCCTCTACTTCTCTTTGTGCCTGTCTGCGTGTTTCTTTGTGCAGTCCCTGCGCTGGACTACATAAGTCTGCATAGGCTTTGTGTGGGTTCACTGTGCTACAACCCTGTGTTTCATTTTGTGACCCACTGCGTCCCTCTATCCCTGACCTCAATCACTACTAACTCCCTCCTCCTTTTGCTTCTGTGACTCTCCCACTGAGATCGAATTCTTTTACTTCAGAATTGATCTCCTTCGGGTACTGAGTGTATGTCCGGCTTGTTTTCCAAATGACCCACAAGACCTCTTTTATAATCTTCTCGTTGATGAATCAACGACCCATATTAGAAATCTAATCAATGGCTAAGATTTGTTGGAACACCTAATCCTACATGGGTAGGTGTGGAATATGAAAAGTCACAATGGAGTCCAAGTGACCTTGGAATGTGAAACCAAGAGTCACACCATTGTACTATAAATGTACATCTTTGTATAATGGAAAATAAGAAAGCCTCACGCTTATCCTTCATTGTGTGTTGTTTCTCTTGTGTGTGTTCATCTTCTCATACACCATGTGTGTGCTTCAACATGGTGTTTAACATAGTATCAGAGCGGGCGATTGCTGGCCCTGCTTCAAATTGAATGAGCCATTTGTGTTTATGGCCTGTGCATATCTGCATTTTTGCAGCATTTAGAGAGTTTTTGCAGCAGTGTTTTTGCCGCCATTCAGAGGTGTTTTGAAGAGGCTTTCTGCAGCATTCAGAAATCTGCTTTGGAGAAGGAGCAGCATTCAGAAAATTGGCAGCATTCAGTCATTGGCTTTGAAGAAATTGGTTTGGAGACGCAGCCTTGTGCATCTGAAGGTTTTCTAAATTCTGATCTTTTCTCTGCAATTTCTGCTCATTAAAATCTGCATCATTTTGAAAGAGCTGAAAATTGTTTAAAGTTGATTTCTGAAGAGGTTTCTGGTTTTAATGAGAAAAAATTTCTGAGTTTTTCATTCGAAGATTCCTGCAAAATTTTGGATTTTTACTGCTATAAGTTCCAGAAAAACTCTGCTCTATATTTGAAAGAAGAAAGTATTTTCTGCTGCTATATGGCCCTCTACAATTTCTTGAAGGAAATGCTGGGTTTTTGAAGTGAAAATTTCTGAGTTTCTGGACTGTGTTTCTCTGCTGCTGGAAAAATCATTTTTGCAAGTCTACATGTTCCTGCAATTTATTTCGTTGTGTATTTAGAAAAATCTGCTGCTGTTTTTAAGTGGAATTCCTGCTCTACTCTATTGTTTTAAATTTTTTTAAAAAATAAAAATAATAAAATAAAAAAAATAAAAAAAATTAAATTCTGCACAATTCCAGGCCTTTCGGCCCCCCTGCTCTCATACAAACCCATTTTCAAACCCCACGCCTCTCCTAACCCAGCTCTCCCATTCTTCAAACTCTGCGCTCTACCATACGCTCTCCCCATACGCAGCCGCTCCTCTCTGCATGATAAACTTCGCCCTCAATTTAACTCCCTCACACCCTACCACTCCAGTTCTGCACGGCCTTTCGGCCCTCTCATCCCAAACCCCTCTCACCCTACGCCCATTCCTCCCCAACTCAACACACATTCCCATACGCCTTACACCCGTCCCACCCCCTCGCTACATTGCTCTCCTTGGCCGCCCCTCCTCACATCTCCCTCACAGCCTTTCGGCCTTCCCCACGTCCCTAACCCTTTCACCTTCGACCCTCCCTCACTTACCTTCCCCCTCACATATCTCTCATCCGCTCATATTATATTAAATACCTCCCCATTATATTAATACCTCCCCCCTCATATTTTATTAAAAAGCTCTTTACCCATATAATTAATGCCCCTTCTCCATTTTTAGTACCATCCCCCTCCTCCATATTTTAATACCCCCTCTCCTTTTTAATTCGTTCCCACCTCTTTATTTAATTAGTTTCCTCCCATTTAAAGTTAATCCACTCTCTTTTTTAAATTCATTTTCACTTTAATTTTTTATTAATATAAAAAACAAAAAAAAGAAAGAGGAAGGTTTCCATTTCCATATTAATTAATTCCTATTTTAATTCCCCTCTTTTCACATTCTTTTAAATAAGCCCCCTCCCACACCATTAAAATTTCCCTTCCCATTTAAATTTTTTCCATTATTCCATTTTTTTTTTTAATTAATTAAAAAAAGAAAAAAAAAGAAGAAGAAAAAAACAGCAGAGAGAGAGAAGATTTGAACAGCAGAAAAAAGAGGAATGACATATGAGCAGAATTGAAGAAATGACATGGACTATACATATAGAAGAAGAAAGTGAAATTTGACATTTTATGATTTGTGACATAAGGGTGATTTTTTTGAAGAAATTGACATTTGAAGACAAGTTTGGCATCATTGAAAACAACTTTTTGAAGGAAAATTCAGCTGCCTTAAAGGCCTCTTGCATAGTGTTTTCAGTTGCACATATTTTGCAGAGATATTGACATTGTATTGATATTGCTTCTTCATTCATAATCAGTATTTGAGTTGTTGATTGCCCTCCATCATTTGAGGAGCACACCTTGTACTTTGAGAATTCCTTGGAGTCATTTGTATTTGTTGCATCACATTGTAAACGGGTGCATTTTCGGTTGAAGCCGACACCCTTTCATTTTTGAGCCTAAGTTGTTGAAATGGCCAAAATCAATGAGGCATTAGTGTTGTTGAATGACCTCATTCATTCAAATGTTGATGATATGATAAAAATGAGCAAGGATGCTCTATGTAACATTCAGAGTTGTTTGCTAGATGCACAAGAGAAGATTGAGTTTTTACAGTTGGAATCTCAGCTCCAACAAGAAGAACTTCAGCAAAAGAGTCACCATTCTGAACCTGTTTCTGTTCAGAACATTGTGAAGGACTCTCATCAGAAGAAAGAAGACAAAGTTTCAGTTGATTCACATTCAGTTCCTTGTACTAGAGCAGATGTACATGCAGATGCAGCAGTTCAACCTGCACTTCTCAAGCCCATCATCAGACCTTGGGAAGAGCTTGTCCACAACAAGCACCGAACTGGTCTTGGATATGACAAGGATGTGTCCTTTCATATTCCAGACTACACCAAGCCCATTATATTTCAGAGTGCTGGATTCTTGTATGACAGTTCACCTGCAGCTGTTCCAGATCCTGTTCCACTTCCACAACAGATTGAGAAATGCCAACACTGTGATCGAGTTGGCCATATGAAATATCATTGTTTTGATCTTCATCCATGCAAGCACTGTGGTCGGCACACTCATTGTTCAGATAGATGCTTCAGACACAAGCCTCCTGCAAGAACCAAGATTCATCTTGGATGGATCGCTTCTTGGCAATGGGCATCAGCAGCCAAGAAGATGTTTACGACACATGTTAGAACTTGTTCATGGATATTGAGCAAACTTGCAGTTGAGTTTTCACCATCATCTCACCTTGTCCCTAATAGGGGGGAAAATGGTGGTCATGTACAAGCTTCGACGACAGATCAAGCGAGCCTGAGCCACAATCTCTCATTCCATGTTCAGAGTTGTAGCCAGCAGTTCAAGCGAGCCTGAGCCACAATTCTTCATTCCGGATTCAGAGATGTAGCCAGAGACACGGATGCCCATGAGCATGCCTTCGGTTGGTGGACAACCTTAAACCATCATCTTTGGTTGGTGGATAACCTAAAACCATCACAGGTAGTAGATCTCCCTTCTTTTAGGTCGAAGGTCTCCCTTTCATATATGAGGAACACTTCCTCTAGCAGAAGCCTTCAGCTTCTTGCCAGCTTTGGTTGAGTTCCAGGAAATGCTTCAAGCATTCCAGAGTTGTTGGTAATCCTAAAACCATCACAGGTAGTAGACCTCCCTTCTTTTAGGTTGAAGGTCTCCCTTTTTATATGAGGGACAATTCCTCTAGCAGAAGCCTTCAGCTTCTTGCCAATTTTGGAAGAGTTCCGGGAACTGCAACAAGTTTTGCGTTCCAGTGTTTGTGGTCATCCTAAAACCACCTCTTTTTTCCAACATTTCAGAGAGTTGATTCAGCCCAAGTGCTGCCATGCATACTTTGCAGATTTGTATTACAACTCTTTTCTTGGACTCACACATACCCCTTCGGATTAAGGGGGGATGTTGGAACACCTCATCCTACATGGGTAGGTGTGGAATATGAAAAGTCACAATGGAGTCCAAGTGACCTTGGAATGTGAAACCAAGAGTCACACCATTGTACTATAAATGTACATCTTTGTATAATGGAAAATAAGAAAGCCTCACGCTTATCCTTCATTGTGTGTTGTTTCTCTTATGTGTGCTCATCTTCTCATACACCATGTGTGTGCTTCAACATGGTGTTTAACAAGATTAAAACTTGACTTGATCTTTATTTTCTATAAGATTCACACTTTGGCTTATTAATACCCTTTAATTATTTCATTTCCCTGAGTTTAGACTTAGGGTCTTCATTAAAATAATTAGTTATTTTAATAAGTCATGAATCGAGTGGAATTTCCACAAATGGTTTATGGGTTCTTTGGAACACTGATGTCTAAGCCTTCTTACAAAGTTTGAGACTTGTAACACTATCCGATGCTACAAAATTCAACATGATATATGTGTTGGCTCTAATGGGTATGTCCAAGAACCCATATGGACGCTCACGGACAGCGCTGTGACTGACCTGCTCTCCAAACTTGGGTAGGCCCACTCCAATTGTATGCTTGACATCATCATTAAGAAATTTCCCTACTAGTAGCACTCCCATAGTCTATCGTGTAGCCTTGTACACTACTCCACACCACCATTCACCTTTGTGCTCCTCTGCATACCATTGCTCATCGTTTCTTATCCCTATGCACCATTGGATGTGATGTTCCAAGACTGAGTCAATATGCATCTGCCTGCATCCTATATGTATCATTGTGTCCACCATATCACTACCACAGCCCCTGATGTGTGAACCTTCCCTCTTGATCCTCCCTGATAGATTTGAGAGGAAAATATCCTTATGTGCTAGTGTCAATGTCATTATAGTGTTGCTCCTAAGTGACCCTTATACCCCAAATATTCATGGGAAATAATTGTATCCATACATGGCCATGTTTGTTGACTTGTTGATGCCACCTCCTCCAACAAGCTACTTCCTGCTTATGTCGAACATTCTGCAACCCTATGCATGGAAAATATGCCAAGACGACTCACGGATTTTTATTTCTCCCCTATCAATCCAACCAGACATTAATTTTTTCCAGGACTTTGATGGGGATATGAAAATGTGGGTGCACTCAATTGTCGGATCCACCACTCTATTAATACCATTATTGACCAAATCCATGATGTGATGGGGAATCCCACCTGGATCCGAAAATTAGTTTGGCCCTCGAGCTCCTCTGGTAACCCACGTCCCCTGTTGAACTATGTTAACCATGGATATGTCTAGACACCTAGCCCACTCCAACGGGTACCAACTCAATACCTCTCATCACCCAACCCCGTGAGAGGGATCAAATTCAAAATCACGTGTACATGTTGTTCACCACTGTGTGTCAACGACCCCATAGTATTACACCCCCATTTTTGCAAATGGTATTTATCATGTTCGAGGTATTCACACCATTTAGATTGCATCATCAGTCGGCAGTGTTGTAAAAGATGTAAACCCATTTTTCATGTTTATAATGTAAATGATATTCGTAATAACATCATGTATGTAACAACCTAAATAAGCCTAGTATTTTGGTGACAATTTCTATTATATGAGGTTTTTCGTCTAACTGATTCATTTGTGTTTCTCGACACAAATGATTGGCAAAGTTTTCCCCTCCAACCTCACCCCAAAACTAAGGTGGATTTTGTCGTCAATATACTAGGTAAGTCCTAGTGTTTTCTATCGAGTCTTTGTAAAAGTAATTTGGAAATAATCCTAGCTAATTGGCTAGATTATTTTATTACAAATTACTTGGTCTGTTAGATCATGTTTTGAGTCACAAAATTGGGTAGATATTTGAGGGTCTATTACGAATGGGTTTTCCCCCTTCATGTGTCAAATTGTAATATCTTGATGTGAAATATTTTAGTGCATGGTCCCTCGTAGTTAGACACCATGGCTAAAGTATTAAAGGGCTGGAAAAATAATTAATCCCATCATGCGTCAATTAATTAAATTTTTATGTAAAATTAAATTAAAATTACAAGCCAAAAATTTAATTAATTTGAGGTCCTAAGAAAAATTAATTCTCCAAATTAAAAAATTCATCGGTTCTAAAAGTTTTAATTTTTGGAGGTCCCCGGCCAAGGGAATATTGAAAATTTCAAGAGATTTTGGACCCTTGGGCCTTGGTAGTTAAGTCAAAGTCATTTTTTTGAGATGATTAACTCAAAAATACTATTTTTGAGTTAATTAAAAAAGAATTAAATGAAAAATTCGAAATTCCTCAAAAAATAAGTAATTTATACAGACGAGATTAAAAGATGATTAGATCTTTTGCGACAGTCGAGATTACTTTGTCGGGAATCAAGCCAGATAAATGTTCGAGAATAAATCTATAAATTAGAGGTCTTTATCAATCATTTTTTCATCCAATGATTGAATCGTGTGCTTGCTCTGAAAATCTCTTGTAACATTTGTTGATTAATAAAACGCAAAGAATTTCGATTTTCAAACTGTGGTGTTCATTTTTCAGACTTATGTGGTAATATTACTTCTAAAAGTCTGCTACTTTTATTTGCATTGGTTGGTTAATAGCCTTTGAGAATCGATCTGTGCACATGTATCTTGTGCAGATTTATGGGGATTTTAAGTATCATTTTAGTTTGATAGAAGTATCAGATATCTATATTTCTTGATGATCTTATGGTTATTTTTGAATCTCTATTAATCTAACAATCAAATCTGAATGTGCAGAAGTTACTATTCGGGGATTTGGGCATTTGGGGAAATCCTCAGCTAGATCAACCAACTCTCAGATTTCAAAGTCTAAAAAGCCCATTGTTTTTTTAATTCCTAAAGCCATCTTACAAAATATTTTATTTGCAGGGTTTTTCTTAAGCTTGTGCTTATTTAAATTTCCAGTTTATTTCTTTTAAATTGTGAAAAATTGTTTAACTCTGGCTAATAGAGGGTTTTATTCTGGTAGATCTGTAGAATAGTATTGTAAATTTATAAGTATCATTATTTTTATTTTTTTTAACTCACTGGGGTTTAGGGTTTCATATTTCTGTACAGGTGTTGGGTTTCTAGGTTTTCCTTGTTTCTAGTTTTGTGCAGGTGATTTTGGAAGATCTTCAGAGAATTTTTTTAAATCTAAGCCAGATATAGGATCTAGAGGGTAAGATTTGGTCTCAAGATCAAAATACTTGCAAATCTAAGCAAGTCTTAGGCCCCGGAGGGCAAGATCTTGCCTCGAAGTTTAAATTTTTGTAGGAGCATCCATTTTAAAATCTAAATTTACCGGTTAAATTTCTAGGCAAGGAGAAATTCGAAAAAAACTTATGTGCGCCAGTGTGTCTGTTGATCCACCCTTCATCCTTGTGTTTTCCTTATTTGCGTGTTGCTCATTCCTTTCAAGCAGTCTTCCTTTCCCTTTTCTGAGCTCCATTGTTCCATATGTGTTTTTCACTACCTCTTCTCTCTACGCGCGTCTTGTCCGTCCCTGCAATCACTGCTATTTCCTCTGTTTTTTCTTCCGCTCTACCTCCCTCTCCTTTCCCTCATGCTCTCCAAGTCGTTGCTCCATTCTCTGTCCATTGCATGCTCCCCTCTACCGGCTGCCCGAGCTCCCTTCCTCTTCCAGATCTGCGTTCTTCCCTCACCCTTTCCTCTCTGCCTGCGTAGTCCATTATCCTCACACGTTGTTGGCTCCCTCTTTGACAACTCCTCCTCGCACTGTGTCCCCTTCCCCTTAACAGTTGACTGCTCCATCTCTTCTTCCCGTCGACTCTTCCTAACCTACGCACAACAAACTCACGCATCATAACATTTCGTTGTATTCTTTTTTAATCTTTGTATTGTGTAAAGTTTGGGTTAGTTTAAAATTTCAGTTTTTCATTTTTTGTAAATGTATAAAGTTTGTTTCATATATAATTTTGCTTTACATAGCATTTCACTTTTCAAATTTTATTTTTTTTAACTGTGTAAAGTTTAGGTAAGTTTAAAATTTCAATTTTTTATTTAATTTTTCTAAAGTGTAAGTTGGGCATAACATTCATGCATTTTTTTTTTATTGTCTAAAGTTTATTTTAGAAACCTTTTCTTTTCTTTTTTAACGTTTTGCATAAAGAAGCTTTAAAAAAAACAAAAAAGGGTTTAAAATTTTCAGGTTCTAGCTTTTCAAGAATCAAAACTTAAAAAAATATTTTGTTTTCTTTAGCCTTTGCGAAAACTTCAAAAAAAATTAAATTTTCAAATTTTTGGTTGTCCCAAAAAAAAAAAAAAAAATCACTTTTGAGGATCATCATTGAGGTACAAAGGTCTAAAGCATCAGGGAAAATTTTCTTAGTCAAAGGGAAATTTAATTTTTAAACATCTCTAAAGTTTGGCTATAGAGAATTTTTTTTTAATACTGGAATGTTTTAGAATATCACCTAAATTTGGAAGTTCTAAGCATTTTTAATATCATTTTTCAGAATTTAAAGTGCTTAAGTTGTGCATTGGGTTTTGAGTTATTGTGTGCTTAATATCTCTTGAGATGATTCGTCGATTATTTCATTACAGTTGTGGTTTAAATTTATTTGATTAACATTACATGATAAACATAGATAATTTTTTCAAGTAATTGTTACATGTTTCTTATTTCCTGAATTCGACGTCTTTAATGCATTATCTTGAAGGTGATATTAAAAAAATTTGAAGATATTTTTGTCCTCTTTGAGTTGTAATTGCATTGGAATAATAAGCTTTTTATTTGATTTGGAAATATATTTTGATATTTTTTAATACATGGTTGAAAAGTTTATCTTTCAGTTTGGTGAAGTGAATATTCATACAGCTTATTTTTCAGTTTTGTGAAGTGAATATCTATTTGAGAAACTAAAATACTATGGTGTACATCTCACAGATAATTGTGGCATAAGTGTTTTTTGTCCCTGAATCTATCTTCATCTCTCTACATTCTCTAATCATCTTGTGCATTTGCATTTTAATTTAGATCTGCATTATTAAAATTTACTTTCAGGCATAAGCTTGGTTGATAGAGAGATAGGTACTCATTTTTCCTTACTTGAGAAGCCTGGTTCTAGTAGTACTTAAAACAGTGACCTTGCAGTCGTCAGAGCCACAGCAGCGCCATATGCACTAGGTATGTTAGATTTTCAGGAGAGGTGTCATTAATCACACCCTACTGTGCTTCACCTTAACGTCTCTCTACTACTTCCTACGGAATCAGGCTCAATATAGTAAGGGTTGAAGGGTTTGAACTCAGATAGGCATTTAACTAAAATTAAACAAGACTCCTTACATTCCATATTAGCCTTAGGATTTGCATTTCATATAGGATATTTGTTCATTCTAGTAGCAATTGTCTATCAATTACTTGGTCTTAATTTCATAACGAGATATTTGACTCCATAAGGCACTGGTATCAAACATTTAATATAATCAAATCTGTTAAATCTCGTCAGATTTAAAACAAGACTTGGTCACTTGATTATGTCTCCCAAACTAGTTGGTTTCCAACTAGTTCTCTTTCATTCCATTTCTATAGGGTCTTCCCCCCTAATTATGCAAGGAGACAACTTAAACAAAGAGATTGGGGAGTAGGGTGACAACCCTTGATCTGAGTCGTTGTCGCAGTGCCTAGACATTCTGTGCGACAACATTTTATGGAGTTGTTGTTGAGAACCAATTTATTTGACTTTGGCTTTATGACATTCATCTCTTTCTTTCTCTTCATCTTTCATCTCAGGTGTTCAAGTTAGATTTATGTCCGAGTGGTGACTCCATTTCCTTCATCTTCTACAGGAGTTTGTACTAGAAGACGTACAAGTAGCTTGGTTAATCCAACTCCATATCATGAAAAAGTTCTCAGAGCCCAATTACGCAAGCTTTATTCTCATACACTTCTTGTTAATATCGGGTCGGAAGCTCTCTCTGATATTTCGCTTTTCCTTGATCCTTTTCAGCAAGATATCATGGATATTTATGCCTCGTGTGACTTTTCTAACATTCAGGGTCATCTCAATAATTTCCCTCAACATGGTATGGATAAGTTACCTTCTTTTCAGGGAAATAATGTGGTTAGTGTCAAAGCTCACCTAGTGAATTTATTGGTTGCTGGAATAAATGGGCTAGAAATAAAAATTTGGAGGATGTAAAGATGAGCCTTTTTATTCTTAACTTGGAGCAAGATGCTTTGGTATGGTTTACTGAAAAGCCTGATAATTCATTCGATTCTTTTGAATCAATTTTGAATGACCTTAAAGATAAGTTTGGATATAAAAGGGAAGATGGGCATTTGGTTAATGCTATCAATACCATAAATAATAATAATAATAATAACAACAACAACAACAATTGAAGAATTTAACAAGAGATTTAATGGTATTCTTAGGGAAATATCTCAAGGTCATAAGCCTCCTGATAAATCTCTTCTGGATTTTTACATTGATGCTTTGAATCTTGATACCTCATATAAGTTAAGACGTGCTAATATTGTTAATTATAAGGCTTTCCAAGTTTTAGCATAAGAGCTTGAAAATTAAAAAAAGGTATAAGAGAAGTCTGAAATTCCTAGTTTTGATAGGGTTGCAACTAAATTAAAAGATCCTAAAGGAAAATATGTTAAATAATCTGATGATGAACCTATGCAAAAATTACTGCAAAAACTTGAAATCATGGAGCTTAACCAAGCAAAATTAATCTCTAACCGTGCTAAGGAAATAAGCACTTTACATATTAGGTTGGTCCAAATGAAAAGAGCTCAAGCGCAAAATTCTCAACCTAGGAATCATAATAATAATCAAAGTAATAATACTTAGCAGAAGAAAGGTCAATCTAGTGAGCATAGACCTCCTAATCCGCTTGAATCTACTAATCTGGTCGATGAAGCTCTGCCCTATTGCAAAGCTTGTGATTCTCTTCATGACGAGGTTACTTGTCCCACTTTTAAGAGAATTATGAATAGTGGAATGGTTGGGGCAAGTAATAAGTTAAATGTTGTTGGTAAATAATTTCCTGTCTATGAAAGATTGGATGGAAGTCAAGGAAAATAGTCAAGATGTTAAGCCTTTCACATCTTTTCATAGTATCAATAGTTGTGGGCATGAAAATGATTTGATGGTTAAATTATTTGGTGAAAATCCTTCTCGAGATCAAGTGTTGGAAATTGCAAGGGATAAGGGGTTAAATTATCAAAGAAGGGATAAAGATCAAGGTAATAATCAAATTCCCTCTCGAATTTTTAATCCTAGTCCTAGTTTGAATATCGATTTGGAAGGATGGTTGAACAATTCAAATATCTTGGTCCCTGTCACTGAGATATTGAAGCTTCTCACTCAGAGGGCTAAGTTATTAGATGCCATCAGAGTGTCGCATGTTAATATTTCCCAAGATAAGGCTCCTGAAGTTTATTATCAGGATGCCCCATATATCTACAAGGTTTGGACTCATATAACAAGGACCATCATCCATTTTTTATTACTTTGGTGGTTAATGGCTATAAATTGAATAATTGTATGTTGGATTCTGGTGTTTCAACTTGTGTCGTGACCAAGAGGGTCATGGAGCAACTCAATTTGAGATTTTATAGACCATACTACAACATATGTGCCATGGATTATAAGAAAATTGAAGTTCATGGGTTAATCAAGGATTTACAAGTTCATTTATCTGTTTACCCTAACACAATGATTTTTATGGACATATTTGTAGTTGATGTACCAAATGCTTGGGGTATGTTGTTATCAAGAAAATGGGCCTCTAATCAAGAAGGGAGTATTCATATGAGTTGGTCATATGTTATGATTCCTTTTCTTAGAGGTGAGGGATTTGTGAGACTCGACAGAGAGCCTGAAAGAAGATTCCATGTGGAAGATCCTAAGAGACCTCATAATGAAATAATTAAAGAACAATCTGACATAGGGAATTATGCTATCATGTCTAACTTCATAGTTCCTTTAGATGATGAGGTTGATAAAAAGTTTGAGGATCTAAAGGATAGAGTATGGTACATGCATTTTTATGGTGCATCATATAAGCATGGTAAAGGTGTTGGAATTGTATTAAAGTCCCCCCTTGGTCATATTTTCAAATTTTCCTATAGGTTGGAATTCGAAGCAACCAACAATGTAGCTGAGTATGAAGCCTTGTTGTTGGGTCTTGAGTTAGAAAAGGCTTTTAGAGTTAAGTTGCTTAGTATCAAGGGAGACTCTGACTTAGTTATCATGCAGGTTAAAAATAAATTCGCATATAAAAATCAAAGGTTAATGAATTATCGAAATGTTGTATGGGATGTTATGGAATACTTTGATGCTCTTGACCTTGAAGCTATCCCAAGAGAGAAGAATAGTTTGGTTGATGAGATTGTTGTGGTTGCTTCTACTTTACAAATATTTTATGAATTGATCAAGGATAAGATACAAATGGAAATTATTTTTAGACCTTATGTTCCAGATAATTTAGAGCGTTGGAAATTATTTAATGATGAGAAGGAAGTCACTTGTTTTCTTGATAATTTGGATGAGTTTGAAAATTTTCGGATAAGTTCTAGGGGGGATGGATATGATGATCATGAAGACATTATAAATCATACTCCGAGGAGTGTTGTTGATTTAGAGCAACACTTTGATCGGTATGATGCCATAAGGATCAAAGAGGAAAATAAAATGGATCTCAGTGAATTCATTGAAGTAAATGTTGGTACCTCTAAAGACCCTAAAATTGTCAAAATTGGTAAAGGTACTAATCATGATTAAAGGAAAAATTTGACCAATTTACTTTGTGAATATAGGGTTGTTTAAGCATTTTCGTATGATGAGTTATAAGGATATAGGGAAGATGTCATGGAACATACTATCCCTTTAAAGGATGAAAATGATAAACATTTTCGTCAAATGCTTAGGAAAATAAATCCTAAGTTAGCCCCTTTAGTTCAGAAAGAGCTTTCAAAGATGCTCGCAGTTGGAATTATTGCTCAAACTAGGCATTCAACATGGTGTTCCAACCTTGTGATTGTTAGTAAGAATAATGGTACAATTAGACTTTGTGTCAATTTTAGAAACCTTAATCTAGCATGTAAAAAAGATAATTACCCTTTTCCAAACATGGAGACTAGGTTGCAAAGAGTAACAGATTCAAGAATGATGTCATTGCTAGATGGTTTTTCTCGATACAATCAAGTTTGGGTTAATAAGGAAGATCGTCACAAAACTACCTTCACCACACCATGGGGTACTTTCGAATATATTAGAATGCCTTGTGGGTTGACTAATGTTGGGGCTACTTTTCAAAGGGATATGGATTATGCTTTTAAGGGTTTAATTAGTAAAATTATTGAAATTTATCAGGATGATCTTACTGTTTTTTTCTAAGGATGGTATTAGTCATATAGGTCATCTTAAGCAAGTTTTTTACAAGTGTAGAGAATTTGGGATTTCCTTGAATCCAGCTAAGTCTATTTTTGGAGTAATTGAAGGGAAATAAGTTGGTCACATCATTTCCAAAGATGGGATCAAGATTGATCCTGAAAGAGTTGAGGCAATCCAAAATATTTCTCTCCCTCGTAATCTTAAATCCCTTCAGTATTTTCTTGGAAAAGCTATTTTTCTTAGAAGATTTGTTCTGAATTACGCAGAAATAGCTAAGTTTATTTAAATCCTTGCAAAGAAAGATATAAAAATTTTATGGAAAGAAGATTGCAAAAGGGATTTTCAGGAAATCAAGGGTGCTATTTCCAAAGATCCTCTTTTGGTTATTCTTGATTATTCGAAGGATTTCATGATTTTCTCTTTCGCTTCTGAAGATACCATTGTTGGTGTATTATTACAAAAGAATAAGGAAGATCATGAAAAACCTATTGCTTTCATGAGTAGAGCGCTTCAAAATTCTAAATTAAATTATACTACCATGGAAAAGCAAGCCTATGTCTTGGTTAAGTCTCTTAAACATTTCAGGACTTATGTGGGTTATTCCAAAATCATTTATTTCTCCCCACATTCTGTGATTAAAGATATATTAACTCAAACAGATTGCTTAGGGACTCGTGCTAGGTGGGTTACTAAAATTCAAGGGTATGACTTAGAGATTAGACCCACCAAGCTAGTCAAAGGTCAAGGCTTGGCTGAAATTATGACCGAAGGTAATGAGAAAACTCTTGGTTTGATTTTTCTTAATGATGCATCTTCACCTGAGCTGCAAAGATTAGGAGAGCATGAATGGTACAAGGATATTATTTATTATTTGTTAAATCTTACATGTCCTAACCATTTAGTTTCTCATAGAAGAAGGGCTCTGAGGTAAAAGCCATTAAGTATTGCCTCATGAAGGATGGCCTTAAATGGAGAAATCCTAAGGGCATAGTACTTGGGTGTGTTGATGAATTTTAGTCCAAGAAGTTGATTTCTAAGTTTCATTCAGGATTTTGTGGTGGTCATTATGTTGTTAGAACTACCCCCCACAAAATTCTGAGAGTTGGTTATTATTTACCTTTGATTTTTTCAGATGTGCATAAATTTGTCAGAAGTTGCAAACCTGTTAACTGTTCACAAGGAAGCAGAAGCTAACTACCCTGACCCTACAACTTGTGGTTGTTGAGGCACCTTTTCAACATTAGGGTCTGGATTTCATTGGGAAATTCCATGAAAATTCTAGCAATGACTACTCATAGATCTCAACTGCAACTGATTATTTTACAAAATGAGTTGTGTAGAAATTATACAACAAGCATGTACATCTTGGATTCGCCCGATCTAACAATGTACTAAAGTTAAATACTGAATCGCTTCTACAAATATTTTGTGGAATTAAAAAACAACACAATTTCCAATCACATGAAGAAAAGAAGAATAGATCAAAACCACAACCCCAGATATTCCCGGGGAAAGCTTCTTGCTCAAAACCCCTCTGTCATATATTGTATATTCCACAAGGAATCATGAAACAATTACATACAAAACTCTAATCACAAGAGCTCTCAGTACATCAGCTAATTGTCTCACACTGTCACACAAAAATTGGCAAGTTCCTTAGCCAATTTACTGCCTCCAGATAGCATGCCTTGCTCACGCAGTTCCTGATGAATGCAATCCTTAATCACAAATAATTTCAGCCTTCCTCAACTGCACTGAGTATCATGGGCATCCTGTGGTGTTATAACTACACCTAGGTAGCTTGCTAATACCACAACTGATAGTTACACTTCCCTTTCACCTGAGTCTCAATTGGGTCTCCACTGGATCTGACATGCATGCAGTTAATAATAGTAAAAACATCAGTTGCATGTGTGATCACTACATGTGAATTAATTAATATTTAATTCACTTGATCTCTCACTAGTGTATCTGCAGTTACGACTAGCACAACTGACTTTAACTCACTTAGTTGAGTTAAACTGATTTACAACTTGCATTAACTAATGCACCACTGCACTTCCAACTCTGTTACAACTAAATTCAACCTGCATGTCCCACCAACCAACCTCTTAACTTGAAATTCCTATAGCTAACTGATTTGCCACTTCAGTTAACTATTTCCAAGTGCTCATTGAGAATAGATTATTTTTTACTGTCTAACTATTATTAAGGGGTAATAATAGTCGACATGCATCTATAAATAGAAATGAAATCTATAAATAGAACTTGCACATACATCTATAAATAGACCTCATCTATAAATAGAATTTGTTCATGCATCTATAAATAGACATCCACCTAAAAATAGCTAGTGTGGGCCCCACCTAGTGTAGGTGCTTAATTTTCACTAGGATCAAGGATGTTGTTTCTGGATGCCAATTTCATTGTTTCTTGTTGCAAACTTCAACACTCCCTCTCAACAAGAAAGGAATGTCTTTGCATGCGACATGCAGCTCCATGCATTCGCCCTGCAACCTTTGCATGCACCCTGTAACTCCATGCATGCGCCCTGCAACCTTGTATGCAACACTTCTCTTGTGTTTCTCGCACATGCAACACTTTCGAAGTTGAATAGCCTCCAAACAACTGAATCAGTATAATGCATCTGTCATCAAAGCCTTTTGACTTCTGTTGGTACCAACTGTAAATGTCTTCAAGAACCACTGCGCTGCTGACCTCTGCATCCATGCACTCTGCACTTGCTGTCAACTCTGATCCGCGTTCCAGTATCCGACACTGTCACTTTGATTTCATGTCCTCCCGACATCTGACTGCATCAATCCAACTGATCCTACTACTGATGTACTGTGAGCTCCTCGTAGCCAGGTTCAATTCATGAGATCCACGCCATCTCAATGAATCTTGCCTAGAAATTTCTTCTTGGGATTATCCATACATGTCACCCCACCTCTCACCTGGTGGTATAGCTGCATGCACTCCCTTTGCCCATCTGGCACGAAATTTCTCTGCATGAGTGGTTGCTCCCACTCCATGATCCTCCGCATGTGGTTGCTTCACATCTTGAGATTCACTCTTACCTGCATGCAAATCTGGATCCCTCTCAAGGGTCAATTGCAAGGCTTTCTCACACTTCCCAACAGTAGGAAGCTCTGTAGAAATCGCATTTACATCAAATCTATAGAGATTCTTCTGCATCTCCAGTTGTGGCTACTCCACAACCTTCTGAGACTACTTCTCAAGCTGCATGTTGAGAGGATCCCTCTTAACCACCAAGTCACTAACCTCTACTTTGGTCCTCAAATCTTTGCATGCATCTTGTACCTCGGTGCATGCAGGTTCTTGGCTCGCACACATTGTAATTGTCCCGTCGTCGCAAAATTTTCTAACAAAAAGAGCTGATTTTAAATCGATGATATCTCCCTCATCCGAGCTCCGATTCGACCGATTTTTTTTTTCAATTTTGGTATTTTTTCACAAGGAATCCAAATATTCTATTTTATTTTGAAATTTTTGCATAAAAAAAATTTAGATATTCTCTGCAAACTCGCGCACCCAAATAATTCTTGATCTCATACCATGTAGAAAATTTATAACACAACTCTGATACCATGTAGAAATTATACAACAAGCATGTATATCTTGGATTCACCCGATATAACAATGTTCTAAAGTTAAACACTGAATTGCTTCTACAAATATTTTGTGGAATTAAAAAACAACACAATTGCCAATCACATGAAGCAAAGGAAAATAGATCAAAACCACAACACCAGATATTCCCAGGGAAAGCTTCCTGCTCAAAACCCCTCTATCATATATTGTATAATCCACAAGCTAAGTTACCAGGATACGGATCCGTTGGATTTTTGAAAAGCCAGGATTCGGATACGGCGAGGATACGCAAGGTAGAAAAATATATAATAATATTTTTAAAATTTTAGAAAACATATTTGATGTTAAAAATCAAAAACATTCATGAATTAAAACAATAAAACTAAAAATATTAGATAATTTATGAATTTGAACACTGAAATGATGCAATCTTGCCTCATACAAAAACGATAGTAGTAAATACAAAATGAGTGTTTCATCAATGATCACTTTATTAATATGAAAATATAAAGTAAGTTTGTCTACAAATCTTGAAATGGGTCTACATCATCATCGTCATGAATAGACAATGGTCGGCCAGGAATGTCAAATGTTGTCGTAGAAGTAGGAATTGATTGTGTAGCATCTTCAAGTATATTAATGTGAGTCATGGCATTCAATGTCATATTTAAGTCAGATATCTCAAGTTCCACATCCCACATCCTACTTGGACCCTTCTTATACTCTGGACTAGAATGTGATAGGAGGCGAAGGTTAGAATGAACATATACAAGATCCTCAGCCTTCGCTGCTCCCAGTCTGTTTCGCTTCACTGAATGGATGAAGCCATATGTACTCCAGTTCCTCTCAGCTGATGAAGAACTGGAAACTTGCGATAACAACCTTGTGGCTAGAGATGAGAGATAAGTGTTGTCCCCACCATGGAAGCCCCACCAAGTAATAGGATCCATATGTCCTCGATCATCCATGGCTAGTGGATCTGAAAATATCCCAGTGGATTGTACAACTGCTCCAAATTCCTCACGTACTTCCTTTTCAATTCCCACCTCCCTATAGATTTTCTTCAACGCTTTCTTATATCCCCGTACCACTTCAAAGTCTCTGTTTGGAGCTGCTCTACCTGGTAAAGACAATATTTTGGAATGATAATACTTGGGGTGTAGTGCATATGCCAAAAGGTGTAATGGTGTGGTCATTTTGTTCCACCTTTTTGTAACTATGTCTTTCACTTCATTGTAAAATACTTCAACGGGGTCACGCTCACTTGCCTTGATAATTTCATGTATCCTCTCCAACATACTATCTATGTTTTCGTAGACTTTCCCCAAGCAAGGCATATCTGTGTCAAATGCCCTGATCATGGTTAGGATTGGTTCTGTGAACTTCAAAAGGTATTGGACCTTGTCCCACCATGCATCATCAAGAATGATAGACTTTATTCTTTGTCCTCTATCAGAAGTTGAAGTCCTCCATGATTCCCAAAGATGGTCAATGACCATTGCCTATAATGCTTGTCTGACCTCCACAAGCCTCTTTATGACTAAAGTGTGGGAAGCAAAACGAGTTTCAGCAACCTACATGGGTTTTCACAAGTCAAATTTCAAATTAGAAATAAAATAAAAAATAGTCAAAATTAAGAATTCATAAATTATAATGCATAACATTGCTTAAAAATTGAGTACCTTTAATAGCTCCAACTTCGCAAACTTCCGATATATGGCTTGGAACATCGAATGATTGGTGATAAACATTTGGATCTCCTTTGATGCTACATATATTTCATTGATCCACTGAATTTCACCAATCTTGGCAAGCATAAGGTTTAACGAATGCACTGCACATGGAGTCCAAAAGATGTGATCATATTGACCCTCCACAATCAGGCCCGCAGCTCTACAAACCTTTGCATTGTCCGTGATAACTTGGACAACATTTTTTGACCCCACACTTTCTATTGCATCAATGAGAATTGTGGAGATGAACGTTGCATCTTTTTCCACTCCACTGCAATCAATTACCTTCAAAAACATTGTCCTTGGGGGCATATTGCTATAACATTAATTAAAGGGCGATTTCTTTGGTCTTTCCATCCATCAGAAACGATGGACACCCCTGTTTCCGCCCATGTATTATGGATTGATTGTAATTGTCTATCCACAAATTGGCGTTCTGATGTTAACAAAGTGGTGCGTACCTTTTCATAGCCAGGGCTCTTGTATCCTTTTGGTGCTTCATTAACTGCTTTAATCATTTGTTGCCAATAAGGAGAACGCACCAAATTGAATGCTAGCCCATTTGCATAGATGAAACGAGCAACATACTGATCTGCAACCTCTCTGCCTTGGTTATTGAACGCTGCTTCAAGAGGTCCTAAAAAAGGTCTTTTATTAATTGTGACAACTGGTGTAGAGGGCAATGAAGACTTGGTTGTGGAGACTTGCAAATGTTGTTTTCCCTTGGTGAATCTCCTATCAGCAGCATCTTGCAAAGATGCATAAAACTTAAGTTTTGCAGGATTTAAACCTGTCCCAGGTTGGCCATTTGAACCATTTGGACCTGTGCATACCAACACACCCGTGTTAGTTTGGCCAGTGAAATGGGCCTTCACTCTAGTATATGACCCATTTCGAATGTTATTGCATTCACTACATCTCCATTTGTACGACCACCCCCAGGATTTTTGCCAAGAATTTCGACATACTGCCATAAAGGAGATTTTGGATCTCTATTGACATTTGTCCCTTCAATCGTTTCATGTTGTGACGGTTCCATGTTTATCAATCTGCATTTATATTAAAAAAATTTAATTAGTAAAATTATAAAATTTTAACTACCAAAACAAAATTATAAATTGTTATTTTATAATTACTATATGTCTAAAAAAAATCTAATATTCTAATTACAATAGACAATTAGAATTAGAATTTGTCTGAAATCTTCATTTCATGTCAATATTCTAATTTGTTTGTTTAAAAATTTAAAAAACATTAGAATTTTTAATTTAATTCACACACATATACACGAACTGTATTTTAGAATTAGGACATTAAATTAAAAATTCTAATTGTTTAAAAAAGATTTCGGACATTAAATCTTCAGAAATAATATTCTGAGTTTATTTTTATTTTACAACTAAATAAAATTGAAATTAAACTAAATTAAAAAAATAAAAAAAAATAAAAAATAAAAAATAAAAAAAAAAAACTATATAAAATTGAATTAAAGTTTAAAATTAAATTTTTTTTTTTTAAAAAACTATATAAAATTTAAATTAAATTAAAGTTTAAAATAAAATTTAAAAAATTAAAGTTAAAAATTAAATTTAAAAAAAAAAAAAAAAAAAAACTACGATTAAATTAAATTAAAACAAAAAAACATTTAAAACTTATGATTTAACCAAAAAAATTACAGTTAAAAATTAAATTAAAAAAAAAAAACTACGATCAAATTAAATTAAAAGTTTGAGTTAGAGTTTAAAATTAAATTAAAAAAAAACTATATAAAATTTAAATTAAATTAAAGTTTGAAATAAAATTTAAAAAATTAAAGTTAAAAATTAAATTTTAAAAAAAAAACTACGATTAAATTAAATTAAAACAAAACTACATTTAAAACTTATGATTTAACCAAAAAAATTACAGTTAAAAAGTAAATTTAAAAAAAAACTACGATTAAATTAAATTAAAAGTTTGAATTAAAGTTAAAAAAAAAAAAAAAAAAAAAAAAAAAACCTACGATTAAATTAAATTAAAACAAAACTACATTTAACCAAAAATTAAAGTTAAAAATTAAATTAAAAAAAAAAAAAAAAACTACGATTAAATTAAATTAAAAGTTTTAATTTAATTTAAAACAAACTTACGGTTTAATTTAAATTTTAAAACAAATTAAATTAAATTAAAAGTTAAAAATTATTAAAAAATTAAATTATAAATTAAATTTAAAAAAAAAAGCTGCGATTAAATTAAATTAAAAGTTTTAATTTCATTTAAAACAAATCTATGATTTGATTTAAAACAAACCTACGATTAAATTAAAATTTAAAAATTAAATTAAAAATAAGATTTAACAATTTATAAAACAAATGTTAAAACTGATTAAAAAAAAAACAGATAAAACTTACCCGTGCGCTGCCGGAACTGCAGACAGATATCCCACAGGTCGACCAGCTCCAAAAATTGCAGGGTCTGACGTCGCTCGCGCTACCTGCAGAGCACTTCCATGCAGACGCAGAGGGAGGGTAACGACGCAGAGGGAGGGTAACGCTGCCCAGAGCACTTCGACCACGATGATCACACCAACACTCAGCGATATTACAATTCTAACCCCTACCGTCCAGTTTTATAATCCAGAGAAAGTTTTATAATTAGAAGCCACGCCAATTTAACTGTTAATTGCGGGCAGTGGAACTGTCAATTAAATTATAAACAGCGCATAAATTAAGCATTTTGCTTGTTTGAGTGAAGTTTTTTGGCCGGATCCCGCTCCAAAACTTCCGGAACCCGCTTAACGTCAACTTGATTAGCGCTATAGCGGATCCAACCGGATTGGTATCCGTATCCGTTTCAGATACGGGGATCCGTGTTTTCGGCACTTGACCCCCGCGGATCCGGTAACACAGTCCACAAGGAATCATGAAACAATTACATACAAAACTCTAATCACAAGAGCTCTCAATACATCAGCTAATTGTCTCACACTATCATACAAAAATTGGCAATTTCCTTAGCCAATTTACTGCCTCCAGACAACCTGCCTTGCTCACACAGTTCCTGATGAATGCAATCCTTAATCACAAAGAATTTCACCCTTCCTCAACTGTGCTAAGTATCATGGGAATCTTGTGGTGTTATAACTACACCTATGTAGTTTGCTAATATCACAACTCATAGTTACACTTCCCTTTCACCTGAGTCTCAATTATGTCGCCACTAGATCTGACATGCATGCAGTTAATAATAGTAAAAACATCAGTTGCATCTGAGATCACTACATGTGAATTATTTAATATTTAATTCACTTGATCTCTCACTAGTGTATCTGCAGTTACAACTAGCACAACTGACTTTAACTCACTTAACTAAGTTAAACTGATTTACAAATTGCATTAACTAATGCACCACTGCAATTCCAACTCTGTTACAACTAAAGTCAACCTTCATGTCCCACAAACCAACCTCTTAACTTGAAATTCCTATAGCTAACTGATTTGCCACTTCAGTTAACTATTTCTAAGTGCTCATTGAGAATAGATTATTTTTTACTGTCTAACTATTATTAAGGGGTAATAATAGTCGACATGCATCTATAAATAGACATGAAATCTATAAATAGAACTTGCACATACATCTATAAATAGACCTCATCTATAAATAGAATGTGTTCATGTATCTATAAATAGACATCCACCTAAAAATAGCTAGTGTGGGCCCCACCTAGTGTAGGTGCTTAATTTTCACTAGGATCAAGGATGTTGTTTCCGGATGCCAATTTCACTGTTTCTTGTTGCAAACTTCAACACTCCCTCTCAACAAGAAAGGAATGTCTTTGCATGCGACATGCAGCTCCATGCATTCGCCCTGCAACCTTTGCATGCACCCTGTAACTCCATGCATGCGCCCTGCAACCTTGTATGCAACACTTCTCTAGTGTTTCTCGCACATGCAACACTTCCGAAGTTGAATAGCCTCCAAACAAATGAATCAGTATAATGCATATGTCATCAAAGTCTTCTGACTTCTGTTGGTACCAACTGCAAAAGTCTTTAAGAACCACTGCGCTACTGAACTCTACATCCATGCACTTTGCACTTGCTGTCAACTCTGATCCGCATTCCAGTATCCGACACTGTCACTTTGATTTCATGTCCTCCCGACATCTGACTGCATCAATCCAACTGATCCTACTACTGATGTACTGTGAGCTCCTCGTAGCCAGGTTCAATTCATGAGATCCACGCCATCTCAATGAATCCTGCCCAGAAATTTATTCTTAGGATTATCCATGCATGTCACCCCACCTCTCACCTGGTGGTATAGCTGCATGCACTCCCTCTGCCCATCTGGCACGAAATTTCTCTACATGAGTGGTTGCTCCCACTCCATGATCCTCCGCATGTGGCTGCTCCACATCTTGAGATTCACTCTTACCTGCATGCAAATCCGGCTCCCTCTCAAGGGTCAATTGCATGGCTTTCTCACACTTCCCAACAGTAGGAAGCTCTGTAGAAATCGCATTTACATCAAATCTATAGAGATTCTTCTGCATCTCCAGTTGTGGCTGCTCCACAACCTTCTGAGACTACTTCTCAAGCTGCATGTTGAGAGGATCCCTCTTAACCACCAAGTCACTAACCTGTACTTTTCTCCTCAAATATTTGCATGCATCTTGTACCTCAGTGCATGCAGGGTCTTGGCTCGCACACATTGTAATTGTCCCATCGTCGCAAAATTTTCTAGCAAAAAAAGATGATTTTAAATCAATGATATCTTCCTCATCCGAGCTCTGATTCGACCGATTGTTTTTTTCAATTTTGGTATTTTTTCACAAGGAATCCAAATATTCTATTTTATTTTGAAATTTTTGCATAAAAAAATTCAAATATTCTCTGCAAACTCGCGCACCCAAATAATTCTTGCTCTCATACCATGTAGAAAATTTATAACACAACTCTGATACCATGTAGAAATTATACAACAAGCATGTATATCTTGGATTCACCCGATATAACAATGTTCTAAAGTTAAACACTGAATTGCTTCTACAAATATTTTGTGGAATTAAAAAACAACACAATTGCCAATCACATGAAGCAAAGAAAAATAGATCAAAACCACAACACCAGATATTCCCGGGGAAAGCTTCCTGCTCAAAACCCCTCTATCATGTATTGTATATTCCAAAAGGAATCTTGAAACAATTACATACAAAACTCTAATCACAAGAGCTCTCGGTACATCAGCTAATTGTCTCACACTATCATACAAAAATTGGCAATTTCCTTAGTTAATTTACTGCCTCCAAACAACCTGCCTTGCTCACGCAGTTCCTGATGAATGCAGTCCTTAATCACAAAGAATTTCACCCTTCCTCAACTGCGCTAAGTATCATGGGAATCTTGTGGTGTTATAACTACACCTATGTAGTTTGCTAATATCACAACTGATAGTTACACTTCCCTTTCACCTGAGTCTCAATTAGGTCTCCACTGGATCTGACATGCATGCGGTTAATAATAGTAAAAACATCAGTTGCATGTGAGATCACTACATGTGAATTATTTAATATTTAATTCACTTGATCTCTCACTAATGTATCTGCAGTTACAACTAGCACAACTGACTTTAACTCACTTAACTAAGTTGAACTGATTTACAAATTGCATTAACTAATGCACCACTGCACTTCCAACTCTGTTACAACTAAAGTCAACCTGCATGTCCCACAAACCAACCTCTTAACTCGAAATTCCTATAGCTAACTGATTTGCCACTTCAGTTAACTATTTCCAAGTGCTCATTGAAAATAGATTATTTTTTATCGTCCAACTATTATTAAGGGATAATAATAGTCGACATGCATCTATAAATAGACATTAAATCTATAAATAGAACTTGCACATACATCTATAAATGGACCTCATCTATAAATAGAATTTTCTCATGCATCTATAAATAGACATCCACCTAAAAATAGCTGGTGTGGGCCCCACCTAGTGTAGGTGCTTAATTTTCAGTAGGATCAAGGATGTTGTTTCCAGATGCCAATTTCACTATTTCTTGTTGAAAACTTCAACAGGTTGAAGCCATTCTTGCTAAGAATATCAATGAAAAGGTCATTATGGACTTTACTGAAAATCAAATTATTACTAGATTTGGTGTCCCTGCCAAGATCACTACCGACAATGCCAAAGCTTTTAGTTCATTTGAATTTTCAGTTTTTTTTTAAGTATGGCATTGCATTATCTCATTCATCTAAGTATTATCCTCAGGCTAATGGCCTCGCCGAATCAAGTAATAAAAATATTATAACCATTATCAAGAAGATAGTAGGAGATAATAAGCAATCTTGGGACAGCAAAATCAAGTATGCTTTATGGGCAGATAGAATTACTAAAAAGAAAGCTACTAGTAAAATTCCTTTTGAATTAGTTTATGACTTTGATGTAACTTTACTAGTGCACCTTAAATTACCAGCGTATCAACTCCTTCAACATTTTTCCACTGATAAAGATGTTTAAAATAGAATTGATTAGTTTGTAGAGTTGGATGAAACTCGTAGGAAAGCCTTTGATAATATGTGTAGAAATCAATATAACATTAAGAAAATCTTTGATAAATCATCTCGATCTAGATCTTTGCAGGTTGGAGACATGTTATTACTTTGGGATCGAAAGAATGAAAAATCAAGAAAACATAAGTTCGACAGTTTGTGGCTGGGACCTTACATTATCCGAGGCATTGTTGGACCCAACTCATTCCACTTGAGCATGTTGCAAGGTGAGCCAATTCACTTACCTGCAAATGGCCAAATTCTCAAGTTATTCTTCAGATATGACATCTAATGCCTTTGGGCATCCTTTGTATTGTATTTATAACCTTACACCTTATCTTTTCATAATTTCATTTTGTAGTTAGATTATATTTACTTTCATGTTAGTAGAATAATAAATTATAGAAGAGCTTCTATTTTTCATGTGCTTAGTGTTATTTGGATGGAATCTATTTACGTAATTTTGTGAGTTGCTTGGATGCAGATTCTAGATTCTCACATTCCTTCAATGAAGCAATGTGTCCCCAAGTATGCCATATGTTGACCACTCTGTGTCACATGACCCCATAGCAGTACACCACCATTTTTGAAAATGGGATTTATCATGTTCGAGGTGCTCATGCCATTCAGATTGCATCATCAGTCGACAGTTTTGTAAAAGATGTAAACCCATTCTGCATGTTTATAATGTAAATGATCTTAGTAAGACCATCATGTATGTAACAACCTAAGTAATTCTAGTATTTTGGTGACGATTTCTATCCTATGAGGTTTTTCGTCTCATTGATTCATCTGTGTTTCTCGACACAAATGATCAGCATAGTTTTCCCCTCCAACCTCACCCCAAAGTTAGGGTGGATTTTTTTGTCAAGATACTAGGTAAGTCCTAGTGTTTTCTATCAAGTCTTTGTAAAAGTAATTTGGGAATAATCCTAGCTAATTGGTTTGATTATTTTATTACGTATTACTTGGTTTGCTATATCATATTTTGAGTCGCATAATTGGGTTAGATATTTGAGGTTCTATTACGAATGGGTTTTCCCTCTTCATGTGTCAAATTATAATATCTTGATGTAAAATATTTTAGTGCATAGTCTCTCATAGTTAGACACCATTGCTAAAGTATTAAAGGGTTGGAAAAATAATTAATCTCCTCATGGGTTAATTAATTAAATTTTTTGACAAAATTAAATTAAAATTATAAGCCAAAAATTTAATTAATTTGAGGTCTTAGGAAAAATTAATTCTCCAAATTAAAAAAATCGTTGGTTCTAAAAGTTTTAATTTTTCGATATCCCGGGCTAGGTAATATTGAAAATTTCAAGAGATTTTGGACCCTTGGGCCTTAGTAGTTAAGTCAAAGTCAATTTTTTGAGGGGATTAACTCAAAAATATTATTTTTGAGTTAATTAAAAAGGAATTGAATAAAATTTTTGAAATTCCTCAAAAAATAAGTAATTTTGATGGACAAGATTAAAAGATGATTAGATATTTTTTGACGGTCGATATTACTTTAACGGGGATCAAGCCAACTAGCCATTGGAGAATAAATCTATAAATTAGAGGTATATATCAATCATTTTTTCATCCAATGATTGAATCGTGCATTTTCTCTAAAAAATTCTTATAACTTTTGTTGATTAATAAAACACAAATACTTTTGGGTTTCAAACTGTGGTGTTCATTTTTTAGAATATATGGTAATATTGCTTCTAAAACCTTGTTGTTTTTATTTGCATTTGTTGGTTAATAGCCTTAGAGGATTTATCTGTGCACATGTATCTTGTACAAATTTCTAGGTTTTCTAAGTATCATTTTGGTTTGATATAAGTATCAGGTATCTATACTTCTTGATGATCTTATGGTTATTTTTGAATCTTTATTAAGCTAACAATCAGATCTGAGTGTGCAGAAGTTACTATTCAGGATTTGGGCGTTTGGGGATTTCCTCAGTTGGATCAACCGACTCTCAGATTTCAAAGCCTAAAAATCCCATTGTTTTTTTTAATTCCTGAAGCCATCTTACGGAATATTTTATTTGCAGGGTTTTTCTTAAGCTTGTGCCTCTTTAAATTTCCAGTTTATTTCTTTTAAATTGTGAAAAATGGTTTAAATATAGCTAATAGAGGTCTTTGATCTGCTATATTTGTAGAATAGTATTGTAGATTTGTAAGTATCATTATTTATTTATTTTTTAACTCACTGGGGTTTAGGGTTTCATATTTTTGTATATGTGTTGGGTTTCTGGGTTTTCCTTGTTTCTGGTTTTATGCAAGTGATTTTGGAAGGTATTCAGAGAAATTTTTTAGGTCTGAGCCAAATCTAGGCCCTGGAGGGTAATATTTGGTCTGAGGATCAAATTACTTGCAGATTTGAGCAAGAACTAAGCCCCAGAGGGCAGGATCTTGCCTCAAAGTTTAAATTTTTACAGGAGCATCCATTTTAAATAATTTTTAAAATATAAATTTACTGGTTAAATTTCTGGGCAAGGAGGAATTCGAAAAAAATTTGTTTGCGCTAGTGTGTCTGCTAATCCGCCCCTCATCCCTGTGTTTTCCCTCTCTATGTGCTACTCATTCCTTTCACGCAGTCTTCCTTTCCATTTTTCGAGCTCCATTGTTGCTTCTGCATTTTTTGCTGCCTCTTCTCTCCACGTGTGTCTTCTCCATCCCTGCAATCACTGCTCTTTCCTTCGTTTTTCCTTCCTCTCAGCCTCCCTCTCCTTTCCCTCATGCTCTCCAAGTTGTTTCTCATTTCTCTGTCTGCTGCCTGCTCCCCTCTACCAGATTCCAGAGCTCCCTTCCTCTTCCGGATGTGCGTTCTTCCATCACCCTTTCCTCTCTGCATGCGGAGTCCATTCTCCTCACATGTTGTTGTCCACTCCCTCCTCGACAGATCCTCCTCGCCCTGTGTCCCCATCTCCTTGACCACTGACGACTCCATCCCTTCTTCCTGTCAACTCTTCCTAACCTACGCACAGCAAAATCACACACCATAACATTTCATTGTATTTTTTTTAAATCTTTTTATTGTGTAAAGTTTGGGTTAGTTTAAATTTCCAATTTTTCATTTGTTGTAATTGTATAAAGTTTGTTTCTCAATTAATTTTTTCTTAACATAACATTTCACTTTTCAACAAAAAAAAAAAAAAATGTGTAAAGTTTAGGCAAGTTTAAAATTTCAATTTTTTATTTAATTTTTTTTAAGTGTAAGTTAGGCATAACATTAACGCTTTTTTTTTTTTTTTTGGTCTAAAGTTTAGTTTAGTTTTTCATTTTCATTTTTATTTTTTAATTTTTGTAAAGTTTAACATTTAAATTTAAATTTTACTTTTGCATTTGTAATAACATTCCATTTTTATTTTGTATAAAGTTTAGGTTCTCATTTTTATTTTATTTTAGTTTTAAATTAACTTTTAAGTTTTGCAAAAAGAAGCTTTAAAAAAAAACAAAAAAAGGTTTTAAATTTTTAGGTTCTAGCTTTTCAAGAATCAAAACTTAAAAATAATTTTGTTTTCTTTAGCCCTTGCGAAAACTTCAAAAAAATTTAAATTTTCAAATTTTTTATTGTCCCATAAATATTTCTTTTTCATTTTGAGGATCATCATTGAGGTACAAAGTTCTTAACAATCAGGAAAAAATTTCTTAGTCAAAGGGAAATTTAATTTTTAAACATCTCCAAAGTTTGACTATAGAGAATTTGTTTTAATACTGGAATGTTTTAGAATATCATCTGAATTTGGAAGTTCTAAGCATTTTAATTCCTTGATCTTTCATGGTATCATTTTTCAGAATTTGAAGTGCTTAAGTTGTACATTGGGTTTTGAGTTATTTCGTGCTTAATATCTATTTAGATCATTCATCAATTATTTCACTACGGTTGTGGTTTAAATTTACTAGAATTAACATTACATGATAAACATTGAGAATTTTTTCAAGCAGTTGTTACATGTTTCTTATTAAATGAATTCGACGTCTTTAATGCATTATCTTGAAGGTGATATCAAAAAGTTGTGAAGATATTTTTGTCCTCTTTGAGTTGTAATTGCATTGGAATAATTAGCTTGTAATTTGATTTGGAATTATATTCTGATATTTTTTAATACATTGTTGAAAAGCTTATCTTTCAGTTTGGTGAAGTGAATATTCATAAAGCTTATCTTTCAGTTTTGTGAAGTGAATATCAATATTGTGGTGTACATATCATAGATAATTGTGGCATAAGCGTTTTTTGTCCCTGAATCTAGCTTCATCTCTCTCCATTCTCTAATCATCTCGTGCATTTGCATTTTAAGTTAGATCTGCATTATTAAAAATTACTTCCAGACATAATCTTGGTCAATAGAGAGATATGTACTCATCTATCCTTACTTGAGAACCCTGGTTCTAGTAGCACTTAAAATGGTGACCTTTCAGTCGTCAGAGCCACAACTCTCAACAGTGCCAGAAGCACCGGGTATGTTAGATTTTCAGGGGAGGTATCGTTAATGACACCCTAGTGTGCTTCACCTTAACGTCTCTCTACTACTTCCTACGGAATCAGACTCAATATAGTAAGGATTGAAGGGTTTGAACTCATATAGGCATTTAACTAAAATTAACCAAGACTCCTTGCATCCCAAATTAGTCTTATGATTTTCATTTCATATAGGATATTTGTTCATTCTAGCAACAGTTGTCTATCAATTACTTGGTCTTATTTTTATAACGAGATAGTTGACTCCATAAGTCACTGGTAACAAACATTTAATCTAATCAAATCTATTAAATATTGTTAGATCTAAAATAAGTACTTGGTCGCTTGACTGTGTCTCCCAAAGTGGTTGGTTTCCAACTAGTTCTCTTTCATTCCATTTCTATAGGGTCTACCCCCTAAGTCTGCAGGGAGGCAGCTTAAACGGAGAGATTGGGGATCAAGGTGGCAGCCCCTGATCTGAGTCGTTGTTGCAGTGCCTAGACATTCTATGCAACAACACACGTAACAACTCCACCATGCAAAAGTTGTTCCCTATGCAACTCATGTCACCTCATCTCACTAGATTGGTCAACACGTGAGGTTTGTCCAAGTAACTTTGCCTCTCTCTCTCCAATGTGCGAAGGTGACCTATCAGTGTTGTAAGCCTTGTCTATGTATGCCTAAAGAGGGTTTCTCTAGCACTCTGACATATGCTCCTCTTATAGCATCCTTAGGAATTTCAATTGTTCCCCAACGTGAGTCAACTTGGTTGTTGACTTGGCACAAAGCGCTTTCATGTCCTTTAGTTCATCATTTTGTTGTAATAAGGTTTCCCGAGTTGTCTTGGCCTACTTTTTTATTGCTATAAGGTTGGCCTTATGATGTTGAATTTGATGTTTGCGACAACCGTCTAAAAACTCAATCACCGCTTTAGATACCTTTGTGTCTTCGAGTACCTCACTAATGGATAGCCATATGGGTTCATGCCCTAATCTATCCACTATTGTCTCAACCTGAGCCATCAATGGGATCTCCAATAGTGGTGACTCACGATTCATATTGGGAAGATCTAAGTGATTTTCACAACCACTATTGTCATCTACCTCATGCTCAGCCTCCTCCTCAAGCTCATAGTCAAGAAACACCTCTATGTAGTGGGCCTTGCTCTTAGTGTACTTGCGTCCTAGGGCCCATGGATCCTAATAGGTGAATCACGGTTTCGCCCTCTAGAAGTCCCTCTCAATCTCACCATCTAATTTTCCACGTCTTGTCCACTCCTAATAAGGTCTGGTGTCATTCCAATGTAATCTCTCTATGAGTCTCTACATGAACTTTATGTATACGCAATTCCTACATGACCTAAGGTAATTAGCCGATGATACCACCACTAATGTGTATCTCCATCCAAATGTAAGGTGGCATACTTAATAGCATCAACCTCTCTCATTGGGTTTAGATGGAGGTATGTATCTACTTTTTACACCCACTATCTAGCAAAGCTCCTGGCTAAACCATCAAAGTTGGACAGAGTTATCTTTCCCACTGTATTTTGTATAAACTAGATCAGTTGACCTCCTCTATATGGTGTAAATGGCTTCACCCCCGTGGCATGCACACCTCTACGGTCTTTGTCATAAAAATGAGGACATATCTGGTCTATTACCTCACCACTACTCAACAGGGCCAACATTTCTATTATCTTCTCATTATTCTTGAGGATCTCATCAACGATTCCTTCCATAAATCCTCCTTTCTAGAGTCAATGGCATGCCTGTAGTTCCAAAATTGTTTTGCATGCATTCCCAACTCTTCCATGAACTTTTTGGCTTCCCCACAACCAGACAAGATTATGCTTTGATACCACTGTAATATTCTGCCTTGGAAAACACCCAAAATTCCCTTGTGTTTTTCTAATTTTTTGAATTGCCACTTCAGTGAAATGTTTTGTCAAGCATATTGCATGCAAATTGTGGTGTGGTTCAATGTTTTATTTTGGTTTCCAACATATATGAATTTATAGTAACCAAATTATGAGAGTTAAATTTAGACCACAACATGTGCATAATATTTTACTTGAATGAATAGCATAGCCATATATTAACTTTGCACAAACAAAGGCTAAGAAATATACAAATTATTTTATTCATGAAAGGAAATACATTATAGAAATGATAACAAAGGAACCTGGAAATATATTTGAGATATGGAATAATAGTCTTCTCCAACAATAATAATGTCACCCCTCTGTCCTCAACTCTGAAATATGTGCTTAGCCACCACTTAACATAAAGATATGACCAAATATACCTCTCCCCAAGTGTCACGCAACTCCAATATCATGACTGATATGGTGTTTCAAGTTCATCACTAGTTATGAGATTTCAATCCAAGGAAAATAACTCATACTCAAGGAATATCATCCATGGAAAGAAGAGACTCGTCCTACACTTTAAAATAGAGATGCCACTTCAAAAACCCAGGTTATTATTAACACGCAGGCACAACAAATAAGGGAATACGGTAGGTAATAAGAAATCTCGTCTCTCTTCAATTTACTGATAAATGATCATCCCTCTTCATCCTTTCAGTGTATTAGTCTAGTATCAAATGGCATCAGATCAATCCAACCAATAGGGTATTTTGACCCTTCAAATATTCAGGATACTCAGCCCCACAATTAGGATAAACACAGCGAGTAAATACATAAGAAACTCGGCCCCTTAGTGACTCATCTACAAATATTAGTCAACTCCTTGGGAATTTGGTCTTGCCTTCCTATGCACAACATTGGAATTGATTATATTTTTCAATCTAAGTGGATGGCTCAAAGGAAATCAAACTCGTCCTCTATAATTTGTCAGGTCCTCCTAACAAAATTTCGTCTTCTTGGCACCAGCAACTTGAACTTGTTAATGGATGATAACAAACTAAAATTTTGGGTATGATTATGGAGAGTACTTGACCCTTGGTAGAAATCAAATTTGTCCTTGGTCCTGGAAGGGATTGAAGTCTCTTTAAAAATGGTTCACACGACCTTCTGAAAAATATGAAATTTACCTCCTACAAACAACTAATTTTTGGCTCTTGATGTTCAAGTTTCCCTACGATAAACACAATTAGATATTCAAGATAATCCATTCGAAATAATCCAACAAGGGTGGAAAATAATTTCCACCGGAGAAGGATAAATACTAGCTAGGGTGGCAAGAGTGATCCATCGAAACTAGTGTGTGGATTTCGATTGAATCGCTCAATCTAAAACTCGCTTGAGTTTCTCTTCAATAACAATGAGAGATGATTAGATAGAATAATCATAAAATGATCCCAAACAACCTTTTATGAGTTATTCCCAAGATTCTAGGCTCCTTTTTAATATTTTATTATTGGTGGGGGTCACTTTCCGCTAAGTGAATTTTTGTTTCCCTTTTCAATAAAATACTATTTTCCACCAAAATAATATTTGCTTCCCTTTTTATAACAAAATTATATTTTCCCCCTTTTTATTAATATCATAAAAATTGGGAAAACTCCTTAGTAACTTCAGCACTCACAAAACCATGGACATTATAGTCCTCCCCACCAAATATTGTTTTCCCTCAAGTAATATCACCATATGTTGTTACTCCACAAGTTGGTCCAACTAAATTCTAGAGTCCCAAATGTGCTACTGAACCACTCCATGTTGTTGTGCCATATCACATGAATAAATCACACTCAACTCCTCGGAAGGGTTATCTACCCGCAAATCAGCTATATGCACCTCAAAGGTGAACTCTTGAAGTTACAATCCTCCTCGTCCACCTGAACTGGCCATAGCCTCCTCCTATTGATCACATTGCCAAGCTAGTGAGGCGCTCCATAATATTAGTGAGTCACCTAGAAGTGAAACACTCTCCACAAAAATAAGGTCCAATGGAAGATATGAGTGGTCTACCCCTGTACAAACTAGCACATCCCTACTGGAAGTTGAGTTGTAAAGCCCCATAATGCCATGGTCCCATGCTAATCTCAAAAAGAAACCACCATGATGCAATTACACCACTCTAATTATAACTAAATTCCCATTTTTCTCAAATTGAATCCTCCTCTTCTAGAACCTTATGGAAAAATATCCGTAAGGGTCGAACATAGCCTACCAAGGCATATTCGTGATGTTAGAGCCTACCAATCCATGGCTAATCTTGAACCTGAGCAATAATAGGAAAAAATTTCCTCATCATATATTGAAGGCCTCAGCGATCCCATACGTGTCAGCCTAAATATGAACTAGATCACTCGTTATCATAATCCTACTCCCAAGGAAGTGGAGTGACCCATTAATGACCTATATCCCTAGATCCCCTAGCCAAGTCAAGAGTTCACAACTCCCAATCCCAAAAGGTTGTTGTTGTGTAGTATGGAGAGTTGTTGGAACGCGTTCTTTCCTCATCTCTGATCCATTTATGCAACCAATAGATAAGTTACATGCATATATAATTAGTTGGGTACATGTTAACCTCCCTACTACTACCCACTAACGTAGATAAATTTGTTATCCTTTCTCCTGACAATGCCTCCTGATACCATATGGGGTCTAAGCACCCTCCTATAAGGAAGGTCAATCACCCTCTGAACATGCTCATTTAATACCTTGGAATGTCCTGCCAAAAGTGTCTCATGCATCTCCCTAAGTGTGGACTCAAGGATGGAATGTGTACCACCTCTACTGAAGATCATCTCATCCCCCAACCTATGGTTTCCAAATTGTCCACCGACCCTGCTCCTCCATTCTAGAATCTCTATCGTGTTCCTGATGCACTGGATATAAAAGAGCAGCCTTAGGAAAATATCCCAAGTCGTTCTACCCATAATGTGAGGACCAATGAGACCCAACAATGCTCCCCTCGATGGTACATTATGCAAAAGGTGATAGATGTGTTGGATTTGATGGGTACGTCCAAGAACCTGTATGGATGCTCACAGCTTGCCCGGTGATTGGCTCACCCCAATGGTATTCCTGACATCCTCGTCGAGAAATCTTCCTAATAATAACACTCCCCTAGTATGTTGTGTAGCCTCATACACTATTGCACACCACCATGCACCTTCGTGCACCTCTGCTTACCATTGCTCATCATTGCATATCCCTATACACCACTGGATTCCATGATTCAATACTTGGTCAGTATGCATTAGGACACATCCTATCTGTATCACCATCTCCACTATCACACTACCACAACCCCTGATGTGTGTACCTCCCCTCCTGATCCTTCCTGATAGATTTGAGGGGAAAATCTCTCAATGTGCTAGTGGTAGTGTCACTATAGTGGTGCTCCTCGATGACACTTGTGCCCCAAATATCTATGGGAAATCATCATCTCCATACGTAGCCCAGTTTGGTTTCTTATTGATGCCACCTCCTCTGACAAACTCTTTACTAAGAACGCCGATCATCTTGCAACACCATGTACAATCAACATTCCAAGACAACTCACAGAGTCTGCATAATCCCCTATCAATCCAACTTGTGACTATTGATGTTCGGGACTCTGATGGAGATATGAGAGTGTGCGTGCACTCAGTCACTAGATCCACTACTCTGCTAATACCATTAATGACCTAATCCATAATGTGATGGGTGTTGATTTTTGGTAGCATCATAAGTCCTTTAAGTCTCAAAATTTGTAGAGAGGCTTAGGGACATGTATTCCAAAGAACCCATAAATCGTTTGTGAAAATTCCACTCGGAATGTGTTTTATTAAAATACTTAATTATTTTAATGTCACCTTAAGTTTAAACTTAGGAAAATTAAATAATTAAATCGTATTAATAAAAAAAAGTGTGAATCTTCTAGAGAACATGGATCAAGTCAAGTTATAATTTTAGTCGTTGATTGGAGATCTAATATTGGTCGTTGAAGTCTCAACGAGAAGGCTATAAAGAAATGCTTGAGGGTCATTCGGAAAGACACACCGAGTGAATCTAAGTGATCGATTTTTTGAAGTGAGCAGTGCTCAAAGGAGAATTTGATCTAAGTAATTCCAGTGCAGTGAGGGGCAGGGATAGCTTCCGGAGAGATATTTATCAATCAAATAATCATCAGCAAAGAGAGGCAGAGAGTAATCCAGCATCTCTCATGCAGAGGTTGACACAAGGCCATGCAGGGCCACGCAAAGGCATCGCAGAGGGTGAGAAAGAGTCTGAGATTTTGAAAAATAATTAGTTTGAGAAGCTGGGAACTAGGGTGTGAGACTAGAAGGTTGAGAGGAGTGATTCCCGGTTGCAGATCAATCACCTAGTTGGGTGACACAATGCCTAGAGATGTTGATGCAGGGACTGCTTAGGGACTGTGCAGAGGCAGCGCATGGCCAACCAGGGGCAACTCATCCAGCGATCGGATCAGCCGGGATTTTTTTTAGTGATTGAGTGAGGTAAAAATCACAATATTTATGCCAGTATTTCTCTCTCTGTAATTGAATAACCTTTGTTGTATTCAGAATTTGCTACTACTTAATAAAATTAAACCCTCAAATTTGTTGCACCGATTTTCCCGCATTGGGTTTTTCCGGGGACTTTTGTCCAAAAATAACAGTGTCCTATGTGTATATTTTTCATCACTCAATTTCATTGTTTTAGAATCATATTTAATTAAGTGTAGGTTGCTTCAGTAATTTTCTTCAATATTTCATGAAGTAATATGAAATAATTATGTAATGTAAGTTACAAATAGGAGAAGTAAATTCAGTCGGTTGCAGTAGGATTCTAGAGATCATTTGGATCCAGGAATTTTCACATGGTATCAGAGCATTTGATGTGAAACAGGAAGAGCATATATAGCACTAAAGCGAAGGTCGAATTGTTGTAGCAGCAACAGATTAGATCCCTAGAGGGATTGCGTAGTTCTAGCCAGAAGGGCTGAATTTTCGAGGTGGTCTCTCTCTGAGCGAGTCGACAGAGAGATAAGACTTCTGGATCGATATCTTGCCAAGGCAGAGGGAGCAGTGCAGAGCTAGAGGGGTGTAGTTTTTCTACAAGCAGTTGTTGGGCAGAGAAGCGTCAGACGAAGAAGAAGGGAACATAGTGAGGTAATTCTTCCTTAGTGAGTTCCCTACCGAGGAATTCATTTTTTCTCGTTTGCTGGGCAACAAAGGATAAGAAGACTTACCAGCTCCATTAAGGAGTGTGTAGATAGCCTAGAAGTTATGCAATAGGGAGAAAGAGGGAGAAGTTTGACATTTTTTAGCTGATATGGAAACTCACGGGCTCAGAGATCAGGATCAGTTGGAGGGATCCTCCAACTACATGATCTAGAAGGAAAGAATTATATTCCTTCTGGACGAGTATGATCTCAAGGCATTGGTAGACAACGTGGTTGTTGTGCCTACAGATATGGATCAGAATAAAAAGTACAAGTCTAATATGGCAAATTCCAAGAGACTTATCCTTGATGGTCTCAAGGATCATATAGTCTCTCATATAGCTGGTAAGATCACAGTCAAGGAGTTATGGGTGTAGAAATTATACAAACATATGTATATCAATGGATTCAATCTGATAAAGCAATGTACTATAGCTAGATATTGAATCCTTCTACAAATCAATTGCAGAAAATAAACACGATTACAAATCACAACAAGTAAAGAAAGAAGCAAATCAAACCACAACACAGATATTTTCTCGGGGAAAGCTTATTGCTCAAAACCCCTCCATATTCTATTGTATATTCCACAAGGAATCATGAAACAATTACAATGCACTCTTCTCACAAGAGTCTCCTGCAATCTGCCTATCGTCTCACACTAATCCAGACAAACTCGGGCCAACACTTAGCCAATTTTCAGCCTATCTTCAGCCTACCTTGCTCACACAATTCACGAGGAATGCAATCCCTATTCCTTAGGAATTTCAGCGTTTTTCAACAGCACAAGTATCATAGGCAATCCTTTTGTGTTTTAACTACATCTGGGTAGTTTGCTAATTATACAACTGATAGTCAACTTCCCTTTAACATTTGCCTCAACTAGGTCTCCACTGGAACCGACATGCATGCAACTATTAATAGTAAATCATCAATTGCATGGAGGATCACTGATTGTGAATTAAATATGATTTAATTCACTTGATATCTCACTAGTGCAACAAACAGTTACAACTAGTTCAACTGACTTTAACTCACCTAACTGAGTCAACTAATTACTCATGCATTAAACTAATGCACCAACTGCAATTCGAACTCCATAACTAATAGAATCACTTTGCATGCCTCACCAACCACCCTCATCTCGAAATTCATGAGCTAACTGAGTTTATCGTAGTCGGTTAATTATTACAAGTGATTATGAGATAAGATTACATTTTATTGTCCAATTTAATTAAGGGATAATTAAATTAGACACATTTCCAATTTATCAAATAAATTGAATTTCACACTAATGTATCACTAGGACCCATCACTACATGACATGTGGTCCCACACTAGTGTAGGTGTTGTCATGTTGCTTTTGGATGCCAATTTCACTATTTATTTTTGCAAACTTCAACACTCCCTCTCAACAAGAAAAGAATATCCTTGCATGCGTAGATGCACCTCTTGCATGCAACACTCTCTATTATTTCTCGCACATGCAACTCTTGCATTCAACACTTCTCTAGTGTTTCTCGCACATGCAACACTTCTGAAACTAAATAGCCTCCAAAAAACTAAATCATTATAATGCATATGTCATAAGAGTCTTCTCACTGCTGCTAGCTACTGCACATGTCTACTGGACTCTCTGCACTGTTGGCATCTGCATCCATGCACTATGCATTGTTGCCAACTCTGATCTGCGCTCCAGTATCCGACACCTGTCACTTTGATTTTTGTCTTCCTAACATCTGACTGCATCAATCTAACTGATCCTACTACTGTTGTATTGTGGGCTCCTCGTAGCTAGGTTCGATCCATGAGACACACCATCTCAATGAATCCTGCCCAAATTTCTTCTTTGGATTAATTTCCTCACACATGGAGGTATAGCTGCATGTATTCCCTCTGCCCATCTGGCTCAAAATTTCCCCCTCCTGGAGGTCTCTACATGAGTGTTTTCTACCACTCCATGATCCTCATCTTGTGGCTGCTCCACATCTTGAGGTTCATCCTTAGGAACCAAGAGTTCCTCATCTACATGTAAATCAAGCTCCCTCTCAAGGGACAATTGCATGCTTTTCTCACACTTCACCATGGTACATCCCTTGCATGTGTCTATTAGGTCCCTATATTACTAGTTTATTCCCTTATTGTTATTAGTGTAGCCCCGTTATTATTATTTTTGTACCCCTATAACCCCAATATTGTTATTATTGTGCCCTTACATTATTATTGTTAGGTCGGCTAGGATTATATTGTGACCCCATGGACTCCTATATATAGAAGGAGGTTTTGTCCTTTGTATCATCCAAGAATTGTTCATTTATGTAATGTAAAGGAGGTTTCCCCCTCGAAGTGACTAAATTCTAAGGCGTTGATCTCTCTTTTCTTCTATTTTTGGAGTTGGTTTCATAACATTTGGTATCAGAGCTTTATATTCTAGGGTTTCGCTGCTCCAAACAGGTCATCATGGCATTTTCGCTATAACTTTTTTTCTACGAAGGTTCAGAAGCTAAAAATTTTACAGAGCGAAGCCGAAATCCTGAGGAACGTCGTGTAGAAATTTTAGACCTTGGTTCGTAATATTTCGGAGATATGATCTGTGGAAGTTAGGGTTTTTCCAGGCTCCTGAATTTCACCTAAACAGGTCATCATGGAATTTTTGCTATAACTATTTTTATACGAAAGCTCAAAAGCTGAAATTTTTATAGAGCGAGGCCGAAATCCTGAGGAACTTCATGTAAAAATTTCAGATCTTGCTTCATAATATTTTCGGAGATATGATATGTGGAAGTTAGGATTTTTTTAGGCTCCTGAATTTCATCTCAAAGAGGTGACCGTGGGAAAATCATCATAACTCTCTCTCTCTGAGCATCAGACTGGAATTCTGTAAAAAGTGGCCACAAGCACACAGACTGTAGTTTCATGTGTATCAATTTGAGAGTTGAAGGAGGAAACAGTGACACATGGCACACTTACAAGTTCGCTCTACTAAACCAGTCCATAATTAGGTCATTGTAGGATATTGGGCATAACCTTGCCTTGAAGAATCCAAATCAGGTCAGACCTGTGGCATTCGAAAGAAGATTCAGAGGGCTACTAGAGGACCGAATTTCAAATATTGAAGATCCTAAATCACAAAGATAATTCAGTTTCAACATCGACCTCCTCAAAAAGCAAGATTTTTTTTTTTTTTTTTTGATCGAATTCGAATTGCACATAAGTCTATATATCAGTATTGGGTTCTAAACTGCCCCCTAAAATGAATTCAACACCCATTAAGCCTTCAGAAGGCTCTACTATGACTCATGAAGATGAAGAATTTCAACCTGACATATCAAAATTACAAGAGCAAATGCACCAAATTTCGCTCTCACAAAGAGCAACAAAAAATGAAATAGAAGTTTTGAAGAAAGGTGTGGAAGCTAAGATGGATGGTTTGAAGAAAGGCGTGGAAGCTAAGATGGATGGCATGGAAGCTAAGATGGATGACATGAAAGACAACATGGAAAACATGAAGAATGATCTAAAAGCAGACATGGGAGGTTTGACAAGTTGATACAAGAAATGTTTTCTAATGGCGAAAAGATAGTAGAGGAAACTCATGATGAGAACAAAATAAATGTTAATCATGATTTCATAAACACTAGTGTTGGAGGGAAGAACCACCATATTCCAAAGATCGATATGAGGAAGTTTGATGGCAAGGATCCCGTAACATGGATATTACATATTGAGCAATATTTTGATATCAATAATGTGCAAAACACACAAAAGGTACGCATTGAAACTTTATATTTAGAACAAAATACATTTGTATGGCATCGATGGCTTTGCTCTCGTAAAAAAATTGTCACTTGGTTAATTTTTACAGAGGAAATGATACCATATTATGAGGATACAAAGAGCAACACCTTTTTTAACCAATTGATAAATCTCAAACAAAAGGGTTTAGTGGTAGAGCACATTGAGGAATTCCAAAAATTGAATATAAGGGTAATTGATATTCCAGAGGAACACAAGATTGATGTCTTCATAGGGACTTTAAAGGATAACATCCAACACGAGGTTCGCATTTGGGAACATGATTCATTGGACAAGGCATTCAGGCTGGCAAGAAAAATTGAATGTAAAATATTGGCGACAAGGAAGCCTACCACTCACATCTATAAATATGGAAGTGTTGCTACTCCTAGACTTCCACAACCTATAAGGTTGACACCACAACAATTGGAAGAAAAAAAATCAAAAGGACTTTGCTACAGTTGTGATAGCAAATACACTAAAGGTCATAAGTGATATGAGAAGAAATTATCTTACATAGATCGTGAAGAGGAGGAAGAAAATGAACAAGAGTCTTCAAAAGAAGAGGATATACACCAGGAACCAACCCTAGAAGAAGAAGAAATGAATCTGACCATACCGTGTAATGCATTGGCAGGAATTACCACTCCTCAAACTCTCAAGATAGAAGGACATATCAAGAAGAAAAAGGTAATATTGTTGATTGATTCGGGTAGTACCCATAATATTATTCATTGTAAGGTAGCCAAGGAATTGAATTGTTTCCTATACCCAGCACTAGAATGTCAAGTGATGGTTGAAAATGGAGGAACTATAAATTGCTCTAGAAAATGTCATAATATCAGGCTAACCATGGGGGAATATTTATTGAATAGTCCAATGCTTTCCATTAGAATGGGAGTTGTTGATGTTGTACTAGGAGTACAATGGTTACAATCTTTGGGGACGTTAGATTTTAATTTTCAAGAACTTTTCTTGAAATTTTTTTCAGAAGGAAAAGAAGTCGAATTACGGGGTATCGCAGGGAAGCCGGGAAAGACAATAAGTTGTAATGTCATGACAAAGATTCTGAAGAAAGAATAACGGGGTGTAATTGCACAATTATGCTAACTAGAAGTTCCAACATCAAAATCGTCCATTTCTCCAGATCTCCAAAAAGTCTTGAACAATCATTCCAAGGTGTTTAAAAATCCCAAAGGACTCCCACATATTCGTGATCATGATCATGTTATTCATTTGATTCCAAGAAGTGTTCCTCCAAACATCAGGCCTTATAGATATCCTTATGTCCAAAAGAGCGAAATTGAACGTATGATTGCAGAAATTTTAGAGGTTGGTATATTTCAACCTAGTCAAAGCTCTTTCTCTGCTCCAGTAGTATTGGTGCACAAGAAGGATGGCGCATGTGTCCGGATTATAGGGAGCTCAATAAGGTCCCTATTAAAGATAAATTTCCTATTCCTGTGATTGATGAATTATTGGATGAATTACATGGAGCAATTTATTTTACCAAGTTGGATCTTCATTCAGGATATCATCAAATTAGAATGAAGACTGAAGATATTCTAAAAACAACATTTTAACCTTATATTACTATGAATTTTTTTTCATGCCTTTTGGCCTTACCAATGCACCTTCTACATTTCAAGGGTTAATGAATTCCATTTTCAAACCCTTCCTTACAAAATTGTGCTAGTATTTTTTGATGACATATTAATCTACATCGGGTCTTGGAAGGATCATGTTTAATATTTTGACATGGTGCTCGAAATATTGGAGGAGAAACAATTATATGAAAAAACATCCAAATGTTTCTTTGGAGTACGAGAGGTGGAATATCTGGGTCATATTGTATCTCAGGAGGGTGTTGAGGTAGACCCTAATAAAATTAAAGCCATTAAGGGCTGGAAAGTCCCCACAACCATAAAGAAGTTGCGAGGATTTCTCAGGTTAACATGGTATTATCGCAACTTTTTTAAGAATTATGGGAGAATAGCACCTCTAACAACATTGTTGAAGAAAGATGCATTTTAATGGACTCCTAAAGCAACTAAGGCCTTTGAACATCTTAAAGAGGCAATGTGCCTAGCACCGGTCTTAGCTACGCCAAACTTCACAAAAAACCTTTATTGTGGAATGTGATGCCTCGGGAAATGGAATTGTTGTTGTTTTAATGCAAGAAGGAAGACCCATTGCTTTTGAAAGTCGTCCAATCAAAGGAAAGTATTTACAGAAAGTTATTTATGAAAAGGAAATGTTAGCAATACTACATGCACTAAAGAAATGTCGACCTTACCTAATGGGAAGACACTTCAAGGTAAAAACTGATCATGATAGCCTTAAACACTTTTTGGAACAAACACTATCTTCAGAAGAGCAGCAAAAACGGGTACAAATATGTTGGGTTATGACTTTGAAATCATCTACAAAAAAGGGAAGCTAAATGTTGTTGTAGATGCACTCTCAAGAAAGAATGAAGAGGTGGAAACATTGCTTTGTGTCTTTTCTATTATCCAACCAGATTGGATAACCGAAGCAAGGGATGAATGGAAGAAGGACGAAGAAGTGTGGACACTCATTCAAAAGTTGCAGCAAGATCCTTGTACATCAAATACATTTAGTTGGAAAAATGATTCGTTATGGTACAAAGGTCGCTTATATCTTTGTAAGAATTCCAAACTAAAACAAAAGATTCTTTTGGAATTTCACACTTCTCCTTTAGGAGGACACTCGGAATTTTTAAAAACTTACCACATGGGTGAAGAAATAACTTTTTTGGGATGGCCTTAAATCTGATATTCAAAATTTTGTGGCGGAATGTTTGGTTTGCCAGCAAAATAAAGTTGACACAATTAAGACCTCGGGTCTTCTACAGACTTTATTCATTCCAAGTCAACGTTGGGAGGATATTTCAATGGATTTTATCATAGGTTTACCTAAGTCCGAAGGAAAGAGTGTCGTCATGGTGGTAGTTGATAGGCTTACCAAGTATACACACTTTTGTGCATTATCTCATCCATTTAAAGCAAGTACAGTTGCTACTAAATTTATGGACACAATTCAAAAGCTACATGGAAACCCAAAAATTATTGTGAGCTACAGAGATCTCATTTTTACTGGAAATTTTTGGACGGATTTATTTTCTTGTTTGGGTACTCAACTAGCTCATAGCTCATCTTATCATCCTCAATCCGATGGTCAAACTGAGATAGTGAATAAATGTTTGGAAGGATATCTTCGTTGTTTTGTATCTGATAAACAAACACATGGGTCAAGTGGTTACCTCTCGTTGAATGGTGGTATAACACTTCCTTCCATACTATAGCAAAAATGACCCCATTTATGGCACTTTATGGATATCATCCACTGTCCATCACATCATATTTAAGAGAAAATTCTAAGGTTCATGCAGTGGAAGATCACATCGAGCATCAACAAGAAGTTCTCCAACTCTTAAAGGATAACCTAAATTTGGCACAAAATCGAATGAAACAACAAGCAGATCAACATTGTAGCGAGAGAAGTTTTGATGTAGGATACTGGGTATTTTTATGGCTACAACCATACAAACAAATGTCCCTCAAGCAAGCTAAGAAAGATAATAAATTATTTCCAAAGTACTATGGTCCTTTAAAGGTGTTGCAAAAGATTGGTACTATGGAATACAAATTGGAGCTTCCTGCTTCTTCGCGAGTGCATCCAGTTTTCCATGTTTCATGCTTAAATAAGGTTATATGTGAAAAACTTCAAGTTCAAACAATATTTCCAGAACTTGATGAAGAAGGAAAAATCATATTGGAACCTAAAGCAGTCACAAAAACAAGAACTCGATAGCTACGAAATCGATCAATTTCAGAGTATCTCATCAAGTGGAGGAACTTACCCACTGAATATTCTACATGGGAGGATAATAATTTTATACAGAAGCACCCGTAGCTACTCAAGCGTTGAGGACAACACTTTTTTGAAGGAGAGGGGCATGTTTGGTCCCTATATTACTAGTTTAGTCCCTTATTGTTATTAGTGTAGCCCCCTTATTATTATTATTGTTCCCCTATAACCCCAATATTGTTATTATTGTGCCCTTACATTATTATTGTTAGGTCGGCTAGGATTATATTGTGACCCCATGGACTCCTATATATAGAAGGAGATTTTGTCAGTTGTATCATCCAAGAATTGTTCACTTATGTAATGTAAAGGAGGTTCCCCCTCGAAGTCACTGAATTCTAAGGCGTTGATCTCTCTTTTCTTCTATTTTTGGAGCTGGTTTCATAATAGTGTCTATCTGCACAAGAGTACCCTTTGGAAGCTCCGTAGAAATTTGTTGCATGACCTTCAAAGCTTCGTGGTGTAGATGGCCCAATATCTTGTGTCATAGCTCACCCTCATCCTATCTCACCACTTTGTCTACCTTACCCATCAATGTTGTGCAACCATCTACATCGAGTTTATATATATTCTTCACACGAATCCCAATATTCTTGGCTTGTCCTGAGGATTTGTGTCTAAGCAAATATTTCCCTACACTAAAAACCACATCATAACCTCTGTCCTCCAACATTGCGACTGAAACTAAATTCTTTTTCAAGCCTGGTACATGCATTACATCTTTTAATAAGAAAGGTTTACTTGACTGTCTTTGGAAGGTAACTGTACCAATCTCGCTAGCATTGTACTGCCCATCATCACCCATTTCGATATGCATCTGGAGGTCCTTCTCCTCCAAGCTACTGAAAAGTTCTTTGTCTCCCGTCATGTGGAAAGATGCACCACTATCCAAGTACCACACTGATCCCATCACACTTGAAACCATGCATGCAATGAGCGAGAAGTCCAACTCAAATTGTGAGGCCAAAGCCTCACCAAATGCAGATCCTGAAGCCTTCTTATTCTTCTTCTTTTGTGGAAAAGTAGTGGCATAATTTCCATGCTCATGATAGTGAAAACATTTCACTCTGGACATGTCGCGCTCCTTGCCTTCTTCGCCGATCTCAGATTTGGAATAGGGTTTCTTTCCCTTCCCCTTCTTTGCCTTACCCGCCAAGGCGAAATTTTCTTCATCATCTGTCTTAGATGAAGATCCATCCCTGGTATTCCGCCTAAATTCTTCTTGCACCAAATCTAACCAAATTTGTTCCCAATCTGGGAGATTCTCCCTCCCATTGACAGAGTCCTGATAACTATGCCAACTCTTGGGAAGGCCAAGAAGATCTAGGCTCACCAAGTCATCATCCACGATAGTAATTCCAATGCTTCCAAGCTCATCTCGGCATTGGACAAACTTGGTTAAATATTTCGGAATAGTGTCGTCTTTCTCCATTTTGATTTTCTTGAGCTTGTCCTTTAGTGCCAATTTTCTATGATCATTGCTGCTCTGAAACAGATCTGTCAAAGCCTTCCACGTTGCATAGAGAGTCACTTTTACATGGAGACTTGAGACAATGTGGTCTCGTACTCCCTCTAATAAGATCCTCCTCGCCCTTGAAACCTTCTTTTGCCAAGCATCAAGATTTGCAGCATCTGTTGCAATGGGTTTGGTAATGTCATTATCAATGAATTCTTTCAACCCATTGTCCTCCAGTACTACCTCCATCCAGTCTTTCCAAGAAATATAGTTATATATGCCCTTTAGTGCATACTCCAATTTCAAACCATTGAAATCCATTTCGATCCTGATCCGCCTGTCGCACCAAGAATACTTTTTCAAATTCGAATTATATTCAGTCACAAACTCAATTTCTTCTTCACTATAGTAATTTGTTGTGCTTCGATACCATGTAGAAATTATAAAAACATATGTATATCAATCGATTCAATCCTATAAAGCAATGTACTTAATCTAGATATTGAATCCTTCTACAAATCAATTGCGGAAATAAACACGATCGCCAATCACAACAAGTAAAGAAAGAAGCAAATCAAACCAAAACACAGATATTTTCCCAGGGAAAGCTTATTGCTCAAAACCCATCTATCTTCTATTGTATATCCCACAAGGAATCGTGAAACAATTACAATGCACTCTTCTCACAAGAGTCTCCTGCAATCTACCTATCATCTCACATTGATCCAGACAAAATCGAGCCAACACTTAGCCAATTCTAAGCCTGCCTTGCTCACACAATTCATTAGGAATTCAATCCCTATTCCTTAGGAATTTCAGCCTTTCTCAACTACGCAACTATCATGGGAAATCCTGTGGTGTTTTAACTGCATCTGGGCAGTTTGCTAATTATACAACTAATAGTCAACTTCCCTTTAACCTTTGCCTCAACTAGGTCTCTACTGGAACTGACATGCATGCAACTATTAATAGTAAATCATCAGTTGCATGGCATATCACTGATTGTGAATTAAATATAATTTAATTCATTTGATCTCTCACTAGTGCAACAAACAGTTACAACTAGTTCAACTGACTTTAACTCACCTAACTGAGTTAACTAATTACTCATGCATTAAACTAATGCACCAACTGCAATTCTAACTCCATAACTAATAGAATCACTCTGCATGCCTCACCAACCACCCTCAACTCGAAATTCATGAGCTAACTAAGTTTATAACACTCAGTTAACTATTACAAGTGATTATGAGATAATATTACATTTTATTGTCCAATTTAATTAAAGGATACTTAAATTAAACACATTTCCAATTTATCAAATAAATTGAATTTCACACTAATGTATCGCTAGGACCCATCGCTACATGACCTCTGGTCCCACACTAGTGTAGGTGTTTTAGTGTTGCTTCTGGATGCCAATTTCATTGTTTCTTGTTGCAAACTTCAACAATGGGAGGCCTTGTCCATGTTATACGAAGGAACTTCCGAGCAACAGAAGATGTACTTGGAGCAAAAGCTCTGGATGATCCAGATGCAGAAGGAGGAGCACATTGATCCATTCCTAGTGAGACTTAAGGAAATCTGTGATCATTTGGCAGCAGTGGGATCTACGCCATCTGCTACAAGTATGGTGAGACTGGCCCTTAACGTAGTCACTAAGGAGTGGAAATTTTTTATCCAAAGTATCTTGGGAAGGGCGACACTACCGATTTGGTAGGAGATATGGGAAGCTCTTCAAGAGGAGGAGCTGATAAAAGATCTGGTTAAGTGTAAACTTGACTGTAGTAGTGGGAGCCGATCGAAGAATATGAAGGAGGAGAATGAAACCCTCGCATCGAAGGGGCTGCAAGGGTAACCAAGACACAAGAAGGATGTCTCCAAGGTGAAGTGTTTCAGATGTGGCGAAATGGGCCATTATTCATCACAATGTCCTTTGAAGAAAAAAGACAAGGATGAGAAGCACGATCTAAAGGTTGCAACCACGAAGATCAAGGAGTATGAGTATGCCATGAGTGCCCACGCATCTCCAGGAGGGAGATGGGGTGACATCGAACTATAGTTCACCTTAAACTTCGGTTGGGAAGGATCCTTGAGGAACCCACCTCATGGATCATCACCTTGCTACGGGATCCCATGATTAGTAGTAGTGAGATGTAGGAGTTTTCAGTAGGAGCCAAGGAGGGAGGGAGCGACAGATGCAGTGGTTAGCAGCGCCAGAATATGAGCAACGCAGAGCAAAGGGGCAACAGTGTGTAGAGGCACATTGCAGTAGCTTCAACAACGCAGTGGCTTCAGAGGGCAGCGTGGGACTAGCAACAGTCATATCTTCAACACCGAGGTGCATCCAATGAAATCTTGTTAAAATTTTGGGTGGTTTCAGTTGCTTCTCTCAGCAACTAAGTTGCAGTACAAATGTAGTGTTAGTTGTGGCAGTGCTAGCAGCATAGTAGATGCAACACTTGAGAGGGAGTTGTAGTACAAATGTAGCTTTGGTAGTGGCAGTGTCAAGGGAAGCAGTACAGTTACAACAACAACATAGTGGTTTGTGGATAGCTTGTTAGACATCAGTAGTGCAGAGGATGCTTCAGGTTCAGAGCAATGTGCATCAGTCATGTTGTTGGAGCACTTTCCTCGCTAAGAGGGAGTGTTGATTTTTGGTAGCATCGGAAGTTCTCTAAGTCTCAAAATTTGTGGAGAGGCTTAGGCACATGTATTCCAAAGAAACCGTAAATTATTTGTAGAAACTTCACTTGGAATGTGTTTTATTAAAATAATTAATTATTTTAATGTGACCCAAAGTTTAAACTTAGGAAAAATAAATAACGAAAGGGTATTAATAAAACAGAGTGTAAATCCTCTAGAGAACATGGATCAAGTCAAGTTATAATATTATTTTTTGATTAGAGATCTAATATCAAACGTTGAAGTCTCAACACGAAGGATATAAATGAAGGCTTGAGGGTCATTTGGAAAGACACACCAAGTGAATCTAAGTGATCAATTTTCTGAAGTGAGAAGTGCTCAGAGGAGAATTCGATCTAAGTGATTCCAGCATAGTGAGGGGTAGGGATAGCTTTCGAAGAGAGATTTTCTCAGCCGGAGAATCATCAATAGAGAGAGGCAAAGTGTGCTACGACAACTCTCACGCAGAGTTTGACACAGGGCCACGCAGAGGCAGCGCAGAGGGTGAGAAAGACTCTGAGATTTTGCAGAAGAATCAGTTTCAGAAGCCGGGAACCGGGGTGTGAGACCGGGAGGCTAAGAGAAATTATTTTTGGTTGCAGATCGATCACCTAGATGGGTGACGTAGTGCCTAGAGAGGCTGACATAGGGACTGTGCATAGGCAACATAGGGTCTGCCAGGGGCACCTCATCTAGTGACTGATCAGCCAGGATTTTTTCAATGATTGAGTGAGGTAAAACTCACAATATTTCTGCCAGTGCTTCACTCTCTGTAAATGAATAACCTTTGTGGTATTCATAAATGTATTCAGAATCTGCCACTGCTTAATAAAATCAAACCCTCATATTTGTTGCACCGGTTTTCCCGCATTGGGTTTTTTCGAGGACTTTCGTCCAAAAATAACAGTGTCCTATGTGTATATTTTTCTTTACTCAGTTTTCTTGTTTCAAAATCATAAGTGATTAAGTGTAGGTTGCTTCAGTAATTTTCTTCAATATTTCATGAAGAAATATGAAATAATTCTGCAATGTAAGTTACAAATATGAGAAGTAAATTCATTTGGTTGCAGTAGGATTCTGGAGATCATTAAGATCTAGGAATTTTCACAATGGAAAATCCCACCTGTATTCCAGAAATAGTATTTCCCCCAAGCTCCTATGGTAACCCACAGCCCCTGTTGAACTATGCTCCTAACCAAGGATATATCCAAACACCTAGCCCGCACCACCAAGTACCAACTCAACACCTCTAACCACCCAACCCCATGAGAGGGATCAAATGCAAGAAAACATGTACACATAACAACTCCACCATGTGAATGTTGCACCCTGTGCAAATCATGTTGCCTCATCTTAGTGAGTTGGTATGCACATAAGGTTTGTCTACGTAACTATGTGTCTCTATCTCTAATGCAGAGGTAGCCTATCATTATTTCAAGTGTCGTCTATGTATGCCTTAAGAAGGTTGCTTTGAGACTCTGACATATGCTCCTATCATATTAATTTCCCATAGTTCTATGTTGTTACAATTACTTAGCGCAATATTTTCTTCAATTAGCAAACTTAATCTTCGAATGCTAAATATCAATTGTAGATAGAAAAATAAATGAAATGTACAATAGGATACAATCAAGAGAAATGAAAAAGACACTAGCTTTCGTCAAGGACCGGGGAAAAACCCCACAAGGGGGAAAACCCTTTCAATTTTTTCTTCTATTAGATTGTCATCGAATGTTTATCAGAGAGATACAATAATTTAAAATAATCAATAAAAGATTCAAAGTCAATTCTTTGACTATCCAAGAGATCAACCAACAAATATCCAATAGATGAGCCTCAAATTCAAATCTGGTAAACAAGTCAAACATGCAATTTTGGTCAAATTTAATGGAAACAACAACAATCTCAAATGGTCAAGGGTCAATGGTCAAATTTCCTCCCAAAGAGCTCGATCAACTTCCAAAAAATGCGACCTTGAATGCTAGCCAAAACAATCCTCCAGAATCGGTCAAAATCAAAGTCAAAGTCTGTCGAAACCCTAGTTGCAGGACTGCACTCAACCAAGGTCAAAGTGCCCAGAAAACTTTGTCCTCATTTCCAAATAATTCAACCTCCAAGACAGATCCAAAATCTGAAGTCAAACCAAGTCAAAATGCTCCCAAACACCAAAAAGTCAACATTGGTCAAAGACAAATTTTGGCCCAATCTGAAATTTCCTCTCTCCTACTTGCACATGTGAAAGAAGACCTACAATTTCATACTTGTGTCGACTTTTGATTTTTGTAGCTTGGGAGGTACTCCAAGCCCTAGGGTTCAAGGTTTGGAGGGCAAAGCACCACAAGGGTCACTTATGGGCTTGGAACCCAAGTATGGGGGTTTGCACCTAATCGTTTTTGGGGAATTTCTGGAAGAAAATTTCTACAAGTGATGGCATGAGATGATAGAGGGCGGAAAGGAGAATCCAACGCTTTGAGAATTATCTAATTATGAGTTGTAGAAGTGGAGAAAATAATTTTTTAAGTTGAAAAACAATTGTTTGGTATTCAAGTAATGTAGGCTTGATGTAATCTTGTCCAAAAGACATGTCTCTTCATAATTCGTGGAGCCCTTATATTGGATATAAATACAAGGTGAATACAAGTCATTTAGCATCCATTTTGCAACACACACTTAAAGAAAAAGACTCGTTAGAGGAGGAAGAGAACTCAGATTTCTTACCTTGATTGGACCGTAGGTAGAAGATAGGACGTGGAAAAGAGGTATCGTATGATATTTTTGGAGGTTGTTTTGGGGTCTGTGATGAGGTCCATAATTAGGTATATTTTAAGCTTATTTACTCTCTCTCTCTCACTCATTTGATTACATTTTGTCATATTTTAATTAGTGAGAATGGTGTAAGAGGATTGTCATGACTTGAAGCCTAACATGGTTTAATTGCAGGAAATGAAGGAAATAAAACTATTTTTGAGTAAGATTCAATGTCAGGGCTTGGAGTACACAACAAGGAGCAATCATAGGAAGTTTTTCCACCTTCTTAACTTCCACAATCATCTCAATATCTCCTAATATCCTCCTCCAGCATGTCGAAGTCAAAGGTAGTCGAGCAAGTGAATGTTAAGAGGGACCCAAGCTACACACCTCTCAAAAATCAAGGAGACAAATTCCTACATTTTAGGGACATGTTGGTAGCATCCCATTAGTATAAATAAACAAGAGAAAGCGCTCATTAGGATTCGATTTTCAAAGGCAACTAGAGAACTCTTGACTTTGTATCAAAGATATTTTGACTGTTATTTTGATGTAAGAAACTTGTTATGAAATGAGAATGAGAAGTTGGCTTGCCTCTCACTGATTTGATTCTAGAGGACTGAAGCTTGTGGGTTAGGGACCAATCCATGGGTTTCAGTCTCTCTTGTGTATATCTATGTTTCCTTTACATTTCAATATTTTAGTTTATGTCATTGCATTTTAGTAGTATTTGAAAATCATTAACATTGTGTTGGTAATATCTCCCTTTCGCCTATTCCTTTGGGGATTAAGGAGGAAGGTCTTCAACCACAGACCAAAAATATTCAATTTATGATTTCTTGGAAAGGATCAAGTATTGTTCACTATGTTATTCATGAATTTGATGTAGATTGGAGGTTAGATTTATGGTTTATATGCATGTTAGCTCAAGTTAAATTCAACTCATATTTTCCATTGTTTTACATGATAATTTGTTAATGATCAATGCATGAGTGAATGAATTGGTTGCAAGACTGGCTACATAATTAGAGAAGGACCTCCTTTCAGCACTATCACTTTGGACTTCAAACCTATTTCAGTTTCCCTTCCATTCTGCTGCCCACATCCCTGTTTTTAAGACCATCTTCACAACCACCAAGAGTAGCCTTCTTGGTGCAAGACATGCCTTCAAAAGGTTATATGATCTTGTCCAAGGGAGTTGTTCATCCCCCATCCACTTATATACACATTTCCCTCACCTTTCCTAACCTCCACTCCACCATTCCTAGCTTTAAAACCCTCTCGGCATGTTTCTTGTAGCATTACAGGACTTCCTGTAGCAAAAACGGGGATCCTGTAGTAGCGTTGGGAGCCACCTCCTTCACTCCATAATCACTCCTCCACCTCACCTGAGCTTAGTGTGGGCCTTAGTGTACCCCTAGCTCTATATTTTTGGTTCAAGGACACCCCTAGGTCACCCAAATTCCTTCTTTTCTTGCTGCAAAATAGAGTAGTTTTAGTGTGTTAGTCCATCATAGAATACATCATTAGCACAACATCCAACATGCATTAAATAGAAGTTAATTCATCATAGATGCAGTGTGTGTGTGAAGGTATATTAGTTCCCTTCTTGCAAGTTGATTGAGTAGTTAAGAGAATGAATTCAATCTAGTGTAATTTCCCTTCTTGTAATTAGAATAAGTGTTATTTTTTTTCTATTGAAAAAGTAGAGGATAAGTATATAAACGAGTGCAACCTAATATAGAATATTTTCTTGTAGACATAATAGTGTTCATGATTTTCTTTCGGTATTGAGTTGCAATTACAAGTGTGACAGACTTTCTCCCTTATAATATAAATAATTCCCAACACCTTATAGTATAACTAAGGTGAGGATGACATGAGTAGAGATCATTTGTTGTGCATATAGCATTGTCACCTCGAGGTTTGTACGAACCTCAGGTTGATAATTAAAGTTGAGTAGCCTATGGGAGTTGCAGCACTCTTGGTGCAATACCAGGGCTCACCACTTTTTGGCGTCATTGTCGGGGAGGTGTCTAAGTAGATGTTTGTTTTTTATTAAGCATTCTTTTATGCTTTCTGTTTTGCATTCATAGAACTCAAGGAGTCTTTCCCATCAGAGAAACCAATGGAGAGACTAGAATGAAGAACATAAAAAAAAAAAAAAAAAAGAAGAAGAAGAAGAAGAAGAAGAAGTTACTTTCATGTCTCGTAGGAGTAGGGAAAAAAAAGGAAAGTTCCTACCAAAAACCCCCACATACCCACACAGTCACCCTTCACTCTTCTTTAGTGACTATGAGATAGAACACCCTCTATGTGAGAAACCTGAAAACCTTGAGGAACCTATTGGGGAAGAAGAGGAACTTGCTTGACCTATTCAAGTTGTGGCTGAAAATAGAACTCAAGGAGTCTTTCCCATCAGAGAAACCAATGGAGAGACTAGAATGAAGAACATCAACCCTTCATCCCTTCCATACTTACATGGCTTAACTTTTGAGGACCCTGACACTTTCATGTTTGAGTTTGTTATTTTCTGCAGGACTTATGACTATGCCTCGTATGAACAAATGTTAAAATTGTTCCCCTCTACCCTTAAGGATACAACCTTGTGTTGTTTCATGGGTCTACCTCGAAACAACATCACCACCTGGGCTCAAATGCAAGAGTCCTTCAATAGAAATTATAGAGACTACTGTAGGTCCAAGGAAACCCAGGAATAAATCTTTAGGATGACCCTAGGGCCTGATGAATCCATAGAGGATTATGAGTGATTTCAACTGAACTACAAAAGGGCCAACTACACCCTTGATCTTGGATCACTCAAGTTAGTTTTTCTCCAAGGAATCAGGGAAGAAGTGACAGAAACCCTTAATATGTTGTCTGTAGGAGATATCTGTCATCTGCCTTATGAGGACATCAAGACTGTATTCAGAAACCACTCTAGGGCATCCATGAAAAAAGGTAGACCTAGTCAAAGCTTGACCAGTTTCCCTTATCTTCAATCTCCATTAAGCATGAGATTGGAAACATGTTGGAGGATTTTAAAAGTGACATGTTGCACACTTTTTCTTTGAAAATCAAAAGAAAACAAGAGGAAGCAGAAAAAGCCCTAGCTATATTTTGCCCCGTGCATTAGAAAACACCCTAGGAATGAATGTCCAATTAATGTCATATAGGTTTGCTCAGTCTGTGAAGAGAACTATGCGACAAAAAAAGGCCCTTCCTTACATGACCTAAAAGTTGTATACCAAGGGGTGGAAGTTGTACCTGAGCACCTCTACTTCATAAATCAAAGAAGGCCTCAAGGACCTCTGCCATACCAACAGGGCATGTAAGGTGTGCCTTATTCTTACTATCATTCGAACCATAATGCATCATTGCAACCTTCGTATTATTCCACTCATCCATGTTGGCCCACACCTCCTTCTTGGCCTTATGCCCCTCCATATCATCCTGAGACTGTCAATCAACCATTTTAGCAATATGTTCCTCAACCATCTCAGTGGAGCAACCCAACTCAACCAACCTCCTGCTTTACTACCTCCACCCCAACCTCAAACTCAACTCACTCATCATGCTCCTCCTAAGCTACCCTAGATGCCTTCCTATCCAAATCCAAACCCGAACAACAATCAAACACAACAGGTCTACAGTGGAGAGATGTCTTACCTTGCCTATGCTATGTAGATCCATGAGATTAACCTTAGGTATGGGAGAGTGCTCCCAGAAAATCATCCACCATCTCCACCTCAAGAGGTTGAAGAGGAAAAGAAAGGGAGCACCCCTTAGATAAATCCACCTCCTTTTCCTAAGCGACTGATCCACCCTAGCCAGCACACCCCAGAAGAGACTGAACTCCTTGGAAAAATTGAATAATATATTTGTAAAAATACCCCTTCTCTAGGATATTAAGGATGTTCTCATCTACAAAAATCTTAACAAAGAAAAATTATTCAAAAACCATGGGAGAAAAAAGAGAGACACCCCCACCATCAATGTTGTAGGTCAGTTATCTGATTTGATGATGGGGAGAGTGATTTTCCCAAAATACCTGGACCCTAGGAGTCCAGTAGTTGATGTACACATTGATGGTATCATTGTCCCCCATACACTCATCAATCTTGGGGTTGACATCAATGTGATGACCAGAGAAACCATGTTGAAACTAAACCTCCAAGGAGATTTGAGGAAGACCACAACATTATTGCAACTTGCACATAGATCTACAGTAGCTCCTAAGGGATTTATTGAGTATGTCATGGTCTCCATTCACTCTTGGGAATATCCCACTGATTTCCTGGTACTTCAGCCCAAAACCAAGTTTAATGGTTATCCTCTCATTCTAGGAAGATATTGGTTGCCCACTGTTGATGCTTACATCAATTGTAGGAATGGAAACATGACTATCAAGAATGGTCCCTTGTCAAAACAACTGGTACTATATCCTCCTACCCAACCTTCTATTGAACATGATCTACCTTTATGGGTGGAGGATGAAGAATAAGATGAAGTGTACCATGCCACACCCCACCCTATTTGTACCTTAGATGTTGTTATTAGAGGGGGGGAACCTGATGAAGATGACCTCATTAACCATATCCTTCAAAGCCGACCCCCCACTACCATTCCACTTGATGACCTCGTAAGAGAATTTGAAAGCAGCCCTTGGGCTAAGCTATGCTCAGTTGATTCAACCCTTGAACCTGCCAAGGTTGTAGGATTTGGCCCGTCTAGATCCCTAAATATCAGCCCCTCTCTCTCGGTCAAAGAGGAATAATTGTTATGCCAGCTACTGAGAGATAACTTATATGTTTTTGCTTGGGATTACAAAGACATGAAAGGGGTGCATCCCTTAGTTTTCACACATCGTATTTACATCAAACAGGGATGCAAGCCTGTGTGCTAGCCTGGGAGGAGAATTTACCCAGCCTTAAAGGACATAGTAAAGAACTAATTACAGAAGTTGTTGGATGCAGGGTTCATATACCCCATATCAGACAGTGAATGGGTGTCTTCTCTTTTCCTAGTCCCAAAGAAAAATGGGAAGTGGAGGATCTGTGTTTACTACAAAGAATTGAACAAAGCCACTGAGAAATACCATTTCCATTTTCCTTTCATTGACCAAGTCTTAGATGGTCTCGCCAGAAAGAAGTTCTTCTCTTTCCTGGATGGATTCAGTGGTTACAATCATATTCAGATCAACCCTGAAGACCAAGACAAGACCACATTCACTTGTCCTTGGGGCACCTTTGTTGAGATTTTGAGTATTGAGGTAGCATCAAGTATGCTCTAGCCCTGAAATTTTGTGGAGGGGCTAAGACACACTTGAACTAAAAAACCCATAAATCATTTGGAGAAATTTCATCTTATGTGTGAGATATTAAAATATTTTTATTTTTATTTATTTTTAATGAGGACCCTAAGTCTAACTTAGGGAATTAGACAAATTAAAGATAATTAATTAAACACATGTGATGAAATGTTCTAAATGACATTGATCAAGCAATATTTTAATGTCATCCGTCGATAAGGGATTAAATCATGGCCATTGATGTCTCAACGAAAAAGTATAAGAGAAAGGCTTGAGCCTCAGTTGGAGACACACACACTAAGGCAGAGCTGAGAGACTGAGCTAGAATTCTAGGGCGGGTTTGCTAAGAATATCCAAAAGACTTTTTTGCGGCAAGAGGTAGTATTGGCTAAGGGGATGATATGATCCCGGAACCAAGAGTCAGCAAGAGGCAGAGGAGCAACGCAAAGGAGCAGGGGCAGCAACAGCAGCTACGCAGCACCTGCCCAACGCAAAGGGCTTCAACGTTGAACCAACAAGAGCCCTCCAGGATTACGCAGAGGCCGTCCACGACAACATAGGGACTGCGTCACCTATTCTAGGGTTACGCATCCCTCTCTAGGCCAGCGCAGAGGAATGCAGAAGCTAGTAGGGTTGACGCAGGAGCTTCAAAGGCAGCTCTGGGGTTTCTAGAGATAGAAAGTGGACGAGTCATGTAAATCTCGCTTGAGGGTGTGGATCAGTCAAGTTTTTAGTCTCCAGAACAATAGGTATTACTGGAGATCTATTTTCTCTGTTGGGTTAACCAGTAAGGTGCCCATATTTTTTGTACTCATATTCTACTTAATAATGATAAACCCTCATATCTGCTACACCGGTTTTCTCGCATTGGGTTTTTCCAGGGACATTTGTCCGAAAAGTCTATGTTTCTCTTTGTTGAATGAGCGTAATATTCAGTAAATGATCTATATGTGTGTAGGCTGTTAGTTGTGTTTAATTCGGTATTTTCTTAATATTTTATGAAAATAACTTGTATAAATAAATCACAAGTAGGAGAAGTAAATCAAGATACTGCAGTAAGGTTTCTGTATTATTGTATTCATAGATTTTCACATGGTATCAGAGTGATTGCAGATCAAGCTGAATCTCCAGCAAAATCAACTGAAGACATATTTTCTTCAGGGTAGTAGCTGAAGCAACATATCCAGAAAAGGCAGCTCAGTAGTAGGAGGACGCAGTCCCGGAAAGGGTTACGCAAGGGCTACGCAATCCCATCTGAGTGACGCAGAGACAACGAAACACCCTCCAGAGGGACGCAGGAGCAACCTGTGTTGCGTTGCGTAGAGGTTACACTGAGCTAGTTTGCTCACACAAAGGCCAGCCAGAGGGACGCAATCCAGTTTTATTTTCTGTTGCTGTGAAGTATTGCTGAGATCCGAAAGCTTCAGATCTTCAGAAGTTGCTGGTGTGGTGGAGATTCTGCTGGTGCATAATTGTGCCTAGCTAAGTTGACAAAGAGCAGGAGGAAGACAGTCACTAAGTAGATCTGAGTCGAACAGATTTGAGATTCAATCAGGAGGGTGATCAGAGAGAACTGTCCGATTATTTTGGATGAATATTTCCAGGAGGGAAATCAGTTGACAGAGGGAGCAGCTACTATACAGGATTTTTTATCTCCAAAAAACCCAGATCCAACATTTATGTTGCATTTTACAACAGAAAGAGGGAGATGAGTATTGTTTCGTCAGATTTGAGCTAGATGGCTTCTCATGGGCTGAGATATCAAGAGAGGTTGGACAGTGTGTCCAACTTTGTCATCTGGAGAGCCAGGATACTGATAGTCCTAGATGAGTACAACATTAGGAACCATGCAGAGAATTTCCTAGCTGAGCCTACAGATCCAAATCCTCTAAAGAAATTCAATGAAAATCAAGCGTGGGCTAAGCATTTGATTATGGACGAAGTAAAAGATCACGTCATGCCACATATTTCCAGAAAGAAGATGACAAATGAGATGTGGACCGCTTTGGAGACGATGTATTAGGGAACCTCCTTTCAAAGAAAGATGCTTCTAGAGAATCAAACGAGGTTGTTCGAGATGCAGAAGGGTGAGGAGATAGATCCCTTCCTTTTCCGACTTCAAACTACCCAAGATCAACTAATTACCATGGGTGTAACTCGAGATGAAAGACTCTTGGTAAGGACTACCTTGAATGTAGTCACCGAGGAATGGGAAACGTTTATCCATAACATATTGGGCAGGGCAACGTTACCATCCTGGGCAAATATGTGGGCAATCCTCCGTAAGGAGGAGATTAGGAGAATCACCCAGAGGCAAAACTAGAGCAGCGGAACTGTCAAGGTGAAGAAAGAAGAGGAATATGATGCAGACCTTACATCAAATGAACGAAGGTAGTAAGGGAAGAAGAAGAGGGACCTATCCAAGGTCTGGTGCTTTAACTGTGGTGAACTTGGACACCTCGCCAGCACTTGTCCTAAGAAGATGGACAAAGGAACTTCTGATTCCAAGGCAACAGTAGCAAAGGACAATGGCAGTGATGCGACGTAGCCATGAGTGCTCATGAGCCACGTAAGTGGGGCGATATGGATCTGTAGAACAAATACAGATCAAGAAGGCTCCTTGAGTAGCCCAACTCTTGGATCACATACGAGCTACATGAGCCTTAAGACGGTAGTGGGACAAGTAGGAGATGGTTGCAGAAGATCACAGTGAAGAGAGGGAAGAGCTGAAGTGTTGTAGAGGGAGTAGCGCAATGCAAAGACAACGACAGCGTAGAGGCAACAATGCAGAGGTTGATGGGACTTCAGCAGCGCAGAGAGGTAGTTCTCACGCAGTGCAAAGTTGTAGCAACACAGTGGCTTCAGGAGGACAACATAAAGTAGCAGCCAAGGGAGTTTCAATGATGAGGTGCATCCTAAATTTTCTGTCAACGATTGGCCAGGAGTCTTTCAGTTGCTTACTTATCAGCAACTAAGTTGCAGTGTAGCAGTTAGCAGTGGCAGTGCTATGGGCAACATGATGCAACAATTTGAGAGGGAGTTGTAGTACAGATGTAGTAGTGTCAGTGACATTGGCAGTAGTACAGAGAGCAACAACGCAGTGGATGGAGGGCAACGGTCCAAGCATCAACATCACAAATATCAACACCGAGATCTTGTCATACATGGTGTGGATGTATTACTAGAGCACACTTCGTGCTAAGAGGGATTGTTGAGATTTTGAGTGTTGAGGTAGCATCGGTTGTGCTCTAGCCCTAAAATTTTGTGGAGGGGCTAAGACACACTTGACCTCCAAAACCCAGAAAGAATTTGGATAAATTTCATCTTATGTGTGAGATATCAAAATATTTATTTATTTACTTATTTATTTATTTATTATTACTATTATTATTATTATTATTATTATTATTTAATGAGGACGATAATTCTAACTTATGGAATTCAAAAAATTAAATTGAATTAATTAAACACATGTGATGAAATGTTCTAAGTGACGCGGAACAAGCATTATTTTAATCTCAGTTGTCGATAAGAGATTAAATCATGGTCGTTGATGTCTCAACAAAAAAGTATAAGAGAAAGGCTTGAGGGTTAGTTGGAGACACACACACTTGAGGATCAGTTGGAGACACACACACGGAGGCATAGCTGAGAGACTGAGATGGAATTCTAGGGCAGGTTTGCTAAGAATATCTAGAATATTTTTCTGCAGCGAGGGGTAGTATTGGCTTATGGGATGATCTGATCTTGGAGACAAGAGTCAACAAGAGGCAGAGGATCAACAATCAGGAGCAGTGTAGAGGAGCAGGGGCAGCAGCCGCAGCTGCGCAATGTAGAGGGCTTCATCTACTATGCAGGCCTAGAAAGGACAGCATTGAGCCAGCAAGATACTTCCAGGGTTACGCAGAGGCCATCTAGGGCAGTGTAGGGACTGCGTCACCCAGTCTGGGGTTACGCAGCCCTCTCTAGGCTAGTGCATAGGCTAGCAGGGTTGACGTAGGGGCTTCAAAGGTAGCGCTGGGGTTTCTAGAGGCAGAAAGTGGCTGAGTCCTGTAAATCTCGTTTGAGGGTGTGGATAAATCAATTTTTCAGTCTCCAGAACAGCAGGTATTGCTGTCGATCTATTTTTATATGTTTGGTTAACTAGTAAGGTACCCAGATTTGTTGTACTCAGATTCTACTTAATAACAATAAACCCTCATATCTGTTATACAAGTTTTCCCGCATTGGGTTTTTCTGGGGACATTTTTTCCGAAAAATATGTGTGTCACTTTTTTTAATGAGCGTAATATTCAATAAATTATTTGTATGTGTATAGGTAGTTAGTTGTGTTTACTTCAATTTTTTCTGAATATTTTTCTGAAAAAATAACTTGTATAATTAAATCACAAGTAGGAGAAGTAAATCAAGATATTGCATTAGGATTTTTGTATTATTGCATTCAGAAATTTTCACAAATTTGCTTATGGAGTTCTTCCCTTTGGCCTATGCAATGCCCCTAACACTTTTCAGAGAGAAGTCTTGAGCATTTTTGTTGAGCTTGTCCATGATTATGTGGAAATCTACATGGATGATTTCACTCCCTATGGGTATGATTTCCAAGAGGCCCTCTCCAATATGGGTAAAGTACTAAGGAAATGCATCTCTCTTTGAGCCCTAAGAAATGTGAATTCTTGAAAAACGTAGGGCTTGTCCTTGGCCACTCGATATCTTCGGTAGGGATACAAGTAGACCCCAAAAAAATTGCCATCATAAAAAGAGTACATATCCCTCAAAAGCAGAGATATGTCAGAAGTTTCTTAGGCTTGGATGGTTACTATAGGAGGTTCATCAGGGAATTTAGCAAGGTAGCATCACCATTGTTTGGATTACTGGCCAAGGATTTTGAATTTTATTGGTCGAGTCTTTGTTAAGAGGCCTTTGATATCATAAAGGAAAAATTGACCACTTCCCCTATACTTCGAGGTCCCAATTGGGCTTTGCCTTTCCATATCCATACTGATGCATAAGATAAAGTTGTGGGGGAAGCTTTGGGACAAATGGATGATAATTTTCCCTATGCCATTTATTTCATCAAAGAAAATATGTCTAAGGCTGAATTAAACTACACTGTCAATGAGAAGGAGCTTTTAGTTGTTGTCCATTCCTTGAATAAGTTCATACATTATATTACTGGATACCAAACTTTTGTGCATACTGACCATGTAGCAATTAAACACTTAACGAACATACCTAATCTGAATTCTAGAATTATTATATGGCTATTATTGTTACAACAGTTTGACTTGACCATTATTGATAAGCTAGGGAAAGAAAATGTTGTTGCGTATTTTTTGTCTAGACTCACTTTTCCTGTAGATGATGAAGAGATGATTGATGATTGGCTTCCAGATGAGTACTTATTTTCTATATCAGTACTCTCTCCCTGGTTTGTTGACATAGCCAACTAGCTGGTTGCTGGGAGGTTTCCTCCAAACTTTTCATCCAGAGAGAATTGCAAAATTGTGAGAAAGAGCGCCCCTTTCACTTGGATTAGTGGCAATCTATTCAAATTGGGACTATATCAAATCCTTGGAAGATATGTCAGGGAATAGGAAGTCTTTGACATCCTCTTAGCATGTCATTATGGGCCCTATGGGGATCATTTTGTTGCTAAGAGGACAGATTTCAAAGCCTTGCAAGTTAGCTACTATTGGCCTACTCTCCATCAAGATTTCAGGAGATACACTAGTCGATGTGATCAGTGTCAGAGGATGGGGAAGCCTACACCGAGGGATGAAATTCCTCTACAACCTCGGTGGCCCTCGATCCATTTGAAAAGTGGGGCATGGATTTTATTGGACCAATTGATCCACCAATCGGGTAGAATAGATATATCATAGTGTGCATTGATTATTTGACCAAGTGGGATGAAACGAAGGTTGCCAAGGAAACAACAGAAGAGAAGGTGGTTGAATGTTTGAGAAAGTATGTGTTCAATAAGTTTTCCAAGGAAATATTCATCAATCAAGGGGCTCAATTCACATCCCATTTGATTGAAAATCTCATGAGGAGGTACAATATTTCTAGTGCATATCACCCTCGAGAAAATGGGCATGTGGAAGTGACTAATAGGGCATTAGAAAACATCCTTACCAAAGTTGTGAGAAACAACATAAAACATTTGGTGGACAGGTTGGCAGTGTCCACTTGGGCCTACGACACCACCTAGAAGACAAATATTGGGTTTACTCCATATGATCTAGTCCATGGGAAGAAAGTTTTTCTTTCTATTGAATTTGAGTATAACACCCTCATAATGGCATATCAATTAGATTTGGATATCATAGGGGCACATAAATAAATATCGCTTCAACTCAATGGATCAGATGAATTTAGGATGCATGCCCTCCTTCACACAGAAGTAATACAACTACAAAGGAAATTCTAGCATGACAAGCACATCAAAGAGATGACTTTTCAAGAAGGACATTGGGCCTTGATTTATGACTCCATATTTAAGGACTTCAAGGGGAATTTAATAACCAGATGGCTAGGACCTTATCAGATAGAGAGATTCCATGACAATGGAGTTGTTCAAATCAAAACCATAGATGAGGAGGGGATTCTTCTTCTTGTCAATAGTTACAGGCTGAAAATGTACAAGAGACCCATGTCCAAGGCGAAGTTCATCAACACAGTCAACAGAGAGGTGAATGTAATTTGGAGCTTCATAACACCCAGTCCATCGCCCTCCTAAAGAAACAAAAAAAAAATGAAAAATAAAGAGTCCTGGGTGAAAACCTTTCTGAGGCATCGAAGGCCAGCTCCAGGATTTAAAACCTCCCTGAGGCAATCTTGGAGCAAAAAAAATAAAAATAAATAAATAAAAGATCCTTGGGTGAAAACCTATTGGAGGCACCCAAGGCAGGCTTGTGGGTTGAAAACCTCTTCTAAGGAAGCCCACGTGTCTTCAAAAAAAAACAAAAAAAAGAGGAAAAAAGAAGAAAGAACAAAAGAAAAATTGGAACAACCCCAAGGCAACTAACCTGTGTTTTTTTACAGGATGGTGAGCAATGGCATATTATGGAAAAATTTGCATCATTCCTTCATCTCCCTTCATTTACTCTATCCATTCACTCCATGTCCAACTCCATCACTCATCCAACCATCAAATTCCACCACCCTACGAGCTAGAACAACTCGAATTTAATCCTATCTATGTACTACTACGGGATGTCCTAGAAAGCTACAAGAAATCCTGTAGTGTTACAGGAAGTCCTGATCACCTACACGAAAAAAGGCCAAGGCCACAATCAATCATCCAAGACTCTTTGACCCTAATAAAAAACATCAAAAGGTTCACCCTACCTATGCCTACCACCCCTCATCACCATGCCATCCCATGCATGGAGATTTCCTTCTCTAACTCTCTATCTTGCCACTGTGGTACAAATTGCTTTTTACACAAACACATGGCCTTTTATTTCATTTTTCTCCTAAACCACATCAGCATCCTAGCACCACCTCCAACTTTTCCACACCATTCCATCACCACCTCATGTCATTTTGGGCTTCATAGCCTATAAAAACGGGACTGCTATAGGAAGATGACCTCTTCCTGTAACACACCTATGCAAACACCAGAATAATGCAACAATGGCTTGGCACATTCAGAGCAGCATAGAAAGGTTCAATATTTGATCCTAAAGGAAACCATAGCATTCTAGGGAGAATTCTCCATCAACAACATCAGCTTGAAGCCTCCACAAGGTACTTGTGAAAACACAACAACCAAGCACAATAAGCACCTCAAACAGGAAATGAAGACACACCAAGAATTAAATAACAAAGGCAGCTCCTGTGATTATTTCTCAAGTGCTCCAGCTCTCTACGTGCAGTGCCCTGCAACCATTTGGAAATGAGGTAAGGCTCAGGTATGACCCTCTCACCCTCTCGCTATGCATATTTGACTAAATGAATTAATATCAAAGAGAGGAGGTTTAATAAAGTATATGGTGGCCAGTTAACTTGGCCACCTTCGACAGTGAAACTAAAATAACTTTTAGAGTTGGCATGCAACGTGGAGTTGTCACATAAGTGGCAATGATATCACAAAGAGTAGGTTTTGATTACGAGGTCAAAGGGAATGATGACTTGGAGTCGGGCCAACGGTCCAAATGAGAAAATATCGTGTGAGGGACACCTCAACACAACGCTCCAAGCCCACTCGAAATAGAATATAACGTACCTCAGCTCATTTCCCCTCACATCGATGCTCATTTCAAAAACATTTCAACAAAGGATGAAGTTAGTAAGCCACAGAGGAGGTTTGATCATTGGATAGTTGTGCCTACAAGAAGTGTTACAAGAAAGCCTATAATTGCTATATGAAACTTCAAGGAGTGCTACAGGGTGCTAAGAAGAAGCATGCAAGCCACCAAAAGGGTCAATTACAAATAAAAATACCACTCTCCATTCCAAAACATCTGTTCACAGAGGTGAGTGACCATCACCTCCATCAATTTCACAAAAATTCTCCATAATAGTATGCATGCAGTAGTGTCATAATAGAGCCAATTGAGGAAGTTGTGTGAAGGGGTAGGAGATAAGACATTAATTTTGAAGTGTTAAGAGTCTGATAACCCTTGTCACCAACCAATTTGACACCAAAGCCATAGAAGAATACCTTTTGAACCCAAATCATACAAAACAAAGAGAAATGGGGGGAGGGTTTAATGGAAGAGAACCTATAGATACAAAGAGAATTCAATTATACCCTCCTGTAATAGACATTTTTAGGAGGCATCAATGGTTGGTTTTCTTTGAGATCCTAAGAGGATATGATGATGAGATAGCTCGAGAATTAGCAATGGCCCTAAACTCTCCAGTAGATGTCAGTGCCACTACTGTGGTAAGGGGACTAGCCATAACCATCACACCTGAATTGATCAGAAAAATAACAACACTACCCCTAGGAATCAAGTGGAATAGAGAAGACAGGGTCACTAGTGCCTCTGCCAAGAAAAAATTCTTTTTGACCAATGAGAAGCACAAAAAAGACAAAAATGGGGTCAGAAGGGAGAGTTTACCTTACCCATGGGATGAAGTAGCCTACCACATCCTCAAGTACATTTCTTGTGAAGGTAGATTGAGTGTAATATATGTTTGCCATTTCAAATTGTTGCATGAGCTTAGATTTAAGGAGGATTTTCCTTTGGAACAGAGGTTGAACATACCCTACTTCCTCCTCCACTCAATCAAAGACATGAACTAAAGGGTTAGAGAAGGAAAACACCAACACCTGGCTCACCATGGTTTGATTAAATTAATAGTGGAGGATGCCCTCAATAAGCTCAAAATTCTTGTGTAATGGTCCAGTTTCATTGACATGGACAAAGAGACTCTAATAGGGACCAGAGTATTACTCCTGGAGATACCTCTGCCTCTAACCTTGGAGATAGGGATACTAGAGTAGAGGAGAAAGAGGTTGAATAAGAATAGATGGAGATAGATGAAGGAAAATAAGAACATGCCGAGGAAGAGAGGGAAAGTGATGAGGAGTAAGAATATAAGGAAGTAGAACAAAAGGCTTTGAGCCCCAAAAGGACCACTGAAATCTCCCCTCGACAAACTAGTTTGTCACCAGGAAACACTGAGGATGAGATGGTTGCCACCTTAGCCACTTTAAGCACCCCTGTGAAACCCAAGAAGAAAAGGCGACTCCCATGTATTTTAAGACCAAAAAGAGCACTAGGGTGAAAAAAGGAAGGCCTCAAACTCCAACAGAGGTCCCCATTACCATTGAGGAACACCCTATCAAGAAGGAATAAATAGGGCCAGAGGAAGGAAAATTTGAGGAAATTACTTCCCCAAAGACCAAATCCAAGACAACCATGACCTATGTAAGAATGAACTCTACTAGATTAGCATCCTAAAAATAGTCAGAAGTACCCATAGACCTCCAAGGACAAGAGAAAGAGATGCTATAGAAAAATAGAGTGTGCTACAAGAATGACAGGGTGTGCTACATGAAGAACATAATGCACAAGTTGAAGGGTAAAAGGAACCAATAGAAGGGAAAAGTTCCCAAATTGAAGAAGAATAAGTACAAGGAGAGGCACAAGTTGTAAAACAACAATCACAAGAGGAAGCTAACTCTCCAAGAACCTTCCAAAAATACATCAAAGAATTCCAAGAACCTACCCCACAACCTAGTTTGAGATCTTACTACAAGTTTATTGAAGGAGGGAGGTTGATCCCTGAGAAGCTCTTAATCCCTCTCTTTTATGAGGTAGAGATAGAAAGGAGGTGCACCCACAGGTGGATGCAAATTTCCAAATCCATAAATGTTGAGGATGTGGGGTTAATGAGGATAAACTTATTGATATGGGAAAGGACCTAGATGATGTCAAACTCAAAGAGTCAGTGTTGAGAGAACAATTACAAGTAGAGAGAGAAGAGAACATGAGGTTGAAGGAGCAATTGCAACAGAAGGACACACAACTTGCCACTATGGAAAATCTTTACATGGAAGCCATGCAGTACAGACACCCTTCTAATTCTTATGCAGTTTTCTTGAAAGAGCAGTGCTTGAAATTTCAGATTAAGACCTTAGCACAACATGGCTCCTTACCCCTTCAAAATTATAAACAATTCATTGTTTTTTTGCAGGCAGTCTAGTGTGGAAGAAAGGGCTATTATGGCATAATTTTACATGCACACTCTCATTTTGACTGACATGAATATTTGGGACCCCAATTCTAGGTTGGTTGATATGTAGTTGATGGCCTTAGCATCTTAGGTAACAAATGAAGAAACAAGGGCAGAAGAAGTCAAGAGTGTGATGAAAAGAGAAGAAAGAGAACCCCTCCAAATCAAGGAAAAACTCATAAGGCCTAGAGGTATCATCAACAATCACTAGATGATATCCAATGATGCTAACCTTGCAGACAGATACATTAACACCCAAGCACGAGCAATATCACATTTTGATGACGTCTCCGTATTACTAGGAGAACAGAATGTGGAGGCATATCAAAGAAGATGGCATGCTCTACCACTTGGATTAAAGAACAGAGAGTACCAAACTCCAGATAGATTGAGATTTGCCTTAGAAAGAGCACCCTTCTAAAAAAGAGAAATATGGAGAATGAAAATCCAGTGCATAGGATTAAAGCTAAGCCCACCTTTGCTATTGGGGCTACATGAAGGGAGATATAAAACATAGGACCAGAAGGAATGGTAGGAAGTAGAAAAGAATGCAGGGTTCTACCCACCAGAAGGAACTCCTTCTGAGCTACCTTGGGATGTTAGGGAAGCTACTAGAGCTTTGAAGGAAATCAAGGGAGAGGACTGAGTTTCTCAAAGGATGAGAAACCATTTCAGTAGGGGGTGATGATGAGGCCCATCATTAGGTATATTTTAAGAAGTACCAGTGTCACCTTTTATCTTATTTAATCTCTCTCTCTCTCACATATTTGATTACATTTTGTCATGTTTTTCTTAGTGAGAATGGTGTAAGAGGATTGTCATGACTTGAAGCTTAGCATGGTTTAATTGTAGGAAATGAAGGAAATAAAGCTATTTTTTAGTAAGATTCCATGTCAGGGCTCGGAGTAGACAACAAGGAGAAATAATAGGAATATTTTCCACCTTCTTAACTTCCACAATCATGCCAATATCTCCTAATATCCTCCTCCAACAGTTCGAAGTCAAAGGCAGTCCAGCAAGTGAATGTTAAGAGGGAGCCAAGCTCCACACCTCTCGAACATCAAGGAGAAAAATTCCTAACTTTTAGGGAGTTGTTGGTAGTTTCCCATTAATATAAATAAACAAGAGCAAGTTATCATTAGGATTTGATTTTCATAGGCAGCTATAGAACTCTTGACTCTGTATCAAAGATATTTTTAATTGTTATTTTGATGTAATAAAATTTTTATGAAATGAGAATGAGAAGTTGGCTTGCCTCTCACTGATTTGATTCCAGAGGACTGAAGCTTGTGGGTTAGGGCCCAATCCATGGGCTGTAGTATCTCTTGTGTATATCTATGTTTCCTTTATGCTTCCGTATTTTAGCGGATGTCATTGCATTTTAGTAGTATTTGAAAATCATTAACATTGTGTTGGTAGTCTCTCCCTCTCACCTCTTTCCTTGGGGCTTAAGGAGGAAGGTCTCCAATCACAGACAAAAAATATTCAGTTTATGATTTCTTGGAAAGGATAAAGCATTGTTCACTCTGTTATGCATGAATTTTATGTATATTAGAGGTTAGATTTATGGTTTATATGCATGTTATCTCAAGTTAAATTCAACTCATATTTTCCACTATTTTACAGGATAATTTGTTAATGATCAATGCATGAGTGAATGTACTAGTTGCAGGACTGGCTACAGCATCAGAGAAGGACCCCCTTTCAACACTATCACTTTGGACTTCAAACCTCTTTTATTTTCCCTTCCATTCTGCTACCCACAACCCTGTTTTGAAGACCATCTTCACAACCACCGAGAGTAGCCTTATTCGTGCAAGACAGGTCTTTCGAATGTTCTGAGCTTGGCCAAGGGAGTTGGTAATCCCCCATCCACTTATATCCACCTTTCCCTCACCTTTTTGAACCTCCACTCCACCATTCCTAGCCTTAAAACCTTCTCGGTTTGTTTCTTGTAGCATTACAGGACTTCCTGTAGCAAAAACAAGGATCATGTAGCAGCTTCCTGTAGCAGCATTGGGAGCCACCTCTTTCACTCCAGAATCACTCCTCCACCTCACCTGAGCTTAGTGTGGGCCTTAGTGTATCCCTATCTCTGGATTCTTTGTTCACGAACGCCCCTAGGTCACCCAAACTCCTTATCTTGTTGCAAAATAGAGTAGTTTTAGTGTGTTATTCCATCATAGAATACATCATTAGCACAAAAACATACATGTAGTAAATAGAAGTTAATTCATCATAGATGCAGTGAGTGTGTGAAGGTAGATTAGTTCCATTCCTGCAAGTTGATTGAGTAGTTAAGAGAATGAATTTAATCTAGTGTAATTTCCCTTCTTGTAATTAGAACACGTGCTAGTATTTTCTATTGCAAAAGTAGAGGTTAAGTAGATAAACGAGTGAAGCCTAACATAGCTTATTTTCTTGTAGACAGAATAGTGTTCATGATTTTATTTCAGTATTGAGTTGCAATTAGAAGTGTGACAGACTTTCTCCCTTAGAATAGCAATAATTCCCAACACCTCGTAGTATAACTAAGATGAGGATGACAGGAGTAGAGCTCATCTGTTATGCATATAACACTCTCACCTCCAAGTTTGTACGAACCCTGAGTTTATAATTGAAGTTGAGTAGCCTCTAGAGTTGGAGCACTCTTGGTGCAATACTAGGGCTCACCAGCTTGTTCACACTTGCAGGGAGTTGCAACACTCTTGGTGCAATACCAGGGCTCACTAGTCTGTTCATACTTGCAGGGAGGCTGAGCTAGGTAAGGTGTTGTGCAAGTTTGTTGGGGCACCGTTTGGGGACAGAAATCTACCTAAGATGTTGGTCGGTTGCTACAGGATTGTTGTGTGCTAGGTCGTAATCCATAGCACAACAACAAGGTGTGCGTAGGGAGAGTTAAGGGTTGGTGTATGCCCATGACAGATGTGTGGTAGAGGAGGATTCTCCCAAGGGTATGCCGCAGATTTTTGGAGGTTGGTAAGGGTTTTTCAGAGTTCAGTTAAGGGTTGTTGCAGCCTGTTAAATAATCCCTAACCAGGGACAATCAAGGGTAGTGTGGGACAACAAACTTGGAGCCAAATTTTATGTGTGTTGGGTCTGACTAGTTTGGATTAGTTGTTGTTGCAGCTTGTTGGTGTCGTGCGGAGGACCTTCTGTGGTGGAAAAGAGTCCATCCTAGGAGTAGAGTGGAAAGTGCAGTATTGGGTGCCATTGATCTAGTGGAGGGTAGTGTGTTGGCTACCCAAAGTAGCCCTAGACAAGCTATCTTGATGTGACAAAGAGGAGTTGAAGGTTGGGTGAAGTTTGGTGTTGAAGTGGAACACCTTAATGGAAAAATGTGGTTGCTAGCCTCACAGTTGGAGCTTGGGAATTATTCCTACCTAGAGAGCAGATTGGATCAGCCCATGTACACTATAGAAGTGACTTGTAGCAGTGTTAGGTGGTAGCCCTACAGGATTCTCGATGTGTTGTGGCCTTGATGGGCTAAGGCATAACTAGTGAGCAGTATGGCAGTGAAGGATCGACGGGACGAGATATGACACTGAGTTTCTCATTGTATCTTGTATACCATATACTGTTGTATTATTCAGATTTTGGTTTAATATAACGAAGATTGGTGATTGTACATTCTTGTACAATTTTGTTTAAAACTATGTATATTTGTACATGTGTGATTTACTGCTTTATATTTATGTTGTGCAAAGTAGTTCATGGTTTATATTATTGGTTTGGTAGCATAAATGATTTTAAGACTCTAACCTAGACCCAAGTTTGTGGAAATTCAACATGGTATCAGAGGGTGTATGAGCTACCTTGGAAGTCAGTGAATCAGATTTGTACGCAGTAAAGTACATCGTGAGAGGGATTTGGGCACATTGTAAGTGAAGGGCTCACTAAAATGTCGAAGTTGCAGGCAGGTATCCGTTATGAGGACAAGTTGGAAGTATTGTCCAACTATACTCCTTGGAAGGAAAGGATCAAGTTGGTCTTGCAGGTCAACATGATCTGGGATTTTGCCGAGAAAGAGATTAAGAAGCCAACCGACCCTAAGGAGATGGATATATGGGAAGATTTTGATACGAAGCCGAGATTGATCATCCTTAATGATGTGAAGGATTCCTTAATACATCATTTTTCTGGGAATAACAATGCACATGAGATGTGGATGGCTCTTCAAATTTTTTTCCAGAATAAGAACGAGAAACAAGTATTGGTACTAGAGGATAAGTTGAAGTCCACCAAAATGATAAAGGGTGAAGGAGTAAATTTGTATCTGACAAGGCTGTCTCAGGTTAGAGATGAGCTTGTTGTCTTCGGTGTCAAAATTTTAGATGGAGGTATGCTAAGGATTGCATTGAAAGGGTTCACCGAAGAATGGAAGCCCTTCATCAAAGGAATCGTTGCCAGGGATAAATTTATGGACTTGAATAGATTGTGGGACGAATTCACTCAGGAAGAGTTGTGAGACAAGGATATTCATCCATCAAGGTAGATGAGGATGTGGCACTTGCAACGTGAATGAAGGGTAAGCCAAAGAAAGACTTAATAAAGTCAAGTGTTTCAATTGTGGTGAGATGGGTCACTTTTTGTTGAGATGTATGGTGAAGAAGGGAGATGATGATAAGAGGAAAGGAAAGTAGTTCGTCAGTGTTTCCACTTCATCTGAGATAGATGATCTCTCCAGGAGATTAGAATAGTATGGATTTTCTATTATTTCTCACTTATCGTAGGGTACTATCTAGGAGGATGGATGGTACGTGGGCAATGGTGCGACAAAGAATATGACAGGTTCACGAGAGGTTTTTGAGACTCTAGCTGAATGGGACTTGAAGTTGCACATGGTGTTGGGTGACACGAGTTGGTTGGAGATCCAAGGATCGAGCGTTACGCCATTGAGGATGGAGATAGGACATATGATGCGGTCCAGGATGTACTTTTTGTGCTAAGACTTAGATATAATGTGATTTCCATCTCGATGATGGAGAGGAATGGGTTTGAGGTATTGTTCCAAGATGGAAAGGCAAGACTCGGGCCTGGAGGCTGTAAGTCTGATGGGATTGTACTCGGAGTTAAGAGAGCATGGTATCTACAGGTTGATGGGCAAGCTTGTGTATCATGAAAAGAAGCAGGTGGAGTAGGTGTAGGTGTAGTTGCAGGCTTCGGAGGAGCAGGGATATGTTACCGAGAAGAAGGTACACTCTCCAGGTGTAGGTGTAGGTGCAGGCTTCAGAGGAGCATGTATAGGTTCCCAAGAATAAGGTACACTTTCTAGAGAATAAATTCCAGGTTCCAGAGACTTAGAGGGAGTCGAGTTCTAGTGAGATCTTGCAGGTTCACAGGGATACTTTGCAACCCAAGAAGAGCGCATGGTCAGTGGGGAGAAAGGGTGCTTCCACATATACCAAGAAGGAATCATGGAGAGATTGGAAAGAAATATAGGAAAAGAAGAAGAAGAAGGATGCTTCCAGTAGTGACAGTGACACTTCTGAGAGAGGTGTAGTTCACAGGACAAGGATTGATGTGATTGTGAGCATCAAGAGTTGGGCAAGTGTTGCGAGAAATGATGACGATGAAAAAATACTTCCTAGTCTTGGAAGTACCTCCTCACTCAGAGGGAGTGTTTATTTCCATAGATTTGGAGGTACTCCAAGCCCTAGGGGTTAGGATTTGGAGGGCAAAGCACCACAAGGGTCACTTGTGGGCTTGGAACTCAAGTATGGGGTTTTGCACCCAATCATGCTTGGGGCATTTTTAGAAGCACATTTCTACATGTGATGGCATGAGACGATAGAGGATGGAAAGGAGAATCCAACACTTCGAGAATCATCAAATTCTGAGTTGTAGAAGTGGAGACATGAATTTTTGAAGTTGATAAATAATTATTTGGTATTCAAGTCATGTAGGCTTGAAGTAAATTTGTCCAAAGACATGTCTCCTCATAATTCATTGAGCCCTTGTATTGGATATAAATACAAGGTGAAGACAAGTCATTTTAGCATCCATTTTGCAGCACACACTTGAAGAAACGAACCCGTTAGAGGAGGAAGAGAACTCAGATTTCTTACCTTGATTGGGCTGCAGGTATAAGACAAGAAAATGTGGAAAAGAGGCAGCGTAGGATCTTTTTGGAGGTTGTTTTGGGGTCTATTCACACTTGCAGGGAGGCCGAGATAGGTAAGGATCTAGGAAAGTCTGTTGGGGCACCGATTGGGGAAAAAATCCACCTAAGATGTTGGTCAGTTGCTACAGGATTTTTGTGTGCTAGGCCGCAGACCATAGCACAACAGCAAGGAGTGCGTAGGAGAGTTAAGGGTTGGTGTATTCCCATGACAACTACGTGGTAGAGGAGGAGTCTCCCAAGGGTATGCCACTGATTTTTGGAGGCTATTAAGATTGTTCAAAGGTCAGTTAAGGGTTGTTGTAGCCTACTAAATAACCCTAACCAGGGACAGTCAAGGGTAGCGTGGGATAACAGACTTGGAGCCAAATTTGATGTGTGTTGGGTCAAATAAGATAACCAGTTTGGATCAGTTGTTGCTACAGCTTGTTGGTGTCGTGTGGAGGACCTTTTGTGGTGGCGAAGAGTCCATTCTTGGAGCAGAATCGACAGTGTAGTATTAAGTGCCATTGATTTGGTGGAGAGAAGTGTGTTGGCTACCCAAAGTAGCCCTAGACAAGCTATATTGGCGTGACAAAGAGGAGCTTAAGGTTAGGTGAAGTTAGGTGAAGTTTGGTGCCAAAGTGCAACACCTTGACGAAAAAAGGTGGTTGCTAGCCTAGTAGTTGGAGTTCAGGAATTAGGCCTACCCAGAGAGAATATTGGATCATCCTATGTACACTTTACAGAAGTGACTTGTAGCAGTGTTAGGTGGCATCCCTCCTGGAGTCTCGATGTGTTTTGGACTTGATGGACTAAGGCACAACTAGTGACCAGTACCGAAGCAAAGGACCGACAGGACAAGATACAACATTGAGTTTTTCATTGTATATTGTATAACATTGACTGTTTTATTTATCAGATTTTGGTTTAATTCAACGAATATTGGTGATTGTACATTATTGTACAAGTTTGTTTAAAATTGTCTATATTTGTACATGTGTGATTTACTGCTTTATATTCCATTGTGCAATTTTATGAAACCAACTCACAAAATAAAATAAAAGATAGATAAATGACTCGGAAATAAGCCTCTTCGAGTGTGAAACCTCCTTTACATTACATAAATGACCAATTATTGGATGATAGAAATGACAAAACCTACCTTCTATATATAGGAGTCTAAGGGGTCACAATATAACAATATGGGGACTACATGGGCACAACAATAACAATAATGGGGCTACACCTATGGGGCACAATGATAACAATATGGGGACTACATGGGCACAACAATAACAATAATGGGGCTACACTAGTATTATAGGGACCTAACCTACCCCTCTCCTTAAAACAAGTGTTGTCCTCAACGCTTTAGTAGTTTTGGATGATTCTGTATAAAAATTATCATCCTCCCATGAGGAATCTTCAGCTGGTAAGTTATTCTACTTGATGAGATACTTTGAAATTGATCAATTTCATAGTTGTCAAGTTCTTGTTTCCGTGACTGCTTCAGGTTCCAATATGATTTTTCCTTCCTCGTCAATTTTTGGAAATATTGTTTGAGTTGGGATCTTGTCACCTATAACCTTCTTTAAGCATGAAACATGGAAAATTGGGTGCACTTGGGAAGATGTTGGAAGCTCCAATTTGTATGCCATAGTACCAATATTTTGAAACACCTTATAAGGACCATAATACTTTGGTGATAAATTATTATCCTTCTTAGCTTGCTTGAGGAACATTTGTTTGTATGGTCGTAGTCGTAAAAATACCCACTCTCCTACATCAAAAAAAAATTCATCGCGATGTTGATTTGCATGTTGTTTCATTCGATTATGTGCCAAAGTGAGGTTATCCTTTAAGAGTTGGAGAACTTAATTGTTGATATTCGATGTGATCTTCCACTGCTTGAACCTGTAGTGAGCATAATTGTGCAATTACACCTCATTTTTATTTCTTCAGAAGCTTTGTCATGACATTATAACTGATTATCTTTCTCGGTTTCCCTACAATACCCCGTAATTCAACTGTCTTTCCTTCCCAAAAAAAATTCAAGAAAATTTAAAAGCTATGGTCCCCAAGGATTGTAACCATTGGACTCCTAGTACAACATCAACACCACCCATTGGAGTAGAAAGCATTGGACTATTCAATACATATTCCCCCATGGTTAACTTGATATTATGGCACTTTCCAGAACAATTTATAATTCCTCCATTTGCAACCATCACTTGACACTCTAGTGCTGGATATAGGAAGCAATTCAATTCCTTGGCTATCTTATAATGAATAAAATTATGGGTAATACCCAAATCAATCAGCACTAATTCCTTCTTTTATCCCTCTCATGACAAGTGAGCGATTTGATGCTTTTCTGACCTCAACCTTGCCATAAAAAATGTGAATGGAGTGTCCTTGTTAGCGGATGTGGACCAAGGACAACAAGTTTTTTGTCAACTCTAGGAGGTATAGAACCTCATGTAGAAGAAGGTCTAGAATACCAAGCAACTTAAGCTTGATTGTGCCAAGTCCTGATGGCTTGAGTTTAGATTTGTCTACAAAGTATACTGCTCCATCAACCTTGTCAATAAATTCTTCAAAAAAATTATTTCTAAAAGTCATGTGACATGTTGCTCCTGAATCTAGCAACCAATCATTTATCCAAGAAGAAAGTGAAGCATTAAAAAAGTCTTCAGTTACTCCAATATTATAATGTGCTACAACATAATGAGCAGATTTAGGTGCTTTACCTTTTCCTTTGTCACAAGTTTTACCTTTGGCTTCATTAATTTCCTGCTCAATTTTGTCCCAAGGTAGCTTACCTGTAGATGCATCATGCCAATCTCTATTTTAGTGTATGCAATGAAGATCAAATTTTTCACTTTGACCTTGTCTGCCCCCCCCCCCCCCCCCCCCGCCTCTGAAATTTCTTCTTCCTCGTCCTCTTCGACCACCTCTTCCTCTAGAAGAATCTTGAGCATGATTCTTCTCTCTATGTGCAAAATATACAACTTCCTCAGAAGACTGAGGGGATGTCTTCTTTCCAAAAGCCTTCTCTCTTTCTGCAATTTTTTTCTCAAGGGAGTCAAAGGTGGTCTCCTTGAGGTTTCCACTTGCTTGCAATGACTCAAGATGGTGTGAGTAAGTGGAATACAATGCCTTGACATAAGCTATGAGAGATATTTCAATTTCTACACGAGTGTTTTTAATGTCATGCATGATAGATCTTACTTTTCATGCTACTGCAAGAGGGTCATCATTTTTCAATTCAAGGTTGAATAGCTTAATCATTAACTGAACAACTTCAAGTTCTAAATGTGAGTCATAGAGTTCTTTCAATTTCGTCAAGGCTTCATAGGCATTTGAAAATGGTGTAATATGGTGAATCACTCTTCATTGACAGATGTTGTAATCAAGGCATAGGCCTTGTTGTTTTTGTTGTCCCAAATGGCGATCTCCTTTTCAGTTGTAGGCTTTGCAGGTGGATTTTCTCCGTCTCCATCACAAATTCCTTTCCATATCTCATCAAAAATGAATGTGTGTTTAATCTTCCTTGACCATTTAGGATAGTTCTATTTTCCTGATATAATGACTCCAACAATTGATATCAATGAATGCATTAAAATATGTGTACTGTAAAAAAAAATTGTACTTCTGGTCGAAAAAAAATGTAGTTCTTGTGGCAGAGAAAAAAAATGTATTTCTGGTGTAAAAAGAGAATTTTGCAACAACAACAACAAAAAATTACAAAAAAACTGGGTTTTTATAACAAAGGTAATATCTGGGGGAGTTGACAACTAGGGGAGGTGTTATTTGGGGAGGAGTCAAGTTGGGGGAGGTATTATCTAGGGAGGGGTTGAGTTGGGGAGGTAAGGGGTCGACGGAATGTGGAGGGTCGACATAATGTGGGAGGAGGCAGCGTTTGAGGGGCCGCAGAGTAGTATGGAGTATGGCGGCTGACAATGGTGTATAGAGGACCAAGGAAGCAGAGCCACGGAGGGCGCATGAGTGAGCTGCTAGGAGGGATATGTGAGTTGGCGAGAGGGAGGTGGGAGTCAGCAGGGAAAAGGTGTGAGCCAAAAGGAGGGAGATGTGAGAGGCCAACGGAGGCCGAGGCATTGGCACCGCATAGGAGTCAAGTGCTGAGGCGTTGATACCGCATAGGAAGTTGAGGTGTTGATACAGGTAGGGACGACTGCATTGAGGTAGAGTGGAGGCCGATTTTAAGACGCCTTCAAAAAGCGTCCAGAGTGCAATGGAGGTGCGAGTAGGAGAACGGAGGAGCGCCACAGGCCAGGAGTGAAGGCTAGGTTACAGGGGGCACCGAGAGTGTGATGGCGAGGGCAATGAGCGCTAAGACTGTCTTAAGAAAAAACATTACATATCATCTACGGAATTCGATGGTGAATGAGGAAGAATGGGCAGGGGACAACAGATTGCATGACAGAGAAGGAGCAACATAATTTGCATTGACAGTTCTTCCAGGTGCTGGCGGAAAGGTAGAGAGGGAGTGACATGGGCAGTAATGCCACAAACAGAATTGGATCTAATACCATGTGAGGCCAGGAGGTAACTCCACCAAAAATTTGATTTGAATTGATTAAGGATGCCTGTGAATATACACATGGAGGTGAGACTCTTGGGATTCATTTCCCTGCGTCTCTTTAACTTCCTTGTTTTCTATTTTACATTAATGTACACTTTCGCCCAATCCCTTGGGATTAGGTGTCAACGGTGTATTGCATCCTTATTTGGACAAGTTTTTTATTATATTCATCGATAATATATTGACATATTCTAAGAATGAGGAAGAACATATCAAACACTTAGTAACAATATTGAGAATATTGAGAGAGAATCAATTGTATGCCAAGATTAGTAAATGCAGTTTATTTCAGACATAGGTACATTACTTGGGGCATGTTGTCTCCAAGGAAGGCATAGCAGTGGATCCAAAAAATATAGGGGCTATCATGCAATGGGCAGCTCCTAGGAATGTGGATGAGTTAAGGTCATTTATGTGGTTAGTAGGTTACTACAAGAGGTTCATCAGGAACTCCTCGCAGATTGCATATCCTATTACATCATTGCAGAGGAAAGGAAATAAATTTGAATAGACAAAGGAATGTGTGGTGAGTTTTGAGCAATTGAAGAAGTTGTTGACAAATGCTCCAGTTTTAAAGGTTGAAGATCCAAATAAATAGTTTGTGGTGTGTACTTATACTTGCAAGAGAGGACTTGGTGGAGTCCTTATGCGCGATGGACATGAGGTATGTTACAAATCAAGGAAACTGAATGAGCACGAGCAGAATTATGTGACACATGATTTTGAGTTGGCATCAATCGTCCATGCTTTGAAGATGTAGAGGAACTATCTTCTTAGCAGATGATTCATCTTGATGAGTGACCATAGTGGATTGAGATACTTGTTTGACCAATTGAATTTGAATGTTAGGCAAGCTAGATGGTTAGCTGCGATCAGTGAGTTTGACTTCGAGATCGGGTGTAATAAGGGTAAAGAGAATAGGGTTGCAGGTGCTCTTAGCAGACCGACATCGGTAAATCATATAAAAATTATGATTTCTTATGGGATATATTTACAGGATCAGATATTATAAGCAGGACAATAGGATGATAGGTACATGGAACTTAGGCACGGGTTACAACAGGGTATAGGTGAACAAGATGTGGATTGTCATCTTACAACAGATGGTTTGATCAGGGTTAGGGACAGGATCTATGTGTCAGACAACAGTGAGCTCAAGAAACTTATATTGAGGGAATTCAATGTTAAGTCGTATTAAGGTCATCCATGATATTAGAAAACATTGACAGTTGTGAAGAAATTTTACTATTAGCTGACTCTGAAGAAGGAAGTGGCATAATTTGTGGCTAGATTCTTGGATTGTCAACAAGTAAAAGAGAAATAATCATCTAGGTGGGTTACTACAACCAATTCCAATTCGAGAGTGGAAATGGGAGGTCATTTCCATGGACTTCATTACAGTTCTTCCAAAGACATCTAGATAGCATGATTCTATCATGGTTGTGGTTGACAGGTTGACCAAGGTAGCTCAATTTGTTCCAGTGAAGTCTTCTTATTCAGCTAGTGAGGTAGCATCGGTCTTCATCAAAGATATAGTGAGGTAGCACAGGTCTTCATCATAGATATAATGAGGCTGCATGGTGTTTCAAAGAAGATTGTGTTAGACAGCGATGCCAAGTTCACTTCAAATTTTTGGAAAGAGTTATTTGCAGGTTTGAGTACATAGTTGGGCTTCAACACAATAGGAAGATGGAAAAAAGGAGAGGGTCAACGGGATTCTGGAGGACATTTTGGGAATGTATGTTATGCATCAACAACGGAAGTGGGAAGATTATCTTCAACTGGTTGAGTTTGTTTACAATAATGGGTTTCAAGAGTCACTGAGGATGAGTCTGTTTAGGGCACTTTATGGGCAAAGTTGTAATACTCCCATCAATTGGAGTGATCCAGTTAATAGGGTATTGATAGGACCGGATATGTTGGAAGAAATGGAACATGAAATGTAGGTTATTGAGAATAATTTGAAGGCAACATAAGACATAAATAAAATTTATGCATATCAACACAGGGCATTCAAGGAGTTTCAAGTTGGGGAGCATGTGCACTTGCACATCAAGCGCAATAAGAGCTCCTTGAGGATTGGGTCTTATGCGAAGTTGGCACCTCGATATTGCAGGCCTTTCAGTATTCTTGAGGGGATTGGACCAGTGGCCTACATACTTGCACTGCCTACGACAATGAAATTCCATGATGTTTTGCATGTTTTGTTGTTTAAAAAATATGTGAAAGATGTTGATCATGTGATTGATTGGTCTGTATTGTAGGTGGAACAAGAGAATTCCAGCCGGAACGTCCATGCATTTTGCAGAGAAAGATGCGCATACTTCAGTACCGAGCAATCGAGTAAGTTAAAAGGCAGTGGAAGCACTATGGGCCCAATGAAGCTACATGGGAGATGGTTGATCAGATGCGGGCTATGTATCCTTCATTGTTTGGTGGTTGAGGCAAAGCAATTTTGTATATGTATATATGTATATGGATGTAAATACCACAACGAGTTGTGTTATAAAGCTCCAATAAGCGGTATGGTTGTCATGTTGGTAATATTTTTAGCAGGTTGTTCATTGTAAATACTGCATCAAGCTAAGCTATAAAGCTCCATGGGAAGTATGTTTTGGTTTTCAACGATTTTGTTGGTTGTAGGTGTCATTCAACACCGAGGAAAGTGTTCCCTTGAGGGGGAGGGGTTTGTAATAGCCCCAAGTTAAAAATCCATGTAATAAAGTTAGTAAAGGCAAAACAAGACCAAGGTCATGGGACATGTATTCCAAGTTGAATGTTGGGAAAAACATCTTAGTGGGTGTTCATTTTGGTTTATGATGTCTAAGAAAGTTGAAAAAGGCATTAACAAAGGTTTTGAAAAGGTAAAGAGGCATTAATTGCCATTTTAATTATGAACATAAAAGAAATTAGGAGAAAATGAAGATGAAAGGTCATAGGTTGCATGTGAGGAGGAAATTGAAGGAAAATAATGGAAATTGAAGAAAATAGAGACCTCGATAATAAAAAGGCTTATAAGGATCAATTCACAACCTTTTGATAACTTTGGGTTGGAGCTCTCTCTATTCTCTTTCTCTCATACTCTTGTACACTTAGAGCATTCTTGGAGCACTCTAGCATTGGAAGAAGAAAAACAAAGGAAGCACAAGAAAGCAAAAGAAAACAAAATAAAGCAAGGATCAAACAAGGAAAAGGTTGGATCAAGTAGCTACAACAGGAATACTTCCAGGTAATAGGTTACATGTGTGATTTCCTAGCTGGTTTATGGATGCATGGTACATGCGTGTATGTATTTGGTTCTCTTGTTGTCATTGACACAGGTTTTGCTAAGTGTGACAATGGTTTCAACCTTGACTTGGTATTTTTAGATAGACATGGTATGATGGGGTTCTTTTGGTTGATTGAGCTGGGTTGCTAGATGGTTTCAAAACAAAGTGAGGTGGTCTCAGGAGAATTCCTAAAGGCTTATAAATCCTTGGACATGTAAAGGTGGGATATGCGGTAAATCCTAAGGGTGGAGATGGGAAAATTCCTCACCGTTTAGGTGGAGAGATCCAGAGGCATCCATGCTTGTTTAGGGCCTAATGATCCCTGGACCAGTAATGGTGGGATTGCTGTAAATACTGATAGTGTATGTTTCTTGTTTGGACCTAGGTATCCTTGACCGGTATTTGGCGGGATATACGGTAAATCTTGGTTGTATAGGTGCTTGCTTCGAGCCTAGAAATCCTTGACTAGTTTTGGCGAGATATGCAGTAAAGCCTAAGAAGCATGGTTGCTTTTGTTGTGTGTCCAAAATTCATGCTTGGAATATGGCACACACGTGATTGGCTGAAAGAAATATCTAGTTTTCCCAATCTATGTTCGGGTGGTACATGGAAGTCCCTGACTTGGTTTGCTTTTGCATATGTTAATAAGAGCTCTTTCCTCTTGTATTTCATGAGTATTTATGCTTGTTATTATGTGATTCTAATCGTTGTTCTATCATTGTTAATTTGTTGGTTATATGCTGCTTATAAAAATGGTTTTATGACAAAATTTAGTTATGACTCTCATCATGTTTTTATTAGTAAATGAATGGTTATTGAATGTATGGCCTAATAGATGATAATGAAATTATTGTGAGAGGGCATCAAACCTTCTTAACAATTCCCAGATAAGTATGAGACACCTATGTACAAATATGTAATTATGACTTGTAGATTACACGTTCATGATGTGTTTGACGAAATGTCTGTCATGGTTAGGCCTTGCTAGGACAAGTTATTGTCTAAACTTTGCATGGAAGGCTTTGTATTTGCGTTATTCATTGTTTTGGAAAGTTTCATCAAGTTCTGGGCAGTGACTTGGAGTCTAGCCTTGAAAAGGTGGCACAAATTTCGCGGTAGCAAGCACATAACTATGAAATTGAGAATGCAATCATTCCCTCGCAGGATCACGCATGCAACTGGAGGATTTTAGTCACATGGATGTAGGCTTGTGCATGCAAATGGGAGTTCAGGTCAGTGAAAAGTAAAGTTAACTTAGGGTCTGGGCACCTAGAAGGGTGGTTTAGCCCTTCGGGGTCCTGTAGCACCTAAGGGAAGTCAGTAAGGTTTTCTTTTATCAATTCCACTTCCTTAAGGTGATCTGGGAGGTTGAATAATATCATGGTAACTCTTCGTCGCATATTTACCCTGGTGGATAAGTGAACTTGGGTAAGTGTGGGAGGAGGGTGTTACAAAATTTATGAGTTTTACTTGTTATGATCTTTGTGTAATTTCATCAAACAATGATCCAGGAGGATCTTGTTTCAGTGTTGATCAACAGTGAGGTCTAGTTAGCTCCAGTTTGTCCGATGTCCAGTTCAGTCTTCAGATCGCCAGGTCCTCTAGTGTTCCGGATGAAAGAATTACCTTGTCATGGTTCAGTGTGATGTCATGGTTAAAATGTGGTTAGAATTTGGTGTGTGTGTGTGGTAAAATTGTAAAGCTCATGTGGTGGCATGTACCTATGTAATTAAATCCTAAGTGGTGTAAGTATAAAACAAGGTGAGATGAAATCATGTAAAGGACTTAAAGGGACAAAAACCTAAGGCTTAATCCTAAGTACCTAAATCTAAGTCCTAGCTCTAAGCCTAAGTCCCAAGGCTAAGACATAAATACCTAGCGCATAAAAAACTATGGTGCTAAACTTATGTCATAAACCTAAGCATCAAACCTATGATAAAACCCTTTCGGACCTTGTATTAAAACATTGCAAATAAAATAATGTAATAACTAATAGACCTAAACCGCAACAATAAACCGTGTCAGAATTTTAGAGGCATGTGAATAGGCGGAATACATAACAGTCAATAATCGGGAGTCTAACCGCGCGAGGACCGCAATGGAGACCGTAAGCATGTGAAAAGGTCAGAGTAAACCACAGGCAGAAATGTTAACTGTAACCGCAACTGCATCAAAACCGCATATCATGCAAACAAATGTCAACAGTTAATGTAGCCGGAGCTGACCGCAACCGCTGGATTGGCCGCCTGCTCACATGTCGCCGTCAGCTCATCCTCCACGTTGTTTTGTTGACCATCAGGCTAATATTTTATTATAAGGTTATATTTTGGGTTTTTAATTAAATGCACCAAGGTGTAAAGATATGCACCTTATCCATTATTCACTAGGTGTTGAACCCTCATTAGACCGAGACCTAATCTTATATAATGACACATAAATGTAAAACCATATGCCTAATTTGGCTACCAGAAGTTCGAGACCAGGGCCTATTTAACCATGACATTTTTCTTCATGAACACACATGAGTGACTTTGTATTCATATTTTGAGCAAGAGAGACATTTTTGTTTTTAGTGTTTCTTGGTCGTCCAGAGGCAGATTTAAGCAAAGAGACAGGCGTTGGAAAGATAGGAGAGAGAGGTTTCTATTATCAATGACTATAGGTGCTTGCGAGCACATTCAGTCTGTTTTTTTTGCTATGTAAAGACTTCCTCGGATCAATCCTAATAAAGCAGATGTCCATCTTGAAAGCAGACCCGTAGACGTAGTCCACCAGGGACGAACTCCATAATCAAAGTTTGTTGTCTCTTTTCTCTATTATTTACTGTAATTGCATTCTTAATATGCTACTAATTTAAGTCGTAAATGTTTTAGATTTCCTTCAGTCTTACACATTAAGCAGTTCAATTAACAATCAATTCATCGATGGAAATTAATCAATTCTACTTCACACTTAATTTAGATCACATTCAGATCATACATTTTGGTATCAGAGTGGGTTGTGCTTTGTAGTATTTTTTCCAGTGGATGTTAACCAGGTTAGGATTGCAACGTGGAGAAGGAACGCTCGAGGAGTTCGATCCATAAATTGGAAAGCGGAAAGTCGCTCATCAATCGACGATGATAGGGACTGAAGCAAGTGAAACTCCTGAAGTGAAGGTCATGGATGAGAAACAAGTTCAGCAAATGTTTTTGAACATACAACAGATGTTGGGAGAACTCTACGAAGATAAGAAGGTGAGCGATGCAACTTCTTCTTCAAAGGCATCGAAGAAGGACAAGGGGAAAGGAAAAGATGATAAACCTCCTTCGCCTCCATCATCTCCATCATCATCATCATCTTCTTCTTCTTATTATTCTAGTTCGGATTTTGAAATAGAAAAGAAACCTCAGAAATCTCTATTGAAACTTTATGTAAAATTTGAAATACCTGTTTATGATGGCGAAATGAACCCAGAGAAATTAGATAACTGGATTAAGCAGTTAGAAGTGTATTGTAGGATTCAAAAAAATTCTGATGATAAGGCAAAAATCCAGTTAGTTACTCTTAGGACGGGGGAAGTGCTTTAATCTAGTGGGAGAGTAAAACACAGATAGATTTAAAGCGTAAAGGTAAAGTCATCTCCTCATGGTCTATTTTTTTAAAAGATATCAGGAAACAATTATATCCGTTGGACACATTCAGCAAGTTGTTATTGATTAGCAACATTTGCGACAAGGTAAGCGACATAATGTTCAAGAGTTTACTTAGGAGTTTAGGAAGAAAGCGTTGGCGCTTGGTATTCCTTTGGACACATGTGAAACTTTATTAAAGTACATTGGCATTTTACATTCATATTTACAGCATACGTTATTGATGTTTAACCCTAATGACTTTGATGAAGTATGTATTCAAGCCATACATATCGAATCAGGTGGCAGACCATTCAAGTTTTCACCAAAGACATCCAAGCAGTTGGAAACCAAAGACAACAAGAGGAAGAGCAGTTCGAAGGGAAAGAAGACAACGACAACTCAGAAGGAAGGTGAAAGACTTACCTGTACTCACTGCTAGAGGATCGGACATGATGAAGCTAGATGTTTTAAACTTCACTCGTAACGCAAACCGAAGAAGTTCTAGAAGAAGAAAGGTGAAGAGAAGGCTACGACAAAAATCCAACAAGATCTAGGCTCCAATTCAAGCGATGAAGAGAAGATAACCGCAATGGTTACGACGGGTAAAAATTCTGACGCTAGTTCAAGTTCAAGTTCTTCTGCTTCTTCTTCAAACATTAATCATCTGGATGAAGATAAAATAGTTGAATTATTTCACATAAGGGTAACTTCTAAGCACATGAAAATAGATACATTGTTTGACAGTGGGTCACAGGAAAATTTAATATCTGAATCATTAGTTAAGAAATTGGGTTTGGAGACACATAATCATCCAAGACCATACCCATTAGGTTGGCTAAAGGAAAAGACTAAGATTAATGTCACAAATCAGTGTCGTTTAAATTTTTCCATCACAACTAATTACATTTATGAAGTGGATTTAGATGTGATATTGTTAGACATATGTGGAATAATGGTACGAAGTCCTTATCTCTATGATCATGATGCAATATTTCATAGGAAAGATCATAAATATCATCTTAAGAAAGATGGGATTGAATACATCGCCCGGGCACATAAAATAAAAACTTACTTGGTTTTAGTTAATGCTAATGAGATGAAGCGACTAATAAGTTAAAGTAAAAGATATATACTCATGGTTGTAAAATAACGACATAAGGATCTACATGATGCTTTTTCAGGTTGTGAATATCAATTTAAAGATAGTTCGATTAAAGTGGTAGATTCTTTTCAAAGTCTATTTAAAGAACCAAAACATCTGCCTCCTAAACGAGAAATACAACATGAGATATAGTTGATGTCTAGTTCCCCTCTTCCTAATGTCAGAATGTATCGCATGTCAGTAATAGAGAACGAAGAAATAAAGAAGCAAATCTAAGAGCTGGTTGAAAAAGGTTTAATTCGACCCAGTTCATTTCCATGTGGTTCACCCATAATTTTAGTTCCCGAGAAAGACAGGACATGGAGAATGTGTGTCGACTTTAGGGCCTTAAATAAAATCAAAATCAAGAACATGCATCCTCTTCCGAGATAGATGATTTACTTGACCAATTGAAAAATGTTGTCTATTTCACTGAGTTGGATTTGCGTAGTGGGTATCATCAAATTCGGATAGCAAAAAAGGACATCTGGAAAACTGCATTCAAAACTAGGCAGGGACTATTTGAATGGTTAGTAATGCCTTTTGGTTTGTGTAATCCACCAGCAACTTTCATGCGTGTTATGAATGATGTCTTTCATCCATACATTGATAAGTTTGTCACAATCTACTTAGATGATATCCTGATTCTCAGTTCCAGTAAGGAAGAGCATGTTAGGCATGTTAAATAGGTTTTCGAAGTATTGCACAGGGAAAAACTATACATTAAACTGTCAAAATGTGAGTTTGGGAAAACTTCATTGGTTTATCTTGGTTACATAGTTGGAGGTGGTCATTTAAAGATAGATCCAACTAAGATAGATGTGATTGTTAAGTGGCCAAGACCACAGAATGTAACTGAAGTTAGGAGTTTTATAGGTGCAGTTCAGTATTGGAAAAAATTTATTGCTCAGTTTTCTTTGGTTGCATCACCATTACATGTTCTAATAGGATCTAAAGTTTCCTTTCAGTGGGGAGGGAGACAACAAAAAGCTTTTGATTCACTTAAGCATAAACTTGTCACAACACCAATCTTAGCTTTACCTGATCTTCAACAGCCATTCAAAATTGAAACAGATGCAAGTGGTTATGCAATGGGTGCAGTCTTACTTCAAAATGGGAAACCAATTTGTTTTCATTCTGAAACTTTTTCTAAGGCAGAAAAATTATTCGACATATGATAAAGAATTGTTTACTTTGGTTGAAAGTGTAAAGAAATGGAAACACTACTTAATGGGTAAGGAAACAATGATTCACACAAATCATTAGCCGCTTCAATAACTTCAATCACAGACTAAGTTGCAACAATCTCGCCACTACAGATGGATGGGATTTCTTCAACAATTTCACTTATTAATTAAGTACAAGAAAGGTGTAACAAACAAAGTAGTTGATATGCTGTATAGACCATCTTTGAATTCTTCAGTAGTACTGCAGAATGGTTCATTGAAACTTGAAAGTTATGTAGAACAATATAGTATTGATGATGATTTCAAAGATATTTATGAATCACTAACTCATGGTACTCAGGTGGAAGAAGTCAGTTTCCATATTCATGACAGGTTGTTATATCATCTGGGTAAGTTGTGCATACCATAGACAGAAAGGGTGCATGTTATTCGGGAAGCACATTCTTCTTGAATAGCAGGACATTTTGGCGCAAGCAAGACTATGGCGCAAATTCAAAGGTATTGTTATTGGCCTCGCATGTATGAAACATTTGTGAAGCACATTAAAGGATGTGTGATGTGTTAGACAAGCAAACCAAGCAATCAAAATATTGGTTTGTACATGCCACTTCCAGTTCCTTTGCAACCATGGGACAACATTTCCATGGATTTTGTCAGAGGACTGCCTATGTCCAGGAGAGGGCATGATTACATGTATGCCATGGTTGATAGTTTCAGCAAGATGTGCATTCTTGTTCTGTGCAAAAATCAAGTAACTGTAGAACATATGGCACATATGTTCTTTCAACAAGTATGGGTTCATTTTGGGTTACCTACTTCTATTATTTCTAATCGAGATACTCACTTTGTAGGAGAATTTTGGTCCACTTTGTGGGGACTCATGGACACAAAGCTGAAGAAGAGCACAAATTTTCATCCACAAACCGACGGACATACAAAAGTGGTGAACAAGACAGTGATACATATTCTTCGAGGTTACTGCAATAAACATCCTAAGTTGTGGGATGAATCTTTACCTTATGTGCAACATGCTTACAATCGAGCCTTACATTCTTCGACTAATCGATCGCCATTTGAAACATGTTTGAGGTATCTACCAAAGTCACCGATGGACTTCATGTTCGGTGAAGAAGATAAAGTGAATGGACACGACGATTCAAACAATGCAGTTAAGTTCATTCAACGAATACAACAAATACATGAAGCAGTGTGGGATCGGTTAGAGAAGAGTCATGCCAAGTACAAAATGTGCCACGACAAGTATCGATTCGATCATCATTTTCAGGTCGGCGATCAGGTATGGTTGTATATCAATAAAGACAGGTTGAAAGGAGAAGGTAAGAAACTGAAAACTATCAGGTATGGTCCTTTCAAGATTATTGAAAAGGTTGGAAATAATGCATTCTGATTAGATTTACCGCCTTACATGCGTATTTATTCAGTTGTAAATGTAGAAAATATGAAGTTGTATGAACCTCCAATGATCATTGATCCCAAGGAAGATACACAGTTTCCTACTATTGATGATTTAGCACATGAGTATATGAATGAGTTGCACGAAGATACCATCTTGGACAAGAAAGTTCACACTTCCTGGCGAGGAGATGTTGAATATCTTCAAGTAGGACTCAAGGGCATGAATCCGAGCAAGGCGAGGTGGATAGAGATCATAAAAATGAGGGACTTGTACTCTCACCTGATGTCTGTTTAAATCAAACTTTTTTGGTCCAAAAGCTTTCAAGTGGAGAGGATTGATCCAGGAGGATCTTGTTTCAGTGCAGATCGACAGTGAGGTCCAATTAGCTCCAGTTTGTCTGATGTCCAGTTCAGTCTTTAGATCGCCAGATCCTCTAGCATTCCAGATGAAAGAATTACCTCGTCATGGTTCAGTGTGATGTCATGGTTAAAATGTGGTTAGAATTTGGTGTGTGCATGGTAAAATTGTAAAGGTCATGTGGTGACATGTACCTATGTAATTAAATCCTAAGTGGTGTAAGTCTAAAATAAGGTGACGTGAAATCATGTAAAGGACTTAAAGTGACAAAAACCTAAGGTTTAATCCTAAGTACCCAAATCTAATTCCTTTCTCTAAGCCTAAGCCCTAAGGCTAAGACATAAATACCTAGCGCGTCAAAGACTATGGTGCTAAACTTATGTCATTAACCTAAGCATCAAACCTATGATAAGACCCTTTCGGACCTTGTATTAAAACATTGCAAATAAAACAATGTAATAAGCCACAGACCTAAACCGTATCAATAAACCGCGTCAGAACTATAGAGGCATGTGAACAAGCGGAATACATAACAGTCAACGGTCGGGAGTCTAACTGCGCGGGGATTGCAGTGGAGACCATAAGCATGTGAACAGGTCAGAGTAAACCACAGGCGAAGATGTTAACCATAACCACAACTGCGCTGGAACCGCATATCATGTGAACATATGTCAGCAGTTAATGTAGCCAGAGTTGACCGCAACCGCCGGATTGACCACCTACTCACATGTCACCGTCAGCTCGTCCTCCGCGCTGTTTTGCTGACCGTCAGGGCTAAGATTTTATTACAGGGTTCTATTTTGGGTTTTTAATTAAATGCGCCAAGGTGTAAAGATATGCACCTTATCCATTATCCACTAAGTGTTGAACCCTCATTAGACCGAGACATAATCTTATCTAATGCCACATAAATGTAAAACCATATGCCTAATTTGGCTACAAGATGTTTGAGACCAGGGCCTATTTAACCATGACATTTTTCTTCATGAACACACATGAGTGACTTTGTATTTAGATTTTGAGCGAGAGAGGCAGTTTTGTTTTCAGTGTTTCTTTATAGTCCGAAGGCGGATTTGAGCGCAGAGAGAGGCGTTGGAAAGCTAAGAGAGAGAAATTTATGTTGTCAGTGACCAGAGGTGCCTGCGAGCATATTCAGTCTGGTGTTTTTTCTGTGTAAAGACTTCCTCGGATCAATCCTAATGAAGCGAACGCCCATCTTGAAAGCGTACCCAGAGACGTAGTCCACGAGGGACAAACTCTGTAATCAAAGTTTGTTGTCTCTTTTCTCTGTTATTTGCTGTAATTTCATTCTTAATATGCTGCTGGTTTAAGTCGTAAATGTTTTAGATTTCCTTCAGTCTTCCACATTAAGCAGTTCAGTTAACAATCAATTCACAGATGGAAATTAATCAATTATACTTCAACACTTAATTTCGATCACATTCAGATCAAACAATTTGTAAACGTTGGCTATAGGTGCACTTTTGAAGTTTAATTTCGAATAGACGTACAATGATTCATGCATGCCAAGATGAAGCCTCAAGAAAACATTAATTGATTTATATTATGCTCATACTTACATTCAATGCTGGTACAAGTACGAGTACTGATGAATATAGGCACGAACAACAATAATACAAATATTTATCATTACTGAAATAAACTCAAAATTTCCAAGGAAATAAAATATGGAAAATACATAGTCTTGGAATTAATTAATAGCTAAGTTTGCAGTAAGAATGGAACATTAGAACCTAATTTATAACCTTAGCATATGAGTCATTCCTCTCCTCAAGTTCAGCAATGATACCTTCAACAATACAACCCAAAGACTGTCCTTGACAGAGAACACAACTTTAGAAGTTTGACTTTCAGTAACATGAGTATATACAAAGAGACTCATGCTTCTTTCAACATCTATCCACATCGGGCTTAGTTAACAAAGATGATACTTAACCAACAACATGAATGGGAACTCGACCTTTCTCTATGAGTGAAGTCGACCACTTGAAACCCAGAACTCGACATTTAAAATCACTTTAGTGGTTTTTTCACTTTATAAATTAAGTGACTATTCATTAGTTTAGGACATGTCCCTCTTTTTGTCACTTTAGCATTTATAATATTTTTTTCCCCATGTTCTCTTAGTTAATTTCTTCCCTGCCTTAACCTACAAGAACTTTATTAGGCTAATAGAAAACCCCCCACAAACCTCATGAGTGGTTGGGAACATTACACCCTAAATGTTAGAAATCAATCAAAATTATAGATTCATTAGAACTTCGACTTTTTAGGTTATTGCATTTACCAACTCAAAAAAGATTTACAATGTGATTAGATAAATTAACTATTATCTCATAAACCAAATATAATTTTTAATAAAAATTTTGACATAAATTTAATAAAATTTTTAAATCATAATGAAAATTCACCTAGTGTAAGTTTTATGCATAATGTAACAATATCCCTCAAATATTATCTAACACTAAATCAACCCAAATTATTAAAAAAAATCATAATTTTAAATTGATAAATCTGACAAGTTAGGAAATTTACTTTATAATTAAATAACCCTACTTCCTCAACAAGTTTCTTAACATAAATAAATGTGAATCAAAAGCTTATAAATTAAAATGGGAAATAAACGGAAACGAATATACTTAAAGATACATTCTCCTAATAGCAACCCCTCTTTTAAAATTTCACAAAATTCATTTATTTTTCATACATAATAATCAAATTAAAAATTATTTCAAAATTCATAAAATTCATATAAATTATTGTATTGCATCCTTCACATGACAACCCTTTTAATTTACGTGGACGGGGTTTGAAACCCTTGGAAGCCCTAGAACAGTTCCAATTTTTTGGATGCTTTGGTAAGCATGGTGAATATGTAGCGAGGTTTCCGTGTATTTTCATTTGACTTTGCAGTCATTTTGCGAAAGGAGGCAACACCAACGAAAGCGGCGTTGAACGGACTGGGGTCGAACACGAACTAAAAACCCTCGACCCTTCAGCAGCAAGCACAGCTCTGCATTCAGGCATTCAGTTCACAGCATATCACAAGTCTGAGCGTTCATGGGCGACTTGAACTGCTTACCTCCAGGCTTTCGATTTCATCCAACGGACGAAGAGCTGGTCTGCTATTATCTCAGAAGGAAGTTTTCTAACTCGAAATCGGAGTCGGAACCCGTTTACTTGAATGCAATTACAGATATTGATCTTTACAAGTACGAGCCATCCGACTTAGCGGCGAGAGCATGCTTCCAGGGCGGTGATCGACAGTGGTTTTTCTTTACGGAGGGGAATAGGAAGAAGTACCCTAATGGATCGCGGAAGAACCGGGCTACCGAAGGTGGGTACTGGAAAACCACCGGTAAAGACCGCCCGGTTCTGTCGAAAGGGGTGATTGTTGGGATGAAGAAGACTCTGGTGTTCCACAGAGGGCGCTCGCCTCGCGCGGAGCGTACTAGCTGGGTCATGCACGAGTACAGGCTTGTTGATGACGAGGCTGGGGAGTCTTCTATTTTGGAAAAGGTAAGTAGATCGTATATTTTTATCTTCCGAGTTATGGGCTCGAACCTGCTATATGTTTTGTGTAAATTTTGTGTTTGTTCAGGGGTATTTTCATGGTTTAGGGTAGATAATTGTTTTAACGCAGCGTAATTCATATGTTCACTTACTGGGTATAGTTAAATTTTGTTTTTTTCCGTTTTAAGTTGACTTTATTTCGGCAAAGCACAGCCCTCCACTGGAATTTTGTGCTTACTAAACACCCGTATCCACAATCCACAATACGGCTTGTGAGGTTTTAAAGGCTGTGCTTATCAGGCACTCTCCAAATCACTTTTCCCTTAAATTAACAGTAAAATTCCCAGCTTTAAGTTGTTTTTCAGTTGATGAAGCATCAGCGCTCTGATGGAACTTTGTGCTTGTTACTAAACACCGACATCCTCAATATGCCTTGCGATTCTGAGGGCTGTGCTTATTAGGTACCCACGTTCTCACAATGGCTTGGCAGGTCTCCACTGGCTCAAGACTTTTTAGTTATTCCTGTCTATGATTTCAGTCATAAACGTCCGAGTCACCCTCGGGAGTCGGCACTCTCCAATTCCCGTTCCTTTAGATTAACAGTAAAATCCCTGGTTTTAAGCTGATTTTAATTTACTGAAGGTCAGTGCTGTAATGGAACATTTGTGTTTACTAAACACTACATACTTAGTATGGCTTGCAAGGTCTGAGGCATGTGCTTATTAGGAACTAATGTTTTCACCATGGGTTGGGAGATCTGAACGGGCTGCTCACATATTTTTAGCACTTGCCAAAACACCTTTCTCCTAGATTAACAGTAAAATCCCCATGAGTTTGCCTCTGCCCGGCTTGAAGAAAAGGTAAGATTGGCTTTAACCGTTGAGGCATCAGCTTATGGCCCATCCCCATTAGTTTGCCCCTGCATGCCTTGAAGAAAAATTAAGGTTGGCTTTAACCGTTGAGGCACCAGCTCATAGGCCAAGGGGGCCTGTGCCACAAATAGAGGACTTTCCTTGCCCCAATGCTAGGTATTCGTGGGTACACTATTCTGCCAAAATTAGTGGGTACTACTCTGCCAAAATAGCCAGGGACTTGCACCAAACTTCGCTACTTTGAAACTCAAGTTATACATGACATAGGTGGGGTTGACAATAAACAATGGTGTATGGCTTAACATTCTGTCTTAATATAATGGTCCATCCCACCCCCTTGGACTCTATTGGGTTGTGGGTGGTGTTACTTGCTGATAACCCGATCCCCAAGGTTTGTTACAAGATGGGTCAACAAAAAACCTTGTTTCCGCAAGTTTGCAGAATTTAACTTCTGATGTCAACATTGCATTCATCTTGTCAAGAGATTGTTTGTGATACCAACCTTACAACCTTACCATGATCTGGTTCCTAGATCAAAAGTTACAGTTGTTTTAAGTTCAACCTATTAGAGGAAGCTACATAAGCATACTAGCCACGTGGTGCCCATGTGTTCTCTATGTAGCTTTGATAGTTCAACTGTGTGGGTCCTACCGGCAGGCCCACGTCATATCATTGCAAACATCACGTCAAATAAAGGAAAGGTAGCAATGGGCGGTAACGACAGCCTTGAGGTTCCACACTGGAACTTTGGAAGGGTTGTTTGACCCCTGCCATCGCGCTCACAGGTGTTGTATTATGCAAGGACTTCAATGACAAGTGGTGTGCGGTGGGTGGTAAGGTAAGTTCAACTCTCAAGGTTATGCTTGGACCCCACCCTTAGGCTTCTCGCTCACAATCAATGATGTTTGGCCAAGTTTATCAGCCCTCGCCAGTCCTTAGACTTGATCACTACCACCGATAGTCGATGGCTAATGTCTCCTCACCCATGGCACAATTCTGCGTGGGCGCGGTTCCACTAGTGCTCGCTCGATGTTGGCCAGCCAGCGTTCACATGAGTATAAACTCCATTGCTCGCCGATGTATCTTTCATCACAGAAAATAGCAATCTTGGGTTAATGTCTATAATTGGAAGGACAACAACCTCGCCAGTGCCCTGCAACTTACGATCTTAATGCAAGCCCACCCCCGGGAGTTATGGACGAAGGGCCTGAGGTCTCAACCTCTTGAGTTAAACAAGGTAACCAAAATGGAGTATCTGGAACTATGCATTCATTTATGTACTATTAGTATACATCAACGTAACCATAAATACATACCATACATATTCATCATGATCATAATAATAAACAACACAGTCCAGACATACATCAAGTCACATTTTAACCATGGACGTATTAGCAAGCTTCACAACTCAACAAGCATTTATATTCGTAACGCACAAGATATTTCACCTTTCATACATAACATAAATTCTTCATAGTCCATGAGACTATTGAAAACCAATTTACATTTATCTGTGTATTGAAAGATGTCTGACAGCTGAAGGATGGACTTCAACTCTCCACCCAACCGTAGGCTATGCACACTGCAATCTTTCTTGTAGCCGATTATCTCCGAGCCAGATCCAAAGTCTAAGGGGATGCATATTCAGGGGAAATTCACACTCAAGGCTTAATCACATAACCAGGAGGAGTCCACTGTCCAAGTGGTTTCACAGCCCCAAGGCAAGCACCACAATGACTAACTTGATCTCTGGTTAAAAGTTAAAACACAGGGCTTCACCCAATATCAAATGAGTTTTGTCTATGTTCCAAGAGATTGAATCATTGCTTTTGGTGGTTTATCAACTGCCTATTTATGGCAAGCACTGCAGGGGTGCACAATTCACTGTCTCTGTGGTTTCACAGCCTTAAGGCAAGTACGGACCCAGAATCCCAGATTGTCCTGTCATGGTGGTTTAACAACCATACAAGAAGCACCATGTGGTTTCACAACCCCAAGGCAAGCACCACAGTGACCTAGTTCTCCCCTGAGCTCCTCATTGATCAATCAGGCTTAGACACACTGTCTGGTGGCCTCAACACAAACAGAGGGAACACTTTACCAATTTTCAGAACACAGAGTTCAATAGCTCTGAATAGAGCTCCCCTCTCCAGTGTTTTCACCTGGAACTCCCTTTTTCTATAGGTTTTGGTAGTTGGTGTGCTTCCTCTGCACAATAACTTTTGCTCCCCTCCATTTTCTTCACCCAAAACTCCCTTGTTTTGTAGGTTTTGGTACTTGGCGTGCTTCCTCTGCACATTAACTTCTGCTCCAATTGTGTTGTGCTTCCTCTGCACACTTCGACCACTTTCTTTTCTCCACAACTGCCAAAAGATTGAAGACTTTAAGCTTGATGGTGATCTTCCCTAGCTACTCACAGCCTTTTGGTTCGTAGCCTCTTTCTCTCTCTCCATGTTCCACGAGGACAGGGGATGGTATGGTGCCATCCTTCACCCAGGTTGCCCAGTCCACGACTTCAATGCTTGTCAGCACAGACCAGTTCGTGGTCAGGCAGGTAGTCATGAGTCATGACAATTAAGGGTGGTTGGTATTGCCTGTTCAGGGCATGCCATAGGAAAACCAACCTTCATGCAACAGGCACTCAATGACACTCTAGGCACGCAACAAGCACAAAAAAACCCTCCCGTCGGAGCTTTGGATCCTCATGGCCCTCCATTCAGGTCAATCATCAGTTTATTTCCACATAGTTTTCCATACATGTACAATCCACATAGTTGTGTTTACATACATGGGGTGTTATGAAAAAGGGCTGTTACACTTTACATTCATGTTCTCATTATGGCTTAGGTTTCAATCAACTTGGGCACTTGCGAAATCACCATTCTCCTAGATTAACAGCAAAATCCCAATTGGATTGCCTCTGCTTGGCTTGAAGAAAAGACAAGACAGGCTTTACCCATTGAGGCATTAACTTATGGCCCAAGGGTTAATGGGCACAAAGAGAGGACTTTCTTCGGCCCAGTGCCAGACATGAGTTGGTACTATTCTGCCAAAATTGTCAGGGACATGCTGTAAAATCCCCTCCTTCTAGACAAACAACTCAACCAATATACCCAAAACAAAATATCACATCAAATAAATTCAACCAATATAACAGATCTGTTTGTTAATATCACTTTAAAATCTCTTCTTGCTAAACAAATAACTCAACCATCATACCACAAGCAAAAATACCACAGCAAACAAACTCAGCCAATATATTTTGATCTATTTTATTAATCTGACCTGGAATTACATGCTGGAGCGGCCTTTTCAGTTACAATTTTTTTTTTTCCGGAAACCCATAAACATCCATGGCTAATGGCATGAAATTACTGGGCAAAATAGGAGATGATGACAGCGCTGAAATGTCCCCTTATACTGCCGTGAATCACTATACTGGAGCAGATTTGATGGCTAGTTTGACCCTCCCCTTTGATGCCACAGCCTGGCAAATGATGGCCTGAACTGCTAAGTAAAAAATTGGCGCTGGATAGGGCAGCGAAAATCTGGGCTGAAACTTCCACAAAAAATACCTTCAACTTACTGATAATAACTGGTATGACCTCCTCAAGTGATCTTACAGTCTGGCAATGAGTGAATCAGCCCCCTTTCTCCTACACAAACTGCAGATGGAAAATGTGACCTCCAAAACCCCACGGTCTTGGTGGTACCCATGACCTGGCAATGAGATGAATCTTTAGCAATAAATACCGGTAAAAGATCTGAGTGGTTTTTTTTTTTTTCTAGGGTGGATTTGTTTCACTACTGAAACCAATTTTTTCAAGGGTTTCGACTTTCACCCTTAGCACTCCAAAGCCACAAGAGCTCTCCAAATCGTTATGAGGAAATGAAAATGCATGCCGAAAGAGTGAGCTTCATCTCTCTTTCATCATCAGAATGCCATGGGTCTCTTTTTTATATCTTTATTTTTTTCTCTTAATGTGATCATTCGGAGAGGGGCATTACACTTGCACCAATGTTGACTCCTTTGAAAATCACATTATACATCATTCAGGTGGGGTTGGCCATAAACATTGGTGGATGGCTTAACATTCTGTCTATACATGTGGGGGGTTGAATACAAACATTGGTTGTTGGCTTAGCTTTTATGATTTTATCAATGTCCTGGGTGTGAATCGATGGTCTAATGGTAACATGATAGTTACTTAAGTCATTTCTTTGTAGGAAATGGTACTCTGACTATTAATTTTAGAATGGTCCATTGGTACCCTGATAGGTTTTTTGGGTAATTTTTTGGCAGGAAATCATACTCAAACTACGAATATTTCAGCGTTTTACAATAATAGGTAATCAATTTTTATGAGCTGCAGGGACAGCCCCCAGTATTACTAACCATGAGGGCATCAATAGCCTCAATCTATTTCTAACCTGTTCTAAGTTCTAACTGCTAAACAAAAATATCATACCGACTTCTGGCAGTAACAAAAATATTCCAGCATCCAAAACATGGGAGTTCTACAAGGACAGGTACAGTCAACAAACTGTATAGGCTTTTGAATAGTTGATTTTGCATGGCCTCACCGAGGCTTTGGCGCTTTGATTAATGCTACAGCTGTGTCTACTGGCTGGGAGGTAAAAGTGGACTGCATTAAGGCATCTAAAAGTTTGATCTACGGGGTTTCGTCATTCACTTGCTGCTTGCCATACTTTGGGACATATCATATTGCTTTATAGAATAAGAGAAGTTTGGTATGAGAATATTTTGAATTAAAACTCTGTAAATGTTTCTTTTAATCCTGCATATTTTTATTTTTATGCTTTTAGGTCATTTTGGATAGACCTATATAGTTCTCTGATGAGAATTGAACTCAGGTGTTTATCTGAACATTTGATCTACCTAGCGAGTGAATTTTGAACCAACACCCTATTGATAAGTTATAACCTATTAGGGTTTTGAGTTGGTAATCTTGCAGGGGCCAACTAAGGATTTCCCTAATTAGTGCTACAGCTCTGGTTAGGTTTGGTTTTGGATAAGGAGTTAAAAAAGTCTACAATGAAGTATGTTAAGGTTAGATTAATGTGTTATTATCATTTATGGGATTTGGTCATAGGCATGATTTTTTTCCTTTGTTGTTAACTGTTGGCTCTTCCTTTGGCTCAAATGCCATGACGAAGAAGTATCTATTCTGTAAAGTCCACAGAAGGCTCGAACCTAGCATCATTCATTGAGATACTCTAAATCCTTAGGCCATCCATGTCACTTGGACTTCTACTGACCGTGGATGCAGAAGTTAATTCTGTGGGCAGAATTAGTGTGACAACATGTCTTCTGGGTTTTGAACCCAGGTCTGAGCACAGAAAGTGCTTTAATCACTTGACCATGTGCTCAATAAATTAATATTTGTTTGGTGTTGAATATAGCATTTTGTACTCCACTATTTCAGGGTTTTTAAAAGTGGGAAGCAATAAAAATTTGGCGGAATCCTGCATTTTTTTAGATGCATCATATATTACTTCAAGGGACAACCACAATCTAATGACAAGAATACAAGGGACTGAATGGAAAAAGCGGAATTTGTCTTGAACAAGTAAAACCAGTTATTGTTTAAAAAGCCTCAATTCCCCAGAGCTAAGAAGGGATGGTTCCTCATGAAAAGTAGCCTTACACTGATAATTCTAATTTTCCACCACATTTCTGGAATATGGGGATGCAAGAGCTGGGAAACACACTTGAGAGTCATATGGAGACACCCCCCACCCCCCCCAAATTTTAGGGGGCCTCATGGGGGACAGGGGGGCGTTGGTGTCTCTAGCATAGGAGACTCCATCTCTAAATGACTGTAACTAGGAAGGGACTCAAAAGGAAAAAAAATGAATTTGGCTTTAACAAGTAAAACCAGTTCTTGTTAAAACACTTTAGTTTCCCTGGGCTAAGATGGGGTGCTTCCTCAGGAAAAGCAACCGTACACTGATAATTCCAATGTTCCACGAAGTTTCTGAACGTGGGGATGCAGGAGTTGGAAATGCACTTTGAGGACATGTGGAGACACCCATCAAATTTTAGGGTGCATCATGGGGGACAGGGGGAATAGGTGACCCCGTCTTTAAGTGACCATAACCATATTCTTGGCTGTTAAACACTGGACTGTAGGCTTCTCCTTGGCTGTTAAATGCTTAAACAATAAACACTTGGCTGTCAAATATCATAAACTGAGGCTGTTGACAGTTAAACACAGGCTGCCCACCAAAATCCAAAATCAGTATGATGAATCTGTTTGGTGGCTTGACTGTAGCTTTCTAATGCCTCCTCCTGGTGGCTCAGCTACAAACAACACCTTCTTCTTCCTTGGCAGCTTGACTCTCTTTGCAAAGAGAAATTGAAAGCTGAAAGAGAATTTCGAATGGTAAGTGTAAATGTCACATGGAGATGGAAATGGTGTAGAGACACTAGGTTAGGTTGGGTGATTTAGGCTTTTTTAGCCTTTTTTTCTCACTTTTTTATGTTTAAAAAAACAAGTGTGGTGTCCAGATGTCCCACTTTTCGGGGGGGGGGGGGGGTGGCGGGGGCACCCACAAGTCCAACTTTTTGGGAAGTGTCCCTGCACACCAGCAAAACAGTGCACTGTGCATTTCATGTATTTTTTGCAGAAAAAGAGAATGCAACGAAAGTTTTGCTAGGTGGCCCTGAGGCCTGTGGTCCTGAAGATGCAAGGAGCATGTCCCTAATCTTGGGAGTATGTCCGTGTGTAACACTGGATATTTATTATTTCCTCTGAAAGCTAATAGCAGAGACTTCGGGAGCTGGACTCTGTGCCATAACTATTTGCATGTCCTGATTTGTCCACGTGTGCTGAAGGACAGTACCTTTCTAAGCAATTGGGAGGTTATAAATTGTTAAACTCAGCTTGAAACCATGCCTAAAAATTCTTGGCAGACGAGCATCTGTGCTTTGGTTCAACCACTCAATCCATTGTTCAATAAATTAAGATAAGTTTGGTATTGAATATAGCAATTTAAACTACACTATTTCAGGGTTTGTTTTAAGCCTAAGTTATTTGAAATTTCACAGGGTCCTGCATTTTCTTTAAGAAATGCATCAAATACTACCACAACTAACAAAGAGTACATCATGGAGCAAAGAGAGCCACAATAATCTAATGACAAGAATACAAGGAAATTCCTGTGTACTTATTAAGCCAGAAATGCTAGAATACGAGTCTACCCCACGAGGAAGGGATTCAAAATCTTTACGGTAAAAACTGAATTTGGATTTAACAAGGATGGTCAGTTTTCATGTTTAAAAAGCCTTCTCATGAACTAAGTGGGGATAGTTTCTCATGAAAAGTAGCCTTACACTGATATTTCCAAAGAAATCCAATAATGGGAGAGCAGAATTGTGTTCTGTAACTATTTTCAACTGCCCCTAATTGTCAACGTGTCTTGAGGGAGAGTGCCTTCTTTAAGAAGTGCAACAAATACTACCGCAGCTAACAAAGGGTACATCATGGAGCAAAGAGATCCACAATAATCTAATGACAATAATACAAGGAAATTTCTGTGTACTTATTAAGCCAGAAATGCTAGAATATGAGTCTACCCCACGAGGAAGGGATTCAAAATCTTTACAGTAAAAACCGAATTTGGATTTAACAAGGATGGTCAGTTTTTGTGTTTAAAAAGCCTTCTCATGAACTAAGTGGGGATGGTTTCTCATGAAAAGTAGCCTTATACTGATATTTCCACAGAAAGCCAATAGGGGAGAGCGGAATTCTGTTCTGTAACTATTTGCAACTGTCCCTAATTGTCTACGTGTCTTGAGGGAGAGTGCTTTCTAAGAAATTGTGGTGGTAAAAAAATGTTAACCTCAGCCTGAAATCATGCTTAAAAATCCTTTTACAGATTGTTATCTGCTCTTTGTTTTAATCACCTGATGCATTGCTCAATAAATTAAGATAAGTTTGGTATTAAATATAGCAATGTGAACTCCGTTATTTCAGTGCTTCTTTTCAGCTTAATTCAATCAAAATTTGACAGAGTCCTGTGTTGTTTAGAAATGCATTATAGGCTATTCTCTTAGTACATCATGAAACAAAGAGACCTACAACCATCTAATGATAACAATACAAGGAAATTACTAATACTGTCCTAATTAACCCCGAAGTGTTAGCATAGGAGTTTGTGCCCTAATAGGAAGGGATTCAAAATCTTTATGGTAAACAATGAATTTGCCCTTAACAAGCAAAGCCAGTTCTTGTTTGAAAAGCCTCAATTTCCTTGAACTTAAGAGGGGATGGTTCCTCAAGAAAAGTAGCCTTACATTGATATTTCCACAGAAAGCCAATAGCAGCTGTACTGTCTGCCATCAATATTTGCAACTGTTCCTAATCGTCCAGGTGTCCTGAAGGGGAGTACCTTTCCAAGAAATTGGGGTGGTAAGAAAATAGTTTTTCTCAGCTTCAAATCATGCCCCAAGTGTATTGGCGGATGGGTGCCTGTGCTTTGGTTTAATCACTTCACTCATTGCTTAATAAATTAGGATAACTTAAGTATTGAATATAGCAATTTGTACTTCACTATTTCTATATTCTGTTTAAGCTAAAGTCAATTAAATTTGAAAGCGTCCTGCATTTGTTTTGGAGTACATCGTGGAATTAGGAGAGCTGTAACAATCTAATGGCAAGAATACAAGGATTTTCCTATCTCAATTAAGCCAGCATTGCTAGCATAGGAGTTTATGCCCTAATAGGAAGCAATTCAAAATCATTATGGAAGAAACTGAATTTGGCTTTAACAAGCAAAGCCAGTTCTTGCTGAAAAAGTTTCAATTCCCCTGAGCTAAGAGGGGATGTTACCACGTGAAAAAGTAACCTTACATTGATATTTCTGCAGAAGGCCAGTAGCAGAGAGCAGGACTGTGTGCCATTAGTATTTGCACCTGTCTCTAATTGTTCAAGTGTCCTGAAGTTAACTACGTTTCAAAAAATTGGGGTGGCGAAAAATATCTAAACTCTCAGCTTGAAACCAAGCCAGAAAGTCTCGGTAGACAGGTATCTCCAAAAGACATGTTCAACTGTTTCATCCTGACCATGAAGTGTGCATGCAGCATGTTGGGTATGTGTTATATTCTTTGCATGGCTATCCCCATGTGATTTACATTGTGCTGGGTGCAGTGGGAGGCTCATTCAGGGTGAGCTGGGGGGGAGTTCCTATGAAAATATATTTTTTGTGTGGTTTTCTGTGTTTGTTTTTGATAAAATTTTGCACACGGTTTTCATTTTAGTGTTTTTGTGGTATATGGTGGTTGAACCCATTGGTTTTGTTGTTTCAGTTAAAGAACTACATTCTATTCTAATCAAGGGTAAATGGATTGGCGGTTTATGGATTCTGCGGGATACATATTGTGTGTGTGTGTCTGTTTTGTGCGTGCTTGTAGACATACATGCATGCATACATACATACTAAGAAGATCTTTGTGGCTTTCTCGGTTTTAGGTTTCCAGGGTAAAATCTGTGTGAATGCGTGTGTTTGCCATTGCATCTTTTTTGTTCTATTAAGAATCTGTTTGTAGTTACGAATTGGACAGGGTTGAAACCTACACGGTACTTGTACCTTATGAGGTACATTACAAATATCATGCCATTTTGCACAGGATGATATGGTTAAAGAAATTAAATTTAGCAAGATAGATTACAATAATTACAGGTGGACTCGCCAAGTGTAGGACTCCATATAATAATGATGATGTCACAGCATAGCCAAACACTAAATTTGATGTATGAGAATGATACCCCCACGTTTGTGGGTCAAGGGACCCCCTCTATGCAGTGATTTGATTGCTTAGTCTACAAACATCATTGACATCTATTATGATAGATGTGGGAATATTATTTGGCATGACCAAGAGAAAACCTCAGGGAACAATATATGTATATGTATATGTATGTATGTATAGCATTGTCGGCAAAAAATTCAATGTTATATGATTATAAGTAAATACAAACATAATGATTCTTGAATGATCCAGATTGGATCATTATATTGTTTGTCATCCATCTCGATGCATTTGGAGTGGAGAAAGTGGAGGAATCAGCCCGCGGGAGCATTTTTACCGGCGGGACCTAGTTTGTTGAAACGGGGTCTAAAACCTTCCGAGAGCATTTTGAGGCATCAAATGATGCTTTTTTTGGGGGTAAAACTTTTCTGCTTTAGTGCTGCATAATTTCATGTTATTCTACACACAAAGATCTTTCCAACGACGCATGAAGCGCGTCAATCAGAGTCTGTATGCAAAAGTTATGCCACTCAGAAGTTGATCTCCCTGTTTTCACACCTATAATTCAGGAGGATGCTGAATCAGCCCCCATTATTCATGGAAAGGGGGCTAGCCATGTGTTTGTGATGTAAAAGACTCTAGAAGAGTCTCTATTGTAACTTTAGTCGAACTTAACCACTAGCTGGCTATCGAGTTGTGTTATAACCGGGCCACTATGAGGAAGGGACATTCCATTATTTCGAGAGCATTTTGTTCCATTGTTGAGCAAAGATAGCCAGGAGAGATAGGAGGTAGAGCACACAAAGAGGATCTGTGCATTGTAGCCCACTGGCCACATACATTACTTTTTTTTACCTACAACCTTATTTTCTAGACAGAGAAAGAGACCAAAGTGGTCTCACCTTCCAGCTGGGTTTTCTCCCGAAAGGGTTTCCCATAGCATATTTTGTGTCTTATGTGTGTGTGAGGTTATTTTGCCGTTCTCTATTTTTCTTCATAATTTCCATTGGCATGTATGCACTAATTACAGTTAAATCTACAGATGTTAAAGTTTAATAAAACTGTAATAGTCTAGAATCTCAGATTTTTAATATAATATTATCAGATCTGTTGTGACAGTTTAAGGATCATTGAAAAACAGAGTTTGCTACCAGTACTTGCAAACATTGGCTGATATCGACAATTTAGACTCTTCTTTATAAAATATTGGTTAATGTTGAAAAGTTGTCAATTGGAGAATTCACTTGCTAAGAAACTGGGTAAGAAACAACCTTCTGGTGATAAATAACTTGTAAATCCTAATATAGCCCCCCCTATTTGGCAGTTTACACCAGAGTGAATAACTAATACCAGGCTATACTGTTAGGTTAAATCCTAATTATTTGCATGAGAACTTTTTAATGGGCTTCAGCCCAATGTACTGCTGAAAGTTACCTTGTCACCAATAGGGTTTTCAAAACCATGTTTTCCTTTTCTTCGGCTCTTTCATATTATCTGCCTGTTTGGATTTAGCATTTTCTGTATGCATAAAGTTGTCACTGTTCATCTTTGTTGACTTGGGCTTCTGTTATTTGTTCCTAAACAGAATGGGGACATGGCTAGAAATGTGCCAAAGCAAGCATTCCTAGCATCTAACATTTTCTTTTGCCCGAGTGCTTCATATATTCAGGTTGCATTGAGGTGAATGTCAGTTAATTGTTAGGCAGAGGAATATTAGAGTGACTTATTAGATATGGCTCAAGATTGGCCAAAATCCAGTTGATCATCAAAATATAAACTAATTATATATAAACATTGATCTGGAATTGCATGCCGATAGAGGAGCTAACCTGAAAATATATTTTTTGGGTGGTTTTCTGTGTTTGTTTTTGACGGGTTTGGCACACGGTTTTCACTACTATTGGTTTTGTGGTGCATGGTTGTTCAACCCATTGGTTTTGTCCTTTTCGTTAAGGAGCTACATTGTATTCTAATCGAGGGTAAATGGATTGGCGGTTTAGGGATTATGCAGGATACATATATTGTATTTTGTTTGTGTGTCTGCACACACACACATACATATTGAGAAAGTCTTCCTGGCTTTTTCGGTTGTGGATCTCCAGGGTAACATCTTTGTGTGAATGTGTGTGTTTGCCATTGCATTTTTTTTGTTTTATTAAGAGTCTGTTTCTAGTAACCAACTGTACAGGGTTAAAGTCTACACAACATTTGTACCTTATGAGGTACACTACAAATTTCAGGCCATTTTGCACAGGATGATATGGTTGAAGAAATTAAATTTAACAAGATTGATTACAATAATTGCAAGTGGACTTGGCAAGTGTGGGAGTCCATATTATAATGATGATGATGATGTCATGGCATAGCCAAACAGTAAATTTGAGGTATGAGATCCCCATGTTTGTGGGACAATGACCCCCCTCCATGCAGTGATTTGATTGCTTAGTCTACACACATCATTGACTCTATTATGATAGGTATGGGAATATTATTTGGAATGGCCAAGAGAAAGCCTCAAGGAACTACACACACATGTATATGTATGTATATATAGCATTGTCGGCAGAAAATTCAATGTTACATCCATGCAGTGATTTGATTGCTTAGTCTACAGACATCATTGACTCTGTTATGATAGGTACAGGAATATTATTTGGCATGGCCAAGAGAAAGCCTCAAGGAACTACACACACACGTATATGTATGTATGTAGCATTGTCAGCAAAAAATTCAATGTTATATAAGTAAATAGTAAATACAAACATAATTATTCTTGAAAAACAGAGTTTACTATCATTCCTTGCAAGCATTGGCTAATACAGTCAATTTAGACTCTTCTTTATAAAACATTGGTTAATGTTTAAAAGTTTGACCAATTGGAGCTGGTGATAAATAACTTGTAAAGTTTTCCTAATATTGTCCCCACTATTTGGCAGTTTACAGCAGAGTGAATAACTAATTCCAGGCTAATATGTTTAGGCTAAATCCTAATTATTTGCCATTAGAACATTTTAATGGGCTTCAGCCCAATGTACTGTTGAAAGTGACCTTGTCACCAAGAGGGTTTTTAAAACCATCTTTCCTTTTCTTGTACTTTTTCATATTATCCACCTGTTTGGATTTAGCATTTTCTGTATGCATAAAGCTGTTGCTGTTCATCTTTGTTGACTTGGCTAGAAATGTACCAAAGCAAGCATTCCTAGCATCTAACATTTTCTTTTGCCTGAGTGCTTCCTATATTCAGGTTGCATTGAGGTGGGTGTCAGTTAATTGTTAGGCAGAGGAATTAGAGCGAATTATTAGATATGGCTCAAGATTAGCCAAAATCCAGTTGATCGTCAAAAATTAAAATACAAACTAATTATATATAAACATTGGTCTGGAATTGCATGCCAGTAAAGGATTATTTTACTGGTAATGTTGTTGTTGGGCTATGATTTTGATGAATAGGTCTTTGGATTATTATAAATCACATCTTCCAACAGTTGCTACAAATAAGTAGTATTTCATCTTCTTACCTGTCTGTTAACACAATTGGAAATTGTCATCTTAGTGTTTTTCTACCCAGATTAACTATATCTGCTATCTCCCTTTTTGATAACCAAGTGTGAAACTGTGTGCAATATAGAAGTCTGTATATATATAGCTATGGAATTGTGTATTGCCCAAGGATTAGAGACTTAACAAGAATCTTGAGTCTGCCAGATGCCTTGACACTTCCTAATTCATATTTCTTTGTGTTCATGGACATTCCATTTCTTATTGAGTCAATTTTGCTATTGAATGATTTAGCCTAAACTATCATAGGTATTCTTTGTGTAAAGATCTATTTTAATGTAATATATGGTGCATTTATAAAAGTAATAATGCCAGGAATGCATTCCATATATGCTGCAAGTGGCAGTTTGATTGTTTTGTCCAGCAAATTTTCTTATAGAATTTTTGTGTTATATATTTGAGGGGAATTGACTATGCTGCAAGTGGCAGTTTGATTATTTTGTCCAGCAAATTTTCTTATATAATTTTTATGAGTGTTATATATTTGAGGGGAATTGACTATTGTGCCTTTAACCTGAAATATGTGAATTGCACAGGATCGTTTTGTTCTCTGTCGAGTATTTCTGAAAAGTGGCTCTGGAGAAAAAACTTGGGAACAGCATGGAGCTTTACTTTTAAGAGAAGATTCACGATCAACAGATAATCAGTCTGCACTTGTGACAGAAAACAAACAATATGATGATGTTATACTCCCATCTTCAGGGGAGGGTGAGGTAGAAGAGACATATTCACCGCTGAAGCCCCTTACTGCCACTTCAGAGGAAAACACCATTCCCTGGGATGAAGATCATCTTTCCAAGTTCTTGCTGGAATTTCTTAATGAGCCAGATAATGAACAGGTAAGATTTATAATTTTACCTACTTATCTTTTCTTGTTATTAATTGTGCATTGTGATTGATTTTCCCCTTTTACTCTAGGAGTCGTCTTGTTATGGCTTTTGAGTTTTTACACAACTGCACGACCTTCTTCCTCTACTGTCTCATGCCATGCCTTTGCCTACAATATGCTCCCCTCTTTCAGAAGGAAATATTCACATGGTAATCTTAAATAACTCTGGCACAGAGTTTTCTTCTGTTGGTGTCTATATACATCAGCATATAATTCTTTTGCTGGCCTTCTGACTATCAGCAAGCCTAGTTTTTTCAACTGCCTCAAAACACTATGAGTTTGGCTTGGAAGGCTACAACTTGGATGGGTTGATCCAGATTTTTAATATGCATAATTAAACAAAACATTAGTAGGTAATAAATTTTATATACAGTTTCCTGGAAAGTTTCTAATTATACCAAAGCATTTTAATTAGACACTTAGTCCCAATATCAAATTGGCACAATGGAATTTCTGGGAGAATTTTATTATTGCATGTTGTACAATGTGTTTGAGGAGACTTTCCATGGTAATTTAAGGAGACATTATGTCTAGTGTTTTTCATAGATAAAAATGTCATGGTTGTATGGGTTCATGGGAGTGGTGTTTGCAGGGCATTGATACAAAGTACCCTGTACCGCTATTTAAACTGTGGTCATGTATGTCAATTCACTGTACATATATCAAATTAAAGTTGAAGTTTCCAAAATTGTTACAATAAAAGATTTAAAAGGTCTTATATCGCTTCAACAAACAATGGCTTCAAAGTTAAGGAGGGGAAAAAGAGCAGGGGATTAATAACAAAATATAAGAGAAATCCTCCTAATTTAAATTAACCTAGTCACACAGAAAATGCTGCTTTCATTTACTAGAAGTGGAATGACTATTTGCATAACCAACTTGCAAGTTGTGGAGGAAAAGACAGAGATATGATAGAGAATTTGTTGAACATTGAATTGAATGGATTTTGTAGTTCTGCTCCTGTAATTTGTTCTTTCAATACAATTCCAAAGGTAAATGCAATGTGAACTTGATAAGTATGTTCTTTTTATGCTCTGGTAAATTAGTTATATTGTTATTTTGAAATTTGAAATTGTTTTCTTCCCTTTTTTGTGTTTGAAAGGTTGTGGATGGGTACAACTAGGGGTGGGTACTGTGACTAATAGTTTGGACATATTTGGCTTGGAGGCATCTTTTTTTGTTGTAGTCATCCCTTGGCAGCTGCCTCTGTGCTACATTGAGAACTATCTGTTGATGTTTTCAGCACATGCTAAATAGATCGACATTCATAAAACATAACCCTAAAGCTAAGAATCCAAAATTTATTAAACCCCTATTAGAACTACCGATGAAAGAGTGTTAGATGAAGATCTACAAACACAACAGATTTCTAAAAAATGGAACAATAAGCGAATTCTGCTGCAATCAATCGTACATAACTCTCAATTAGGCTGAAAGAAAAGATTATATCTGCAACTAGCTAACACACTGGCTTGAAACTCAAACTTCTAACTCAAATCGTGAAGTGATCTCTATCTCTTTTATATAACAAGAGAAGAAAGGGGTATGGTGAATCTGCAGAGATCTTGCAAAGCATCTCCCTTGAGGAGGTCCAAATCCAACCCTAGTGTGCCTTGTATATTGTGTCCTTATGCATGGATAAGCTTTCCTTTGATAGAATGCCCACTTAGATGAAATGAACGCATGCAACCATACATCCTACTTGGGATATGTGCCGTCGTATAATAGACAAACTCCTTATGCATTATCCCCCCTAGCAACATAGGGATTTTAGCCCTCCAAAGATATATTATGCATGTGCCTCCTTGCATTGAGATCGATGTCTTTGTAATCTAGAACATTCATACATGCATGCAAGCACTATTAAGGACCAATGCACACTCATTAATATGCCTTCTAGTGAACAAGAAAACAACTCTACACAAGGGTCTAGGCCGAAATGTATATGTTGATCACATGTTGGTTGAAGGAGAAAAATTTACTGCAACAACTAATTTTCGCTACAAAGGTTTTTTCACGAAACCAAGTTTCTCCTTAAACATATCAAACTTCCCCTTGGATAGGGGTTTCATCAAAATCTTTGTCACTTGCAAATATGAAGGAATATGGTCAAGAATCATTGCTTCCTTTTGAACTCTAATCTCTTAGGAAATGGTATTGAATGTCACATATAATTGTGTTCCAAAACCTTTGATCAATCAACTTTGTTGTCAACATGCAAACTCATATAGCCTCATAACAAGCAAGAGAGGATGTGTAATAACCCATTTTGATCCCTAGGATCATTGTAATTAATTGTGTCGATATCACCAATATCGACATTTATACGTTGTTGTTAGGACAAACCAAACTAGACAGTTTAAAAACGATGTGTCTGTAATAACTCTTCTCTAATATAAAAAATAACGTTGAACAGCTGATTGATAGTGTGAACACCAATACAGATTATGATACCATGAGTGTGAATTTGTGAGGGGGTTGTGGGAATTAACCTTTCCTACTGTTGTCAAGAAACCCACCAACCCCAAATCTTGAATATGAAATGGTTGTCTTACTTTTCCCATCGGTGCATAACTCATTAAATGAAACATTGCACAACTAAAGCTACCACTTTCCATAATTATGGAGGTAATGGTTGTTCAAAAGCCCCCTTAGACTTCAATTAGAAGCATTGGCAAGTATTCAACTTGATTTTCGAGATTTGACCCATGTATGATGTGGGGGAATGAGGGAAATCATGTGGAGTAGTCACCCACCGGGGCATTCAACTATATTGAGGGAGCAGAGGTGCACAAGTGTTTGTAGTAGTAGAATTTGTGAGTAGATTGATGCCAATCCTAAGTGGAATGTATTTTGGGTCATTGAGCGAATAGTGTGTTTTGTGTGCCAAATACCCCTAAAAAATTGCTAAATGCAAATTGGATGATTGCTGGGATGTTCAGGGCTCACTAAAAGCAAATTTTACTTGTTAACCATTTCTATAAGATATCTGAGCTTTGAAACCTACTTGGGTTGTTGGGGTTGCAATTTGATGTATGCTGGGTGAGCTTGACAAGTAATGGGCAAAGAGATCGTTGAGGGATTGTAGAGCAACGAAGGGATTTCCATAATTGTTTTGCTGTCTAGCTGAGAGGCATTTGGAGATATTGGAGGCTGTATGCTTAGTGGGGAAGAGATTTCTCTGATGATTCATATACGTGAAGGAAAGTTTCCTTCACCCAATCCATTTACCCAAGTGTTGACAATTTCTCCTTGTGTATCATGGCTTGGCTAGTTTAAGAGTGTTGTTTTGCCTCTGTTTATATGATAATTGTTCATTCATACTTGAATGTTGTTTGTAATAATGAAAGAAAATTTATGCATTCTATTGTATGGAAATTGAAATATGGTGTTGTATGTGAAATTGTCATGAGTTAAGTCCTCACTGCTCTAGAACATGGTTATGTTGAAAATTGTTCTATCTTGATAATGGAGACCATCTAGGTATATGTGCTAAAGCATTTATTTGTGAGCATGATGACAACCATACATAGAAGTTATTATGATTCCATGGAAACTTTGTGGTGTTGTATGTGTGAGCCTGGTGGCATGTAGTTCCTTTTGTTGGGAGTTGAAATGAACGTACCCTTTTGCTTTAATCAAAGTGAGGCTATTTGGATAGGGGACGTCCTAAGAAATTTTAGTAATGACCATGGGATGTTGATAGGTTGTTGGAGTCTTGTGTCTCTTCGCATATAGGTAGGCCAATTATTTTTCTCTGTAATTGGAAATAAATTATTCCATGGTTGAAATCTTTAAATTTCAATTCATCCCTTTCTTAGTGGATCGTCTCGACCCTATCAAGACAAAATTGAGTTTGATGAACCCAAGATAATTATAGACACCATATGGAAGGGCCAAGTATTGCTATGAGCCATCAAAGAGCAGATTGGAGTTCTATAAGACTTGGAAGAAGAAAGATAAGACTAGATTGAAGAGGAAAGGATTCAAGTCACAATGGTATAAGAATGCTAAAATGGGAGTAAAGCTCAGACATCCAATTAAGTGCATGTATGAGCACTATTATCCCATTAAGGGTGAAAATAAGTTAGCGGAAGTAGTGGAAGAAAAGCCAAGGAATCAAGAGAAAGGACCATTGAAATGTTAGGGCTATGGGGAAGAGCATCTATTATGAGAGTGCCACCACATGCAGGGACATAATAGGAGGGTCGACAAAATTCAAGAGGTTACTACTATCAATGATATAGTTAGAACTATCCATCGAATTTATTCAACTATAGAGAATCGACACACAAACCATGAAGCATCGATGGTAGAGATGGAAGATATGATTGCGAAATGACCTATTTCAATTTTGATTGACCCTTTTCTAATCATGCTTATATTGCAACACAAATTGTTGAGGCAAGCATCTTATAGAGAAGCAAACATAAGAAGTCGTGGTTGGTTCAACAATTAACTAGTCACTAGAACAAAGAGGGAGGTGATTTTGGTGATGGAAGCATGTTTGTTCGAAATGAGTGTGTTGCATACAAGGGACACCTTCAATGTCTTGCCCCTTGGGTCATATGATATGTTGATCAATATGGACTAGTTAGTAGCACGAAAAGTCTAATTGGACTGCTCCGATAAGACCTTGCACTGTGAGGATGATGAAGGTAATCCCATGATAATCAAAGGCATTTCAAAACTTGTGTCAGTAAGGTAGATATCAACATTACATTTAAACAAGTGTTGTGGGAAGGGAGGCCAAGTATGTGTAATCCATTTATTGGATTCCATATAAAATTAGAAAAAGAAAATTGAAGATCATTTAATGCTGTAGGAGTACAAGGATATGTTCTGTATTGAAATGCTGGGATTGCCTCCCTAGAGAGATATTGACTTCTCCATAGAGCAGTGCTTGTGTCTAAAGTACCTTTTGGATGAACACACTTGAGTTGGTGGCACTAAAATTACAATTTAAAGAAATGTTGGATAAAGGTTACATCGGGCCAAGCGTGTTTTCTTAGGGAGCATTGGTGTTGTTTGTCAATGAGGTGGATGGTATCCTTTCGGTTATGCATCAACTATAGATAGTTCCTAGGATCAATGATCTCTTCAGTCAGATGAGAGGGGCCATGCTATTTTCAAAAATAGATTTGAAGTCTATCTATCATCAAGTTAGAAACAAGGATGAGGATATCCTTTAAACTATGTTATGGACTAGGTGTGGTCACTATATGAGTTTGTTGTTGTGCCATTGGGGCTTACTAATGCACCAACTACACTTATGTTGCTAATGAACTACTTTGTTAGTAAGTAGTTGCATAAATTTGTGTTGTTTTTTATTAATGTCATCTCAGTTTATTAATGACAAGTACCTTAGGCTAGTATTGTGTGATAGCCAAACCTAGCTCACAATTAAAGAATCCATAAGACTTGGAATATAAAGTAATCCATTTAGGACAAAATATAATATATTGAATAATGTATGAAAGAATGATATTTGGAATACAATGAAGGCTCTGTATATATACCTAGTTTGGATGTCCTTTCATGAATAGTCATGTTCTTTGAGACATGTCTTTTTGTTAATATTGATTATAAATTATTATTTGTATTATTTATGTTATATATGTTCATAACATTGCCTTCCACTTTAGAAATGCTTTGCCCTTAAAGAATATTGATGAAAAGGTTTGATATATTTTTCTTTGTCTTGTAATGTATTCACACCGTTCCCAATTCTTGGAGTTGTCATCTCTTATGATACAAGATGATATGAACCTCTAAGTGATGAGAAAAATTGTTGAATTGAAAAATTATCTAACAATCCCAGTTCGATCTTTTGTGGAATGTAGCGCTTATATGATACTCGAGATGAATTGTTATCATAAGACTTAATTTTGTTGACATCAATATTCTTCGAAACATAAGTCCATTGTTTTTGTCCTTGTTGATATTGATATGCTGACTAGTTTATATGTTTTCTCTTATGATTTGGATGTCGATAAAGAGTTCTTATGACTTGATTTTCTCCTATCATGCTTGTGGCGATTTCTTGATTTACTCCAAGTACTAATGTTGTTGAGTTGATTATGGAATATTCACTTTGAATTTTTGTTTTTTGTATTACAACATCTGAGTATGTTTTGACTTGTGCAGGTAAATTCTGACCATGATCTTTTAAGCAAGAAATTTCTTTGTTTTTATTTGAGATAATATTGTCAAATTCTTTCGATATTGACTTTTAATTTTTTTGAAGCATCAATTCCGAGATATCTTTGATGTGTTATGTTGAAGGTATTATTGATTTTGACTTCATTGTCATGACCTGGAATGTGAAGGTCTCTTCGTTAAACATAGTTATAACATTGAATTGAGATATACATTTATAATTATTAACTATTACTTGCAAGTTTTTAATTTCATATTCTGCTTCGACATAAGAGTCATTTTTATTCTCAATAATATTTTGTTTTGGAATTAATAGTTAATTTTCCAAATTAATTTTGATGTCATTTTCCTTGTCGTTCATGCTGATAATGATATTAATCTCTTTTTCTTAGACACTCCCTTTTAATGTAAATAATTTGCAATTTGCAATTGAAAAACGTTTATAGAAAACTCTTCCTTTCTTCATTTCTTTCTCCTTAATGATTGGGTCCATTTTACCTTAGTATTACATTTCTTCAATGACGACTTTGCAAAAAAAGAAAACCTCTCGAAGTAGACCCTTTATATGAACTTGGGAATATAATAATGTGTTTTTCTCGTTGATTTAAAAAAAACTCTTTTGATAGTTTATTACTTTTAATACAAAGTACCTTTTAATACTCACAACATTATATTCAATTTCCTATAGCAACTATACTTGAGCAACATACGAACAACCCAATGGATGATGACTACATAGACGAGCAGAGCGAAGGGAACAAGATTGTCAGGATTGTTCAATGGTAGTGGATGGGGTTTTGCACAGAGATCTTACGAGATCGTATGACACAACAATGGCAACAAGCGATGTGTGTTGGTGGCTATGAAGTATAGCACATGGTGACGATGATGGCTACGATGGTGGTGACACAAGATGGTGCAACAACGGGGATAAATGCAAAAAATACAGTGATATGATGGCAGAATTATTACGTATGCTTGCCGTGGCTATATGAAGCATGTGTAACTGGCAGTTGTTGTACGATATTTGGTGAGGTGGAAACATGTGCAATGACGATGAGGGTATGGACTAGTGATCAAAACGATGACATGAATTAATTTTTTATGTAATCAATTAATTGTACGATGGAAACCTTGATTGGTATGACAACAAATGAATGTATGGATGGGTTGTGACAAGTAGTACGGATTGCAATAGAATTAGTATGGATATTGTGTAATATTCCTTTTTAGGGATATTTCTAAAACACAACAAACTCTAACCAGAGATGGACTGGGAGGGCATTTACCAGATATTTCACCTCTGAAAAGAGGATGAGATTTGGAGGCTATCTGGCCCTTTCCAGACTCTGTCTAAGAGTGTGGGAGAAAACACAACAAGTGGTACAGAAATCACAATGCAAAGGGAAGAAATAACAAACATGCAGACATACAATAATGTGTATCCAAAGTGTGAACAGATACTCAAGAAATACCAAGGGAATGCTGAGCCATTTTATTAATTTGATAAATATAGAGGAATACAATAAGTGATCCAGCGATAGCTCCTAAACTTGCACAAGGCAAGTTGAGATCTATTCTCAGAACGCTGTTGTGTTTCAGATTTGCGTTGCATGGGACGGCTGTGTCTCAGATCTGCGTCCTAGCTGATGAAAAATGGCTGTATCGCTGCCTAGACATACCTCCTTGCAGATCTGTGCTTTCCTCCAGTTAATCACGCCTCCATTGTCTGGGATCTGCAATAATACAATCACCCGTTGATTCATAAGTCCCCCTAATAGACACGCTGCTATTCCTGCGCTTACTCTCCTGTCCACGATCCTTCAAGAATACACTCGGAGCTTCCCAAATACGGACTGCGTCCTTCTGCACAGCTAATAAACGCGCTGATCCTCCACAGGTGCTGTGCAGTTAATAAACACGCTGCTCCTCCACAATACAGCGGATCGATCTTTCTACATAGATATTGACGGGACTACCTCACTCGAGCAGGCACTCGAAGTCCCCTGGGACTGAGGGAGAGATCTCCGAACGTAGGCACTCAATGCGCTAAATAGCGCTGCAGACAGGCTAAACAGCGCTGCAGACATGCTAAACAGCCAGCGTGCTCAATAGTCGCAATGACCAGATTCAAATACATAAATTCTCCATGATGTCAGAACGAGGAAACCATCTTCTTTATATAGCGTTGGCCGCTCTCGAAACCTACGGTCGCCTCCACCCACGATACCATGGTATTACTCCTTTGCTGCATGCCCAATTCAGTCCTCCCCTTAATTACCACTTGCGTCTTATTTTGGAGTGAGTCGTGGCCCTTTACTCACGTTTATTCGTAAGCTAACTACTCAAAGCAAAATTGACAAAAATTGAATATTCCAATTAGCCATTGCTAATTGGGCATATTACAGTCTCCCCCGACAGAATGTTGCTTGTCCCCAAGCAATTGTAGTGATGGATGCTGCAAGATTTTCTCATTCTCCCAAGTCGCATCCTCATTCGGTAAATTTTTCCACCTCACCAAGAACTCCCGGATTGTCCTGTTCCGTAGTTGCCTTTCTTTGGTATCAATAATTGCCTCGGGCTGTAATTACAAATGCCCTTCATCATCTGTAGGTGGTAGCTCCTTTGTCACTATCACCTGCTGCCCCAATGCCTTCTTCAGACATGATATGTGGAAAATGTTATGAATCTTGCTGCCATGGGGCAGCTCCAACTCATACGCAACCTGTCCAACTCTGCGTATCACCCTATATGGTCCAACCAGTACTGCCTCTATATGCTGGAGATGCTCCTCCCAAGTCCAGCTATATATCAATATATCATCGAAGAAGACCAACACAAACTTCCTCAGATGACTGCGGAAGATATGGTTCATGCATGACTGGAAAGTAGCTGGGGCATTGGTTAGCCCAAAAGGCATGACCAAAAACTCAAAGTGGCCGTAATGGCACCTGAAAGCGGTCTTGGGAATGTCTTGTTCCCTCACGCGAATCTGGTGGTACTCGGATCTCAAATCGATCTTTGAGAAGAACTGGGTTCCTCTCAGCTCGTCAACCCGCGGTATGGGGTACCTTGTCTTCAGGGTCTTCTTATTTAGGGTCCTATAATTAATGCACATTCTTAATGTGCCGTCCTTCTTCTTCACCAACACCACCGAAGAAGCAAAAGGACTGGTGCTAGGCCGAATATGTCCAAGAGCCAACAACTCCTGGATGGCCCACTCAATCTCATCTCGATAGGCCTTGGGGTGCCTATAGGGTGTGGTAATAACGGACTGGATGCCCTGTTCTAACTCAATAGTGTGCTCAAACCCCCGATCTGGTGGCTGTCCCGGTGGTATCTCTCCAAATACCGTCTCATACTTATCGAGTATGGCCTGTATATCCGGATGAACTGTCTGCTTGGTAGCCCTTGCCACTGATGCTCGTAACTCAACTGCCCATTCTGTCTCCCTTCCGGAAGTCGGCCTCCATCCGGTGAGCTGAAACAGTCTGAGGTGGGTAAGTGTGCATCCCACGTATCTTCTCATGCTTCTCGGTCTTCTTGTCATCCAATTCCATCTCCAAGGCCTCCCAATCTGTGGTGAATTTCCCCAAAGTAATCAGCCACTGTACACCCAATACCACATTGGTGTCTGGTATGTTAACCACGAAAAAGTGGTCGGTTACTGTGTAGGTTCCCATCGTCACAGACAGCTCTGGAACATACTTGGCACACTGCATCGTCTGATCTCCTGGGACCAACACTGAAAATCCATCTAAGCTCTCTGTTGTTATGCCTCTCCTCTCAACCATTTGTGCATCGATGAAGTTGTGGGTAGCCCCACTGTCGACCAGAACTGAAACTCGCTGCCCACGCACTGTCCCTCGGATCCGCAGCGTCAGATACTTGGGTACTCCTCGCAATGCTGCAAGGGTCCCCCCTGTGGGTGCAAAAGCTGCACCTCCTGCCCCTGAAGGTGGGGGTGGCAAATGATCTTGCACCGTGTGACTGTCTCCTGCCTCCCCATTCTCATACTCATCCTCTTCCCCGCTACTCTCGGAGAAGACCTCAATAAAATGTGCTTTGCCAGCAGCACATCTGTGACCTGGTGCCCATGGTTCTTGACAAGTAAAGCACAATCTTTTCTTCTTCAACTCCCTCCGGGCATCATCATCGAGCTGTACCCTACCTTGATTCCCCTTTGGAGGTGGAATCCTCACATCCTTCCCCTTTGGCTGGAAAGCCGGTTTCTGGGGGTAAGATGTCTTGGCCTGGGGTAAGGCATCCTGCAAATTTCGAGTCCTGCCAATGGCATCTTGGAGTGTGGCTGGTCTAGTGGATCTGACTAGACCCCGAAGTGGTTCTGTTAACCCTTCCACAAACATATAGATCTATCGGTGCTGCGGATAGATCTGGCACCATCACTGAATCCTCAGGAAATCTGCAATATACTTCTCAGGACTCCTGGTTTGTTTGAGCCTTGTTAGTTCAACAAAGTGCTCCTCCAGTTCCTTTTGGTCGAACCTTTTAATCAGTCTCCGAGTGAACTCGGCATAGGTAGTCATGGAGGAATGCCCAAGCGTCACCCTTCCATGGAACCACCAATCCTGAGCCTCACCCTCCAAATGCAACGTGGCCACCTTGATGGCCTCTGTTTCTGACATCTGGTTGAGCTGGAAATATACATCCAGCTTCTCCACCCAAGACTTCGCCGAACTCTTTGATGAACCATCAAACGTAGGCAAATGGAATCGGCTTGCTGTGCGCTGGGTATCTCCATCATGATAATCTCTGTGCCCTTTATGATGGTCGCAGGGTCTGCTGTCCCGCTTGATCTGAACAAAGTCTTTAAATAAAATGGCATCCTTGAACTCTTGCCCAGCTGCCTGGTACTTAGCAAAATACTCACTTATGCGGTTCTTCTTGTGCTCCTAACCCCGTATCTGCACTCAGAAAAGTGGGCATAGTGGCACGAATGGGGCCATGTGATGCCTGGTGCGGAACGACAACCTTCTCCTGCAAATTGTGGGATGTGTTCGATTCTTCATCAACATGGAAACCCTTTGGAATTTCACGTTGTTTAGCCTCCACAGCCGTGAATCTTTGGCCCATCACTTCTATCTGTCTTGCCAGATCCTGCACTGATTTGAGGAGTGCTTCCCCACATTGTTTTGCATCGCTATCATCTGCCATGGGCTCTCTCTACTCTGCTTCTACCGCAGGCTCCTCCTGTTCTGTGTCCATCACCCGAACACAGTCTCCTTCTCCATAGGTGTTCTTCAACCTATGCTCAATATCTCTGTACTTCCTTCCTCTATGGCAGATGTAGGGTTTTTCTTCTGATGACATAGACTACTAGCTCCACAGGCTGAGCCAGATCTATGATCTGATACCACTGTAATATTCCTTTTTAGGGATATTTCTAAAACACAACAAACTCTAACCAGAGATGCACTGGGAGGGCATTTACTAGATATTTCACCTCTGAAAAGAGGATGAGATCTGGAGGCTATCTGGCCCTTTCCAGACTCTGTCTAAGTGTGTGGGAGAAAACACAACAAGTGGTACAGAAATCACAATGCAAAGGGAAGAAATAACAGACATGCAAACATACAATAATGTGTATCCAAAGTGTGAACAGATACTCAAGAAATACCAAGGGAATGCTGAGCCATTTTATTAATTTGATAAATATAGAGGAATACAATAAGTGATCCAGCGATAGCTCCTAAACTTGCACAAGGCAAGTTGAGATCTATTCTCAGAACGCTGCTGTGTTTCAGATCTGCGTTGCATGGGACGGCTGTGTCTCAGATCTGCGTCCCAGCTGATGAAAAACGGCTGTATCGCTGCCCAGACATACCTCCTTGCAGATCTGCGCTTTCCTCCAATTAATCACGCCTCCACTGTCTGGGATCTGCAATAATACAATCACCCGTTGATCCAGAAGTTCCCCCAATAGACACGCTGCTATTCCTGCGCTTACTCTCCTGTCCACGATCCTTCAAGAATACACTCGGAGCTTCCCAAATACGGACTGCATCCTTCTGCACAACTAATAAACGCACTGATCCTCCACAGGTGCTGCGCAGTTAATAAACACGCTGCTCCTCCACAATACAACGGATCGATCTTTCTACACAGATACTGACGGGACTACCTCACCCGAGCAGGCACTCGAAGTCCCTTGGGGCTGAGGGCGAGATCTCCGAACAGAGGCATTCAATGCGCTAAACAGCGCTGCAGATAGGCTAAACAGCCAGTGTGCTCAATAGTCGCAATGACCAGATTCAAATACATAAATTCTCCATGATGTCAGAACGAGGAAACCATCTTCTTTATATAGCATTCGCCGCTCCCGAAACCTACGGCTGCCTCCACCCACGATACCATGGTATTACTCCTTTGCTGCATGCCCAATTCGGTCCTCCCCTTAATTACCACGTGCGTCTTATTTTAGAGTGAGTCGTGGCCCCTTTACTTACGTTTATTCGTAAGCTAACTACTCAAAGCAAAATTGACAAAAATTGAATATTCCAATTAGCCATTACTAATTGAGAATATTACATATTGATTGGTTTTATTGATAGCCTTACTATTGGAACAAAGTTACCTTTTCCTTCAAATTTTGCAGCAGAAATTTTCTTCAAATTTTTCTTTTCAGAATTTTTTGAACTATAAATGGCCAATGGTTGGTGATTATCAAGCACCAAAGACAAAGAAACTTTGAATTTTTTTCTCATGTAGCCAGAAGCCTTTATGGCCAATAGCTAGGATCAAACGTGGCTTTGATACCAAATGTGACGAACTAAGTTCTTTTTTACACAAAACATTTAAAATGTCTGGAATATTAAGAAATCCACGTGGACAATCTATAAATAGATATATGTAACTAATATTAGAAAATATGATATTTGATTGTACAATGAGGACCCCATATATATACTTAGGTTGGATGCTCTTTCATGAATAGTCACGTCCCTTAAGACATGTCCTTTCGTTATATTAATTATACTAATTATTATTTAATTATATTATTTTATATATTTATGTTCATAACATATTGCAGGTACTCGTAGAACACTGACTATATGTTCAATACAACAAGTGTGATTTATTTTAGAAACAAATTCATTTGTTCTGGCATTTGATTTCGTAGGAAGGAGTTCTAATACACCCTCAAAAAATCAAGGCAATCATGGATTGACTTGCACCTTGAAATGTATTAGAAATAAGGTCATTCATGGGATTGGATGGATATTTTAAAACGCTTATCCAAGGATTTTCAATGATTGGCCATCCAATTACTCCATTGCAAAGAAAAGAAATGAGATTTGTATGGTTTGTATAATGTCAGGCAAGCTTTCAACAACTGAAGCATCTTTTGAGAAATTCGCCCATCCTGAAAATTTGACATCTATATAAGGATTTATTAGTTTGTACAAATGCTTGCAAGGATGGACTCAGTGCAGTTCTCATACGAGATGGACATGTGATTAATTATGAGTCCAAGAAGTGAAACAAACATGAAACAAAGAATGTTACACATGCCTTGGAGCTTGCAGCCATTGTGCATGCTTTGATAAATGTGGAGACACTACTTGCTTGGGAGAAAGTCTATATTGATGATGGACCACAATGGCTGAAGTACTTGTTAGATTAGCCTAAATTAAATGCTAGGAAAGCTAGGTGGGTGATTCTCATTAATGAGTTTGATTTTGAAATCAAGCACATCAAGGGAAAGAAAAATCAAGGGGAAGATGCACTCAATTGAAACATAGAAAGCATACACATGGCAACAACTAGTTTATGTAAATCAGATTTAAAGAAAATAATAAAAAATGCTCTATAGAAAAATAGTTTAAGTATATAAGGGAATGCTTGGAACAAGAGTCGAAGGGGCAAAAAGGTGAAGGGTATCAATTGGAAGATGTTAACTTGTTAATGTACTAGGAAGTGTTGTACATACCAAGTTTGACAGAACCGAAGATGATGACAATGGATGAACTCTATAAGAGGTTTTATTCAAGTCATCTAGGTTCTTAGAAAATGACGACAACAATTAAAAAACTATACCATTAGCTTGGGATGAAGGAGATTATATAGTATATTGCCAGGTGTCTAGAATGCCAATAAGTCAAGGTTGAACATAGACACTCTACAGGAATGTTACAACCATTATAGATTCCATATTTGAAGTGGGAAGTTATATCCATGGACTTCATCACTGGTCAATTAAATTCAACAATTTAATTTAAAAGGACTTGTCGGTTCTTGAACTCCATAACGTTACTTATATTCAACAATTTATTTCTTAATTTGAGATCATAAGTATAGTAGCCACTTAGGGTTTGAATTTTTTACACCTCTCATAGTCATCTCGCCCATAGACCCCACATAGGGCCTGGTGTCTATCTCACGAATATATAACTCCATTTTGTAGATATTTTTGGACATTAGACCCATTGAAACCCTCCAATTGCAGCTCCCTCTCACAAGAGGAACCTTCTCGATACATAGATTGGAAAACTTACGCTGTACAACATTGATACCATGTTAAATTTTTTATCACATGGTAAGTAGACCTGCTCTCATAAATCCAAACCCTACAACTAGTACTATGAAACTGATTGAACCCCTTTAAAGCAACAGATTAAAGAGTGCTAGATCTATAAAAACAATGGCTCGAAACACAAACTCTACAAAAAACGGTGAAGCACCCTCTCCCTCTTATGTTACAATTACTCTGGACACATTCAATGAAGTGCCTCCCTTGAAGAGGAAGAGCTCTAACCTAAATGCAACTTGGATAGTATGCCCTCATTCATGTAAATTTATGTAGATGTTCTTTTATCAACAGCAATCACATGAATTTACAAGTAAAATGCAGATAGAACATACCAGTGATCCTTTAGAAGACAAGTCAGAAACAGATAAAGGTGATGGTGCGTTACGACGGTCAACAGGATGCTTCAACCAACAAAGACTTCACGGTCAGCCAACCCAGCATGTGTCACAACAGTCCTCAAAACAGTGACACGGTCATCTCAGAAGTCAACCTCAGAAAAGTCAACGCTACCCCAGAAAAGTCAATGCATGGAAGCAGCACTAAAAGTGAACGCAACTCAACTTCTGGTCAACCTTTGACCTCGATTTCTGTGCCAAAGGGTACGACCTCCTTAGATCGAAGTCTCCTCTAAATTTAGCCCAATTGGACCATGCGTTGACCAAAGTCAACGTTGGTCAAACTTCCCTAGAAACCCTAACCGCAGATTTCTGGCTGCAGTGAATTTCGTCCTTCTTGCTGCGGTAAACTTCGACCTTCTTGCTGCGATAAACTCCTTCTTTCCCATGTGTGAGATGAACCTGCTTCTCAGATGCTCGTATAAGAGGAGGAGATGTGTGATGAGATGATTGGAAAAATGCTCCAACGTTGACCCCATAAATACCAATCATGAGAGGTGTGTGACACATTTGCTTGGGGTAAAAACCTTAAGTCCGACCTGCACTTAAATTTATTATAAATAATAAATTCAAAATAAATGTTCAGCTCATCAGATTAAAATCAATTTTAGATCGATTTTACACCTCTCTGAAAGAGGAATCCAATACAAATATTGGAATCTTCATCTGAGCATCACAAGATGGAGTTTGGACCTAGTTGTCCAAATTTAACAATTCATTGTTAAATTTCCCTAGAGTATAATAGCTACTTAGGTGATGTGAATGGATGCATGCATTTGTCCTACTTGACTTGGGAAATATGCTCTCCCAAAATAGACAAAATCTTCATACAATGCACCTTTTAGCAAAATTGAGATCCGTGCATTTGTATCTTTGCTTTCCTAATATGGCACATGCATGCATTCACCTTTGCCCACTAAAAGCTAATTTATCCTCAGTAATTCACCGTCCTCATCAAAGACAAAACAACTGTGCACAAGGGTCTAGGCTAAAATGGATTTGCCGATCATGCTGCCGCTAAAGGACAAAATCTCAGAGCAATAGGTAAAACTAACAATCTTCGTGCTTGAGTATGCCGTTCCTTGTGGGCCATAGAAGGGAATTGTTAGCCAACCCTGTTGAAGAACTCTTGTTCACTTTTCAAGCATAATAGAATACCTTTTTTTCTTCTTGGAGCTTTACTAAAATCTTGCCAAGAATCTTGTAGACAACTTTCTTTCAAGTTCAAAATGCTATAGACTTCCCTTAGGTTTGTGAGTTCTCATATATATCAAAAAGTGTTTTTTTAGAGTACAACTAAATTAAAGATATTCATATCAATTAAATTTGGAATATCTGACATTGGAGATAACTATTAAATTATAAATTTAATGCAAAATAGCTTTGGCCTTTGGAAAGCCTCGCCATTTTCATGACCTTTAAGATTGCACTTGATGCGTGATTTTTACTTGTATGTACTGTTCTCTGTTATGAATAAAAATTCATAAAAAAATAATAATGAAATAAAACTAATAAATATAAGTAATAATTAATTAATTAATTATTTAATTAAATTAGTAATTGTAATTAATTATGAAAGGTTGTAGTCAAACAAGGTGTTTGTTCACCTTCGTGGCCAGTCAATGCTTATATAGGCACATTGCCACGAAGGAATTGTATCATCATCAAGTATTCATTTAATAAAAAATATTTATTACATTTCTTGTGTAATTCTGCAAGTGAATTCCAAGCAATCAAGTTTTATCTTCCCTATGATGGTATCAGAGCCAACTTCGTTCCTTTGCTAAACTGTTGCACAATTCGTCTGTTCAGTTGCCAACACCGTCACACATCTCCATTATTCCTTTCTGGCACCTGTATTTCATTGTTGCAGCATTCTTCCCTGTTACTCTGTTTTCTGCACCCTTGCTCCCATGCTGTTTTCCAATTTCTCCTTGTCGTGCCCCACGTCATACTTTCCTATACGATGACCTCTTCTAACTGCGTCACCGCCCATCGCTCGGGTTACCCAAAGTTACGCATGTTCGACCACCGAGCCATCGTTGCGGTTGCCCACAATTTCGATATTGTTTAAATCTCTATCTGTTTCCCTCGAACTTGTTCCTTGCTGCCGTCGTTAATCTTCTGCCTGTGCTAGGTCTGCAACTTGTTCCCTTGTCAACGCTCTTGGCTATTCGTTTAACACTTTGTGTTGATCCACCACCGTGTCCTTTCTCGACCAATCGTTTCCCTTCCGACTGACTTGTTCTCTCCCAATCGACACGTCGTTTCGAACCATATCTGCCATTCAAAATCATTGCTCTAAAGATATATATTATAAATTAATTTATACTTGTATAATTATTTAATGATAAAGGTTAACTATTTAAGAAAAAAGAAAAAAAGAAGTGGGTTTCGCCAAGAAAAAAGGCAAAATGGTGAATAATGAAGAACTACAAGCCGACATTAGTTGTTGTAGAGATGACATCAATGACGTGCGATATCGTCTTGGCAACTTAGAAAAAGTGAAAGTAGAATTTAATGAGGGCCAAAAGAAGTTAACATTAATGATAGAAAGGATACTACAAAGAGACGACAATTTTGTGGAAACCACCAAAAGTCTTGAGGACCATAACCAACGACTTTATCAATTAATGGAGAAGGTGGACATGTTAACAATCCAAACTATTCAAGGACTAGAACCTAACCCACAAGGTGGGGTTATGCATGAAACCATTAATTCACCCGAGATATGCTTTTAGGCTATCAACGGATTAAAAAGGAGTTACCCAAATATGATGGTAAAGACCATCGGGGTGCTATTGTGTGGGTTAATAAAATGGAAGCCATTTTTGAATCGAACCCACCAATAGGTGAACGAGAAAAATCATGACCGCATCCACCCATTTGAAAGCTGAGGCATATGATTGGTTCCTATGGTGGTCCGACAAGTGTGAATCTGATTCTTTTCTTTGGAAGAACTTTGTGGATGCCTTGCTAAAAAGGTTTTATGACAAAGAAGAAGATGATGTCTATGATAAATTTGTTCATCTCAAGCAAAAAGGGTCTGTAAGCGAATACCCCCACGAATGGCAAGTACTGGCTATAAGGCAACGAGGATTTATTGATGAACAACCACTTAAAATGCATAAATGTGGTCTTAAAGGTTATATTCGTGCGAAATTGAAGTTGTACAAGCCCAAAACTATAAAAGAAGCCAGACATGCAACAAAGATTATTGAACAAAAGCATAAATTCAATAAGTCATATGCCATTTCCAAAAAACCAAGCAATTATTCAAAGGGAAAATCAAGCAAGAGTTCTTTGGACAAGCCTAACAAGTATATTTCGCCTCCATTACGAGAAGAAAGGAACCAATATTCAAGCACTGAAAAGAAAAAGGATGGTAAATGTTGGAAGTGTGGGGACAAATATTCATTAGGTCACAAATGCAACATGCAAAAACTCTAAAATTGTGAAGCAGAACAAGAAGAAGAAGATGCGAAGAAAATGATACTCCAAACATAGAGCCAGAAGAAGAAGCTATGCCAAGAATTTTCTAGCCGCAATCACGGGAATAACACAACCACAAACCTTAACGCTGAAAGGACATATTAAGAAGAAAAATGTCATTGTACTAATAGACACAGGTAGCACCCACAATTTCATAGATGTTAAAGTAGCAAAGAGATTAAATCTATTTGTATTCCCTGCAACCATAGTTTTAGAAATCGAAATCGGTGATTGGACCGGTCCACCTAATAAATCGAGTTTCAAACTGGAACTGGTCAAACCAGGTTTGGCTAGGTCTCAATGAACAAACTTTTAAAAAAATACATTAAATAATTAATTTTAATGGAAAAAAAAACTATTTTTAAGATTAAAACCATGATTTCGAGCCAATAGAGACTTTAAAAAAAATACATTAAATAATTAATTTTAATGAAAAAAAAACTATTTTTAAGATTTAAAACCATGATTTCGAGCCAATAGAGACAAAATATGTGAATTTTTCTAATCTATATACCATGTAAAGGTGAATATATCGAAATGGCACTGAGTGCAATACATATCATCAACAAAATACATAAGCAATGAGGCTCTAATGTAGGAATTTACAGGGTAAGTTCCTTAGATCAAACACCAAAGGTAACCCCTCACAAACATATCACAAAATCAGTACACCAATATATCACGTGGTTAAAACCCTCGAAGAGGGAAACAGTGCACGGCCTGAGCCAACACGGCCACTTCAGACAATTTATTAATATAAAAGGAAAGTTTACATATGTTTCTCTCATAAACGGTTATCGGACAAATGGCCCTCCATGCTCTTTAAATAGAGATCATGGACCAATCGGGTGTTAAGCCCATAGATCACTACAAATCGTGACCGTCAGATTATAAGTTACAAATGTAGATAGTGAAGAAACACACTTTACCTAACTCTACACTAGACCAAGTTATGCTTAACTATTTCCTATGTGTCGGAATATTCTAACATCCCCCCTTAAGAACAACTTAGGATATGATTGAAGGATTTACAAAGGTGACACAATAGGAGAAGGAAGGAGGCATTAGAGCCTACCCCCCCTTAATGATAACTTTCCTCAACTCCAAGCATGGATCGAAGTTTGGTAAACTTCGCTTCTGTGAGAGCCTTTGTAAAGATATCGACAACTTGATCATTGGTTGAACAATACTGTACTTCAATAACATGATCATGAATGAGCTTTTTGATGAAGTGTATATGAAGCTCAATGTGTTTCATACGCTGATGCTAAACTGGATCTTTGCATAGCTGAATGGCACTCTGATTATCACACCAAAGTGTAGTTGGATGCTGCTGATGAAGACCAAATTCAGACAAGATCTGACGAAGCCACATGGATTCCTTGTTGGCTTCAACGACACCACGATAGTCTGTTTCTGCCGAAGAAAGAGAGATGACACTTTGTTTCTTACAAGATGAAGTAATAGGTACTGAACCAAGAGTGAATACATATCCTACAATAGACTTTCGATCATCAGGGTCACTAGCACAATCAGAATCAGTGAAACCAATCAACGATGGAGATGCTCCTGCACTATAATGAATCCCGAACTGAACTGTACCTCGAATATATCGAAGTATTCTTTTAGCTGCTTTCAAGTGACTTTCATGAGGTGGGTGCATAAACCGAACGACAAGACCAACGACAAAGGAAAGGTTAGGACGGGTATAGGTTAGATACAGAAGTTTACCAACAAGTTGACGGTATAAGGTAGCATCAACTTCAAGGGTAGTACAAGTGACTGAAAGCTTGACTCTAGACTGAAAGGGAGAAGGCGCTGGCTTACAGTCTTCCATGTGAAAGTGGCGTAGAAGATCACAAGCATACTTGGACTGAGAAAGGGTAATACCTTCTTTGGATTGCAAGACTTGAAGACCAAGGAAATAATGCAAGTGTCCTAAGTTTGTCATTTCAAACTTCTTTTTGAGGCTAGACTTCACATGGTTTATATGGTCGGGATCACTACCAGGAAGGATACGATCATCAACATAATGAACAAGGATGGTGAAGGACTTACCCACTTTCTTGGTGTAGACAGTGTTGTCAGAATGACACCTAGAAAAGCCATTATCTAATATAAATCTATCCATTTTGGCATACCAAGCCCGATGAGCTTGTTTGAGACCATAGAGAGACTTCCTAAGGCAACAAACAAGGCTAGAGTCGTTTTGGATAAAGCCAGGGGGTTGTTCCATGTAGATTTCTTCATGTAAATCTCGATGTAAGAAGGCAGATTTAACATCCATCTGATGGACTTCCCATTTAAAGGAGGCAGCAAGGGAAATAACAAGGCAGATAGAATTCATTTTGGCAACAGGGGAGAAGGTTTCATTATAGTCAATGCCTTCAACTTGTGAAAATCCTTTAGTAACAAGACGAGCTTTATGTCTGTCCACTTTTCCGTTTGGTCCAAACTTTGTTTTGTAGTTTTCTTCCTTTTGGAAGAGGAACAAGATCCCAAGTATCGTTTGCCAATAAGGAACAATATTCTTCATTCATAGCGTCATCCCAATCTGGATGACCGGAGGCTTCTTCAAAGGTGTCTGGATCAAGATTTTCTGGAACTTGAGCCAATATGAAAGAGGCTCTTTCGAACTGAGATACGTCGTCAATCTGCAGGGTTACCTGCAAGGGAACCTGCTGCATCCCGAGTGGAGCAGACCCATCTTGGAAGCTGTGGAGCTGAAGGAATATCTTCAAGAGGTAGAGGAGGATTGTCATCCTCGCTGTCATCATCTGAACCAGAAGGAATGCTATCAAAAATAGGAGAGATAGAGAGAGGTGGCACATATGCCGAATCAGGCTCGCAGGCCAAAGGTGGCACACTCGCCGAACTAGGCTCGCAGGCTGATATACTTTAATCAAATTTTACATCTCTTCTAATGATTATATTTTTGGGTTTTGGTTGAAGAAGTCTATATCCTTTGACATCTTTAGAATATCCAACAAAAATGCATCTTTCACTCTTAGGTTCGAAGGCTTTATGTTTCGCATCTGGAATATGGGCCCAAGCATCACTTCCAAAACCACGAAAGTGACTTGCATCTGGTTTGATTGAGCTCCAGGGTTCTTCTGGAGTTATATTCCTTAAAACCTTAGTAGGAGTGCGATTTACTATGTAATTTGCACAATTAATTGCTTCTGCTCAAAAATTGAGACTAAGTCCTTTAGATTGAAGCATACAATTAGCCATTTCTTTTAAGGTGTGATTCTTCCTTTTAGCTACACCATTTTGTTGTGGAGTATATGGAACAGTATGTTGCAATTGAATGCCATGCTCAGTGCAAAAGTTGATAAAGTTGTTGTTAACATATTCTCCTCCATTGTCTGATCTTAACTTAAGAATTTGATGCCCAGATTGTTTTTCAACAAAGGCCTTAAACGCCAAGAACATGTTAAAAACTTCACTCTTGAGTTTTAAGAAGTATACCCAAGTGCGTCTGGAAAAATCATCAATGAAAGTTAAGAAGTACTTGCAACCAGAGAAAGAAACAACAGGGAGTGGACCACATAATTCACTGTGCACAAGCTGCAAAGGGGCTAAAGCGTGTCAAGAGGCACGTTTGTCAAAACTATCCCGATGATGTTTTCCGAGTACACATCCGGAGCAAACACCATCTCGACAAGATACCATAGGAAGACCTGTCACCATATTTTCTTTACATAGAGTTTGAAGAGAGCAATAGTTTAAGTGACCAAGTCGCTCATGCCAAAGTTTGCTCACTTCATCATTATGAGTAACAAAAATGGAGGGAAGACATGATGACCCAAAGTTGTCAAATTTATACAACCTTGTGGAATCATCAACATTGCCAGTAGCTAAAATATGTCTAGGATCTTTGAGGTCTTTGATTACAACATCATGATGTGAGAATTCTACTGTTTTCCCTTCACCTGAATGAGTTATGTGATAAACAGACAGAAGGTTGCATGACAAGGTAGGAACACTTAATACATCATTAAACTGACAATTATCTAGATGAATGGTTCTAGATCGTACAACACTAAGAGATCTATCATCACCAACATAAATATGTTTGGTGTCACAATCATTTAAAGAAGAAAACATGGCTTTATTTTTTGGCCATGGGGTAAGAAGCTCCAGAATCAATGAGCCACTTATGAGAATGAGAAGAAGAAGACACATTTAATGCATAACTAGATGGTTGACAACCACAAGCAAAAAATGCCATTCCTAAAGATGAAGTTGAAGAGGTCTCCAAATTTATGTGGTGCTTCTTCATTGCTGCTTCCGAGGCTTCCATCTTCTTAAAACATTTGGACTTTACGTGGCCATCGCGATTACAAAAGTTGCAATGTCTATCTGTTTTCTTCCCTTTGTTTTTAGTTTTCTTATCAGTTTGGTTAGTTGCTTCTTCAGTATGCCGCTGAAATTGCTTAGGACCCTTGTTTGGTTTAGGACCATACTCTTTAGGATATTGCTTCTTGGGGTTCTTTTGATATGGTTGTTGTTGCGCTGCTAAGGCTTTCTTAGAAGCGTTTCCATAAGTGATAAGGCCAAGTGTAAGAGTTTTTCTTGTTCTTTTATCAAAGAATTGCGAAAGGCATCAAAAGAAGGGTTCATGTAGGCTGTTCCTTGAGAAATGATGGCTTCTCTAGTGGAATGGAAGGTGGAAACAAATACAGAGTATGCAGGGCAAACCTTAGCAAGAATGTAATGGATGAGGCTACCATCTTCCTTTTTGACCTTACAACCTTCTAAAAGAAGTTTAAGGGTCTTGAATTTGGACAAAAAATCTTCAATAGAGGAGAAATTATTGGGGTCCAAAGTAAGCAACTCATTTTCAAGCTGGTGGGCCCTTATTTCATTTTGAATGCCAAAAACAGTGTTTAGTTTTTTCAGGGCTTCATCAGGGGTGTCAATTTCAAGGATATGAAATTGAAGATCTGGAGCAATGGACATTCCTATCAACCCTCGTGCTTGATCTTGTTTATTTTCCCATTTAGCAGCTTTATCTCCATTGGTAGGTTTAGTTTCTTGTCCCGTGGCTATTCTATAAAGCCCTTTACTTCTAAGTAAATCTACCATGTGAGGTAGGCATTGGAAATAATTGGTGCTGTTAAGAATAATCAGGCATGCACTTTCCATATAAAAAAAAACTAAAGTTGAAAAGAGTTGAACTGAAACTCACTGCTCCAATGGAAAGATCTTGAAAAATTAGGCTTAAAAAAAAAACGGCTCGAAAAACGACTTCCAGATGAAGAAAGAGACTTGAACCCAAGACCTCTATTCTCATAAAACTAACTTCACTCCAAGTGAGCTAGTAAAAAGATTCTGTAATTGTTTGAATGGAGGAAAGGTTTTGTTTTGTTTTTTTAATTTTTCTTTTGTTTTGTTGGTTGTTTTTGTTTTGTTTTAATTTCTTGTTCTTTATATTAATTTTATTCTTCGGTGTGCGTGCTTTTTCCTGCAAAAAAACACAAACTCTGTGAAAAAAAAAAAGAAAAGAAAAGAAGAAGAAGAAGAAAACGAAATGCAAGCCTTACCGCAAAATGTTAGATTTTCGGTTAGCCTTATTGGCAACTATCATTTTTCTGCTATTTCTGATTTCTCGAGATCACACAAAGACGCGGGGAAAGCATATGTAGCAAAAAAACTCCCTTCTTGTTTCTGATTTGCCGAGATCGCACACAACGTAGAGCAGAGAGCATACACAGAGAAGAGGGTATAGATCCGACAAATAAATAAAAGATATAAACCAAAATAAACAGAGGGATCCGAAATAAGCAGAAAGATTAACAAATATAACTGCAAAAAAGGGTACTTTATATCCTCTAGATCTAAACTGACATAACTTGGGCAACCAGAAACCTTTTCGTATGAAACGAAAGGGGTTCCTCACTGTAACAGGCGCTTCGGACATAGCAGAGCAGCTCTCTAGGCTCGAAAGAGTTCAGAAACAGTGGATTTGGAAAACGACAGTTGCATGCAGTCAAATCGGCTTCGGATTTGGATCAACAACAGATGCGGCCCTCAAAATGGCTCTGATACCATGTAGGAATTTACATGGTAAGTTCCTTAGATCAAACACCAAAGGTTATCGCTCAAACAAATCACAAATCAATACACCAGTATATCACGTGGTTAAAACCCTCGAAAAGGGAAACAGTCCATGGCCTGAGCCCACGCGGCCACTTCAGGCAATTTATTGATATAAAAAGAAAGTTTACATATGTTTCTCTCATCAACGGTTACCGGACAAATGACCCTCCATGCTCTTTAGATAGAGATCATGGACCAATCGGGTGTTAAGCCACAGATTAAGTGTCGTTAATATCGAGGAGAGAGTGAACTGTCAGATCACTACAAATCGTGACTGTCAAATTATAAGTTACAAATGAAATAATAAGTGGACCTAATGGAAGCACAAGTTCGTCGAGTTGGACGACTGATGCCTTCCATTAGTTGTCTGCCTTTTCTTGATGCAACTACTAGTCCTGGTTCTGATGGCGCTACCAAATTTGCTTCGTCCCTTGCTAATGCCATGTCATTATCAAAATGAACATCAAACACAGGATCTTTAGTCTCCTCCACCCATTCTGATGTTGGATCAATATCGTCCAACACAATGGGATCTAGATTAGGTGTTTCATTCAACATTTGGTTCTGCCTTAGTCAAAGGTTGTATTGCACGAAAACAAGATCATTTAACCGTTTTTGTTCCAAACGGTCTCTTTTTTTCTTGTGTATGTGCTAAAAAACAAACCAATTGCGCTCACAACCTGAAGCATTGCTAATTTGGCTAAGGACTCTAATTGCAAACTTTTGCAATTGAGGACATTGGCTGCCAAATGACTCCCATCAATGTGCTGCAAAGAAAAAGGCATTAATTAGTAACTTAGTTCATTTCATTACTTATTTACAAATTATCAGTATTTATAGATAATTTGAATTGTAAATTTGTAAACAATTTGACTTGAAAAGGAAAACAAATTAGAATCGCTTGCCTGGTTGATCCACATCTCTTGCCATCTTTGCCAAGTTTTTTTCCAAAGGTACCAACTGCCATATTGAAAAGAGTAGGTTGTTTATGTATTTCCAACTGGTTTGCATGGATAGGGACCATGCGTTCCAAACAATCAATCAATCCATCTCTGACCTCCCCATCCTGCAGATCTCCTAGCCGAGCTTTATAATGATACTTTGGGTTCAAAAAATAACCAGCTGCATGTAGAGGATGATGGAGTTGATTGTTCCATCTGTTATCAATGATTTCCCATATACGGCCATATTTAGCTAACATATCCTTGTAAGCTGCTCGTATCTGCTCCTCTGCCTGATCCATAACCTCATAAATGTAGCCCATGGCCAATTTTTCCCCATCCACCATCCTTAGCACCTTAACAAAGGGCTCAATAATTTTCACAAGCTTTGCAAACCTTTTCCAAAAATAATTGTCAAAAACTTTCTTTTGGTGTCTTTGCCATCTTGTCTACGAGTCCATTGAAATTCAGTCCAGTCATCAGAAGAAAACATTTTCTACATGTTTTTTGTTGTTGTTGAGAATTGAGACACTGCAAGGTGAGGAAATGGGTTGCAAATCTCGTGATTACAGGCCTAACAAGCTCTTTGCCCCCAATGTTTTTCCTCATTAGGCTCAATACCCATGAGTGGTTATAGATGTATTTTGTAATGCACTTGGCATGCTCTATAATGTTTTTTACCCACTCCACTTTGCCTATGTCCTCAAGCATGAAGTCTATGCAATGTTCAACACATGGATACCCATGAGTGGTTATAGATGTATTTTGTAATGCACTTGGCATGCTCTATAATGTTTTTTACCCACTCCACTTTGCCTATGTCCTCAAGCATGAGGTCTATGCAATGTTCAACACGTGGAGTCCAAAATATGGTCTTATATTTAGACTCAAGCATCTTTTCAGCAAGAACATAGTTTGAGGCATTATCTGCGATAACGTGCACAACATTCTGCTCATTCACTTCCTGAATAATCTCATCCAAAAGCTCAAATAGAAGGGTTGCATCTTTAACCTTATCACATGCATCAATTGATCTAAAAAACATGGTTCCTTGAGGGCAAGAAACAAGGAAATTAATGATAGTGCGGTTATTTCCATCGGTCCATCCATCTGACATGATGGAACAACTTGTTTTGAGCCATGGCTCTCTATATTCAGCTAAATACTCATCAATGGAAGAAATCTCTTTTTGCAAAAGAGCTCCCCTCAAGTCACGCATAGTAGGGCCTTTGAAGCCCTTTCCGGCAACTATAACAGAGTCTCACATAAATTGGTAATAAGGTGAGCGAACAACATTAAATGGGACAGCTGCATCATACCACCATCTAGCAAATGTATTGATAAGAAGTTTCTTTGCATTGTTTTTTCCAATGTTGATCCAAAGTGGGTTGACGACTTGGCTGAGAGGAAGTGGGATTAGTAGAGGCAGTGGTGGCAGAGGATGAGAAATAATTCTGGATGTTTGTTCTCTTTGTTCCTTTAGATTGTTGGCCAAGAGTAGGAGGAACATAGTGAAAGGGGTCATTGGTGGAAGGGATAGAAGAGGAGACTTGAATCCCATAATCACCATACCCACTTTCTTTCATGGCTTGTAATAATTCCCTCTTCCTTGAAATTTCATCTTGGATGGCCTTCTCCCTAGCCTTATTCTCCTCAAACTTTTCAAACTTAGAAATGTATTCTGCCCTAACAAGACCTAACACTTCATTTTGTGCTTCACATGGCTTTACATGGCCTCTTATCCCAGGGAAGTGTTGTTTCAATATGAGAATACCCCCACCTCCATTAGGTTTATTGCAAAATTTGCATATGGCCCTTCGCTTTTGGAGCCATGTTGGCTTGAAATAATTAAAATCTGCAAAGAAATTTGCCATTAAAAAAAATTGCGGCGAAGAAAAATGGAAAGCCTAGATAAATTTAGGAAAAAAATGATATGTAGCCTACAAAATTTGATAACATAGAACTAGAGATTTGATAGCATAGAACAAATGAAAAAATTTAATACATGGACATCAATGAAATGAGGATTTTTTCAAGTGAAAATCCTTACCTAGAAATGCAAACTAGCTTGCTTAGCCTCCTCTTGCAGATGCCAAGTCTACTGACAGCTCCAAACTATCTCCAAAATAGCTCCAACTGCAACTCAAGCCTCCAAGATGAGTACTCCAGCAAAAACTTAACACTCTCCAAGCTTCCAATCAAACTCACAAAAACTCCAAATGAGATGTGTGAGGCAAATGAGAGGGGTGAGCTCCTTTGCAAGGCTTGGAGAGGGTTTTTTTTGGAGGGAAACAACTCTTATTTCCCTCCAAAACACCCCGAAAACTTCCTAAACTACACCGTGTGGGTCTATCGCGACCTTGGCAATGAACCGACCAGTTTGACCATAATCCAGTCAAACCCGCTGGTTCTGTCCTAAATCGGCCGGTTAAGGCCGTTTTTTTGTGGATTTTGGGCGAAACATGCCCTTCAACCAGGTTTTTTGTTCGGTTTGACCTGGTTGCCCAATGAATTGGTCGGTTCAAGTCGATCGATTTTTAAAACTATGCCTGCAACAAATATAAAAGTTATGGTGGAAGATGGTAAAAAGATAGATGGAGTTGGGAAATGTTACAAGGCCAAACTGCAATTAAGTGATTATGGAATGGAATCCAACTTCTACACAGTACCTTTGGGAATAGAATGGTTACAAACATTAGAAACATATTCCACAAATCACTAGAAACAATTTATAAAGTTCAAATGGGCTGGAAGGAAATATAAATTGTTTGGTATTCATCACACAATGTCAACAATTAGAATTTTTATCTGCAGAAGGAATTCAACAAAAACCCGAGGTCACAACCTTGATCCAGAAATATAACAAAGTATTTCAAGAGCTGCCAATGAAATCACCTCCAGAATTGAAGAAAGAACATGTCATTGGAGTTAAACCAGATGCAACGCCTGTGAATGTCAAACCGCATCGCTATCCTCATCATCACAAAAAAAGATCGAAAGGTTAATCCAAGATCTGCGAAGGTGTGGAGTCATTACAAAAAACAGAAGTCCCTATGCAACCCCAGTAATATTAGTTCGAAAGGATGGATCCTTCAGATTGTGTATAGATTATTGAGGATTAAACAAGATAACCATTAAAAACAAGTTCCCCATTCTGTTTATAGATGAACTGCTAGACGAAGTTGATGGAGCAGAATACTTCTCAAAGTTAGACTTGAGATCAGGTTATTATCCAATACGGTTAAGGTTAGAGGATATTGAGAAGACCGCGTTTAGGATACATGAAGGGCATTACGAGTTTAAGGTGGTGTCAATCGAATTAATGAATGCACCAACCACATTCCAAGCAACCATGAATGAACTCTTTCGTCCACAATTGCGAAAATTTGTATCAGTCTTCTTTGACGATATCCTCATCTATAGCAAGCCTTGGTAGGAGCTCCTCAAGCATTTAGAAGAAGTACTATCTATGTTAGAGAAGAATCAATTCTATGTCAAATTTTCAAAGTGCACATTTGGTAAAAAGGAAGTCGAGTACCTCAGGGACATCATATCCAACAAAGGAGTCAAAGTAGATCCCAACAAGATTAAAGCAATCACAGAGTGGCACAAATTAAAGAATGTGTCAAAACTCAGAGGATTCCTTGGATTGACCAAATATTACAGAAGGTTCGTAAAAATTATGCACATGTGATTGCTCCTCTAACAAATCTACTAAGGAAAAATTCTTTCAATGGGACAGTAAGGCAGACGAATGCATTGAATCCTTAAAAGAGATAATGTCATCTACCCCGGTACTAGTAACCCCAGATTTTTCTAAACCTTTTGTGGTAGATGTTGAAATGGCAACAAGAATGGCACCAAAAGGCTAACATGATCAAATGCCTAATGACATCTACATAGTGTAATTTTGTTCCTTGTTTATAGGTTGAATAAAATTACGTTTTTTCCTTCGGAAAAAAAGAAGATATCATATTATTACGTGTTAATAAAGAAATAAAGAAAGAAAGGAGAAACAAATTATAAAAATATCTTTTGGTGACCCTCAATTGTACTATAATTATTAATAGTAAGGAATACTCATGGTATCCACTTCCTAGGTAAAGGACAAAAGAAAATTTGATAATCAATATAAAAATGAGGGTGAACCTCAAACATTTAGTGATGAACATCCTTGTAAATGTAATCAACGAGAATAGTTAAGGTCAAGGAAAATGTTAAGTTAGTTGAGCAACCTCTAATCATTGCTGAGATTGAAGGGGCAACTTGAATCATTGACCATTGTGAAATCACGAATATTGTGTTTGATAATATCTTCTAGAGATAGGTCAAGAATAATGGGCGCTTGTCAAGTAGAGGTAGGGCTTGTTTAATAGAGGTAGGAATTTTGGCTCTGTATAAAAGATCTCATAGTATTAAAGGTCAACAAGCACCAAAATGTTAGGAACAATCTTGTAAAGTTCAATTCAAAGAAATATTGGAAAGTGTTGAACATGTTGGAGGGAAGCCATCCCCATTCCGTGTCCACTAATTGAACTAGTATAAGTACACACTGGGGAAACATGAGTAATAAATTGAGGCCATTGTTTGATCAATTTGCTATTATCCAAGCTAAGATACGTAGTATCTAAAAGGAACTTAAACACTCCCATTGGATGAAATGGGTCATAAGAAAGATGATGTCAATTTGGTAATTCTACAGGGGTTGCATGGGGTTTGCCACCTAAATGTAATTACGTCTTTGAGGAACAATGGAAGACATCTTTGGTCAAGGTAGCATAGGAAAGTAGAGAGACTTCCTTCCATCATTGTAAATACAATGAAAACTCTTAAATCTCATAATAGACATTCTTCACGCCCTTAGCTTCTTGGCTTTCTGAGGGATATTGTGACTTGTTTCACCCATAATTGGTGGAACATGCGCTCAACTAGCTAGGAGGGATCTTAAGACCTTGTGACGTAGGTAGTCTAGACAAACAATAATACATTTGTAATCTGAAGGATGTGCATTACATACTACATTTAATGCTGGCTTGTGTGTCAAAACTTGAGGGGTGAAGCCCAAGCAACTTGAACAGCTTGTTGACTTATGTTTTCCTTGATTTCTCCCTTGGGTCTATGAACTTGATGGGTGAAGCCCAAGCAACTTGAACTGGTCGTCGACTATGTTTTCCTTGATTTCCCCCTTATCGCTTTCAGAGGCAGAAGGTGTTGAGGGGCATCCAAAGAGTACCTGGTGAGGAGTTGATTGATGGAGATACAGAATTACAAAAGTATAGGTAATATAATTGCAGAAGTATAGATAATATAATTTTGTTAATGTGCAATAAAAGACCACAAAGTAGGTCAATGGGGCCAAAGGAATACATTTAGTGTAGGTGCAATGTGGGAGTGCAAAAACAATTCATAGTCCAATATTGAAAACAGAAAGAGGTAAAGAACTAGGTGTCACCTCTGCAGTGTAAGACCACAAGGGAAGTCTTCTTATTTGAGTAGGGATATCTCTATTGTTCAGAGACAATGGTCCATGAAGATAAGAGATAAACTTGAAGAAAGTCTCATGACTAAGGGGATGATCACAAAAGTTGGTTAGAACACTGTTTTAAAGAACAATCTTTTTGTAGTGATCCACACATCCACTATTGTCGAAGCATGATGGTCTGAACTCTTTTTGTCTTTGCTCAATCAATAGGCCCCAGGCTAGGACCTTAAACCTTTGAGCTTTATAGGATAATGAATTTAATAATATTATAAAAAGATGTATGTTCATGTGGACAGAAATACCCTTTCAAAGAGTAGGCCGGGGCACAAGTATCAAACAATACTTATGAAGTCTAAACAACCAAAGAGATCTCCATATACTCTTCTTGTAGGAGAAATGAACTTTGGACAATGCATCCTCAGATGTGTTGAGAATCATTACCTTAGTTTTTACTGAGGTTAACCAGAAGCATGCAAACATCTGAAAAATTGGATCGAGCATCTAACTAGTAAATGGGAAGGACATGTCATAAACAAAGAGAAGCAAGGGGATCAGGACATGATTCAGGGAACACCCATCAATGCATCTATTTTCCCTAAGAAACTCAGCAAGCTCATCAATATAAAATCTGAGAAGGGCCAGGGAGACTGGAAATTCTTGTTTAAATCCAATGGTGCTTCTAGTAAAAGCAGAGTGACCATGTTTGTCCAGGACTGACCAACAATAGTGTCATGAAGCCTCACATTTAGAAATAAGGAGCTCTGAAATACTGATGCCATAAAACCGCTCTAACAAATAATGTTTGGGCACCAAATTAAAGGCCTTTCTAAAATCTACAAAACAAAAATAGACCTTACTGGACTGTGATCCAGTTTCCACTATGATAGTCTGGAGGCTGGAGTATAAAGATGCGGGTATAGGTGTTCTTTATTAGCTTTGATACATTAGGAGGACCAGGTCCTTCCATGTGGGAGATGACAATGCAGAAAGATTATCCCTTGTAAAGCTAAAACTTAGGCATCTTATATGTATCTTAGGAAATTCTTCTTTCAGTCTATGGAAGATTCCAACTGAAGAAAAATTCATAATTAGGGGAATCATAAATTCATTGGTCTGTTTGTGGGTGGTGCAGAGACAACATGACACTTAGTGACTCGTGTCACTAGCCTCTTCTTGACATTGGAGGCTAGGAGTGGCGACTGATGGCTTTAACTGAGTTCTCATGGTCACTGTATTTTGTTTTCTTGTATTTCAACTCTAAAGCACACTTGGTACCCACACGTTTATTTCTTTCCAGTTCATTCAACTTATAGTGGGGATGCTTGAAGCACTTGCTTGTGTTTTTGGCTATTTATTACTTCAACAGTCCCATTCACTGTTAGTGGCTGTTATTGGACATAAAAAAATATATCATTTTAATTCATTTTGGAGCTTCTGCATACTTCTGTTTATATGTCCGAGATGAATATGAGAAAATTTTGAGAAATTATGTTTTGTTTGATGTGATAGTAGAAATTTTCCTTTTCTATCCATTAAATTTGAATTCAAGTTACGTTTTCTGCATTTTTCCTTCTTTTTGGTTGACCCTAATTTGCTTTATATTGCATCCAGACTGCTTGTGATTCGCTGCAAATTCCAGTTGGGGCTGATGAATGGTCCAGTTTAATTAATGATCCTTTTGCTGAAGTGAAGGGAATCAGCACTCTTGTTGATGAAGTGGACATTTCGATCAGAAATGATACACACAAACAAAGTTCAGCTGATCAGAAATTACATACAGAAAGGAATGTTCACAGGGTTGATTATATGGACGGAGCAGACATTACTGAGCAATCAAATTTGGAGGCATTATTTTCTCCAGCTTATTTAGGTGGAGACTATTTAGAGTTGAATGATCTGATTTCACCACTTGAGTCGGATTCCCTTTTCTAGGTCAATATCTATGATATACAAGGCTACCACATTAGTAGCCTAAATATGGTTGGAAGTGATAAGTATGCTTGGTTACTGTTGACAAAATCGATGTGTCAACAGCAGTTAAAAACAGATCCCAGAACATATACATTTGCAAGGACTTTTTCAAGAATTGGCTACACGGCGAGTGTACGTTGGCTGCAATGAGCAGCTGAAGAAAATTCTGAGAAGCAATAGGTAACATTATTGGGTTCCATCAAAGGCAATACGTAATTTTTTGAAGTCACAAAATAACTTCTCAATGACAGTATTTGACATGGTTGACAATTTGAGGTTGGGCTTCGCTGCGTCATTTGAGACTCATGCACATTGACTAGTGTCAGTTAGTTCTTGAAGATAGGATTTTGGCTATATTATTATTTTTGCAATGACTTTTGCGGACATTGATGGCAAACATACACTGAACAGGTTTACTGGACGACAAGTTTGACTCAGATGATAAAAAGTGCTCAGCATTTTGAATACAGGTGCAGTCAATGACTAATAGTGTTAGCATGGTTTCTAGGATATCCCTACATATGGGATATTCTCTATCTGCTGCAGGTAATAAAGGGGAGGCAACACTGTTTATGTTTTTTATATATCGATAGAACATTTTGTCTGGGATAATGGAAAGAAGGCAGTTGTGGAACTTGGGATCTGGTGCAGTGAGCCTATTTGACAAGGCACCCAAAACTGATATGTAACTCCATGTTTCTTTACAGGCACTTTTGCTCGAGATTCAGCTTAGTCGCTGTTCGAAGCTAACTAGATAGAGGAGACATGAATTGCTCATTCATCCTGAAATGCAGTTCTCCATCTATTTTCTTATTCTGAAGAAATTAAGGTAGAATTTTAAGTTTGTAAGGTAGGTGGATGTTATTGTCAATATGGCTTTGCTTTAGTTGTTTGTGTGCTTGCTATCAATATAGTCTTATGCTGGATTGAGCCCTGAAAAATGCTCCAGAATATTTAGGACATTTGTAGGCTTAGTCACAAGTTTGCCCATTCACTCTGATATTTTGACCTCATTTGTTTTTCTAATTTGGGTTGCTTGCCAAGCATACTATTATCATATTTTTTTCCTGTGCGTGTTAGTCCAAATTGTTTCTTTAAAGTATATATTTTCAATTTTTATTGCTTTATAGGTTGGCCATATCGATAACTATATTTGAAACAGCAGGCTTTCTCTGGAGTGTTTATTTAAAATGTTTTTTGAAAATCAATACTAGCAATATTTACTTATGATTTGATTAGATATTTGTAATTGCTAAACGTTGCATATCAAATTTAAGAACAAAATAGATCCTTGTCCTTCAGTCAATGCTGGATTGAGCCCTGAAAAATGCTCCAGAATATTTAGGACATTTGTAGGCTTAGTCACAAGTTTGCCCGTTCACTCTGATATTTTGACCTCGTTTGTTTTTCTAATTTGGGTTGCTTGCCAAGCATACTATTATGATATTTTTTTTCCTCTGCGTGTTAGTCCTAATTGTTTCTTTAAAGTATATATTTTCAATTTTTATTGCTTTATAGGTTGGCCATATCGATAACTATATTTGAAACAGCAGGCTTTCTCTGGAGTGTTTGCACAAATGCTTCCTTCCTTTTTACATTTAAAATGTTTTTTGAAAATCAATACTAGCAATATTTACTTATGGTTTGATTAGATATTTGTAATTGCTAAACGTTGCAAATCAAATTTAAGAACAAAATAGATCCTTGTCCTTTTTTTTGGAAGTTGCACGTTGTGGGGAAGTGCGCCTGTTAATTAACATTTCTATTCTGCACACATTGAATGGGCTGATATGCAAGTCCTCTTTAATGATCCCTACCTCAAATGCCAATTTTATAGTGCAGATTGTATTAGGTGCAATTAATACCAGTTAATCCTCTTGTGATGCACAGCCTACAGGTTGGCATTTTTCAGTAAACTCCATATGTTTGTTGTCATGATTGGCAGTTCACTAGGTGCATTTAAATTTGTTTTTGAACTGTTTACCATTCTTTGAATGCAATGATCACTGAACCTTCTTGAAAGGAAAAATATTGTAAACAAGTAGCTATATGCAAGTATGGCAAGTGTTACATCTCATCGTTCAGTTTTTGTAATTTCCTTTGCTACAATTTGAAAAAGCAGCCTGGAGTATGTGTATTTGTTTGTAGATAATATCAGCATCCAAAAATAATGGTATAGCTGCAACTGATATGAATTAACTGCACCTTCCATTATATTCCTCTATCGTGCACCTTTAAACAAAAGCAAACTTACTTTTTCCTTCCTCGAAAGGATTATGTAAAATTGAGTTTGCTTAAACCTTTAGTATAGTTATTTCTAATGGAGGATTTAGAGAGTTGAGCATTGAGGATCATCTTAATTATAAATGATACAAGGTATCACGTAAAACTATGTTGGCTAGATAGGGGAAGAGCAGTAATTAGGAAATTGAGGCAAAGATGTTGATACTTCCTTGGTTTAAAAATCCCTTCATGTAAAGAATGGTATTTCTTTGCTGGTATTTTTTCTCTGGTTTGGTGAAAATGGGACATGGAGATTTTTTTCCATATTATTTAAATTCTATGAGGCATAGAAAGATGGGAATTTCTATTTGTGAAAGTAAAACCATTTGTCAGAAATTTGGAATTTTATTTTTCTTGAATTATTTCTCGTTAATATTATCCATATGCATGCTTATATTTCAACTTGTGTTAAAAAGAGCTTTCATATATGTTCCCGTTTCACAACAATTGAATCGCCCTTTTCTGGTTTTGTATGTGATAGTTGTGGTGTATATGCATTTCTCTGATTGACTAGTCAATCCGTGTTTGAGTTAACATTTGTGAGGCTTTCATTTGTAGAAACGCTTGTGTGGATTATTTACAGAGAAAATTGTGTTCTCTTTTGCATGTTAGCCTATACATATAGAATATTTAACATTGTGTGTGAAATATCTAGTTGAGAAAGTGGTTCTTGATTGCATACACCGCATAACTTACAGGTTATTTTCGAGAATTGATTCAAGATAATTTTAGAAAGACATGGTTGAGTGATTATTTGGTACTTTTTAGCATACAATATTTAAATTATTTTATACATTGAGAACAAGATGTTGATTGGATAAAACTACAATTTATAGGGTATTTTAGAGTGTTGGTTCAATATGCTTTTAGAGCGATAACATGGTTGAGCGTGCTTACCTTAGACTGTTACTAGAGTATGTGGTCATTGTGGATGGACATATGGGACATTGTTTATTATTTCAAGTGTATGTCTAAATTGAGAATACGGTTCTTGATTAAATGCAACACCAATTTTATGGCATATATTGGAGACTTGATTCACTGTAATTTTATAAATCGGGTGAGACTTAGATTCCAGATTTTTATAGAAAGACGACATGTTTGAGTTTGATTATTTGTTTTTTGTTAGTGTATAAAGTATTTAATTGTTCTATACATTGAGATCAGGCTGCTTGCTTTTTTGCTAAATTAATTCAGTGAAAATGCCCATTTGAGTTCTGTGATAGAGTTCATTCTTAAGATTGAACTGGCAAATATTCCAACGAGTTGAGTTACAATGATTATGTTGCAAATAATGATAACAAAAAAAAACTTAGGAGAAGTTCCCTCAAAATAATCGTTTTCAATTTCTCCCATTAAATCATTAAATGACTCCTGGTTTAATAATGTCATCTGTTAACACCTAATCCTTGGGATTGGGTGAATATGTAAAATAATGTAAATAGAAAATAAGGAGTGTTGGAATATGAAGAGATATTGGGAGATGATGCCCAACAGTCTCTCCCTCCATGTATATATCTTTGATCACCATTAATGCAAAATCATAATTCACATTGTGGAGTTACCTCTTGGCTTGACATGGTATCAAAGCCAGCTCCCAAATTAGTTTTGGGTTGTAACTCCCTCTTGCATATTTTGTAGAACTATCTCCTTTATGCAAAATTGCCTCTGTTATGTATTTTTTATGGTCATCAAGCCAATTGCTCCTATCATTGTTTCTGGTCATCAAGCCATTTGTATTGTTTTACAGAGTCCTCTGATTCTAATTGGCTTCGATACCCCCTGCACAAGGGACTCCTCACCTCACTCCAGCACAGGTGGCTCCTCACTCCCTCGGAACCAACTTCAGTTTTGGTGGTGGCTACATCGTCCAATCCTTGTCCACCCTCGCAATCCACTGTCACAACACTCACACAACAATCTATGGTCACAATGCTACTCCCTTGGCACACCGAATAGGCGACTAGTATCGACTCTCCTCATAAATTTCTTTGTTTGTCTTTATGATTCATCAATCACTGCGCTCCTTCTCCCTTCTCATACACAGTCAGCCTTACCCAGTGTGGCATATTGTGTGGCCCCTCCACGCTCACCGCACTTGACTTGTATCCCGTGAGTCATACATTAGTCAAACAGAGTGGTGTAGTAGAACATACCTCTCCCCCGACTCCATACTCTCGGTTCATACTCGGCGCTCGTTCATACTCTCGACCCTCCTCCCTTCGCTCAATGCCTCTTGGCCCTCTACCCTCCCTTCACTCAATGCCTCGGCCTCTCGACCCTCCCTTCACTCAACGCCTCGATCTCTCAACCCTCCTCCCCTAGTGGACTCCTATAGAAGACTACCACAATCAACTCCCTATTCATGGTATTCAACCTTCCCCACATACAACCTCCCCCACATTTAACCTTCCCATATACCACCTGGCCCACTATATATATATATATATATATATATATATATATATATATATTTCAGTATTGTAATTTTTTTTTTTACAAAATTACCACTAGAAGTGCAAATTTTTTTAATAGTATATAGGCAACAAAGTACATTTTTAAAATGCATTTATTGATATCTATTGTTGGAGTATTTCTCTTGAGAAAAGAGAACTATCCTGAATGGTCAAGGAAGATTAAACACACTCATTTTCAATGAGTTGTGGAAAGGAGTTTGTGTAGGAGAGGAAGATAATGAACTTGCAAAGCCCACCTCAGATAAAGAGATTTTCATTTGGGAAAATAAAAGCACCGAGGACTATGCCTTGATTGCAACAAATGTAAATGAGGTGATTCGCCATATTTCACCATTCTCAAATGCTTATGATGCCTTAAAGACGCTGAAAGAATTGTATGACTAACACTTCGAACTTGAAGTTGTCTAATTGATGATTAAATTGTTCAATCTTGAATTGAAAAATGATGACCCTATTGCTTTAGCATCAGTAGTAAGATCTATCATGCATGATATTAAAAACACTGGTGTTGAAATAGACGTACCGCTCATAGCTTATGTGAAGGCACTATATCCTACTTACTCACATTATCTTTAGTCATTGCAAGCAAGTGGAAATCTCAAGGAGATTACTTTTTGACTCCCTTAAGAAAAAGTTTGCTGAGAGAGAAAAGGCTTTTGGGAAGAAAACTCTTTAGTTTTTTGAAGAAGCTATGTGTCTTGCACATAGAGAGAAGAATCATGCTCAAGATTCTTATAAAGGAAGAGGTGGTCGAAGAGGAAGAAGAAGAAGACATTTTAGAGGCAGGGGGCAAATGATTTTGAGGAGAAAGGTGTGATCTTCATTGCATACTTTGCAATAGAGATGGACATGATGCATCCACATGCACGCTGCCTTGGGACATAATTGAGCATGAAAGAAATGAAGCCAAAGGTAAAACCCCCATGACAAAGAGAAATGCAAAGCACTCGAATCCGCTCACTATGTTGTGACACATTGTAATATTGAAGTAACTGAAGACTTGTTTAATGCTACACTTGCTTCTTGGAAAAATGATTGGTTGCTTAATTCAGGAGCAACTTGCCATATGACTTTTAGAAGAGATTTTTTTGAAGAATTTATTGACAATGTTGATGGAGCAATATACATCGCAGAAAAATCAAAATTCAAGCTATCGGGACTTGGTACAATCAGGGTCAAATTGCTTGGTTTTCCAGACTTTCTCCTACATGATGTTTTATACCACCCGAAGTTGAGGAGAAACTTGATGTCTTTGGTCCACATCCTCCGGCAAGGATAGTCCATTCATATATTTGATGGCAATGTTGAGGTTAGGAAAACATTAGATCACTCACTTGTCGTGTCGGGGAAAGAAGAAGAAAGACTTATGAAGCTGCAAGGTACCTCTGCGCGTGCACAAAACTTTGGATACAGTTCTCACTATGATGAAGGTACGTTTCCATAAAGTCTTTTATGGCATGTTAGATTTGGACACTTGAACTATGACAACCTTTGATTGTTGAAGAGAAATGGTGTTACTGCTTTGTCTACAATTCCTAGGAAACTTAAGCAATGTAATGCTTGTATTCTAAGAAAGCATAGCATTTAGTTTTTTCATGATTCGCATTCCAAAGGACATATAAAACTTGCACTTATTCATTCATATTTATGTGGCCCAATGTCTGTTCCTTCTATAAATGAGGATAATATATGATGACATTTATTGATGACTACACCAGAATGTGTTGGGTTTATTAATCGAAGAACAAATATGACGCTTTTCAAACATTCAAGAACTTTCATGCATGGATTGAAAATGATGCATAATCTCATATTTGCTCTATTCACACTGGTAATGGAAAAGAATACACTTTAAAAGAATTTGAAAACTATCTTCGCCAACATGGGATCAAAAATCAAACAACTGTGCCTTATAATCCCCAACTGAACGGAGTAGCTGAAAAAATGAACAAGATATTTTTAAATATGGTATGTTCCATGATGTTTTTCAAGATGTAAAACGTATATTTTGGGTTGATGCAGTTTTATGTGCTGTGTATATAAAGTATAGGTGTCCATCTAATGCTATTAGAAACAAGGCTCCTTATGAAATGTGGTATGGCCACATTCCTTCGATGAAGCATCTCAGGGTCTTTGGTTCCACCTATTATGCCTTGATACCTAAGGAACAATGAAACAAACTAGGTGCAAGGAGTCGTAAGTGTATCTTCTTGGGGAATTCAAATACCTCCAAAGCATACTGTCTTCTCTGATGAAGTTAATAAGAAGTTTGTAGGATCTAGAGATGTCACCATTCTTGAATCTTTCAAGGTTGACAAAGTTGTTGAGCGACAACTTGATCGATTGGATAAATTCAACCATGTAAAGTCACTTGGAAGTTGGTTGATCCTCCATCAGGAACCAAACCAATTAGCTGCAAGTGGGTCTACAAGAAGAAGTATAAAGTTGATGGCTCACTTGAAAAGCATAAAGTTAGGCTTGTGGCAAAATGTTTTGCGCAGAAAGAATGGGTCGACTATATGAGACTATTTCACCCACAACAAAATGGGTTACCATGCGGACACTTTTTGCCTTGGTAACTCAGAACGGTTGGAAAGTCCATCAAATGGATGTAAAAACTGCTTTCTTGAATGAAGATCTGAAAAAAAATGCTTTTATGTTCCAGCCAGAAAGATTTGTTGTGAAGGGTAAAAAATACAAAATACGCAAACTTGTAAAATCCTTGTATGGCCTCAAGCAAGCACTTCGAGCATGGTATGAGAAGTTAATTGAGCATCTTTTGAAACTCAACTTAAAACATTTTGATCTTGATGATGCAACTTTGTTTGTCAAGAAAGTTGACAAAACAATGGTATATCTTGTGGTGTATGTAAATGATATTTTGATGACAGGGAACAATGAGAACTACATTGCATTCACAAAGAAGGAATTGAGGAAATGTTTTGAAATGACTGACTTGGGCTATGTTCACTAGTATCTTGGTGTTGAAGTAACTCAACATCCAAAATTTATATTCCTATCTCAAAAGAAGTACATTAGAGATTTATTGAACAAGTTTGGTATGGTTGAGTGCAATCCTTGGACTACTCCAATGGAATAAAACTTGAAGCTCACATCTATTGAAGGAAAATAATTTGAGGATGCAACAAAGTATAGACAACTTGTAGGAAGTCTCAACTACTTGACTATTACCAGACTTAACATTTCATTTGCTGTTGGAATCCTCTCCAGGTTTATGCAAGCCTTGTGAGGGATATTGGTTTGCTGCAAAAAGAGTTTTAAAATTCTTGAAGGGGACTCAAGACTTTGGATAAAAGTATACAAGTTGGCGACTTTAGCTCTACTTGACTATTACTAGATTGAACATTTCATTTGCTGTTGGAATCCTCTCCAGGTTTATGCAAGCCTTGTGAGGGACATTGGTTTGTTGCAAAAAGAGTTTTAAAGTACTTGAAGGGGACTCAAGACTTTGGATAAAAGTATACAAGTTGACGACTTTAGCTTGATTGGATACTCTGATTCAAATTTAGATGGAGGCAAAGAAATTGGGGTATCTACTTCAAGTTATGTCGAGTCTTGGATCAAGAGATGTCTCCTGGAGATCACACAAACAATCAGTGCCAACAGATTCCACAACTGAGGCAAAATATGCGGCAATAGCTGAAGAAACAAAGGAAATTGTGTGGCTCAGGAAAATTCTGGAAGATTTGCAGGAGTAACAAGTGCGTTCAACTCCACTCATGATTGACAACACTTCTGCAATAAATATCCAAGAACCCAAAGTTCCATGATCAAACTAAGCACATCAATACAATTTACCATCTGATTCGACATCATTGTGGCCAATGCTATCCATCTATGCCATTGTTCCACAAATGAGCAGATTGCAGACATCTTCACCAAAGCGCTTGGAATAGAGAAGTTCGAAAGATTCATAACGATGCTTGGACTCACCAACATCCCTTCATATTAAGGGCGGGAATGTTGACACATAATCCATGGGATTGGGTCTCAACTACTTGACTACTACCAGACTGAACATTTCATTTTCTATTGGAATCCTCTCCACATTTATGCAAAAGCCTTGTGAGGGACATTGGTTCGCTGCAAAAAGAGTTCCAAAGTACTTGAAGGGGATTCTAGACTTTGGACTCAAGTATGCACAGGTGGGTGACTTCAGCTTGATTGAATACACTAATTCAAACTTCGATGGAGACAATGGAACTGGGGTATCTACTTCGGGTTATGCTGAGTCTTGGATCAAGAGCTATCTCTTGGAGATCACACAAACAACCAGTTCCAGCAGATTCCACAACCTAGGCAGAATATGTGGCAACAGCCGAAGCAACAAAGGAAATTGAGTGGCTTAGGAAAATTTTGGAATATTTACAGGAGAAACAAGTGCGTTCAACTCCACTCATGATTGACAACACTTCTGCAATAAAGCTGACCAAGAACCCAAAGTTCCATGATTGAATGAAGCACATCAATACAAATTACCATCTGATTTGACATCATATTGAGGCCAAGACTATCCATCTATGCCATTGTTCCACAAATGAGCAGATTGCAAACATCTTCACCAAAGCGCTTGGAATAGAAAAGTTGGAAAGATTCAGAACGATGCTTGGACTCACCAACATTTCTTTCGATTAAGGGCGGGGGGTGGGATGTTCACATCTAATCCTTGGAATTGGGTGATGAGACACTGGGAGATGAAGCCCAAGAGTCTGTCCCTCCATGTATATATATCTACGATCACCCTTAATGCAAAATCATAATTTGCATTGTAAAGTTACCTCTTGACCTGACATCATCTGTTGTTAAAATGAAATTTAGCTCATTTTCTGAAGAAGTATTATCACCATGATTATCATTAAATCTTGATGTTTCATATAATTTAATTCTATTGAACTTGACTCATTATCATAAACAAAAGGAGATACCGTGGAAACACTTTCAGATTTAAATCTAGGCTTTAAGAGTTTGAAATATTTTCTCCCAATATCGATGGTTGAAGAAAAACAATTTTTTATTTGAAGGTTGAATAGGAGTAATTGTAGGATTGAGATTTATTGATAGAGTTTCCTTTTTATGTTCATTATGAATTATTTCATTAAGTTTTTGAACAATTCTATAACATAAATCATCATGACAAATTCTATAACATAATAACATAAATCTATCATGACAATTTCATTTTCACGGATGGTCAAATTATGAAATTCTAAGTACAATTTCTCATAAATATAATTGTGATGAGCCCAAAAGAAAACCTCCATGAAGTGGTAGTATCTTGTACAACTTCCGAATCCTCCCTGGAAGCGTGAGTAAATAACTTGCAAATTTCATTGTCGTTAGTGATGTTAGAATGATTACATTTATCTATAAATTGATCGATGTTGTTTAAAGAAGAAATATAACTCTCACCACATATTATCACCTATAGTATGATAAAAATGTATACTTATTCTAATATTAACTAACTATCCTACATATAGTTGAATGTACCTTTAATATAAAGTTAGTCTAAAGATTACTACTATATTGGTACTCATAATATAATATTAAATACAATATTATGCGTTAAATACCCTAATTATGAATTAGTACTAAACCTAAACCTAATGAAATGTGTAATGCATAACGCTATACTCATTTTATCCTCCCATACAAATACTATACTATAATACTATTAATAAAATACAATATAATATAAAAAATACACTATATTATACCATATTCTAATATGAACAATTATCTCTATCTAAAATTATTAGAATAAATCCGCGATGGGGTGAGAAACAAGGCAATCACTCTTACGCATTGACGATGATGTCAGACACTTGGCTGACGGTGCGAGGGCGGCTTCCCCGTTCTCTCATGGTGATCTTAGTACAAGTAACGCTAATGCTGGGTGTGTGAATTTGCCATCACACTTGTTGGAAAAGGGAGCGGACGATGGTTGAGGGTATACGGAAGGTGGCGAACCTATGTTATGGCAAGATATTTGGTTATTGTGGCGGTTTGTTGGACGAGGCATGAGCTCAGACAACAGTGTGAACCTCTGCTTTTGGCATCTTGCTTGGGACTGGTGGCGATTTCGCCATCGATGCCCCCTCCCTGCATTAGGATTACTGAATTGGTTGCTTTCTTTTCTCGCGTGTTGCCTCTGGCTTATCTAAGGGGGATAAGGGCTTGACACATAGTAATTGGGTCGGCTTGCGAGCTTTGTTTTGGGTTGTTGGGTATTCGAGCTTTTGGCTCTCTTCCATCTCTTCAGGGTAGCAGGTTTCCTCTTTTGAACGACTCTCACCTGGGGTTTTGCATTTTTAAAGGTTTCACGTGATGGCTGGGGTTTGCGAATTGATGAAAATAGTTTCACCGCTGGTCTAGGTTCTTGGTGTCTGGATGCTTCCCTGGTCGGACAAGTTAATGCTCTTCTAGTGTGGTTGGGGGGCTTCCTTGTCGTTGTAATTCGGGTGTGGGTTAGCAATTGCTTGCTCATTTCGTCTGTTCCTGGTGTTGGTGGCCTTGCTGCGATGCGTTTGGAGTCGCACAATGTTTGTTCCATCCCCTCGACCAAGTGAATTTCAGCTAGTCCAGGAGGTTGGGGATTTCATTTGCAGGTGGCAATGGCTGTAGAAGCATCTCGAAACTCTGGCCGGGGTGGTTGCACCACTGGCAGAGCAGGCCGAGTAGATTTAGTGTTCGTGGTGGTTCGTTGGCTTGTCGTGGGGGGAGTAGGCCAGACTTTGAAGAGTGGTGGGGGGATGCGACAAAGTGGTGCTGGTTGCCGGGGGAAAGAGAGATGACTTGGGTGTGGAGTCATGACATATCGTCATTATTGTTTGGATAATTGTCGGGATTTGATCTAGTCTATACTAGATCGCTTGGAAACCTTAGAGGGTGCGACAAGAAGAACATGTAGCGCTCATTGCTATTTTGAACAAGATGCATTACTTCCAGTGTCACATCCGGGAATGGGTCGTGATGGTATGGTGTGTTCAGAATTTGCTAACAGAGAAGGTGGAGAACCTGGAGTCATGGATGACGCACTTCGAGGAGCATGTACAATGCTCCTTCGACCCTCCTTTCCTCTAGGGACTGCTCCGAACAACCCTCCGTTAATTACTTTAGATCACTGATCATGGTTACAAGTGTTTTACTTGTTTCATATGTTTTGTGGTGCTTTTGGCCTCCTAAGTTGTGGAATGTCTCTAGCTGTTCTTTTGTTTCTTTGTCAAATGCTGATTTCAATAGTCAACAAACTTGGTCGGGCTGAGACTATCTGCATTTTGAAACTGATGTACTCCTTTTTTAATGAATGAATAGAACTTTGACTTACACATTTTATTTATTTATTTATTTATTAATATTTCAAAATTAAAATTTTACAATGTAAACTTGTGTTATTGAAATTAGTCCCACAATTATATATTAAAAAGGAATGAATACTAATGTTATAGAAAGTTAAATATTGTTTACAAGAATTAAAAAAATTCAAATTAATATACAGAATTATACAATTTCTCATGATTGATGTTTAATGATTTGTTTAAAGATTCGAGATCAAACAAGATTGATCGATCAAGCAGCCAGTTTTGCCTCTACTAAATAAGAAATAAAGATGCAAATGTAATCTTATTAGATGTGAGAATGAAGAAGACAGGATTATTGAGAGAGTTTTGGCAACAGGAAGTGATTCACTTTTGTCAAGACTAATATCCTTTGAATTTTTATGGTTTTTGGAAATTTATAAATATCTAATCGCCTTAGTAGTCTTTATTGGAAGGGGATAATAAAACAATTTATTTCAAACAGGGACCTATGAAGTAGATAGATGAAATGAGAGAGCATAGAGGAAATAATTGACATTCTGTCCATGGTCAGATCAGAAGTAAGTTTCTCTAATAGATAGCTGTTACAACTAACATTTACAAGCAAATACAATAGTGCATAAATAATCAATCAAAGAGAAACAACGCATGAATTTGCCATTCAGCTTGTAATAGTACAGGGCTTACAGGTGAATTATTAAACCATTAACTTGTTTACAAATCCCTGCAATTTAATTGGCTACAAAGTGATGAAACCGCAGAGGAAAATAATTTAGTTAGCGCCAAATCGTTTCCAAATACAACATCAAACAATAATAAACTAATATATATATATATATATATATATATATATATATATATTCACTAGCTCATAATTCTAGTACAAAAATATGATAATCCCTTCTTCAATTTCTTTTTTTTTTCACAAGAGAAAACACACTGTTTTAGTTATCCCTTCTTCAATTTCAGAATTACAGCGAAATAAAATGAAGTCCCCACTCCTTGGATTCGAATCCCCTCTTATCAGAGACTGCGTTATGCTTAAATTGGTGCTGGAGCCAGAGGTATGATCTGCTCTCGAACCGTTTTTCATGAAATTCGAGCCACCAAGAATTATAGCATTGGCACATTGTTATGTAACTCTGGCCTTTATTGCAGGAATCTGGAACTTTTTATGATTTCGGTTATCTGGGTTCTCGATCGACGCGCAGAAGGTTTTAGATTTGCGCCAAAACAAGTGGGATCCCTGCTCCTTGAATAAGCAGTCAAATATTGCCAACAACAAACATCTCCAACGAGTTTTCAATAACTTAAACTAAATTTGGCCTTGGTGCAGTGCATTCTCTGTCTGGAATAAGCCTCCGCCCATCACATTTCTCGTCTTATTTACCTTCTAGTAGCCTCAACCAATTTTAGACTTCCTTTTGAATTTTTTGGAGATTGGGCAAATCTGATTTTGCATGTGATTGCCACGGAGCACCGGCTTATGATGATCGTGATCTAACTGTTCTCAGTGCACTGAAAGTAAAAATGATTACATCATTTAGCAAGAACAGGCGCCGAATGTTCTCTGGTGCCAACACATCTTGGGGTCTGCGTCAGTCGTGAATCTGGTAATTGGCAGTTCTTCTTTACTCCATACACAGCCGAATTGACATTGAGTCAAATTAAATTTAAATCTAGTCAACCAACGAGATCTTCGCCCTTCTGATTGAAAATATCGCCATTTCCACGCCATGATCCTGAACTTTGACGTGCTCATATTCCTGCCAAACAACAAAAGAAAAACGACATGAGAAAATCATTTTTGCAGCTGAAATCGTTAGCAATAATTACCCTGAGTAACGCCTGCTATATTGTGTAAGGAGTCTCTAGTGCAATTTGGAGTTGTCCTTATGGAGTGTTTAGTGTTTAAGTTGAAAAATTTGAGGTGAAATCTTGATTTGTGTTATTTAAATTGACATTTTGACTCTATATGGATTCAGCACCTTCAAAAACCCATAAAGCACTATGATTGTGTAGGGGTTAACCATCAAACTTGTGATTTCAATGAATTTCCTCTGGATTTTAGAGAAATTAGCCCCAAAAAATCCACTGAAATTTTTTCCAAAGAATCGCACTCTAGTACTGTGTAATGGGCAATAAAGTTGGAAAATATAACTAGTGTGTAGTCATGATCTAATATATTTGTAAAAAAGATAAAATAATTTTAATTTTTTTTTTTTTTTTTTTTTATGGGTTTCAGCATTGATTCATTGATAATAAATCAAAGCACCCATTATATGTTCTAGGAAAGTTTTTGTTTAGCTAAAATCAAAATCATAATATAAAAAACCTTTACTCAGATCTTTATGTCAAAGAAGAAAATTTATTTTGTGTCAAAATATTCTCCACCAAATCGACTCTATCTCCCTGAAGTCAACCAACTCACAGTACAAGTCTACCTCAAGAAACCTTCAAGTCAGCCTCAAAGTGCAACTTCGAATCACAATAAATCGCTGGACTAATCGACCTATTTGATCTCTTCAACGAACTCAACCAACTCACAGTACAAGTCGACCTCAAGAAACCTTCAAGTTAGCCTCAAAGTGCAACTTCGAATCACAGTAAATAGCTGAACTAATCGACCTATTTGATCATCAATCCAATTAGTTTCGATCTGAGATAGTGGAAGAAGAAAGAAATACGTGGAAGCATTAAAAGGAGCCTTTATCTTTAGCGTAGAAAGAAGAAATATTAATCTATTAAAAGAAGGCGAAAGTTTCATGTCATTCTGTCACACGCGTGAGGAAGTATAAGTCATTACAGATCCGAAGTGTTGCAGGACAAGGGAGCAGTGAAGGACGAAACATTTGTTGATGTGGCTTTGAAGAATTGATTTGGGTTGACATTTTATTTGGAGATAGTTTCACTATTGAAAGCTGATGCTGACTTGGTGGAGTAGAAGAAGTCTTTGTTGGTCTCAAAGTTTCAGTTGTCTTAATTTGATTTGAATCTATTGGTGAAAGTATTTGATTGAGTTTTGTCCTTTATATAAGTTTATATAAGTTTTTCTCTGGCTAAATGTCTGCATTGTGTGTTTTTTTCTTATATTTGTGATCTTCATTTGTTTAGCATTTATTTTGATAATAAAAGATCATAATAAAAAAAAGTAATATAATATCACAAAAACTTGTCAAAATAAGAGAAATCAAGCTTAAAAAAGACCTACTGCCCTAGATTTCTCAACATGGTTTGAGAACAAGATTCAATGATACCAGACAACTGGACGATCATTCTTGATTGGAAAATCAAGAGTTTCAAATCTACATTTGAAGACCAAGTCATTTAGAAGAAGAACAAAACTTCTGAGGATAACTATATCTATGCAATTAGATCACAAACATGGATAATTAGGTCGCAGTCATAAACTTCAAATCCACTGTAATAAAAAGGAGGCGAGAAGCATTTTTGGAGATCCGAATAGCTAGATTACTAGCCTTGACAAAACCGAGATCATAGGAAAGAACACAAACCTATGCATAAAATATAGAATCTGAAGTCATATAAGAGATCTGAATCTCTATATACTATCTCAGGAATCCAAAAAGGGAGTCTCTCATCCGGATTATAAAAAGGTGAATAACTTGATGAATAAGAGCCAACCTAAGCTCATTAAAAGCTACAACCACCACAAAGAGGAGTATATATCAATGTGAGACCATTTGGAGACATGTAGCAAGCCCATTCTATTATAACCAAGAGAAAGCAACTCACATTATGGAACAACCTCCAGTCTAAATCAAACCTCGAGTCTTCATCAAAGTCGAGTATTGTTACTACTCTCTATATTTTTGGTCATGTGTATGAAATATCTTTTCTGCAAAGAAAAAAAAAAGAACATACTCAATGGAATATATTTTTTTCAAGTATGAAAGGCAGATGTATGTAAGTTTTGAGGTATGTATATTATGTCTATTTAAGAATTTAGTATAAAATATAGTTGTTTAGAATGAAAAACTCTCACAAAAACTTATTAAGAATATAAATTTTGAAACTGAACCGAAACGATTATTCGTTTTTTCGAGGGAGCAAAAAAGTAATCCAATTTTGAAAAGTGCTTATTTAGAATATATTTATTTATTTTTAGCATATTTTTGACACTCATATTCATGCATAGTTGATTCTTCCACCATTAATCCATTTTGACTTTTTAAGGGTGGATAATTTTTTTTAAAATTTTGATAATTTTCGTGGATTTTGAAAAACACCAATATTTTTTTAGAACATATCTTTGACACTTTAAATTTTCTTTTATCCAAAGTATGCACATTTAAAAAAAAATGTTCATTAATTTTCCAAGCTCTCTAATTTCCGGACAAAAAAATTGAAAACATTGAGAAAATTGAAAACTAAAAAAAACATTTTAAAAAATAATAATAAGTGAATAAAAGTATATATTAAAATATAACAAAATTATAAAACATGGTAAATAAACAAATATTAAAAAAGACAAAAAAAAATCGAGCATAAAAATGTTAAAAAAAAAAAATATAAATAATAAACATTTAAAAAATAAAAAATACAAGAATATACTTAAAAGAAGAAAAAACATAAAAAAAATTTAAAAAAAATGTAAAATATAAAAAAAATAAATTAAAAATAAATAAATAACATTAAAAAACATAAAAATACCTAAAAAAAATATTGAAATAAAAAAAGAAATTATAAACCTTAAAAACAAAAAAAGAAAACACAAAAAGAATACTTGCCTAACAATCGAGGGGTGGAGGGGACGATTCTCAGAATCGTCCCTGCCATCCCCGCAACCCAACGAGAATCGTCCCCTCCATCCCTGCAACCCAACGAGCGGGGGAGGAAGGGCAAATAGGAGGAGCATTATATATATATATATATATATATATATATATATATATATATATATTAAATTGTATTTATGTTTTTAAATATTTTAATTTTATTTTTTTTAATTGTTTTGAATTTTTTATTTATTTATTTTTATATGTTTTTCTTTAAATTTATGTTTATTTTAATGTCTTGGTTTTTTAAGTTTTTATGGTTTTTTTTAATGTTTTGTATTTGGTCTTTATTTATTTTTTGGTATTTGTATTAATTCTTTTTCCTTAGATTATGTTTTTAAATTTTTTTATTATTATTTATGACTTAATTTTGTTTTTTGGGTTATTTTATATAGACATTTTTTATTTGTTTATTTCTTTTACATTTCTTTTAATTGTTTTATATTTTAATATATATTTGTATTTACTTCTTATTATTTGTATAACTTTTTGTCTATTTTTTTTCAATGTTTTAATTGTAATTTTATTTTGTCATTGTTTATTTATTTATTATTTTGTTTTATTTTATTTTTTCTTCTTGCAGGGTTCGTGTCGTTCTTCGACTAGCAACCTGATCTCATTGTGTCAATTTGATAGTTGATTTTAATTTTTTTGTTATAATGGATCGAGTCCAACTCCACAATGTCTCAATTTCATGGTTGCTCTTTAAGGCGACTCCACAATGTCTCAATTTCATGGTTGCTCTTTAAGTTTTTATTACAATTATGGGTCGGTTCGCTTAGTGTCAATTTGATGGTTGATTTTTAAATTTTTGTTGCAATGTATTAAGTTGTCTTAGGTTAAGATTTTAAAGTTGTTATACTTTTAACGTTGGAAAATAAAATTACTCTTGGTATAATGACTTTTTCATTTAGGTATTCATTTAAAAAAAAATTAGTAATAGATATTTTAAAAATTATCAAAATTATCCATGGTAAAAATTATCAAAATTTTAAGGTTTCTGAGTCATGATATTTTATCTTTAGCACCATGGCTGAAAATTGTTGGAATTTTAAGGCTTTTCAGAGACGTGATGTCTTATCTTCAATGCCATGCCTAAAAACAATTGGAATTTCAATGCCATGCTTAAAAACAATTGGAATTTTAAGATTTTTTTGGATTTATGATATTTTATAATGTCATTACTAAAAAATGTAGAAAATTTACCTAAAAAAACGTTATTACAACATCAACACTTTGTTTTCAGGGTGTTTTTTGCACAAAAAAGTTGGTTTTTATTGACCTTTACTCCCATTTAAAAAAAGTTGAAAATTTACCCTGGAAAAAAAACAATATTCCACCATCAACATTTTTCGTTTTCTGGTTGTTTTTCATGATTTTTTAGGGTTTTATGGCTAGAGTTCCCGTTTCATAGTTTACATTGTTTATTAATGTATAGGGTTTATAAAAGTCTCACCCTCGTGCTTTTGTTTTCTCTTAACAACCCTATCTCATAATGTCTAGGGTTTGCAATTAGTATAAGGTATATGACAATTCCTTTGAAAAATAGAATTAATTAATGTCCCAAGGCTTGCAAATTTTTTTTAGGAGTTCATTCTCTACAGGAAAATAGAAACCCTAATTGATCATCACGATATTATACTTGTATATTCTTTGGATGTGCTTGTTAATAAATATAGCAGGAAGCAAAATAAGGCAGTCATGCTAATCTTAGGAAATGGACCATGGAGATGCTATCATTAAGAGGGAGCCCTACAAGGTTTGTAAAAGGAGCAGCACAAAGTATGTTTAAAGATCACATATTTTATAGTTAGTCTTTCTCATATAAAATATATGATCATTTTCTTTGGATTACTAACCTTCTTATGCCTAGGGTCTTGAATCATAAAGATTCTTGTTAGGGTGATTAATTATTAATTGAATCTACCCTTGTCATACTCTCTTTCCATTTGTTCATTTTTGTGAAACCCTAACCTTTAGGGTTTATAGTAAAACCCTAGCCTTTTGATGCTTAGGGTATGTTAATGATGAAACCCTAGTCCTCGTAGGGTTTTTTGATAAAGATTAGATCTCATGATAAAATCTTACTTTTTTGATGTTTAGTGTTTTGGTAATGTTATGGTAAAACCCTAGCCTTTTAGGGTTTGATGAATTAGGGTTTAGGGGTTATGAACAAAACCCTTGTAATAGTTAAAGGAAGGTCCTAGGAGTGAAACCCTAGGTGTCTGTGCTATCGTATGATTTCCTAGCCTGATTAAATTTGTTGTATATATAATTTTTGAATTTGATGTATGTATCTAGGGTTTACGATAAGGACCCTCAGTAAGAGATTGATATAAGGAAATTATAATGAAACCCTAGATATGAAATGCTAGTATGCTAAATTGAATGTTGATATCCTTTTATCGATAAAATATAGGGTTTATGACAAAACCTTAATAGTGTTTGACATGAAATTCTAGGGCATAATATTGAATACTTAGATGTAATGATTGCTTACTTGATTTAGCTATTAATATCTAAGGGATTTAAGTCTCGATGACGAAAACTAGGGTTTATGACAAAAACCCTAGCAAGTTGTTGAAGTCCAAAATATAAAAGATGTAACTCTTGTTGATTATGAACCTAACTAGGTTCACGTTTTACTTGTCCAAAGTATTAAATTCTCCGATTATGATAAATTTCTAACCCTATTTTGATATAGTTGAATACATGCTTCTGTATATTTGTACTTGGTTTTACTTGTTGAAGATTTAGAGGTACATAATCTTCAAGATGTTGAAAATGTTTATAATTGAAGTTGATTTGATAATAATGATGAACATGATCGATAAATTGAGTTGTAAGAATGGTGATAACATAAAATATGAATAGATGATATTGTTTCCATAAGAAAGAATGACGTTCCTTAAGAAATGAAGCTTTGAAGTTTCTTCGATGATATAACAAAGAACCTATAAGAATAAAGTTGTTGATCTCCCTAAGTTAAGAGGGAGCTTGGAAGAAAGTGTATATCTCCCTGGTTAAGAGGGAGGGAATAATGTGGCAACTATAATAAATACATTGAAGGAATAATAAAGATCATGGCTAAAGCATTACATATAGATATGCATGAGTGGTAAAGTTAACAAGGCTTGGATATTCTGGAAGAAGTGCTAAGGTTGAGTTTAGTACTGCTGTAGAAGTTAGAGAAGAAAGCTTCTAATGAAGATGTGTTTGGAAAATATGATGATGAACTAAGCAACATCAGTATATTTGAGAATCCCAGAGGTTTGAGCTAATTTATATATATATTGGAAGTCTATTGCTAATTGGGGTTGTGATTGTGCAGGATCTCTCCATAAGAAGGTTGAGCATTTTGAAGCATGCTTGAATTGGTGGATATATCTGATATAGTTGATAAGGAGAGATGAAGCATCTTAGGGCGACAAGATGTTTGGGAGGACGTCTAGCCAGACTTTGATGATGTTTAGATCCCGAATTAGGGAGGGTATCGTTGGTCTTGTGGAGATTCAACCTTGGATATGATACCTAGTTCCTTGGGTTGGTGTTAGAGCTAAATCCTGATGGTACCTAGAGTGGCTGAAGCTTGGAACACACCTTAGTCCCACCCAATTAGATACCTTGGTCAAGTATCTAATTTGTAGCACTGCATGTGCTGTGACTCTGTGTAGGGCATATCATTTTGAGATCTCCCATGTACCTATTTATATATTATGAATAAATACTTAGTTAAGAGGGAGTGTTGAAAAATGTAACTAGTCTCGGTTTTCATAATTGTATTTGAGTCATGATGTAATATGTTTGTCAAAAGAAAGAAAATAATTTTTTATTGTAAAAGAAAAATTGACTTATTTAAGCATGGGTTTCATGCTTGGGTCATTGGTCGATAGATCAAAGCACCATTGTGTGCCCTAGGAATTTTTTTATTGAGTCAAAATAAGTCATAATGTAAAAGACCTTTCATGGGATCTTTATGTCAAAGAAGAAAATTTATTTTGTGTCAAAATAACCTCCTCCACCAAGTTGTCTCCATCTCCTTGAAGTCAACCAACTCACAGAACAAGTCGGCTTCAAGAAACCTTCAAGTCAGCCTCAAAGTACAACATCGAATCACTATAATTAGCTGGACTACTCAACCTAGTTGATCATCAATTCAATCAATCTCGATTTGTGATAGTGGAAGAAGAAATAAATACAAAGAAACATTAAAATGAACCTTTATCTTTAGTGTAGAAAGAAGAAATATTAATATATTAAAAGAATCCGAAATGTTCCTGTCATTTGTCACACATGCGAGGAAGTATAAGGCATTACATATCCGAAGTGTTGTAGGACAAGGGAGCATACCAAATTTTTTGTTGATATGGCTTTGAAGAATTGATTTGGGTTGACATTTAACTTGGAGGTATTCTTATTATTGAAAGCTAACTTGGTGGAGTAGATGAAGTCTCTATGTTGGTCTAAATTTTCTGGTTGTCTCAATTTGATGTGAATCTACTAGTGGAAGAGTTTGATTGTTTTTTCCCCTTCATAGGGGTTTTTCCCTGGCTGAGTGCCTACATATTATGTTTTTGTCTTATGTTTGTGATCTTCATTTGTTTGGCATTTATCTTGATGATGAGGACGTATAATAATAAAAAAAGGGAAGGAATATAACATTCCAAAAGCTGGCCAAAGTAAGAGAAATCAAACTAAAAGAATGTTGAGAATTTGGAGAGCTGGAGATTAATACAAATTCTCTTCTTGATAATTACTTGTGAACGTGCTTGAGTTACTTATGACTTTCTTTCTTTAGCTTAGTTATTCTTTCATCAAGTCAATTATAAAAAATGCATGAGACACAAGATTAGGCTCCTAGAGCTAGGGCAAAACCTCTCTCTCTTGGAGAGGAAAACCCGCAAAGAATTCTTCTTATGGATCTTGAAATGACAAGTACCATGACCCAGACTCAGACCCTAGACTTAGGAATGTCTCCAAGATCTTGTCACTTCCCTTTCAAATTTGATTATTCTCTTATTCAATGATCTACTCTGTTCTGCACTAGAGAACTCGGTCTCCAAGATTCTCTTACTGTATTGTAGTTAGGAAGGTAAATCACAGATTTACCTTCCTTACTCTTATTCTCCTTTAAGAATGCCTTTTTCTTTATAGTCACCGTCTTCACTGAATCGTATCCTTCAATCAAAATGTCCTTAGACTTTATATATACTTCAGGATCTTTTTACATGAAACAACAATATTTTATTTGCAGCTTCTTCCTGCTCTAGTATCCGAAGTATAGGCTTAGATATCCACACTTCTTGAATCTTTGGAATCCACAATCACTGTACTTTAAATATCCGTACTTCCTATTTAGGATGATCCACACAACATCATATATCAAATAGCCCTGATATTCTTAAAACTTCACGCAGAACAATCTTTCTAAAATATGCACCGAACTCCCTTAGGTTATCTGCAAACTGTCACTGCATTGACTGCACTGTATATTATCCGCACTGTGTGATGCTGTATTAATTCAGAGATTCACAATGTTACACTGTATCATTTTAGAGAGAATCCACATTGTTTTCTTGTTTAACTAATCCGCAAATTTATGTGTTATATAGAGGTGATATCTCTTTCTTTAGGCCGACCATTCAACCAATGAGTAGGCCGACTAGATCACCAAGTATATAAGCCGTCAAGTTGTGTATGTACTCCAAAATTTTAATGAGGCATTTTCTTCATTGTATATGATGCTTATATTCAAGCGTTGATGAAGGTTGTCTATGGCTATGACTAGGTTTGGAGCATATCTATTTACTAGACACTAATGAAACTAGAAGACAACCCTAATAGACATCAAGCAGAAGTCTATAATAAAATATTGCTTATGAAACCCATGAAGCAAGTACAACGAAAATTACATTTTATTATCTTTGTCTTATTCTTTATATAAAATATATAATTACAGAGTCAATATGAAGACCGACCTAGTTACACTTTTCAACAAAGAAGACCTAATAATGTTGCCTTAGATTTCTCAACAAAGCTAAGCTAAAAAACGCAGGTAAAACCCAACCTTAATATAAAAATTGATTCCAATAACAAGGATGACACATCATTCAGACATTGTTAAGAAAACCGTGTACACCCAATTAATGCTGATTAGTATTAAACAAGGTGACTGACTTGTCCCAACTTTTATGTGGTCCAATTGTCATTGAGTTGTTTCACTGTTGCTAATATGAATCCCTTTTCTAAACACAATAGTACCATTACTGGTTAGAGCTGATGTAGATTCAAATTCCGTGAAAAAGCTTGAATTTCGCAGACCCCTATGGCTAGACTTGTATAAATGAAACATGACACCTAATATGTGTTTCAATAATATGTCCAAGTTTGAAATTGATTTATCATAATCTTTAAATACCTAATAAATTAAAGTTAATAGGGATTCTAATTTAAATGAATCGTTATCCATGATCATCATTTCAATAGTAATTCCCAGATTAAAATTAATTTATGAATAGAGCGTAAAGCATGTCTTAACTCATGACTTAATAGTTATATATTATATAACCGTAGAGCAATTAGGATACCTTTTCCTTCCCTCTTTTTTTTTTTAGAATAAAAAAACAACGTTCTATTAGATAAAAAGATGTTTACATAATCATGCATATAGCATATGGTTAAGAGTAAAAACTCCATTGATCAAAACACTGGTAATCAGTTTCACAATTTATAACCCAAACCTTGTGGGCACATACATCTGTACAATGACTGAAAATAAGCCAATATAAACTAGACACGCAGGCCCACAAAAAAATCATAAGGGATCAAAACATGAAGCCCAAGAACGGGCAAAACCATGCAAGGCAGGTCAACAACCACCTCAAAAAAGAGGGGAAAAGGCACAAAACCAGGAACCAGATGGATGAAGACATAGGCAACCCTAAAAGCCAGTGCATCCCCAAAAGCCAGTGCCAGTGGATGACAAGCATAGCTTCGAACCTGAAATGCTAGTGCCAGTGAACGACAAGCATAACAGCAAACAACCAAAACCAGTGGCAACAAGCGGGCATCGACAACATTTGCACAGACCCATCGACCACATCCACAAAAAAAACCCTTGTAAAGAAGAGGGGCTGCAAACCCACTGCAAAATAGGTAAGTCGGGGCCGTAGGAAATAAGAGGGGCCGCAGTAGCGAGCAAATCCACTACAAAATAAGAGCCAATCCACCAACAACCGCAGCGAGAGACAACCCACCGCACCATCGAAATATTGTCGCCGATAAGGAAAAGGTTACAGAGCCCTCCACGCCATCAAAATATGGCTGCCATATAGCTGCCAGACCCTCGCAGAGGAAACCAAAAAAAAAAACCAGTCCACCCACGACCGCAGCAAATAACAACCCTCTGCACCATTCAAAACATTGCCTTCCACAGTGAGGATGTACACAGAGAGCCCGCAGTAGAAGCCACATAGAATGTTGAGGGGACCGCAACGGTTAGGCGGCCACCAGAACCCCTCGCAAAAGATACCTACCAAGCAATCAGGATACTGTGTAAGATTTGAAATTTCGGCCCATTATTTTTTTGGAAAACCTGCATAGTTACAAAGTTTACCTATCAAATCCGCTTGCCTTGTGAGCATTTTCAGTTCAAATTCACTATCCAAGGTATGAATATTGGAAATAGGGTACCATTTTAATTATTTTAGTTCAATTTAATATTCACCGCTTCAAATTTGTTGTTATGAGGCTGCTTAGATTACTTGTTTTCAAACTACCATCTTATTGAAATTGACTTCTGAATATAACATTAAATCGGGATAAAATATTTTTATATTTCTAAGTATGTTTTAAATAAATAATTTAACATTAAATCAGGGTAAACTATTTTTATATTTCAAGTTTGTTTTAAATAAATAATTTTGGATTACATTGAATTATTTATATATTAGAAATAACCTAGTTATATAAATAAAATGGAAAATTTATAAATATCAAATTATTTAATATATGTTACATCTTAGATTTTTAAAATTGTAAAAACTAGCACAACCATATTAAATGTGATTGACATCTATAGAAGTTTAGGGTTTATAAGGTTCATAATTATAAAATTCATAATTTAGGGTTTATAATTAACCCTAAAATTATAAATTTTATAATGATAAACTTTATAGACCTTAAAACTATATCAACCATATTTACTACTGTGGTTGTGCTAGTATAACATTGATATATATATATATATATATATTAATTATTGTTTATATATATAAAAAAATGTAATTATTTTATAATATATTATATTACAACGTGATGTAATAAATCGTATAATATACTATTTACTCATTGAATTTATAAAAAGTTATTACATTATTTTTAATGTGGTTTGATTTAAACAAATAATAATATCATATATACTATAAAAATATATATTTATATTATATACATAGAGTTTATAAATTTGGTTTATATATATATATATATATATATATATTAAAATGTATTTACAATATGTTTAAAAATTAACTAATGATGCACTCCTTTATAGATGTAGGTGTCAAGCCAAGTATAGGAGATAAATAACCAATGCAACCCGACGTGCGATGCGATGGGATGTGGCAATGAAAAGTGGTACATGGCCTTCTTATGACCATCACGAGAATGCCGTCATGAACTTAAAATGAAGCAAAGAGAGAGTCACAATCAATTGAGCAAAATAACAATTCCAACAACCATAAATCATCAAATCATGCAAAAGTTTCAAAGCCAAGCACTAAAAACTAAAGACTAGAAGAATTGTCAAGCACCAAAATGCTAGTAAAAAAATGGAGTCTTCCAAGAAAAAATGAAGGGTCCTCATTATTATTATGAAGATAATGATGTAAAAATGGGGGTTGTTTTGCCACAAAAACAAGTTACATAGGTAAACATTTTTGTTTTTCACATTATTTCATAATAGTGCTACTCATAGACATATTTGTGTTTGCAGGTTAGGAGCAACTCTTGTGGCTTCACTGGAAGTTTGACTTCACATAATCCGGATCTCATGTTCAATTATATCAGGCTTTAGGTTTACTTTTAGTTGATTGCTTGTTAGAATAGTTATGCACGAATTTGTTTTAGTAGCCTAGTTTCATGTTTGCATTATGTTCATCCAAATTAGTTATTTCCATCACATTGCTTTGCATTCAATGATTGTTCGCATTGCATCACATTGCTATTTTATATCACATTTGGTTTAGTATATGTTGCATGGATAATTTCTTAAGAAATATGGATTTCTTGCATTGCTCCTTCACCTTCATTTAGTTTTGCATTGCATGCTTCATCTACCATTTCATTTAAGCACGTTCTCTGCACTTTCTTTTCAATCTTGTACATAAATTATGTCGTGAAGAATTTCCCTTTTATAACTCACTTTCCTTGTCCATAATGCTCAAATCTCAATCCATGATTGTGTGAAGTTGTAGTGGTCATTCCAAGAGCCAACCTCTTATAGACCTTAGTGTTAAAATCTTGTCCTTGATATCCTTTACATGAGTCTGCTCTCTTAGCAAGGAAAATGTGAGTCGGTACTTTTGGGGAACTCTAATCAATTCATAAGCCCTATATCTATAACCTGAAATCTATTTCCGGTCTGGTCCTGAACATTTTTGACTTATTCGTTTTCATTGTACACCTGTTAGTTTGAGATGTGATGTGGAGGTATGGCATGAGGGAAAACCTAAGTCATAAAATATTTTAGTTTCTGCAAAACAAGAAAGAACCTTTTTTGCCAAAAAAATAATTTAGAATCCCTCATTTGCCCTGGGACAAAGAATGTCTTAATAAATAATGCCAATGTGCTGGGAAAACAAATAAATAAAATGGAGGGTAAAAGCATGAGAAAGGATTCCTGTGCAGAGAGATCTTGCAAACAACTTCTCCAAGACTATGGACACTCGCTAGAAGCGAAGCAATGCTTGTGATTTCTTGAGTGACTTGCTCGGGGCTATGGATGCTTGCTGGGAGTGAAGCAACACCAAAAACTCACACTAAGTAATAAACATAGTAAACCCTCTATTATTTTGTCATTGTCATTTTCAAATGCTTGCGGTGTGAGCTATTGGTTTGGTGGCTAAGGACTAACAAGACCTATCTGGGAGATAGACAAAACACACTTCTATTTATCGTCAAGTAATTTAAGTGATACATGTAGTATCACTTCAATATTTCCTTGCATCATTATTTTCAAGGCTCAATCTATTGAAGGAACTAAGGAAGAGATGTTGGATTCTACTAGTGGATCACCAATTGTTGTAGCCACTAAAACCACCACCAATTCTTTTAGCTCGAATACCCAAATTTTGGGTCCACCCCACTTTTCAATGTTTTAATAGGTATTCTTTTGTCTTAAATTGTTTAAATCCTTAGGTTGAGGAATATGGTTTCTTTTGTCCTTCGCCTTGGTTCTCATTATTCTCATGCATTTTTTTTTTAAGAAGTGTTACTTCATTCATGCATCTTTGAAGCTTGGATTCCCATATTATGCACTGCAATATTTAGGCATGTATTCTAGCGATACTTTACTTGCTTCTCATCCTCACCTTGCATCTTCAAGTTTGAATTCTCAAAAGCATTGCATGGCAATTTTCGGTCTCAGTCATCGCGTTTCCATATAGTAATTGCATTTCATATCAATTCCATTTTCAATTTATACGCTTGAATGTTGAAAGGAATTGTTTATGCATTCAAGATTGAATATTTAAAATTTTACATTATGCATTGAACCTGTTCTCAAGTAAAGATATTTAAAGCTAGCTCGCTCAACTAACTTATTCTTGTAACATATCATCCATTGTGCATTTAAATATTTAGCACTTAAGATTTTTAAAGCTCATTTATGTCACATAATCTTACTAATCCATATTATGTTTGGAAATGCAGGATTGCCATTTAGAATTTTTATATGTGCAATACACTTCACCGGTTAATAAGAACTTGGAAGGATGGTGTCATATGGCACAATCATGCCAAGACCTATAAATTTTCCGAGACTCGATATAGAATGATTATAAAGAGCTTTATCCATTGGTAATAGGTTTATGGATACATATTGTTTGTTTGATTTGCATTAATATGGATTGGGAGACCAGAAGGGTGCCATTAGAAATAACTGCTGGCTTTAAGTTGAATAACTAATTTAAAGTGCTTGTACAAAGCCAATCACAAGAACACAATATAAAGTGAAATCAATGAATGCATTGATAAAACATTTCTATGAAAGGTTATGATAATGTAATGCTATGAAAACTATGAGAATACAATAAGGACCATGCAATGCGATAAAGACTATATTGATACAATGTGCTGCAATGAAACAATAAAAACAATGCGTTAAGATAAAGACTATGATAATGCTTTGAGCAACAAAGTCAATCGCAAGAAGGAAATGAAATGATGTGATGAATACTAGTTCAAAGGCTGCAACGAAGACTATGAATTATGCATGCAATGAAAGGTTACAAGAATACGATGTGATGGGAGAGAAGGTGGATGATATAGTCATATTATTTCTTCTCCATAATGTCATAGTTCTTGAAAAGGGTGCTGGCACTTTAGCCAAAGTGATCCCACATTTATGTTGTTTGCTAGAGGGCCCATTCGATTATGAAAACTATGGTGTTCTTGGATTCACAATGATAAGATAAGTCTTCAGATGCGTCGATGCAACTATCTCGTTGTAAAGAAAATATCAAGTCCTTAAAACTCACGTGTTGGTGGATTCACTTCTCGGTCAAAAGGGGAGTAGCCATCTATATGGTCTAAGGTTGATTTGAACAATGAGGTTGATGAAGTAAGGACGATGATCATATTATATATAAACCTATGATGGATTCTTCACGAAGTTTGATGGAGACTCCTCCCACACATAGATCTATCACGAGGAATAAGTGCCAAAATCATTCCAACGAACGCCTTTAAATTTTCATTGCGTAATGAGAAATCATATCCTTCCATGTATTTCCCTCATTAAATGTTTTGTGGGCCTACCGTCCTTCAAATCTATGGTATAATATTAGCACAAAAATAAACACAATTGGTAAAGTGAAACCTTGGAATGATGCTAAAGACATAACTCGCACACTCCTAGATGCAACCTCGACTAGCTATAACCCAGACTCAACATATCACGTCCTACTGCTCTCTTTTTTAGTCTGTGTAGATACGTGGTTACATGATATTGTATTCGCTATAGTAGTCAATATGATGCTCCATGAATATTTATGTGAAATGAGTCTTATTCAATATTACCATTTTCCTCGAGTTCGTGACAAGTTGCTTAGAATTTACTTAGTAAGACATATGACTCCAGGAATGACCCAAGGGAAACTAAGATTCTCCATAACAGTTGCAAGGATATTTTCTTCATAATTTACCGACTTTGTAGATTATATCAATATTAAAGGGATGCAAATATGTTGACAGTGAATCCACGTTCATTAATATGGCAACATAATTGGTGGAAAGCAATATCGCTCAGGCCTGTTCGAGAACCAGGGATTTGCTAGAGAGTATAGTGCATAGGAAGAATCAAACCATGCCTTAATTCTGATAAAGTTAACAACTACTTAATGGAATGAGAATCTAGGTCGTATTGACAAAATGATTTCAAATGAGTCTATACTCACTAAAGCTGACACTAGTGGTTATATTTTGAAACTATTTGGATAGGTTGTAGCAACATTCTAATGGCAGGTTATTCTGTTTGGGAATTTTGGTGATGCTAGTGCAACAAGTTAAATCGGAACTATATAAATGTTCAATGAATGGTCTTTTGCATCTCTGGTGTTGATACAATGCAATTAAAGACCAAGCTTGAGCATGTATGAGAACCATATATTCTATGATGAGCATGCGATTAGTGTTATAAGCACATGCACTCTAGAATGTGACTTGAGTGTACATCTAAAGAGTTTAAAGTTATATTGCATAGATACGACAACAATACAAGTCACAATTGGGGATCTTAATTATAGAATGATATTGATAGATAACTGAGTTGCATGAATACGACGAGGGGTGTTATCGCACCGACATAGATTAAAACAACATATATGGCCCCCCCCACTACTATTGCATTTTCCATCGTCGATTATGCGCAATCCCAGATTATAAGGATAGATTGCGACTCAATAATAAAGGGAAAATATAATACTTAGATTGCATTTAATTTCTAGCAGCTGTGAATTTTCATGACAATATTTCACTAGAAAATTATGGGTTGTGTATGAACGATGTATCCAAACATGAAAGCTTGAAAACTAGAAAAAATTTCCTCCAATAGAGGCGTGATCTTAAAAAAATATGTATAGACCATAGCTAGTGTCAAGCACATTTATACCATGGGATGTTGAAAATTATACTATGCTTCTCTACTTGTTGTTGGAGTCCACCTTTCGGTCGACACATACTAGTGATCAATAGTATATTAAAGAATTTTGTCGTAGGGATATCATTCAGAGCCCATTGAAGACGATACATTGAATGTGCACGATATATTATTGCAGAGAGAATTAGAAGTGGAGAATATTTTTTTAGAGTTCATGCAGAGTAGGAAACACAAACTGAAAGTAAACCATAATTACAAAATCAAGCTCATAGGATTGAAAAATCAAGCATAATGGGTTTGCATTTAGTGAGGCATTGGATACATGTGTAAGAAGAATCGAACACGAAACTTAGTGCCCAGATGATCCATTGAAAGAGTTGGGTTATGCATACTTCCTACTATGATTTAATCAAATCATATGAAGGAATTATAATAGGCTATTCCATGAACTTGACAGGGATATCGGTCCAGGGTGTAAAGATAGGGATTCGCCACTTCCTTTTGAGAAATTACGTGAAACTAAAGGATTGAATATAAATAATTTAAGGAAATATGTTGGTTCTATTGGTCAAAGATTCCCAATGGACAAGGTTGATCTTCCCAAATCATGGTTTAAATATACTCATCCAAATGCAGGTGATTATTTTCATGTAACAAGCAAGATAGAAAAGTTGCCAAATCAGAATAGTATGGCATACCTATACTAATGCAACTTGGGAAATATGATAGTTAAAAGTGTAGCTTAGAACACTATAATATATAAGAAGAGAATTATATGTTTCTTACGAATGTCAATCTTATGTAGATATGCACGATAATTAAAAGAAACCAAGAAAAGCCAAGGAAGATTACATTAAATCACAAGCCAAAAATAGAGTAAAAAAATGCAATTGATCGATCAGCTTCAGTTACAAGATCAAGCTGATATTTTAGAGCTTTGAACTCTTTTAAGCATCTCAAGATTTATTACATTGAGCAATCTCATGTAGGAGTAATTACTACAAGTGGTCTATCTTGTCACGGTGAATTGTTTCCATCTTGTGTCTTGATCATTGTTTGTGTGCTTGCATAATTGAAGCGATCAGAATAATTGATATGTAGATATGTGATTTTAATCAACAACAATCATTAAATAGTAAAATCAACACCAATGTGACCCCAGAGCTTGATTAAGACATCAAAGATCCTCTCCCAAAGGGAAATATCTTCCTTATAAGCTACCAAACCAAAGTTTGTTGCCTTTACTATTATAATATTGTGAATTTTATGTTTTCATAATATATCAAATATGAAGATCATGTAAAATTCCATATGATTTTAAAAGTAATAATAAGTGAAAGAGTTATTGAGAAGTTAAATAGGTCATAAGAAATATGAAGAGTCATGGGGAAGCTGAAAGGTCACCTCTCCCCATTTCTATAAATGTACCTTTATGCCTAATTCAAATGGAATTTTAGCACTTGATCTAGGCTAGGAATCATATAGTTGTTTTGTGCTTGGGGGTCTAGAAGCACTTTTCTCTTGTCTGATAGTAGTGTGAGTTGTGGCGAGGCTAAGGTTTGGTCTTGGAAATGATATGAGAAACATACATTCCATTACTAAGTTTTGATGGACATGTTGGATATGTACTTGAGTTCCCAACATGATTAATGAAAGGTTCTTCACTTTTGGCATTGATTCCTGTGTGCTTTTAATGGTGTTTGTAAAGGATATTCAACACTTCCATTGTGTGTGCATGTGTTCTTACATGTTAGGTATATGCTAACGAACTAATTTGTAACTTATGGCTTGCATGCCTGCCTTGAATCTTTGTCTTCTTATTCCACGCTATGTCAGTAAATTATTGTAAACTAATTTACAATTAATTTCTCTCACTTAATTATTCATGTATGCATGAGATGGTTTTAGCTAACTAACCCTTCTTGAGGCATGCTTCTTCTTATTTTTTGGCTGTTACATTCTTGTATTCCATTATGTAGTTTATCAATCATGGTTTGACTTCGTCCTCATTTTCCTAGAATTTTATTCTTGCACTCACTCTAACATCACCAAATTTGAATAACCTAGAGTAAAACATATATGGTGGCAGCCGGGGATGGGGATCCTATCTCAAATAGTGTGAGTTCTGATTGGGACTTCACACTCGGGAGACCAACTAACTGTTGGTGATACAATTTTCACTGCCAATATATTTGGCATTAGGAGGGCCAAATGACAACTGAGCCCATTGAACCCATATCTAAACATTCTATATTGAAATGGGTTTGTCCCAAATATTTATCTCGAGTGTTTTTTCTAAAATACTAAATCTTTCAATTCTTGTGGAAGTAGTTCATCGCTTGCCATAGAATAAGTTTGATGGCAAAGGTAAAATATCTATATTAGAACATATGCTTCGAAGATTGTCTTTATAATGATGTGCATAGTGAATATGTTGCTTGTGGACTGTTCATCCTTACGCTCAATGGTCACGTCAAATAATGGTGAAAAACTTTACTAGCTGCATCTATTCATTATTTCAAATAGTTCATGACTTCATTATGCTTTTGACATGTATGATTGTCAAAGTGTGTTTGAAAATATTAATGAGATTAGAGTGAAACCAGATGAATCACTGGAAAATTTTGTGGATAGATTTTTTCGTCTTTGTTATCAATTTCCTAAGAGAGATATGGATTGGATTTATTTGGATGGGAATTTTTTAGCGATTGGTTTACCTTTCTCTGCAACAATTTGAATTTGAAATGAATGTGGAAAATCAATAATCCAATGATTATGGTAATATGCAAATCACAAATTAGTCGGATCTTATCCATAATTTTCATATGCCAAATTTTGTGAGTTGGGGAAATTCTCAAACCTCAAAGAAGGAAATTACCACCCGTGAGATCCCTTATCCTCCTATAGATTCATTACCCATTGATATGATTTCTTGTTATGATATTGAAATTTATATTATCAATAATTTAGGTAATTAAGAGATGTTGCATGAAAAGGAGCAAGAGTTGTACTACGGTACAAACCGTTAGAAATTTCTCAAAATTTAGACAACCTGAAAAACAAACTGATAAACCTCCTCTTCCTATTGATGAGATTCAACATAATCCTAGTGAACGTCTTGTAGAATCCATTCATTAATCTCCTCGTAATATGCTCCTACCTGTACCTCCATGGACCATAATGTGAATCTTGATAGGTTGATTCCTCAAAATGACATCAATAATCTAAATCTTGAATCATATTTTATTGGAAGTGATGTTTATTCAATGGATTCTTTTCATCCTCTTTTATCCACAATCATAACTCCTTATAGGCTTGATTCACCCAATCATTCTACAACACTTGCAATTTCTTCAAATGCTCTTGATTCTCATTATGTTGCGATAGATAGTGATCAAAATCAAGGGAGCGATGTCTTACATATAGAGGAAGAAAATAATGAAAACATGTCTCATATCCCTTATTATTCTCAAATATCAACATGTGATCATAAATTGAATTAGGGGCAAAAATTTGCAAAAAAATTAAAGTGCTCAAAATCGCTTGAAACCTGAATGATCGGATAGGTCTCGTCTTCCTGATTCCTGCGCACTTCGTTTCGCTCAAAACATAGTCTGTATGAGAAAGTTAGAGCGTTCTGATCGTTTGCACAAACAAGTAAATTTTGCTGACAGGGATGTTGACTAGCATCTGTACATCCTAGTCAGCAAAAGGTATATTTTTGGAATATTCCCCCAGGTGGACGAATGAGATGGTGACAAGTGTTGGCATTATATTGGCTTATAGGTATTGGTTTGGAAGAATTGGGTGACGAAACGTGGCTAGCCCGAAGGTCGCTACGTGCCCCCAAAAGGTCGAAATGTTATGTAATACGTTGGTCAAAATTTTTATTGAGGCATCAGGGTTCGACCCTGCGACCTCCCCTCCACCAGTGCCAAGCTCTACCTCCTCTCCTACACATTCGTTCTTAACACATTATGCAATCTGCATTTATTTAAAGTTGACATTGTTATACGAAGGAGGGAAATGGGGGCCAGCCCTCGGTCCATAGGACCACCGCGCAGGACCACTGGCGAGAGAAAACCTTAAGCGGAGTTAAAATATGATTATTAACCATAAGCCCTGTTTAATGCGCATAATCTCTTAGTTAAAATGCGCTTATCCATTAATCAAGCGGATTTGTTTAAGAGCGCAATTAGTGCCTAACCCACAATTAACTCCTACTTATCCTTAATTAATCCAATTTTAAATACAGTTTAAGTTGGAAGAGTCCTCCAATTTCGGCGAGATCTCCAGTTCTGGCGGAGTTAATTGGAGTTGCTCCAGTTTTAGAGGAGTTTTCCTAGGAAAAATTGACTGAGCCATAACTTGAGAAAATTTCAACCAAATAGGGTTCAAAAAGAGTCTATCCTATCATTTTTGGATATTCTGAGTAGATTGGTGTAGGTTTCAGAGGCAGAGGAGCACTTCTGGAAGTGATTTTTCCAGCTTGAAGATTAAATATACTTAGGGCCACTAGGAGAGGAGGCCATATCTCCTTCACCTAAAGACCATTTGAAGAGCCAAAAGAGGCTAATTAGGGGTTTTTGGAAGTTTTTAATCCATTGGTAACCTCTGTCTACTAATTTGAGAACATCTTCATGTTGGAAATGTTTTCATTGATGGCAAAGGAGATGGCAAAGGAGGAGCACTTGAAACAACAACAAGGCAAAGAGATCATGAGACATGAAGCAGACACAGTTTTAGAAGGGTCAGTTGATTGGAGATCTGGAGAGGCAGCAGAGGAGCTTTAGGAGCAAGGAGCAACATCAGTCAAGGAGCAGAGGTATTTGATTTGAGAAACTGGTTCTGAGTGTGGGAACATATTATAGAAGGAACATTCGAGGTTCTGTGGAAAAAAGGAAACATGTATTGACAGCTGAAATTGTCTATGAACGTATGAAAAGAGTGTTGAAAAGTTACCTCTTATGCACAGACCATACCAGTAGAGGTCATTAAAGGAGTCATGTAAAATTATTTGTAATTTGTAAGGAGTTTGAATAGCATCCAAATTGAAGGGTAGTGGCCTTCGTATTGAATATCTGGCCAACCATGAAATTGTAAGTGATTACTTTGAGATGGATCGCCTGTATATATATATATATATATATCTGTTTATGGAGAATTGTTTATAAGTTCCATGTGTGACTTCATGTCTTCTTGGTCGAATTACATGGGGAATAGTTGAATTCTGAGAGTTAGTATGGATTCTGCGTTCTTGGTTGAATTAGTAATTCTGTGCAAGGTCTATATTTCTGTGTTTAATAGCAAGTGCTCGTAGTCTGTGTAGAGGAGGACTTTAAAATATATTAGAAGCAATTGAATATGTTGGAATTAATATCACAATGAATCGACCTTGGAGTGAGCAAGAAAGGTCCGTGTGAGGGCTGTTAAATCCTGTGTGGGAGTGTATTCCCGGAACCCTTGAGCCTGTGCTTCCCGTAGACAAATTGATACGCATTTATTTTGTAAGAAGGTGAAGTCGGTGGTTGGAGAATCGTGGTGGAGCCATAGAGTCACTTTAAATCTGTCGAAATGTTGTGAGACGACGCAGATTAATGGAACTGTGCTTGACAGAGCCTTGAGCAGAACCTTGAAGGCGAGAACCGGAACCAGGAAGTATGAATAGTGAACAGTAAAGGTGGGTTTCTGGTTTTGATCGCACCGCCTTCGTCGGGCAAGAGGTAATTATAAAATCAGAGCAATTCCATATGCTAGGCGACATGTGTCCCTGAGCAATTTTGGAAAACCACCCTCATTGCGAGTTAAAGTTCGTGCAGTTAACCCGTGCGATATCCGTTCGATCAATAGTGGAGGTGCGACGCCTTACGGATCGTTGGATCCCCTCGAGATTTACCCAAGGTACGTGGCTGGCGGGACTCGAAAGAGTTGTATATGTTGTCACTATAGTTAATTCTGAAGGCGCAATTTTATGAAGTTTAATGTTTAAGGGGAGACTCTAAATACATCATAAGCCGATGGGATATATGGTGACATATTCGAATGGGTCACAAAGGGTGCGCGCTACAATCATACGCGAAGAGAATTTGAATGCATGACATGATAATTAACCATATTTATATGTGCATTCCCGAGACTTATACCATGGGGTTAATCATAAGTTGAGGGACGATTCAAATATGCATGAGTAGAATGCCTGCATAAGAATAGTCTGGAGCTGATTATATGTTTAATGCGTATACACATATTGATTGTTGCTGCCTAACTAAGGTTTGCGAGTTAATAGAGAGGCCGTGATCATAGATTGATATAGCATCGTGTGTGAGTTGGATGACATCGTTTTGGATATGTGTAAGGGTTCTATGTGGTGTGGTTTTTTTATTGCATAGGCCTGGTGGCTTTTACAATCTTTGAAGGAAGTTCCTACAATTAGAAGAATTGCCAGGTTTAAACGAGACTGAGTACAAAGGTGTAGGCAGGTGGTTATATATGCAAGAGGATTTGATTAACATCTCAAATCTCAGATTTGAGATGCTAAAGATTTCATATTTAGTTGTTTAATTTCCAGTTCAGTAAACAGAGTATCAAAACTGCCCAGATCAGAGAATGTAAGCAGGCAGCCAGAGAACAGAGATTGGTAATGAACAGACATCGCCCAGATTCATATGTATTTGAGCATAAAACCTGAAAAGCCGTTATATATGTAGCTGGTGCACACAAGTACAGTGAACAGATAAATAGACACAGAGGTGAACCAAAGTATACAGAACAGTCACTCAACAGCAGCAGAAAAGACAAATCTAGTAAAGCCAAAATCCAGAAAAGGAGCTGAGTGAAATTGAAATGTGTAACTGAAAATGTGAATGTAAATGTTGTAATTAATTTTTTTATTGTTTGTGATGCATTGGAAAGTCTCCGATAGGAAAACAAAACTCCCACTGTAATATTGAAATTAATGCATATTGTTATATTTTTCTGAATGAGCGGGTAAAAGAAATGAGAAGGCGGAAGGCAAAAAGTCAGGACTATTCACTTCAAATTCCCTGAGGAATGTAAAGAGTCATGTGATGACCTCTTTATATAATATCATATTGATATGCACAAAAGTGGTTATAGAGTGAAAAGTGAGAGAATGCAGAAATGAAGCATTGAGGCAGAGAAGAAGGAGGAGCTGAGAAGAGAAGAAGGAGGAGATGATAGTGAATCTGAGAAGATGTAGAAATGATATAAGGAAAATATGAAGACTGATGCACAACAGTGAAGATGGTACAAAACAGAGCTGATATCCAAGGTAAATCAACAAGTGTTTTTCTTTTGAAAGAGTAATGAAGTTGGAGCTTCCCTATCAAGTTGTAGCTTGATAGATGTCAGTTGTAGCTGACTGAGGTAGGAGCCTCCTGTAGGTTGGTGCTTGCAGAAAATATATGGAAGTTGGTGCTTCCACATCAAGTTGTAGCTTGATAAAATGTCAGTTGTAGCTGAATGAGGTTGGAGCCTCCTGTAGGTTGGTGCTTGCAGAAAATTGATGGGAGTTGGAGCTTCCTTGGAAGTTGTAGCTTGCAGAATTGAGGTAGGAGCCTTCTGTAGGTCAGTACCTACAGAAAATTAGTGGTGAGAGGGAGTTCGAGCTTGCCTTTGCATCACAACAATAATAAGATGTGGTTTTCTCCCTTTATGGGTTTCCACTTATATCTGGTGTCTCTGTGCATGATTTTTATGTGTTGATGTGGTTGATCTCATCTGCTTAATACTTGCTGCTCTCATATTAAATTTTCTGTTACATTATATTAATAATTTCTGATCACATTCTAAGACTACTCACATATTAAGTTGAACATGAAATGAAGGTGTAAATAAGTTTCAATGAAAAAGTTTTAAAAGTCCATGAATGTGTTAAACTGATTCACCCCCCCCTCTGAGTTTAACTAAGGGTTCAACAATTGGTATCAGAGCGGGTTCCTTTGGTGCAAGCCTAATATCTTGAAGGATATCTGGTTAAGTCATGGACTATCAAAATGTACCTGTGTTAAATACAACAAACTTTCCCGAATGGAGAGATAAGGTTAAAACAGGATTATTGGCTTATGAACCTAAAGTATGGAAGCTTGTATGTGATGGTTATTGCACAGATTCCCCCACGGTGAAAGAATAATAGAGGAATGCCAAGGAAAAATGTGTGATATATAACAGTCTTCATAACAAGGACCTTGAGTTGATAATGGATTTAACCTCTGCAAAATAAATCTGCGATAGATTGCATTTCATGCATGGAATAGACATAGAGGAATGCATTGTCAAGAAGGAGAAGAGAATTAAGAAGAAGAAAAATTCAAGTCAAAAAGAAAATATTCAATCAAATGAGGTACCTGCTAGTGTGAATGGTAGTGAGAACCATGAAGAAATTGCAGCTGAAGAAAAAGCCAAACTTGACACAGCCTTGACTGAAATAGGAAGATTGAAGTATGAAAACAAAGACCTGAAGACATTGGTGCAAATTTGTGATGAGAATGAGTATGAAGATAAGAAAGAGATTGTTGGCCTGAAGACTCAACTTGAAGAAGCACGGAAAGTAGAAGATACTCTGCTGCAACAAATGAGAGAGAAAAATCTGGAATGTGAAAAATTGGAAGAAGAAGTAGTGAGCCTAAGAAAGAAATTAGAAAAGCCCCAAAGATATTTATTAATGAATACTCCTCAAATGAAAAGCTCTAGATAGTTGGACCAGATTCTAAAGGCTCAAAGGTCACCTCTCATAAAGGCTGGGATAGGATATGAAGGTGAAACTAGTAAGTCCAAGGTTGAAGATAACAAGACAATCATTTTTGTAAAAGCTGTAAAGAACAGTGAAGCAGCTCAACAAATTCCTACAGAAGCAAAAACCAGCAGGAACATGAATTGCAGAGAAAAAAACAAAAACAAGCAGCAACATGAGAGGACAGAGAATGAAGGGATGAAACAGTCAGCAGAAAAAGGCTCATACACTCATGAGGATGAACTAAATAAATTTGGAAGATGTCAAAGAAGGTTCTTTCCTCCTATGAGAAATATCACATGTTTTTCTTGCCACAAACCTAGACATACTGCAGCTTATTGTAAGACAAAGAAAATCCAGTCCAACCAGCAAAGGATGCAGCAAATGAGAAGAACACCTCAAGCAAGAAAAGGGAAAAGACAATCTCTCACCAGGTACACAAATCATTTCCATGGCTACTGTTATGCATGCAATAATTTTGGACATAAAATTGTTGATTGTAAAATGTATTCAAGAAGGGGAACAAAGTATTACACATCAGCTCAAATGTACTTTGAAAAAATAAGATGTTATGTATGCCTCAAGCTTGGCCACAAAGCAAAGGACTGTAAACTGCCATATATATTAAAGAACTCTAGACAGATGATAGAAGCAAAGCAAATCAAACAAAACTATGAATCTAAAACAAGTGCAAACATTATGAAGAACCCCAATAAAGTATGGAAGGAAAAGAGAAATGGGGAGCCTATTACCTCAATAACTTAATGAATCCATCATAGTCTCAGGGGGAGCTGCTCTAGGAAGCAATGCAAATATCTAATCAGTGACAAATATGAAACAACATCTCAGGGGGAGAGAACTTCATAAATAGTCCCCATGAAAGCAGTCTGAAAAGAGCTCCTTGGAATATGACCTTGAAATATGAACAACCATGAGATCAGGAAGGGAAAGGAAATTCCTCTAAAAGAGAACTATAGAGGAAGAATATCATCTGAAGTATTAAGTAGCTGATAGATTGATGGAAGAAGAGAAGACAACAAGAAGCCATGATGATAGAGGAAACCTTAGTAATGAACATGTAAGCTAAGAAGACTTCAACACATTAAAGTGATGATCACACTATGCCTCATACTGCTAGAATTAACAATGAATCACATTAATAAGGATGAGTGCCTATCATCAGTTCATCACATCTTTCAAAAGGTCCACTTGGAGGAATGTAGTTAAGTGAGTAATAAATATTTGAGTAATCAGCCCATGAAGATTCATAGAAAAGAAATTGAAGATACCTTCCCAAAGATCTTTATATTAGAACTGTTGAATTGATTTTTAAAGCAACAATGATTCTGGAGCAGTCTTAGAAAAGAAAATGCAGTGAATTTCCTTTAAACAGAATGATAGAAAAAGGAAAATGGTTAATGATGCCAAGATCAAATTCAGTATATTGATGATTTTTGGTGTAAACAGTGGAAAGCTCAACAGTAGTAATCATGAAGGTTGTCTTAACTATAGGTTCATGTGTGAGCCGAAGTGAAAGTAGTATCAATGGCTATTTAGTACAAGCAGCATGTCTATCAGTAGAATATCAAGTGTTGTCAGTGGAGCAGTGGTATGGTACATGTCCTCAGGATCAAAGGACAATGGAAAAAGTACATCAAGGCAGTATACCCAGCGTTATCCACTTTATTCAAGCATGAAAAGGTCAATTACAGAGCAAAAGGATCAGTATTGTGTTTTTGTGGAAGATCATCATAATAGAATAGTTAAAGTATTGAAAGTATGAAGGATTAGTTGTGTCAGTTGAAGCTCAAAGCTCTGTTATTGATTCATCCAAAGCATACTTCAGCAGAAAGGAATTTTTGACATTTCACCATTAAAGAGAGATTGATCAGTGACATACATAACCTCTTATGTCATAAAGGAAATTGCATGAGTGATAAGTGAGACTGACTAATACATTGAATGTATCTAGCCTCAAGGGCTTGTTTTGAAAATACATTGTACAAGCAGGAAAGTCATATGGTCTCTCATATTGAAAGATATTGCCTATTCTCATAATAAACTGTAAGCTTTAGTTTGATTCATTGATCACATCAGTAACAAGGACCTGCAGCTATTAAGTGTAATATCATTATCAACATTCTAGCCCATATCATCACCAACAGGCAAGAAAGGTGTACCACAACAATAAAAGACATATTGGCATCATCACAATTGAACAGATGTTGTACTATAGATGAGTATTGCAGAAAAAGACAGACTCCAACTACAACCTTCCTCAATAGATATGCATCGCAGATGAATATTATAATATAGACTGAAGTATAGCTGAAGCAAGCTTGACATGTCACATGGAGCATTCACAATCTTTAAGGTTTGATTTAATGATGCATTTATGATTAGATAAGGTTGATACAATATGTTCCATGAAGAGTCATTATCTTCACTTTCAACCTTATACTAGTGAAAGGAAACTGTGCTTTGGATTGTATCAATTTACAGTGTATATTCAAGTCCAATAATCTGCAAAGTGTTTTCTCAGCAAATCTTCTACACCAGTTTAAAGCAGCATGGTACAAAGTCAGAAGAAGAAGGCCTAAACACATCTCATAGAGAGGAAATGAACAGATAGAATGCACACTAGGAAATGAACAACCCCTTGCCATTGATGTCAAAGGGGGAGGAAAAGCAAGTAATAGAAGATAGGGTCTTCTAAAAGAAGCCAGACAGAGAAAGACTTGGAGGAAGCATTGGATTATTAGTGGATGTGTTGCCATCAATGCCAAAGGGGGATACTGTTGGAAATGTTGTCATTGATGGCAAAGGAGATGGCAAAAGAGGAGCACTTGAAATAGCAACAAGGAAAAGAGAGCATGAGACATGAAGCAGAGGCAGTTTTAGAAGGGTCAGTTGATTGGAGATCTGGAGAGGCAGCAGAGGAGCTTCATGAGCAAGGAGCAGCATCAGTCAAGGATCAGAGGTATTTGATTTGAGAAACTGGTTATGAGTGTGGGAACATATTATAGAAGGAACATTCGAGGTTCTGTGGCAAAAAGGAAACATGTATTGACAGCTGAAATTGTCTATGAACGTATGAAAAGAGTGTTGAAAAGTTACGTCTTATGCACAAACCATACCAGTAGAGGTCATTAAAGGAGTTATGTAAAATGATTTGTAATTTGTAAGGAGTTTGAATAGCATCCAAACTGAAGGGTAGTGGCCTTCGTATTGAATATCTGGCCAACCATGAAATTGCAAGTGATTACTTTTGAGATGGATCACCTGTATATATATATATATATATATCTGTTTATGGAGAATTGTTAATAAGTTCCATGTGTGACTTCATGTCTTCTTGGTCGAATTACATGGGGAATAGTTGAATTCTAAGAGTTAGTATGGATTCTGCATTCTTGGTTGAATTAGTAATTCTATGCAAGGTCTATATTTCTGTGTTTAATAGCAAGTGCTCGTACTCTGTGTAGAGGAGGACTGTAAAATATGTTGGAAGCAATTGAATATGTTGGAATTAATATCACAATGACTCGACCTTGGAGTGAGCAAGAAAGGTCCGCGTGAGGGTTGTTAAATCCTGTGTGGGAGTGTATTCCCGGAACCCTTGAGCCTGCGCTTCCCGTAGACAGATTGATACACATTTATTTTGTAAGAAGGTGAAGTCGGTGGTTGGAGAATCGTGGTGGAGCCACATAGTCACTTTAACTTTGTCGAAATGTTGGGAGACGGTGCAAATTAATGGAACTGTGCTTGACGGAGCCTTGAGCGGAACCTTGAAGGTGAGAACCGGAACCGGGAAGTATGAATAGTGAACAGTAAAGGCGGGTTTCCGGTTTTGATCGCACCGCCTTTGTCAGGCAAGCGGTAATTAGAAAATCAGAGCGATTCCATACGCTGGGCGACATGTGTCCCTGAGAAATTTTGGAAAACCACCCTCATCGCGAGTTAAAGTTCGTGTAGTTAACCCGCGCGATATCCGTCCGATCAACAGTGGAGCCGCGACGCCTTACGGATCGTTGGATCCCCTCAAGATTTAACCAAGGTACGTGGCTGGCGGAACCCGGAAGAGTTGTATATGTTGTCACTATAGTTAATTCTGAAGGCACAATTTTATGAAGTTTAATGTTTAAGGGGAGACTCTAAATACATCGTAAGCCACTGGGATATATGGTGACGTATTCGAATGGGTCACAAAGGGTGCGTGCTACAATCATACGTGAAGAGAATTTGAATGTATGACATGATAATTAACCATATTTATATGTGCATTCCCGAGACTTATACCATGGGGTTAATCATAAGTTGAGGGACGATTCGAATATGCATGAGTAGAATGCTTGCATAAGAATGGCCTGGAGCTGATTATATGTTTAATGCGTATACACATATTGATTGTTGCTGCCTAACTAAGGTTTGTGAATTAATAGAGAGGCCGTGATCATAGATTGATATAGCATCGTGTGTGAGTTGGATGACATCGTTTTGGATATGTGTAAGGGTTCTATGTGGCGTGGTTGTTTTATTGCATAGGCCTGGGGGCTTTTACAATCTTTGAAGGAAGTTCCTACAGTTAGAAGAATTGCCAGGTTTAAACGAGATTGAGTACAAAGGTGTAGGCAGGTGGTTATATATGCAAGAGGATTTGATTAACATCTCAAATCTCAGATTTGAGATGCTAAAGATTTCAGATTTAGTTGTTTAATTGCCAGTTCAGTAAACAAAGTATCAAAACTGCCCAGATCAGAGAATGTAAGCAGGTAGCTCGAGAACAGAGATTGGTAATGAAAAGACATCGCCCAGATTCATATGTATTTGAGCATAAAACTTGAAAAGCCGTTATATATGTAGCTGGTGCACACAAGTACAGTGAAAAGATAAATAGACACAGAGGTGAACCAAAGTATATAGAACAGTCACTCAACAACAGCAGAAAAGACAAATCCAGCAAAGCCAAAATCCAGAAAAGGAGCTGAGTGAAATTGAAATGTGTAACTAAAAATCTGAATGTAAATGTTGTAATTAATTTTTTTTATTGTTTGTGATGCACTGGCAAGTCTCCGGTAGGAAAACAAAACTCCCACTGTAATATTGAAATTAATGCATATTGTTATATTTTTCTGAATGAGCGGGTAAAAGAAATGAGAAGGCAGAAGGCAAAAAGTCAGGACTATTCACTTCAAATTCCCTGAGGAATGTAAAGAGTCATGTGATGAACTCTATATATAATATCACATTGATATGCACAAAAGTGGTTAGAGAGTGAAAAGTGAGAGAATGCAGAAATGAAGCAGTGAGGCAGAGAAGAAGGAGGAGCTGATAGTGAATCTGAGAAGATGTAGAAATGATATAAGGCAGATATGAAGATTGATGCACAACAGTGAAGATGGTACAGAATAGAGCTGATATCCAAGGTAAATCCGCAAGTGTTTTTCTTTTGAAAGAGTAAGGAAGTTGGAGCTTCCCCATCAAGTTGTAGCTTGATAGATGTCAGTTGTCGCTGACTGAGGTTGGAGCCTCCTGTAGGTTGGTGCCTGCAAAAAATAGATGAGAGTTGGTGCTTCCACATCAAGTTGTAGCTTCGATGCCTGCTGCACAGAGCCCACCAGGCGAGCCTCCCGTAGGTTGGTGTTCGCAGAAAATTTATGGGAGTCGTACCGCAAGTTGTGTTTCTGGCAGTAACTGAGGTAGGTTTCCTCTGTAGGTCAATACCTACGTAAAATCGGGCAGAGAGGGAGTTGGAGCTTGCCTTTCGTATCACAACAATAATAAGATGTGGTTTTCTCCCTTTATGGGTTTCCAATTATATCTGGTGTCTCTGTGCATGATGTTTATGTGTTGATGTGGTTTATCTCATCTGCTTAATACTTACTGCTCTCATATTAAATCTGCTATTACATTATATTAATACTTGCTGATCACATTCTAAGACTACTCACATATTAAGTTGAACATGAAATGAAGGTGTAAATAAGTTTTAATGAATTTTTTTTAAAAGTCCATGAATGTGTTAAACTGATTCACCCCCCCCCCCCTCTTAGTTTAACTAAGGGTTCAACACTTCAATGTCATATTGCAGGTTTTACAAGTGTATGGATCAATCAGATGTTTGAAGCAAATTTGTAAGTTGTTGAGCATGGAGGAGACCTTGTAGGGGTTTTCCCAATTCTAGAAAGCTTTTTGCAGCAACTGTGACCAACGTTGTTCAGTTTTGGTTTGAATTATTTATTCATGAAGTTATTTATTGTATTATTGAGTGTGGAATTGAAGGATGTATTTGAGGGGTTTCTAGCTCTCACCGGTGAAAGAATTTCTTCTCTGTAGGAGATATGTTTTGTTGTTGATATTGTGAGAGTTCTTTGCAGAATAACATTACCTTGAAGGGCCCCTGATGTGGGTGACATAATAGACACGAGTGACAATCACATCCCACTCCACTCGGATAACGGAGATCTCCCACACAGAGCTTCACCTGCTGCGGATCCAAATACCATTAGTCTCTCGCACAAACCTCACAGAACCAGAAATGATGACGAGAGGACGAGTACTGTGTCACCATGATTTGAACATCACCTCGCATCTATCACCTTTAATGTCCATCATGATTAACTAGTATCACAACCATACCTCCTCCCCCGAGCCTGCTAAGGTTCTTAATCATAGCACATAGATACGTGTGAAGGCCACTCAATGCCATCCTCACAGATCTCATCCCCTCCCCTTTATAAAGCTAAGTTATCTACCCCTTTCCTCACTCAGCCTGTTACCTTTTCCTTTCGCTCCCCTCACTCTTGTCTGGCTTCTCACCGTCTTCAAACGGCTACAAAGCCCCTGTCCTAGCGTGGGGCTGCGCAGTTTCCTTTGGATTTCTACTCTCCCTCCTGCGAATCTTCCCCCGAGATATTTCTTCCCCTTTAGCCCTAGTGTGAAACTAGTCTCCTTTTCTCGGCCCTCTGTGCTTCTATTTCTCTTGACCTATTCACCCCATCCCAAGTGCGTAATGGCTCCCAGACTTCGCCAACGCACTATCCGCGGAGGTCACAGAGGGGCTCTCTCGAGACGATATCATCGTGAAGAGGATAATCGTCTTGAATCGATTGATGGCTCCTCTTCTGGCACTTTTGCGAGCCAAAGTCCCGATCCCGAGCAACGCAGAAGCCTCCTGGAAAGCTGCGCAGAGAGGTGGTCGTGGTTCAAGGAGGTCCACCTCCTCTCCCCAGTTGCACTCTTCGCATCACAATCCTGTCCTTCTGATGGCTCCAGAGAAAGAAGACGAAGACACAAAAATTTGGGTCATGGACTCTGATGGCACCTGGATGCGGGTTCCCGATGTAGACCCGGACTCCCCCATCCTTTGCGTTCCTGTGAGCATTCCCAAGTGCACTATGGCCGATGTGGAAGCAGCTGCTGCGTAGGCTCTAGCTTGTCCTATTGAGGAGGAGACATTAGGGGAATTTTGAGGTCTAAAATGGGCCTTTTAAGGAAATAATAAAATAATAGCTAAACCAATAAATTTTCATTGCACTGGGTCTTTCTCAATGGCAATGCAATTTCTTCCTTTTGGTAGGCAACATGCTAGTGTTGTACTTAATCATCAAGTATAAAAGAAATAAGTAAGAAAATTAGTATAAAGACATAGAAAGTAAAAAAAATAAAATATTTAAATTTAATTTTGTATAATAAAACTTACCTGAACCTAAAAATAGATCCATAACCCAATCTCCTTCATTTGACGGTGTCACATGGCATTAGGGAAATTTTGAGGTCTAAAATGGGCCTCCTAAGGAAATAATAAAATAATAGTTAAACCAATAAAATAATATTTATGAATTTTCAATTCACTTTTTGCATCACAATCCATGTAACCATAGTTAAATTCAATTCAAAAGTTGTACCAAAATAAAATTAATAAAAAAATTGTATTGATATGACTATAAATAAAAATGAACTTTTAAAAAAAAATCATTATCATTGAACAACTAATGCATTTGTCCTTCGTACTTAAATAACTTAAAATAAATTATAAATATAAATTTATAAATTCTTAATTATATTATATGTTATTAATTAAAATTTATATTATTTAGATTGTATAATAACATGTAATGAATATACTATATAAAAATAATATAAGATAATATAATATAATAAATGTATAGGGATATGCATTGTTTCTTTCAAGAAATATGAAATGAAAATAATATATTTTTATTCAAAAAGTGTGAAATGACATTTCTTATGAGTACTTTACTTTGACTTTAAAAGTACTTAGAGCACTACCATGGTTAACCATTAGTTTTTATCCACCATTAAGAATGTGACAAGCAAGTACCTTTAACTCAAGCAATGCCACCTCAACCATTAGGGATGATGTCATCCTTTAAAATGTGATTGGTTTTCATAAAATGATTTTTGATTGTACATTTTCCTTAAGAGGCCCATTTTAGACCTCAAAATTTCCTTAATGACCCCAACCGTAATGATGAAGATGATGAGTAACGTCTGCGTAACTGCACATTTTTCCTCTGTCTTTTGTCAAGTTTGCCCTCAGGGATTTTTTGCTATCATTTATTTTGTGTTTTTTACACATGTCAGCGCTACAACGCATAATGCACTGCTTGGTTCTAAGTTTTGTCTCGGCTGGTTTCCTCCCCCGAGGTCTCCCATAAATAGTGTAACAAAGGCTAGGATTGGTTAAGCGCAAATTTTCAAACCAGCCTGTAGCATATGTAACTTTATGTTTTCGAAATTAATAGAATAACTCAACTTACCAAAAAAAAAAACATTACCTTGAAGGAGTAATAGCCACATGTAATTGGAAAAAAATTGATATGTACTTTTTACACCGAATACAAGAGAGGTCTAGTCATGTTGACGAGGCAGGAGATGTAGCCCAAGAGGGGTGAACTCCTTCATCAGTGACTTTTGTCTTGTTGTTTGATGCACATTTATTTTCAAGTGTTTGATGATTTTATGCTTTACAATTTGTTCATGGAATTACACTGGTTGAAGAACACTTAAAAGTAACCATTGAAGTAATTTGATGTTCAACTCAAATCTATGCACACAATCCTTAAGCACTTTTCTTTTATACCGATGAGGAAGATAGCACAGCAAAACTAGTTTGTCCATATTCAAATCAAGTTGGTATCATAGCACAATTTAGCTCATTTTAGCACAAGTTTATCTCAGGGTTTGCCAAGGTTAACTAGAAAATTATCTATTGGTTTTGTATTTCTGCAAGGAGAATTCAACTGTGTGCAAGTTTATGTGTGTAATCTGAAGAGAGGAAAAGGTCAAGAAAGAATACCCAACTGGGTAAAAATGTGAAGCTGGGTTACACTTTCGTGAGAAATGTGTTTGGAAATTTCATTTTCCCAACAGTTCAGCCGAACTTTCAGGAAGTTTGGGCGAACTTTTGGAAAGTTTGGCCGAAGTTTTTAAAATAATTCGGCCGAACTGTTTCTGCCATAAAAATTGACAGCGTGATTAAACGGATTTTTGGCTGGAGATAGGAAAATTGGAAACAAATGTTCGGCCGAAATTTTTATTAGAATTCGGCTAAATTTTTTGTTATAATAATACCGCCCCCAGACCGCAAAAAGTTTTTGATCAGTTTGTTAGTTATCGTTAGAGAGATATGTGTGTTGTGCTATTTTCGGTTAGTCCGTTCAATCTGTTTGGAGAGCTCTGGTGTGTTGTGTTGTTGTAGGGGCCAACCCGTTGGAGGGCTTCGAGTGTTTCACTATTTTCGATTAGTCTGTTCAATCTGTTTGGAGAGCTCTGGTGTGTTTCACCTTTGCAGGCGCTAGCTCGTTGGAGAGCTCTGTGTGTTGCGCTGTTTTTTATTAGTTTATTCAATATGTTTGGAGAGCTTTGGTGTGTTGCGTTGTTGCTGGGGCTAGCCTGTTGGAGAGATCTGGTGTGTTGCGCTGTTGCAGGGGCCAACACGGGAGCAAGCAAAGGTAAGTTAGAGGTAACATAAATTTGTTATTTTTTTTATCTATGGTTGTTTTTTGTTGAAATCTAATTTTCAGTTTGCTGTGTTTGCAGGTTTTGTGTAGGGTCTGCTCTGCATCCTCGGTGTGCGCTGTCTCACTGTCTCCTCGTATACCTCCTGCGTACGCTGTCTATTTCCAAGTGCGCAGTCCTGCAAACAAATTCATATTTGTTATTTAATCATCTGCAAACAAATTTCTCTGTTATTTAATATCCTACAAACAAATTTCAGTTATTTAAGGAGTCCAATTTAAAATTATGCTGCTCTAGTATTTTCCTGAAATTCTGCTGCTCTAGTATTTTCTTGCTATTTTCCTTAATACAATTGCAAGTTCGATACCCTGGTGGATATTTATGCGCATCCGAACCCGTCAAACCCAATCTTCTCTTTATACAAAATACGTTTGGCGAATCTTTTTGATCGAATCGAATCACCCCTCAATGACCAAAATTTTTGTTTAGGTAATTTACTTTTGATGCGCAAGGGGCACCTCATTCTCTATCTCTGACGACCTCTCTGGCTGGCTTGCCAAATTTTCATAACCTCTATTCCCACTAGTTTCGATATCCATTCCTTTCCTTCCCAGTTTCTGTTGGTGGTGTTGCCGGATCCACTACTTCAACCATATCTAGATCTGGCTCTTGATCTTGATATTGAATGGTGGTGGAGGAGAGGTAGAATTTGAAAGGTCGTCTTTCTGTCAAAATGACCATTTAAAGGCCACGCTCGTCATCTGTGTGATTTTTTTAGTTGTATATATGGGTCCAATTTGAGTTAGATCTGGGTGCCTGTCTTTTGAGTTATATTTCAGGGTGCCAGTTATGGGATTTTTTTTTTTTTTTTTTTAATAGTAGATGGATGAATGGTACGATAGATGGATGCGATGTCGATTTCCTATTTATAAATCTTTTTATAAAAACATAATTCAGTATTCGGGGCATATCATTTCAGAAGAAGCTATATCAGTGGATCCTGACAAGATTAGAGCAATCATGGAATTGAAATTACCTAGAAATGTTATAGAAGTCAGATATTTCATGGGCTTAGCATTTTCCTATTAGATGTATATGCATATATTTTCCTTCTCCTATCATTTTCTTGAAATTCAGTTGCTCTAGTATTTTCCTGTTAGATGTAGATGCATATATTTTACTTCTCTGGTAACTTTAGAAAGCCGCATTAGCATTTGCTTGCGTGGTATCCGAACATGAGTGAACCTTAGCAGCCCATTATCCATGGTATTATATGTACAATTTCCAAACCAATATCTGCAACTGTAACTCCTTCTAGACTGCGTATTTGAACAATAAAACCACGCACTCCGTAGTCCTGACCATCAGTTATGAGGCGAGCATATACGATTGCATATGTTGACACTTTTCCTAAGACTCATGGCCATCACTTGGTCGAAGTCAGCGTTGGGATATTGAAAACAAATTCATCAGTATTTTTTCGCTGTTGTTCCATGTACACTATTATTATCACTTAGAACCAAACACTCTGCTTGGAAATGACCCAGAAGTGTGTGTAGTATGGTATGCCCGACACCCAACTTCTGCTTCATCTACATAATATACTGTTGCTGGTTCAGATGCTTGCCCATAGACTTATAGTACTGGTGTTGCTACCTTATCCTTGGTTCTTCTACCGTGTCACCAACCACTGGAACTAGTTTGGATGCTGTTAAGGGTAGGTTTCAACAACCACCAAAATCCTGTTTTTTATAAGAGTCTCGATTGTTGCAATAAAATCCCAATGAAATTACAGTGTGGATGCACTTTCTGAAGCTTTGCGGGCCGCTTCGAGCTTACGATGGGCACTATATATCTTGCTTGTGAGCTAAAATGCAACCCTTTATTTGCTTCTTCCGGCTTCTTTTCATTTTCTTGCCCCTTTATAGCTTGTATAAACATTTCCCAATGAAGATCTGTATATTCAGGTTCATCAACAAAAAAAAAAACCTTAGCCTTAATGCTCCCCTTTGTAATGCTTCTCTGTTATTTAATCTCCTTCAAACAAATTTCATATATGTTATTTAGTATCCTGCAAATAAATTTCATTTATGTTATTTAAGGCTGGGTGTATAGTCTTGTTATTTAATCTATGTGATTCTTATCTTATTTATATGCTCTATATTGTATAAGGATGGGTGTATAGTCCTGTTATTTAATCTCTGTGATTCTTATATTATTTACATGCTCTATATTGTATAAGGCTGAGTGTATAGTCCAGTTATTTAATCTACAGAGTTTTCATGCCCTCACAATTGCTTTCTTTGTTCTATCTTAAGGTTCTTTACAAATTTATTTTACTTTCACAGGTTGCTTTTATTATTTCATTTCATTAGAGTTTTCATGCCCTCACAATTGCTTTCTCTGTTTTGTCTTAAGGTCTTTTACAACTTTATCTTACTTTCATAGGCTGCTTTTATTGTTTCATTTCATTAGGCCTGATTGTAAGATTAATTCTTGCAAACAAATTTCATCTATGTTATTTAAGGCTAGGTGTATAGTCCAGTTATTTAATCCCTATGATTCTTATATTTATATGCTCTATATTGTATAAGGCTGGGTGTATAGTCCTGTTATTTAATCTACAGAGTTTTCATGCCCTCACAATTGCTTTCTCTGTTTTGTCTTAAGGTGTTTTACATCTTTATATTACTTTCATAGGTTGCTTTTATTGTTTCATTTCATTAGAGTTTTCTTGCCCTCACAATTGCTTTCTCTATTCTATCTTAAGGTCCTTTACAACTTTATCTTACTTTCATAGGCCGCTTTTATTGTTTCATTTCATTAGGCCTGTTTGTAAAATTAATTCTTGCAAACAAATTTCATCTCCGTTATTTAAAGCCGAGTGTATAGTCCTTTTATTTAATCTCTGTGATTCTTATCTTATTTATATGCTCTATATTGTATAAGGCTGGGTGTATAGTCATGTTATTTAATCTACAGAGTTTTCATGCCCTCATAATTGCTTTCTATGTTCTTTCTTAAGGTTCTTTACAACTTTATCTTACTTTCATAGGTTGCTTTTATTGTTTCATTTCATTAGAGTTTTCATGCCTTCACAATTGCTCTCTGTTTTGTCTTACGGTCCTTTACAACTATAACTTATTTTGATAGACTTCTTTTATTGTTTCATTTCATTAGGCCTGATTGTAAAATTAATTCCTCTAGTCCTTGAAGCATCATTAAATCATCGAGGTGTATCATATATAATAGATTTATCTTACTTTCATAGGTTGATTTTATTGTTTCATTTCATTAGAGTTTTCATGCCTTCACATAGGTCTGTTTGTATTTACATGATCTTACTTTCATAGGTCTGTCTGTATTTACATAATTTTGTATCAGAAACAATGATTTTATTTTTCAATTAAATAAATGAATTTTGAGTAGCTCTCAAGTCTATATAATTTTTCTAATTTATTTGTCTATCTGTATTTACATAATTTTGTATCAGAAAACAATGATTTTATTTTATTTATTTATTTTTAAATTAAAGAAATGCATTTGGAGTAGCTCTCAAGTCTATATAATTTTTCTAATTTGTCTATCTGTCTGTATTTACATAATTTTGTACATCAGAAAACAATGTTTTTTTTTTTTTTTCAATTAAAGAAATGCATTTGGAGTAGCTCTCAAGTCTATATAATTTTTCTAATTTTTTGGATTGAGCCAGAGTGTAATATGCATAAGAGAGCTAATACTTGGTCAAGAAATGAAATGATATATTTTTATATTTAATAAATGAAATGATATATTTTTATATTTTGCAAAGTTGAATGTGCTCTCTGCTTACTAGAGAACATGATTCCAAGTACCAACTAAAAAAACATTTGAGAGGCTACATGATCTTGATATTGACACCAAATTAGACCAGATATGTTTCATAAGTGACAATAAGAGTGAGACCTATGGAGACTAAACTTCTCCGCTTAACAATTAGACCAATTGCATAATGTCTAGGTTGTGTTGTTACTCATTTAGCCCTGACCTTTTTAACAAGAAGGATACTTTCAAAATCACATTTCTATCACCTTAATAAAGCTTTTAGCTAAATGTGTCCATCACCTCATAGGGGTCCACTATCACCTAACCAACCATAATGGCTAGGATGTGTTGTTACTCATTTAGCGCTTGACCTTTTTAACATCAAGGATGATTTCAAAATCACATGTCTATCATCTTTATAAAACTTTTAGCTAAATGTGTATATCACCTCACCTCATAGGGGTCCACTATCACCTAACCAACCAACCATAATGGCTAGGATGTGTTGTTACTCATTTAATAACAAGGATGATTTCAAAATCACTTGTCTATCACCTTTATAAAACTTACAGCTAAATAGCTAAATGCAAGGATTCTTTCACAATCACATGTATATCACCTTTATACATGTCTATCACCTTTATAAAACTTATAGCTAAATGCAAAGACATGTCATTTCTCCCATAAAATTTAAGGAATTTGCTACCTAACCAACCAACCATAATGGCTAGGATGAATTGTTACTCATTTAACAACAATGATGCTTTCAAAATCACACATGTCTATAAACTTTATAAAACTTATAGCTAAATTCAAGGATTCTTTCAAAATCACATGTCTATCCCCTTTATAAAACTTATAGCTAAATGCAAAGACATGTCATTTCTTCCATAAACTTTAAGGAATTTTCTAGTGTTTTTGGAAACCATGTACATGTCATTTCTCCCATAAAATTAACCATATACATGTCATTTATTTCATAAACATTTTCCATTGTTTTTGGAAACCATGTACATGTCAATTTTTTCCATAAACTTAACCATGTACATGTGTTATTTCTCTCATAAACTTTAAGGCATTTGCTAGTGTTTTTGGAAACCATGTACATGTCATTTCTCCCATAAACTTTAACCATGTACATGTGTCATTTCTCCCATAAAATTTAAGGAAAATTATAATGTTTTTGGAAACTATGGACATGTCATTTCTTTCAAAAACTTTAAGGAAAATGCTAGTGTTTTTGGAAACCATGTGCATGTCATTTCTTCCATAAACTTAAACTTTAAGGAAAATGAAAATGATAGCATTTTTGGAAACCATGTTTTTGAAAACCATGTACATGTCATTTCTCCCATAAACTTAAAATTTAAGGAAAATGCTAGTGTTTTTGGAAAACATGTACATGTCATTTCTCCCATAAACTTTAAGGCATTTTCTAGTGTTTTTGGGAACCATGTACATGTCATTTCTCCCATAAAATTTAAGGCAAACCATGTACATGTAATTTCTCCCACAAACTTTAAGGTAAACCATGTACATGTCATTTATCCCATAAACTTTAAGGCATTTGCAATAAACTTTAAGGCATTTGGAATAAATTTTCATTTAATATATTTTTAAGGAAAATGCTAGTGTTTTGGAAACCATGTACACGTTATTTCTCTTATAAAATTTAAGGCATTTTCTAGTGTTTTTGGGAACCATGTACATGTCATTTCTCCTGTAAAATTTAATTTAATATATTTTTAAGGAAAATGCTAGTGTTTTTGGGAACCATGTACATGTCATTTCTCCCATAAACTTTAAGGCAAACCATGTACATGTCATTTCTCCCATAAACTTTAAGGCATTTGCTAGTGTTTTTGGGAACCATGTACATGTCATTTATCCCATAAAATTTAAGGCATTTGCTAGTGTTTTTGGGAACCATGTATATGTCATTTCTCCCATAAACTTTAAGGCAAACCATGTACATGTCATTTCTCCTATTAACTTTAAGGCAAACCGTGTACATGTCATTTCTCCCATAAACTTTAATTTAATATATTTTTAAAGAAAATGCTAGTGTTTTTGGAAACCATGTACTTGTCATTTCTCCCATAAACTTTAAGGCATTTGCTAGTGTTTTTGGAAGCCATGTACATGCTATTTCTCACATAAACTTTAAGACAAACTATGTACATGTCATTTCTCCCATAAATTTTAAGGCATTTGCAATAAAATTTAAGACATTTGCAATGAATGTTCATATAATATAATTTTAAGGAAAATACTAGTGTTTTTGGAAACCATGTACATGCCATTTCTCCCATAAACTTTAAGGTATTTGATAGTGTTTTTGGAAATAATGTATATGTCATTTCTCCCATAAACTTTAAGGCAAACCACGTACATGTTATTTCTCCCATAAAATTTAATTGCAACTATGTACATGTCATTTCTCCCATAAATTTTAAGGCATTTGCAATAAATGCTCTTTTAATATATTTTTAAGGAAAATGCTAGTGTTTTTGGAAACCATATACATGCCATTTCTCCCATAAAATTTAAGGCATTTGCTAATGTTTTTGGGAACCATGTATATGTCATTTATCCTATAAAATTTAAGGCAAACCATGTACATGTCATTTCTCCAATAAAATTTAATGCATTTTCATTAAATGTTCATTTAATATATTTTATTGAATTTGTTTTTTTTTTTTTCAGGGATCAAAAAGCTCAGTAAACATGGTTGAAAAATGGAAATTATGCATAGATGTTTCTTGCTATCCCAATCCAGAGAAAGTAGTGATTATATATGTGCTTTGCAATATTGCGACTAACAAGGTCTTTCAAAAGAAAATGAATATACCGGGAAGAACAACAAACAATGAAGTATATTATATTGCATTGATAGAAGGCTTGGGAACAACTAGGGAGTATGGATCAAATGGAATTGTAGTTTTCACCAATTCTGACCTTGTGTGCAACCAGATGAAAGACGTGTACCAAGTTAATAAGGAGAGGCTAAAAAAAATGCATGGAAAAACAAACAATATTGTTAGAAAATTTCAAATTTTTAGTATAAGACATTGTGCAAATGTTAATTAGATGTATGGTAATCTATTGTGTAGGGAAATGCCAATTCAAGATTCATTTGTCAAATATGAATTAGTATTATATGGGGCAATGCCAATTCAAGATTCATATTTCAAATATGAATTAATGTTGAGACGCTCTGCTTCAAAATTTATTGATGGACATTGTAACATATCTTTGATATGTGCGTATTTTTTAACTTATAAATGCGTAATTTTTAATAACCATGTGTTTTTTTCAATTATATACAAAGTATGCTCCCACCATGTAAGCACAAATTTGTGAACTTCATGTTTTATAAAATTAAAATGTGCAGGACTTCAACAAATTTTTGTTTAAAGTGAATTTTACACATCAATTTGTGCTTTGAAAGTTTTGTGTTTTACATAATTTGTGTTTGTGCTCAACATTTGTGTACTAAATTACATTAATTTTTTGAATTCTTTTGAATTTATTTTAAATAGTAATTTTAAAAATAATTGTAAATGTCCACTGTAGATATCCATATATATATCTTGGAGGGTGAAAGGTGAACATCAGTAGAATCCCATGCCTCTATGAGAGGGGGATCATGGATTGAGGGATGTTCATGGTATTTATATTAAATGTGCATGTTTTTAAATGACATTTGAATATATAATCTTATCTCCATACATACATGTATATAGGTGGAATTGACTTTTTTATTGAATATATATAATTTTATCCCCATGTACATACATGTATACATATGGAATTGATTTTTTATCAATTTTGTGAGATAAATTAGTTTTTAATAAATTCATTTTTTTATTTTTTAGGAGTTCGGAGGATAAGAGTATCTACTCCATCAATGGATCCTGCCATGGTTCATGCAATCGTGGTATGGTTCACGTAATCTAATCAATCATATGTACATGTAATTATATGTATGTACGTATTTTTTAATTGATTATAATTTCATATTTTTTTTATGAAACTTCTCTTTCATCGCATGAGGGTGGTGGTGGTTACACATTCCCCTGGTGGCCAATCAATAAGTGGTGGCCAATTGCGTGAGGGTGGTGCTAAGCATTCCCACTGTGGCCAATCGATGGGTGGTCATGTTGGTTCTCAACCAATGGGTGGTCATGCTGGTTCTCAACGATCTCAGGGTGGGCATGATGCCGCCCAACTATCTCGAGGTGGCCATCAATCTGGATTTTATTTTCATTCAATTATTAATTTGTTTTAAATTATTTATATAATTTTTTATGGTTAAAAGAAAATTTGTATAAATTTGTTCACATGTTTTTTTTATTTATACATGTAATTTTATATATTGATGCAGAGGGTCAAAAGGTTGCTCGAAAATGACGTAGGCCAGACCACGTTATTCAAGAAGAAGGTTGTACACTAGCCACGACTTATTCTTCTCACATTTCCGATTTACCTTGGGAAAAAAACATCCGACAATTCACATTACAAATGTGTGAACATCTTTATTCAAAATTGAAGAAAAATCTTCTGTCTTTGAAACTCCCTGTTGAGAGTCAAGAAAGATTAGAAATATTTATACACTCTTTAAGCACACTTGTAGATGTCTACGAAAAGCTTGGGCCAACCACTGATACTTTTGTAGAAGTGATGAGGAAAATAAAAGAAACAATGATGGGTTCCGATACATGGGAAGATGTTAAACACTTAGTTACAAAAGAAATGAAAAAATCTATGTTTAATTTCAAAGAAGGGAAAAAAAAAATATGCTATAGGTGCAATATTTCAAGCACCCTAATATAGCTTGCCATTTGTATGATAGACACCTTGCTACCTATGGAAGACTACCATGGAACGACGAGGTTCCTCTTTATTTTGCAAAATTATTTTATGCAGAATCATTTTTGAGAATGAAACCAAATTATAATGACATGCCCTCTGAATTTTTTGGTCCTAGGAAAGGTTGATTATGTGACCGTAGGGGTGCTAAGCGTGATAATGAGTTGTCTCGCCCCGAGCCACCATTGGTAAGCCGTCCTGTTCGTGTGGAAAATTTGCGGTCAGAGATGGATGCCACTTCTCAAATTATTCGAGAAGAAAGGGATGCCATCATAGACAATGTTTAAAGTGGACTTGGTGAAATTGATGTTTATATGAATCGACAAAGAGCACGAAAAAATGCACGTGCTAATTTTGTGTATCATACATATGATGAGATATACAACATGAGTATTGAAGAGCTTAGAACATATGCAAAGCATTGTCGCAATGGTTGGTAGGACTTAATTATTTATAAGGAAGAGGGCATGGGATCGGTATGTGTTAATGGTTAGGGTGAATATTTTAACATGTACAATTTGTAATAAATACATATACATGTTTATTTGTATATGATAATCTAACAAAAATGTATCATATGTGAACACAATTTGTAGTTAACATGCTTGATGAACGCATATTTTGATAATATCACAGTCGAAGCTTCAGGTTCTCAAAATCAAGATGGTTCTCACAATCAAGATGATATGTTGGAAAATGTTAGTGTTTTTTAAGTGTTTATGATGTTGATGTACAATTATTAATCTATTATTATATCAGTATCATGATGACATATTTTTAAAATAAATAATTGTGTACACATGTATGTATATAATTAAATGTTAACAGATTTTGATTCCATCCGATGTTTTCACAATGGAGCCACCCTCTTCTTTCCTGTTAGGAGATGTGCCAAATACACCGTCAAAAGTATGAACAAATTTTCACTTAAATATGTTTTTAAGTTATAAATTGAAGTGAAAGTTTCATTAAAAAATGAGATCTAGATCTTGAGTTATTTTATAGTTTTAAAATTGTTGAATTTTAAGTTTGTGGAGATGATTTTCGTTCGGAGCCACCCTCTTCTTCCCTGTTATGAGATGTGCCAAATCGACCGTCACAAGTATTCAATTTTTTACTTATGTTTTTAAGTTATAAATTGAAGTGAAAGTTTCATTAAAAAATGAGATCTAGATCTTGAATTATTTTACAGTTTTAATTTTTTGAATTTTAGGTTTGTGGAGATGATTTTCGTTTGGAGCCACCCTGTTCTTCCTTGTTAGGAGATGTGCCAAATGCAACGTCAAAAATATTCAATTTTTCATTTATGTTCAAGTTATAAATTTAAGTTCAAAATTTTCATTAAAAAATGCGATCTATATCTTGAATTATTTTATAGTTTTAAATTTTTTGAATATTAGGTTTGTGGAGATGATTTCCGTTCTTCAAGGACTCTAGCGATGAACTGTATGATGGAGATAGAAACATCAAAACAATTTGAACAAGAAGTTGTCTAATTTTTTTTTTTTAAATTATTGCAAATTAGTTGATGCATTTTCATTTGAAATTTTTTAATATATATATATATATATATATATATATATATATACTTGTACATGTATATTGTACAATTTACTGTGGAAGATGTATTGATGGACGATCAACATGGGACAATGGAGACGGAACTACATGAGGTATTGCATGATTTTATTTTTTCATTTTGTTTTTTAATGAAGTTCTACATTCTCATTCAATTTTAAAACATTAATTTTTAATGTTTACACGTTGTGTACAGGTTCCTCATTCTTCAGATGATAGCACAAGGAGGCTCCAGATGCTACTGGAAAAGACACTACATCCATCTCTATCTGATTGATGATGCACGTGCAACATTTTATTTGATAGATAGTTTTAAATTTACTTTTCTATATAGATAGTCTTATTTATGCAGTGATATTTACTTTTTTATATAACTCGATACTTGTAACACTATACATTGTTATATATATTTACTTTTATTGTTCATGATATAAATTTTAGACATATTTTACATTTTGGATATAGTTTAATTACATTTACTTTTATCAAGAACGATTTTAAATTTTGGATGGTTGAACTACATTTAGCATGTGATGACATGTTGTGATATAATGTTTTGTTTTTAAAACTCAAGTTGTTTTGTTATTTGTTAAATATAAAATGAATCTAGATGGAGATTTCAAATTACAAAACACATGTATATTTTGGATCGTTGAACTACATTTGGCACACAATCACATGTTGTGATATAATGTTTTTTTTTTAAAACTCAAGTTTTTTTGTTATTTGTTAAATATAAAATGAATCTAGATGGAAATTTCAAATTACAAAAGACATGTAGTACATGTTATGCATTTGACCATGTGTGAATATTATATAATTAGGATGTCTATTAAAAGTGATATTTAGGTACATTTTTTATTCAATCACATGTGTCATTTAAAACAATCATAGATGGTTTTACATATTTAAGTTCATGAATATATGTAAAAATGATTGAAGTACTTTTGAATATATGTAAAAATGATGGAAGTACAATACATATCGATGTATATATTTAAAAACAATAACACTATGTACATTATTATATATATTTACTTTTATTGTTCATGATATAAATTTTGGACATATTTTACATTTTGGATAGTTGAACTACATTTACTTTTATCAAGAATGATTTTTAATTTTGAATAGTTGTTACATTTGGCATGTAATCACATGTTGTGATATAATGTTTTGTTTTTAAAACTCAAGTTGTTTTGTTATTTGTTAAATATAAAATGAATCTAGATGGAAATTTCAAATTACAAAACACATGTGGTACATGTTATGCATTTGAACATGTGTGAATGTTATATAATTAGGATTTCTATTAAAGGTGATATTTAGGTACATTTTGCATGATCATACATGTCATTTAAACCAAACATATATGGTTTTACATATTTAAGTTCATGAATATATGTAATAATGATTGAAGTACATTTGAATATATGTAAAAATCATTGAAGTAAGATATGTATATATCTAAAACCAATTATAAAATTCTAGGTGTTCATAGATGTGTCAAACAATCATAAAATTTTAAAATTGCATTAAAACATATATCCAATACACAACATTTTTCATTAATGTACATAAAAAAGCTACTATGGATGTTAGTTGATAGTAAATTGGAAATTACAAAACACGTACCACACATTTTGCATTCAATATTGAATATTATAATTTGCTTAATAAATGTCTAAAACAAAATCACAACTTAAAATTTGCATTATATCAACTATGCTAAATACACATGTACATTTTGCAATAATGACATTATGACATAAATTATACTAGAGAATGTATGAAATCGTTTAAGACCACATAATCTACATGTGTATGCGTACATGTGTATAAATTACTCGTGTGCATGTACCAAAACAATGTGTGTGTGCAAACACTTGTACATATAACATAAAATATACATATTATAATAATTGCAAAACTCAAGAATGCACAAAAAAAAAGGCTAACAATTTCTAGTTGAGTTTTGTAAGTTCTAAAAGATGAATCCAAGGAGAAGAAATTTTTGGGCAGTTCAATAAAAAAAATTCTAATGGAATGCCATCTTCAATGATCCGTTCATGATCGAATTTTGACTTTTTCCATTTCTTAATTTTCAATTTTTTCTTTGATTGAACTTCTATCAACTTTATGTGTGTTTCACACACCAAGTGACTATATTGACAACTTATGACATCAGGTTCATAGTCTTGAAAGTAAAAAAAATCCTGACTTTGATGAGTTTGTTGGAAAAAATAACCTTTCAGTATAATAGACCCTCTGTCATATATAAACCCGTTATCATTATAATTTTCCAATAATTTCATCTTTCGTTCAGTGCAACACATCAAATAATGCTTCACATTTTCTGCATTGGTAGTAGGTGCAACTATAACAAAAACATCTCCTTCACAATAAAACAAACTTACATAAATTTAGTGTTGAACCTTTAGTTAAACTGAGAAGGGGGGGGGGTGAATCAGTTTAACACCTTCCTGATCTTTTAAAACTTTTCATTAAACTTATTTACACCTTCATTTCATATCCAATTTAATGTGTGAGTAATCTTAGAATGTAAGCAGCAGGTATTAGTATAATATAACAGTAGACTTAATATGAGAGCAGCAGGTATTAAGCAGATGATACATATCAGATCAATACATAAATATCATACACAGAGACACCAGATATAATTGGAAACCCATAAAGGGAGAAAACCACATATTATTATTGTTGTGATGCAAAGGCAAGCTCCAACTCCCTCTCACCACTGTTTTTCTGCAGGCACCAACCTACAGGAGGCTCCAACCTCAATTCTTCAAGCTACAACTTGCAAGGAAGCACCAACTCCCTTCAATTTTCTGCAGGCACCAACCTACAAGAGGCTTCAACCTCAGTCAGCTACAACTGACAGCTATCAAGCTGCAACTTGATAGGGAAGCTCCAACTTCCTCAATTTATCAAACTGAATGTTTGCTGATTTACTTCAGATATCAGCTCTGTTCTGTAGCTTCTCTTTTCTTCTCTTCTTCTCTTAATATTCTCTGCCTTATTCTTCTATATTCTGCATTCTCTATATTTTCTCTCTCTCCCTGCTTTGAGCTTATCAAATTGATATTATATATAGAAATTCTCACATGACTGTTTGTATTTCACAAGGAATTTGGAGTGAACAGTCATGACTCTTTGGCTTATGTCTTCTTATTCCTTTTTCCAACTCATTTTTAGAATTACTACAATATGTACAAATTTCCATGCTACAGTGGGATTTTGTCTTTTCCTTAGGATACTTGCCTTTGCATCACAAACAATAAAAAATTAATTACAACATTTACATTCAAATTTTAATTACATATTTCAATTTCACTCAGCTCCTTTTCTGGTTTTTTGGCTTTACTGGATTTGTCTTTTCCTGCTGCTGTTAAGAATCTATTCTGCATACTCTTTGTTCACTGTCATCTGCATATTCCCTGTTCACTGCACTTTTGAATCCCTTTGTTGTACATTTCTTCAACTCTGCAATCTTTGTTTTCCTCTGTCAGGCCTCATACTTCCTCTTTCCGTGTGCATATAAAATGAATACAGCAAATTTGTACTCAATCCAACTGTCGATCTGGGCAAACTTGGATTAATGTGGAAATTTCATTTTCCATGGTTATAAAACCATACATATGAATTCATTCATATTTCAGTCATTACAGTATTCCCAATCCAGGCAATCTCATCACATTCCTTTATTCTATGCTGGCACATTTAAATAAACAAGTCTGAGTATTTTTTTTTTTTTTTTTATGTCTCAATTTAGAGAATTGAGATGTTCATTCAACATTCCGCCATGGCTATATTCAAACTTTATTATACGTAATATTTTCATATATATTCCATCGGACCTTATAATGCGTCAACTATCATTAATAAACCAATTCTTTACATATATTTCCGCCCCGGGCCCACCTATGTAGCCAATCAAACGTATGCACCGTACCTGGCTGATTCCACGCGCCATCCAACGGTTGTCATTGCATTGCCCGATCCAACGGATATCGCACGGGCTACATGCGCGAAAGATAACGCGCGATGGCGCGTCGTACTCGGGTTATCCTCCGCACACCTTGGTTGACTCCGAGCAAGTTCTGCGAACGATCGCCATCGGATAGCCCTCTTCCAGATCAACGGCTCGTGTCAATTTCGCTCGGCATCTCTGGTATGAAGAATAACGTGCGATGGCGCAGTTTAACAAGCGGTTTTGTAATGGGTCCATAAGCCACGTGTCGATTCCTGTATGGAATCGCTCACAACTCCTTGAATACCGCCTTCCGTATAAGAGTGGTGCGATGAATACCACCATCCAGCGCCAAACCGCCGTCACTGTTCATATGGGTCACGGTTTCACTTCATTCCACGCAAGGTTCCATTGTATAGTTAAATACACCGTTTTAACGCTAATTTATTTGCATTAACACTAACTCCGGGCAACATCAAACATGCGCTGGTTCCGTCTTATTTACATAAGGTTCCGTCCGAATCTCCATTGTATTATCGCTCCGTTACATAGTTCATACATACACGGGATATGATTCTTCGTTACATAGTTCATACACACACAGGATATGATTCTCAGAATTTATTTATATATATATAAATAACGCCCGGCTTGGAATTTTATAACTGCTCTGCCTCTGTTGCTTCTATCGCTTTGCCTCTGCCTCTGCTGCTTCTGTCGCTCTGCCTCTGCCTCTGCTTCTGATAATGGTTCTGCCTCTTATTATATTCGCTTTCTCTACCTCTGTAACTATTTGTCTTATGCTCTCTCTCTTTATTTCATGTTTGTTACTTTGCCTCATTGCCTCATTGTCTTATTGCCATATTGCCATTAATGACAATATTTCCAACATTTAGATCATAATTAACATGAAAATTAAATTCAAAAAATTAACATGTGTACTTGATTTTATTATCCATTTCTAGATCTCTATCATTTGAAAGCAATTGAAATGTTACCTTCTCTAACAATATTAGAAACTCGATCACCTTTAGATGATACTATAGTCTCCTCTGATTGCATTTTTTCAAATTTTGCAACGAACATTTCCCCCTTTGTATTTAGTTCTATATGTTGCTAATATTTACATACATTTTTTTTTTCACAAACATCATTGAATTCTGTGTTATCTATGCAAACATGACAAAAACACGAATATTTTCTTTTATCAAATGCAAACACATTTTGTTACTGCTTTGTTTTAATCGAATGTAATTTTCGAGTCCCTTTTATTGTTTCAACTTCATCTCCAATTGATCTATCTACATCTTGGACCCAATATGCCAAAAAAAACTATATGGAAAATTCAAACAAGAATATAAATATGTTATTCAAAACACCATCAAAGTTAATCATTGTGATAAATAATGTCTAAAATTAGAAATCCAATAAAAATTAGATCATGTACGTATTAAAGTTCTATATATATATATGCAAGTTAATTTGTATATATATATATGTACATGTACCTTCGTACTTCCCTTGACCAGTTAGTCTCATGGCTTAGTGCAACGATGCACCATTGAACAACTTGTTCAGCCGAGACAAGTCGGTTTGCAGAGTGGTCCATTTGATATCTTCAAAGTGCTCATTTTATACATGCCCCTGCACCATCATGTTCTCCTTTTCCATGACCAGTCTCAAAGAAATTCCAACAATATTTAATGCAATTTTTCATATGAAGACGACACAACCAAAAGAATGATCGTGAAAATTTGATTTGACCTACGCATCCATCTGACCATATCCAATGTTCATTGAATTTTATTTCACGACTTTTCAAGGAGTCGTAAATATTTTCAAAAAAATGTTGTACAAAATATGTATCATGTGTACGATCGTCACTGGTATAAAAGTGATATTATTTAATAACATGTCGATTTTCACTGGTTCTTTCTATATGATCAACATTTTGTTCAGTGTGTTTATATATAATATGGACAAGCATGGAGACTTGGTCAGAATGATAGTATTCACTCTATATTTCTTTTTTTGGAACAAATGTGTAGTTCTGTGCAAAATCAACTATTGACAAAATGGTCCCTGGTGGAAAAACTTCATGGGATTTTTTGAATTGCAAGTCCTGCCATTGAGCTCTATGGGAATGCTTGATATATTTATAAATTTTTGCCTCAAACTTTTTCAAAAACTCTATCACAAAAATTTCTTCTTCTTGTAAATCAATTCTTTTAGCACTTGTAGTAGTATTTGAACCAATCCATGTATGAATATATTCATATCTCCTCCATTTCACTTTTATGTTAGACAATGGTCAATTATTTATATCAGTACGATATTTGTTTTGAAATAACATAAAATTTCCACAATCATCGCATTTGTTACCACCAACACATTTATTTTGGTAAAATAATTCATGGCTTTCTCTTCCACATAGAATTTGAGATATGAAATCATGGATAGTGGAAGGAGGAGGTGAATCTTTCCAAAACGTTTGACCAAAATTAAGGAATGTGTCATAAGATAAATGAAATTCCACTTGATAACGACAACAAGTGTCGCGTACAGTGATAGGTTTAACATACCATGGTTTTTGTTGCAAAAAAACACTGATTGAGACATTAATTTCACGATTATATTCTATGAACTTGTTTAACAACTCTATCTGAGTGGTGCCCAAGAAATGTTTTTCATTTTCTTCGTATTGATTTCATGCTATTCTTCTTCGCATCACATCCCATGATTTTGGTGAAACATGTGATTTTTTCATCCAATATTCATATATTACTTTTTGAATATCTTCTCCAAGTCTATCTTTGTATGGTTGCCTACAAATAATTGTCCAACAAACAAGTTCATCATTTACATCTATTTGCAATCGAAACACTACAAAAAAAAAACACATTGGTGAGGGGCGAAAATGGTCACCATAAGCTCATTGGTGAGGGTCAAAAGAGCCTTCGTCACCAAAAACTAAATGTCACCAAAGGTGGCGTCGCCGAAAGTATAGGTGTTGTGGTGACATTCAAGGTCCGTCACCAATAATGATTTATAGTGATGGATAGTGACCGTCACCATTTCATATGAGCAATGGTGATGGAAAATAGCCTCCGTCACCAAAAAACTGAACGTCACCAAAGGTGGCGTCGCCGAAAGTATGTGTTGTGGTGACATTCAAGGTCCGTCACGAATATTAATTACAATGACGGATAGTGACCGTCACTATTTCATATGAACAACAACGATTTTTTGTGATGGACCTTTCATGGCCGTCACTATTGGTGCATATATATGGCGACGTTCATTGACCGTCACCATAAACGCATTGGTGACATCAAGGTCCATCACGAATAATGACTATAATGACAAACAGTGACCCTCACCATTTCATATAAACAACAATGATTTATGGTGACGGACCTTTAATGGTCGTCACTATTGATGCGTATATATGGTGGCGTTCGTTGACCGTCACCATTTCATATTTTGGTGAGGGTCGAAAAATGTCACCATAAACTCATTGGTGATGGTCAAAAGAGCATCCGTCACCAAAAACTGATCTTCGTCATTCCCTATATATGAATATCAGGGCACGATGGAATCGAACCACCAACCTCCTGCTTGTAAAGTAGGTGCTCTTCCATTGAGCTAGCACCCTTTAAAAAATTAGACTTTAAACTAGCAATTTCCCTTAAAGGTGCAAAGATACACAAAAGGAATAAGAACCAGGAAAACTGAAAGAATTCAGTGTCCTTGCTCCTATTTTTATTCTACGACACTCTACAAAGTATGATCTTGATCTATGACGTATTTGTGCCGAGTGGTTCTAATTTAATAGTAAATGTTATATTAGATAAAATAAATGAATAACTGAGAGGCCTTACGGGCTAATTTTTAATCCTTACACCAAAATCTCTTAATATTCAAGTCTATGGAACAACTCGTTCAAATTTCAAACTGAAGTAGATTTTAAATGGAAAGCCTAAAACTAGCTAAGTAGTTTACAAGTTAACATTTTGGATATAAATTCTGTTCAATTTATATGACAAGTTATGCCATGACCTTGAAACTAGTTTCTTAGCTAAAAGACTTTCTTAAGTCAACAATGACAAAGGAAGATAGTCATGGCAAGCAAAATTCTCTTGTTTTTTCTAATGAGGGTGCATGTAACTTGATAAAGGTTGTATGAGAGTATCAAACCATAAACAGTTTCACTAAAACATGGAAATGACAAAGTCTTGTTAAGCAACAAAGGTTTAGTTGAATATATGAAAAGCATCGAGCTAAATGATATAATTAAACTAAAAGTAACTGTAAAAAAATGAAATTTCCATCATATACCATCTGGTTTGGTTAGTTCTTCAGAAAGAAAAAGTGCAATTGCATGATCCATCTCCTCATCTTGATTATGTAATGGACCATCCTGAACAAAAATGTCCACATACAACAATCAATGTTATTGTATTGGTAATACTTTTGATATAATCTATCAAAGCATGTACTATGTAGGAGAATAACTGGTAGTTGAATTACTTCTCTACTCGCATGTACTACCTTTGGTAGTTGAATTACTTGGAAATAAAAATCCTTATTATAAGATAACCCAAAAAAAAGCAGAAGCCTTTGAATATGGATGGCCATCTTGATTTTATAGAGTTATAATTGAATACTAAAGGACTAGGAATGCTGCAACGAAATAGATGGATGGAGTGTAATAAAAAGAATTTGGATAATTTAGGTTGCACATATCTTTAAATGGAACCACGTTTTCCTTTTGGATTCCCAGTCTTTAATATGCAAATAAAATTTTCGATTCAACCAAAGAGCACAATATTTTGAAGTCTTAGTTGCCTGAAACAGGGTAAGGACAACATTTGGAAACGAGGATGACTTTTGAAATGACCACTCTCAAAACCTTTGGAAACAAAGCAATGAGCACTTCCACACACAGGTCCAAAAGTCATGACTTAGGAGCATAAGCACACCTAATTCGGGGATGATTAAATATGAAACGAATTGGGCTGCAATTATACTCAATTAAACGTAAAGCGATGATTAAAATCTATATAAATGACTTAGAAGTCAAACATGACAACTTTGGAATATGGTAGAATGTTGGCATAAAAACTTTGTTCATTATACATTCTCTTTCGTTCAATTTTGATGCTTTACTTCCAAATTATGTGTTTTCTTTGTTGGAGATAGCAAACCGTATGTCATCTAGAATAAACCATTAATGATTCCTACAATGAAGGGGCACGTAGCTCAGTAGTACAGCAGCACATTGGCCAAGGGAAAATCAGGGGTAAATCTTAGTATGTATAATTTTCAAGACGAGGATAGAGCTAGTTTTGCTTGAGGTTAGGCAGGGGACCTTAGCCAAAGTGTGGCTTGACGAGGGTGTTGGAAATAGGAATACACACATCTATGCTGAACCCTTAAGGGCGTCCCTCATGAAGGGGCAAGTGGCTAAGTGTTAGAGAAATCCAACCAGCCAAGGACTATAAAGTTTCAGAAATGTTTCAAGTTACAGACATTGTTAATTAGCCTATTGTGCTAGACCAAACGGTGGACGACCTGCATTGGAAAGTGTTTGCATGGGGCAAGTGGCTCAGTGTTTGAGTAATCCAACCAACCAATGACTTAAAATTTTTGTAAATGTTTCAAGTAACAAACAATTGTTAATTAGCCTATTGTGCTAGGCCAAATGGTGGACGACCTACATTGGAAAGTGTTTGCTGACCAATATTGAGGCCCCGCCCAGGTTTGAAACTCAATTAACCCACCTCATGAAAGGGCAAGCGGCTCAATGTTAGAGCAATCCAATTAGCCAGTGACTTTAATGTTTTAGAAATGTTTCAAGTAATAGAGAATAGTTAATTATACAGTGATATGAGGTTTAACGGTAAGTTTCACTGGGTGAAACTAACGAGACCACGGTTCAAATCCCATTGAGTATATGGCCTCACTGGGTGAAACTAACAAGACCGCAGTTCAAATCCCATTGAGTATATGTTCTGCTATGATCTCGCCTCAAGGAGTAGACTCCCCATTTCCTAGAGTCTCCACTCTTGCTAAAGCATAAGATCCGATATATCTGGCTTATATATGGCTTACAGGTTGCTGGATATACTCTTGGTGTTATAAGGCTCTTGCTAAATCATAAGATCTGGTATATCTGGCTTATATCTGGCTTACATGTTTTTAGATATACTCTTTGTGTTATAAGGTAGCCACAAAGGTTGATCATGGACCTCCCCCAGATTAGTCCAAGGAAGAAAGTTTTTGCTGAGCAATATTGAGGCCCCACCCAGGTTTGAAAATCAGTTAACACACTTAGCGTGTCTGTGGGCAGTTGCATAATGCATTAGGTTTAGGAGTTTAGGGTCAGTCCCTCAGACATGACCCTGGGCCTGCTCAGAGATAGGCAGTAAGTTTAGGAATTCTCCTAATACCCAAAAAATAAAAAATAAAGGAAAAATAAAGAAATTCTCCTAATACTGAAAAAAAAAGGAAAAAGAAAGAAATTCTCCTAATACTGAAAAAAAAGGAAAAAGAAAGAAATAGAAAGAAAAATGACAGTAGTTAATTATTGATTCTCGTGATAAAAAAATAAACGAAAAGAAAATAGACAATAGTTAATTAGTAGTTTCCAACTTTTCACTAGCATGTCCTAACATTTTTTGATGTATATGCAGAAATACTTTGACTTCAGGATGACTTAGGGGTTGCTTTCTCAAAGTTTACTTGCATGCCAAAAATTGTTCTGATGTCAACCGACATGGATAAAACATGATCATAAAGAGATAAAATCTGATAAAACTTCAACAAAAAGCATGGATGAATTTCACACTCGACAACAAGAGTGACGTGGGAAGAAACATCTAAAGCAAACATTTTAAGGTTCCATCTTTCTACTCCTTAATGATAGGTTTAATAAAATAATCAGTTCTTAATGAAGGTGCTACCTCCCCGTTAAGTTATAATCTTATGTTCCCACATTTTAAGAGTAAAAGATAGCATCTCAAGGCACTGGGGCTGTTATAAGTGAAACTGTAAGTAGATGGATTGTGATGTTCAGAATTTGTAAGTGACTGGTGTGGACTTCTTAAGCCATGGGTGGTTATTAAGCATGGAGTTAAGCTTGAACCCTAGGGTTTTCCAGTTCATAATTAATATAAAATATATTCAATGGTCAGAAATTGAAAATTCAGAAGTTGCGTGAAGAGAAACATAGAAGAAGCACCTGGAAAATAGTCTTGGAGAAGAAAGTGTACCCACAACAGAATGAGCATCGACTCATGCTCAATTTCCAAAGGCCAAAATTATAACCAGTATGTATGGTAGAAGCTGGGAGAACCTGATAAGACTGACCATCCTGGGCAGAAGATGGTTTAGGAGACACCTTGGAGAAGCCAATTGAAGAACCAATAGGAGAATAGGACGTCTTTATCTTATACAGGTTTGCAACAGGATATGTATTCCCTGATCCTTTCTCTGAATCATGGCTCTTCACCTGAGAACAACTTGTGGGTATTGACCTAGAGGTAGAATGAAATCGGTTTGTCAAGCTTCTGCGAATAAATATATTGAGAAGAAATGGTTTAGTATTTTCTCCCTCTTACTTGACCCATTTATATAGCTTCCACTTGTCTTCCTCTTGTCCTTCTTTTCTGAACTCCTCTCCTCTGCTTTATGTTTTTCTGTTTGCACTTCCTCATTTGATATCTTCTGCATGGCAGCCTTCTGCTCCACCAGATCACTCAGGGACAATTCATAAGCTGATTCAGGCATTCCTTCAAACATGTGCATGAGCTCCTGTTTGCCTTTGGCAATATCCTCTGCCATGGCTGACATGGGGTATGGATATGAACATGCCGTGTCTATAGATATGGGATAAGAACTTGATCCAGGACACCATAGCGGAGGAGAGGTACATGAGTGTTCATCTTCTTTATGTTGAATAGCCCATGAGAACAAACCTGAAGAACCCAATTCAGAATCCATCATGGATCAACCCAATTCATCTCTGCTCAAGCAATTTTTTTCTTATAGCTTGCCCTCAAAAATTTGTTCTAAATAGCTTGTATTGGGTTTGATCTACCAAATCATCCCCTCCAAATTAGTGCCAGCATATATCATGGGTTGATGGGAAATCAATCAACCGCACAAAGTTAATGCCAATCCTCCCTGTCTTGCTTAAAAAGTAGAGTGGGTCCATAGCACAATTGTGATCTGACTGATTGTCTCTTGCTCCATTATTTTTGCACCTTAATGTCCCTATCAATGTTTCTGGCACTTTACCTCTGTGAATTGACTCCAAATTTGACATGCTAAGCCCCCGATCATCTCTAGTCGCCCTTAGTGATTCGATCACCTGCATTGACATAAACCAGAAAGAATGCATAGAAAATCAAGCAAAACCTATTCCACTGCAGAAATGAGACATCTTACAAGAAAATCAAAACTGATGAATATGACAGCTAGTCCACCTTGTAACGAAACGTCTCTGCGCCTAGTGAAAATAAGGATGGCTTTACATATGTTTAAGGTTAACCTGCCCGCTGCTCCTTCCTTTGACTGGTTTTCATGAGAATCCTGGATCTTAAGCTTATAATGGTGGGTATGAGTGTCCTGTCCTCCTATTAAAGCATCATATATCATTCAAAAACTAAGTCCATGCATTTGCAACATTGTATCAGCATATGAATTTGCATCAATGTACTGAATTAATATGACTTCAAATTTTGAAATTTTCCTGCAAGATAACATTTATCATTAAAAAAATCTGATCAAACATGAAGAAATCTCATGAATCCTTCAGATTTATATTGCAATATCCATATCAGATCAATAGATCCAGAATCTTAAATATTCTTATAACTAGCAATTGCACCAAGAGGTGCAAAACAACGCTGGAACATGGATAAGAGAAGTGGGGAGATTGTATAAAGAAATAATCAAGCGAAATATACTAAAAATGAAATACAACCCACGTGAGGCTAATTTAAATTCAATTGTTGTGAATTTTCAAGTGAAAGAAATTTTGTAACTGGTGTCCGGCAAGCAGGACTCACAAAAATTGTTATAGAGAAAAACTTGGAAGTGCAATTGAGGTTTGAGGTTTGATGATGTTGATGAAGCACATATTATACTTGGTGAAAGTGGCCACTGTGAGGATTATTGGGGTTCAGAATTCTATAGGCAGGATAATACTTTTGAGCTTGAAACAACTTTGCACAATATAGCTTTCAGTTCAAATGGTGCAAATACATATAAATCAAGCAATTTGAGACCTTTAAATGTATGGTCAGAAGCAACAACTCCAGAATTTGTGAAAATGCTTCTAAACTCTATTTGAAAAGAGGAAATTAATTTGATTATTGAAGGAAACTTGTTTGGACCAGACATTGGTGAGTTTATAAGCAGCTCAAACAATTGGGCAGAGATTATTATGTGGTGTATTTTCAAAGGGCTCAAAGAGTCATTACCTTCTAGATGGCTATATATTTTGGGAGATGGGTTTGAAAATACAAGTAAGAAGAATCAGCCAGCGTCTGAACAGTCAGGGATGAATTTGAGAAAAAACACCAAAGATCTGCCAATTTTGTTGAAAGCCTCTGAGCAATGTGGTTTATTGTTTGCTGTCAATTCCTCCTTAGTCATGGATTGCAGGCCTGCACAAAATAAGAATATTCTTATGATTGGTCTCTATTCTGAAGTGAATAATTTAAAACAATATACTCATAACCTAGCAGAAAATACAGATTCAACAGAAGTAAATATAGAAAACAAGAATAGTGGAAATGATGATTTTGGATTTCAAACTGAAGGAGCATATAAGGGCGAGGATGAAGTACTTTTGAAATTTCAGTGGGTAGAGGAGATAGAAAGGATGGGCTGCAGCAAGTTTTTGGAGTCTCGGGATAGAAGAGAAGGGAAAAGAGGCAAACTTCAAGTTCAAAGCACAAAGTAATGCCCCCTGGAAGGAGAGATTTTGATTCTCTTGTTCAATCTCAGCAGGAAGTAAGCAATGCTTTTGGTCAAGTCGACATTCAATTGTCAGATTCTCTATGGGATGAAGGTGATGGCATTATCCAAGAGAAGCAGTTGGACAGGGTTTCACATGAATATATCCTTTCTTCAAAAATGCAATGATTATCGGAATTATGCTCAAATGAAAGAGATAAGAACAATGTGCAAGAGGCTTTATAATGTTTGATATGCAAAGAATAGAAAGTTCAAAATAGTAAATCATATGAGGAGGAAGGAAAAAGAAATGTATAGGCAACAAGAACTAGATGGAGGCAGGGAATGAACAAGGAGAATATTCATCTCCATTTATAAGGATTGAAAAAATTTTGGACAATGCCACCCTGGATGTATCTTCTAATCCGATGAGAATTGATTTTAAACACAAACAAATTCAAGGGATGTTGGGTTCTTTAGTAGATGAAAATAAGAAAGAAAATTTGGAGGAAAAATTCATTGAGTCTAATGGGGATTTTGATGTCGTGGAGGAATTAAGTGGAGTCTTAGTAAAAGGTGCCAAGTGGCAAGGAGGCTATTGCAAGAGTGACAATGAAAGGGATACCAAAATATTTGTTAGATGAGAGAAATCAGACATGTTCGATTGTTCCACTGGAAGATGCTCTTTTGGTAGACATCGAGGAAATACCAGATTTGATATTTGATGTAAGTAAGGAAGATCATACAACAATGCATGCCAAGGAGCCTTCTCACCAGGATCATTTACCTGCCAAATTGGAAGGAGTGCTAGACCAAGAAGTGGATGGCATTGCACCTTTGTAGGTTCTGTTAATAATCTAGACGCAAGTGATAACACATAAGGTGAAATGTGGGAGTTTTCAAGAAAGAGGGATAGATCAATTGAGGAGGCATGAGAGATTAACACTGTGAATGGATCCTCTTATGAAGTGATGGATGCTTTGGGATAGAGAGAAAGCCATTGGATGTCAGGCTCTGTAGTGAAGAATCTCAAAGAGGAGTCCCTAAAGAATGTTCATACGACAAATGACAAGAGATTTAAATTCCTTTACAGATCAAAGAAGTGAATGTGCTAGAGTAACTACACATGAAGATATTGCATTTGTAAATGGTGCACCATAGGTTGGATTTGCTGATTGATGTAAATGATGAAAGTGATGTAGAGATGCATGCAACACAGGTTGACTGTAAGAATGCAGTAATTGAGGCAGCTTGTTCAATTTATGTTGTTTTTGGATGTGCAAAAATCCAGTGGAATTTAAAGTCATTAGTTGGAGCAATTCACATAGATAATGCAGGGAAGAATAACACAGGGCCATTATAGGAAAATGTTGCTTTGGTGGAAAAACAAGGAGTTTTATATTTCTTACCTTGCAAAGGCATTGTGAAAAGCAGCATGTTGGTGGAAAAGAGAATAGTTTTGGATTTATCAATGGAGGAAACCAGTGAGAATGATGTAAGAATGCATGCTACCTATGCCCTAGATTAAGGTGCCGCAACAGTGCATTTTCAAAGATTTTCGTTGTATGCCTATAAAGAATAAAATTTAGTGAAATATTGAGAAGTTTCTGTGGAGGAAATGGAAGAAATGCTTGTTCGATTATCGGAGAAATCTAAACCAGGGGAGAAATTTGTAGGTGCTTGTCAGGATGCTTTTTTAAAGAATCAAATGTAGGGAATGTTCAGTTCATTTTTGGATGAAAGTAGTCAAGCTATTCCATAGAAGCATGCCATGGAGACTGCTGAAGCAGACATCACAGTGGTTGGATTGCAAGAGGTTCCAAAACCTTTGGTTCACATTAATGAGAATCCACATAAGCATGAATTCAATCAAGGGTTTAAAATAGTCATCTGGATGGATTGCAATTGTTAGGAAATGACGATGAACAGATAGTAGTCAATTCTCAATGGATTTTATAAAAAAATTAGACTGCTCATGTGCTTAACAAATGAAAATCTCTGACCAAAATTCTAGTTAACAGGCACAATGAAAATAATTAGTTGTTGAAAGATTCAGGATCTATTTATAAAAATGTCATGGAAGAGGAGTTTGCAGTTAGAGATGTGGAAATGGTGAACGATAATAAGTGTGTTTGGAAAAAAAATCTCCTAAGTATGCCCAGGTAAGTGTTACAAAGTTGTCATCAACAACCTTGAGTTAGAGAGAAGAGTCTTCTATGTTACCATGGACTAGTGAAAATATGGCACATACATGTAACCATAAACTAGCTTCTTATATGGAGAAAGCTGAGATAATTTACATGGGCAGTGTAACAACTCGATTTATGGTCTCTGAAGTTCAAGAACCAAAGGATATTTCAAGGCTACATTGTTTCCCTTAGGACAACTTCAGTGAGTACTGTATTATACAATAAAGACATTACTGAGCTAAGTAAAGCTAATTGTGCACAAAGAAAAGCATTATCTGCAATACAAGCATGTGAATTAAAAGAAGATGGCCATTCTTCTCCACACAAATGAAAAAAATCACTTGAAAAACTTTTGTTTGTTGGAAGTGCATTCTATGTAATAACATGTACTTCTAATTACCCAGGTTATGAGGAAATGGCAACACAGACACTACAGGTTTTTCTTCTTGCCAACTTACAAGTTGAAAAGGCATGTGAACAAGCCACTCACTATCATAATAGTGGATCACAAATTAGGAAATCACTTGGAACTGATATTTTTACTCTTGAAAATGTCCAGGATCTGAATGTTTCATTATTGACAGATTCTAAAAAGTTTGACAAATTTGTCATTGCTAATATGAGTGAAAGTGATGCACTGAAAAAATCAGAGACTAAAAAAGTTTCTACTTCAATAGAACCTTTACCTTTCCACAAGGTGAGCTATTACAAGTCTTAATTATTTGATCACTAAATATCTAACACCCAAGCATAGTAGAACTCTTTTGGAACATGAATTTTAGCTCTACAATGTCTTTAGTTTCGTAATCTATCATTGCTAATTTGAGTGAATGTGATGCAGTGAAAAACTCAGAGACTAAAAATATATCTACTTCAATAGGACCTTTCCCTTTCCAAAAGGTGAGATATTGCAAATCTTCATAATTTTATCAGTAAATAGCTAATGTGTATCGTAGAACTCTGTTGGGAAATGAATTTTAGTTCTGCAATGTCTCTAGTTAAAAAGTTAAAAACCTAGCAGCCTTTTCCATAGAGAAATTATCTAGTTCAATAGAGATACATCTAGTTCTTTAGGCAGAAATAAAATGAAACTGACTTGTAACATAGCCTTGGTCACACCCGGTCAAATTTCTTACAAGAAGCCCTTTAGACAACTTAGGTCTATCTACCGAAAATTTCATCATCTTGCCTAAAGATTCGGTCTACTCAGAGTTTTAACCTTCTGCCTAGAAATAGATCTGACTCGGAGCTCGATCTTCCTTAGAGAATGGGACTTGGTCTGCCTCAGGGCTATCATGAATAGAAGTGTAATCCACTAATTGTGTGTTGAGGAGGACGAGTGGCATATTTCTAGTGTTGATGAGGCCGAATGGTTGTGACCCTTGATGGAGCCGGCTTGATCATTTGGAGGGCTAACTTGCCTTTTTGGGGGCAAAAATAATTTAAATTTGAAAATTCATTTTCCTCTCTTTGATGCCTACATGAAGAATATGTATTACATATGTCATTATATGCATCTCAACGGCTAAAGTAAAATGACATGAAGAACATGTCTTACATAATTTAAGGGCCAAAATATTAATGATGAAGATCGATCATAGTTACAACTTCAACAGATTCCCCTATATGAAAGTATGTGACAGAGATGGGGAAGAAGGAAAGAAAATCTAGTGGAAGTTTCTTGTGGAATTGCAACAAGTGGAATTTGAATTAGAAAATGGTCCTGATTAGTGTTGAATTTTATTTCTTTAGTTTTTGAATGAAGGAGTTGAATTTTGTGAAGCTATCTCCCAAAGGGAAATTGTAGAGTTTGAGAGGGAACATGATGAAGCATTGTTCGACAAGTTGGAAAGGAAGGGCAACCAAGAAGCAACCTCGAAAAGTGGTTAACATGTTTTCTTAATTGTTGAAGAGTCCTGCAAGACATTGGACATTGAACCCTTGGAAAACACATTTGACACCCCTTCCGATGGAGCTGACATCCGTTACGGTCGTTCATTCCATTGAAATGTTCTCTGCTTAAAAACCATACATGAAATTCCCACCTCATACGGCTCCTCATTTCTTTACAGTAGGTAATGTGGGGAGTAGTCCGTGGAATTGAAAAAAACTCAGATTCTGACCCAATATTATGAATTCACAGGAGCTAGTGTATTTCCAATGAATCTCTAGCCATCCTTCTTGCAAAGATTATTTTCCGAATACAAAGGATCCTTTTGAAGGAAGATGTTCTAGCACAAACCCCGACAATAATTTGTTCTAATTCCACATATTGATCATTTTGAACCAAAAGAAAACTTTGTGGTGAAATGGTTAAGTTCTGTACTTGATCTATTTATTCAAGGTGCACTAGAATTGTTTCCTTGTAAGTTGAAGGAGACCACTTAAGAAACATATCTGGACAGAGTTGCAGCTGTCACAAGCAGAGCTCAGAATTAGCTCTACTCATCATCCGAATCAATATTATGCAATGAGAAAAGGAGCACTCTAATTCATATAAATTTGCTCAAGAAATTATGTGGGAAACCATGCGTGCTTTTTCTCAGTCATAAGGTTGCAAGAGAGTTGTTCACAACAAATACTAATTGCATGAAAATCACATTGCAAAGGAGCAAGTAAATTGTTATTATATAAAAAGAATGCCTCTCTGGTTTGATGCCAGTTATCATTACCCAGTTATGAGATGATGACCATTCCCTAAAACATTTGCAAAAATTGCATTCAAATGGAGTGCTTTTATGATATCTTGTAATTTTTACATTATTTAATAGGGAAATTTATCCTTCTTTGAAACATCCCCTAGGGATATTAAATGCAAGTCACTTGATAAATTTTGCCTGCAATTGGAGTAATAGTTTGTGTTTTACTGTATAGGTGAAAAAGCTGATCAGAGCAGTTTTCTCAGATTCACGCCTAAGAAGAGAGTGCCTGCGGAGAATACAAAATTCTGAATTCCTTTAATCTGGCTTAAGTTATTTCTAGAAGTTGTCTGAGGCATACTATATTTTTGTTGTACATCATATAGTTTTTCTGTTGAGTGAATTTTTTTTTATTGTGTTTCATTTACACCGATTAGTTATGTGCCTAGTCTTTCCAGAAATGGGCCAAAGAGTTTGGAATATGCAGAGCATCCTGTGGACCTTAGTTGGTCCTTAATGAAATGACATTGTACATGTGCTCCATTATGAAGGGACAACTTGGAATATTCATGCAGGGTAAGCTACCAGAGCGAGTGATAACTAAATAAGTGAAACCATTAGGAAAAATATCCCGTTGGAATGCAGAAGAGAGTGCATATGGAGAGTAGAAGCTTTTGAATGCCTTTAGTTTGGCTTGAAGATCGTTCTAGATGTAGTCTGGTGGCAGTCAATTAACTGGGGGCATCTTTGTGACCGTTGTTTTAGGCATAATGTATTGTGGTTGTGCAGGTAACAACATATATTTTTTCTGTTGCATGCCCTTTGCATGTGCATCATTTTCTTTAATTAAGTTACATGCCTAGTTTTTCGTGAAATTGGCCAAAGAATTCAGAATATTTAGAGCGTCTTGTGGTTCTTACTTGGCCTTTATAGAAATGACATTGTACAGTTTCTCAGTTATTAACGGACAAGTTCGAATATTCATGCAGGGAAAACTTCCAGAGCAATTGATTATGAAATAAATGACACTTATAGGAAAATATACTCTTAGAATGCACGAGTTATTTTCCTAATGTATTCACTCTTAATGTTTCAAGCCAAGCTACATATTTTCAATCTATTTATTCAAGGTGCACTAGAATTGTTGCCTCTCAATGTTCCGAGTTCTGATTATTGTGCTTGTAATTTGCAACAAGATTAATTTCATAAATAGGCAACTCTTATTTCAGGATAAAGTTCCACAATTATTTGGGTAGTGTTCGTTACGGGAGAACTAAGCATAATCAAAGCTAGATTGACCATGATCATGGTTCAGGAGACCTTAATTTGGTCGTTTTACTAAAGTACACTACCAAATTTTGATAGTATATCAACTCCATGCTTGAACATCCAGTCTCTCTTCCAAAATGTACATTACATATGATCATAGATAAAATAAAGAACTTTCATGATGTATGGCATGGTCCTGAAAGTACTTCTTTGGCTATATGTTTGGTTTATGCCATGATACTGAAAGCACTCCTTTGGCTAAGTGTACCTGTTAATTTTGAACATGTTCTATGCCATTTCAGATTAGGGCAAAAAGCTGAAGCAGATAGAACATATTAATAGATCGATAGAAGACAATCCAAGACAAAGATGATGAATGGTGGCGTTACGACGATCAGCAGGATGCTTCTACCAAAAAAGTCTCCAATAGCTCATTCAGCCAAGCGTGTCACACATAACCCCAGAACAACCCAAACAAAGAACAATCCATATATTACGCAGCTCCAACGCTATCCAGAGAGAGAGAATTCCTCCACACAAAAGTGCGTCAAATGAATTCCAAGTCTCTCCAGTATATAGGAATCTTTGGGGGTGTGTGACACGTCCTTTAAGACATTTAAGTCTATATTTTATTCCAGGCTGACCTAGCACATAAGTGGAATAAATTCAAAGTACATGTTTTGCTCATCCGATCGAGATGATCTTTAGATCAATCTTACACCTCTCTGAAAAAGGAATCCAATAAAAATATTGGGATCGTCATCTGAGCAGCACAACCCAAAGTTTGGACCTAGTTGTCCAATTTTAACACTCCCTCTCAACTAGGGAGAACTCCATCCACTAGTGCAATCCAAACATCATGCGTCATCCCGCCCTAACTTGCTTTGCTGGCCTCTTTATTTCAGAATAGGAGTGGGTCAGTCACAAAGACATCATACCCTGCTGACAGATTTAGCCCAGAGGTCCGAAACCTCTATAGGACTCACAAAGAGTCTCATACCAACCCATAGTTGGTTTATCTGACCCAAAGTCAGTTGGAGGTCCGAAACCTCACTAGAATTGATCCTAGATCAAGTGGTTGGACACGTGCCATCCTAGATAGAGAGTACGAAAATCTCTGATGCGTCCATTAGTCTTTGCTACTAGTCTCTAGCTTTTCCCACCTCATTGGCCAAATGAGAGGTAATTCCCATGAGCCCTGAACTCAATGGGTAGGATGCATACGGGGCACAGATAATGAGAGGTGAACCAACTCAATAATCACAACGGTGGGGTCCAAGCACACCAACAAGATTTGGCAAGCCTAGCCTTGTGGTTGCTCATAGCTCCGAGAAGCTATCCCCAAAGCCCCCCAAAGCTCCTCGAGCTCATCGTCCAATAGGACCCACATCATAGGGTCGTTCCACGATACTAAGTCTCTCACGAAAGGTTAGGAAGTTGACCTTCCCCAGGGGCTTAGTAAGAATATCCAAAACCTGCTCATCAGTTCCTATATGATCGAGCTTTACGGCGCTTCGCTGTACCATATCCTGGATGAAATGGTACCTGATTTCAATATGCTTGGATTGGTCATGGAACACATGATTCTTGGTCAAGTGAATCCCACTCTGATTATCATAGAGTATCATCGTGGTATCTAGCACATGCTCGAACAGCTCACTGAAGAGCTTTTGCAACCAGACTGCTTCACAACAGGCCATACTTGCTGCAATGTATTCAACCTTTGCGGTGCTCAAAGCCATCGACTTCTGCTTCCTGCTCATCCATGAGATCAAAGCAGAACCAAGGTTGAAACAACATCCCGATGTGCTCTTACGATCCACCACACTGCTAGCCCAATCGACATCAGTATAACCAAGGAGTGTCACGCTCCCAGCAGTGTATCTCAACCCATGGTTTGTTGTGCCCCAAAGATATCTCAAAAGATTCTTCGCACCAACCCAGTGAAAGTGATGAGGCTCAACCATCTATTGACTCAAGGTGTTCACTGAAAAACATATATCCGGACGAGTGTTCACTAAGAACATCAGGGCCCTTACGAGTTGACGATACTCAGTAGGATTTGCCAATACGGGCCCAGCAGCGCTGCCACTCAACTTCTTAAAGTTGAGTTCCATCGGTGTCGACACAGACATACAGTGCACCATTCCAGATCTTTCCAGAAGCTTCACAATACATTTTCCCTGAGAAAGGAAAATCTCGCCAGGTCTCTGCCAGGCCTCCAGGCCTAGGAAATAGTGCATCAGTCCTAGTTCCTTCATCTCGAACTCAGCAACGAGCTCCCTCTTGCATTTATGAATGAGAGGGTCAGCACCTGTTAGGAAGAGATCGTCCACATAGAGAACCAAAATGAGAGGCTTTTCTCTATCAACTTTGAAGTAAAGGTTCAGATCAACATAAATATGAGTGAAGCCCAGCTTCATCAGGTAGCTATCTATCCTATCGTACCAAGCTCTAGGTGCTTTCTTCAACCCATAGAGGGTTTTCTTCAACCTGTAGACATGGGTGTCCCGATCTTGGACTTCGAACCCTAGAGGTTGCTCTACATACACCTCTTCCTTTATCGCACCATGCCATAAAAAAAAAATGTCTTTACATCCATCTGTAGCAGCAAGGGAAATAATAGATTATAGGTGCAATAATAATCAGTGCCTTCAGGCAACACATTTTCCCATAAGATCCATGCTTGATCTTAAATCGAGGTGACACCAACTTTGATCAGTGCTCTAGGAACCATATCCTAGACATCACCCTCGCATCCATGCAGACTTTGATGCTTTCTAGTTTCTTCAAATGATCCAGGCTCATATGGAAGCTAGATACCTTTGGTATTTATATGGCTTCTTGGTATTTTTCTGGAATTTCCCCCTCTGAAGCCATATGACTTTGAGCCATGAGGGTTTTCTTTCAGCAATGATATAAACTCAGAAGCATATACATATGTATTCTCCCTCTTAATGCCAGCTTCTCTTGAGTGAAGACATCTATGAGGGCATCCTAGACACCAACTTAGAAATGGAGTCTTATTCTCCCACAATCAAAATCATTCAAGACCACAATCTTTTGCAACGTGTCTGAAGGCTGCAGAAACACATTTTACTCCAATGTGAGACTGCTACTGTCACGTGCTTACTGCTATCTATGTCACTGTCCATCAGGGAGAATATATCAACAAGCCCCAGCTTGTGTTAGAAGTCCTGTTATTCTGAGGAGATCTTCTGAAGCTTCCTCAACCAACCTTCTTTATTGTGACCCACAGAACTAGGAATCCAAACATGATTCCTTCTTTCATAATTCTGCACTTGAGAGCTTCATCTATTACATCTGGTATCTCATCCATCTCTGCTTCTCAATTTCAGATTTACAGTTGATTGATCTAGAACTTCAAGTCTTCAGATTTCAGTTCTGCAATTTGTCTCCTAAATTGCACAGATCTAGGAACCAATCATACAGATGTTCCAAACACAGAAATTTACCCTTCTTCATGTCAGTCGATACCTTAAGTGATACCTTTATGTTAAGCAGATCTAGCTCAGATATAAGTGCCCAGCTCTTGAACATGTGGTAAATGACACATAATGTCATCTTCTAAATATCATTTAGGTCTTTCTTATGCACAGATCTGGGAATCATTGTGTTTGTGACCAACTTCAGCTTGGATCTGCGGCTACAATCTACAACGATGTTCCTATTTACCACCAGTAGGATCTTTGACCCTCCTTTCCCACGTGTGAGCCTCCAAGGAGCTCGAACTCAAGATCAGAAAACTCAAACCAGGGACAACAATTCAGAATCTTGCAAAGAAACACAACTGTCATAGCATGTTTGAGACTTTCATGAATTGTAGTGAATTATTCCAAGTCTTTGTACATATGGATGACTGCTTCTAGACAATTTTCTCATAATGATTTGATTCACAACTGCCATCCGATATCAGACCCATAAATTCTTATCAGAATCGGTTCCAACAAATTTATCACTTTCCATGTGTATGCATAGAGTATCAAATGACTTGAAGACACCTATGTGTAGCTCACAACCACCAGCCTGAAAGAATTTGCTGAAGATTTTCCTTGTCTCCATGATCTCCTTAAAAGCTAAAGAGTTCTCGACCTTCCATGTGAAGATTCCTCGGTTAACAGTTTTTCCAGCTTCACTTTTAGAGACAAAATCTACTTCATGATCTGTGCACTCCTGCATTATAGAGGTCTCCTTTAAAATGAGAACCTCTGCAGAAAAGATCACTGAGTCTAGCATCAAGTACACTGAATCTTGGTCAAAGAGACTAGTCAAGGTGATAAATTCACGCCAATCATTAGCATGTAATCATTCCATCCAAGGCTCGTATTGTCACCACTCTTATTGTTCCTTGCGAATCGGCCATAGGAATCCTGATGCATATGGTTCATCCCAGCTCGCAGATTCAGAACAAAGATACGAAAGAGATAGAAATTTCTATATATATAACAGCCAAAAGATGCGTGGCCTGGCCTAAGGAATGATATTTTGCCAATTTAGAAGCTTGCAGGGGCCAATAATAAGCACGATTATTCTGGTAATTATACTACAGCTCTGAGGATCTGGTAGCTCCTGAACGCAATTTCCACGCTCACCTCCTCTAGCTCCTGCGAGCATCGGGCCAAATGTTAAGCCCAGGAGAACTGACAGAGTATCATTGCGTTCATCATTCGTGCTGTTTGTAATCCCGTCAGAGTGTCCGCTGCGATATAATATTCGATCAGTAGTGGGTGACCGAATAATAAACCGTAAGGCCATCCATATTTACTGAAGAATCTATTCAGTTCTGCTCGGTTGTCCCAAAGCGAATTTGGCACCAATCTCTCTGCGACTAGGGTCACCCCCATGAAGCAAGTTACATATCGAAATAATTTAGAATATAATTCTGCTTCGTCAGACATCTTACGCAGGTTTTCTCCAGAACATCAACCAGGTCTGACGGGTGGATTTGTCTTTCTTAATTGATTCCGGAATAACCTTCAATTGCACACAGCAACCCGATGAATAGGAATATCTCCACCATATTATTGCAGGCCATTTCCACTTATTAGCTGAGCTATTTTATGCCCAGAACTTCGAATGCGTATGTGAGTTGGTCTGTTTTTTTTTTTTTTAGGTGTGAATATATTATTCAGTGAGTCGTATAAATGACAAATCCAAGCACAATGCCAATCTATGGATGAACGAAAGTATGCTGAGGGTTTGCGCAGCTATAGAGAAGCCGTGGAGTGGACTAAACAACATCACCGTTATTCAATAATCAAAGAAAGTCAGAATCATGGGTAGATTGAACCGATAAACAGAAGCACGTGACACATTCTCGACGATGTTTCTACATATGTTCTGAACTATAGACCTCGAGGTGGCTGATACTTGGACACAAATAATTTAGCCATTAAATAAATTCCTCCACCATATTTAAAAGTTCAAATTCAAATTCATAGCATGGCATCCAGAACCCTAGGATCGTTGGGGTTGTTGCGTTAATGCTACCTACAGCTGCTTGCTATGGCTTGTGACCTAGCATAGCAGCTGCTGGAGCTGCGGCCTTCTTCATATGCCAACCCTTGACCACCCTACGCAAGCCCAGCTGTAGGGCCATGGCCCCTGGCCTAGCACAACGGCACTCCTCGACGTCCAAAAAAGTGTTGTTCATAGCTCCAAACAATTTTACCCTACAAGAACTCAGCCTAATAGCTAACATAGTCAGCTTCTCCTATAGCAATTCAGACCCTGTCTAACCCTGAAATGAACCCTTGTCCCCACGTTGTTCTGCCTTCTCCTGTGCTGCGGCTAGGGCATAAGATCCTCCTCTCTAGAGGTAACGTTGCCCACAATGGATCTAATAAATCGATGATTAACATAAATTTGGTTTTGTCTTAACCCAGCTCTGATACCATGTTAATTTTGAACATGTTCTATGCCATTTCAGATTAGGGCACAAAGCTGAAGCAGATAGAACATATTAATAGATCGATAGAAGAAAAGCCAAGACAAAGATGATGAATGGTGGCGTTACGGCGATCAGCAGGATGCTTCTACCAACAAAGTCTCCAATAGGTCATTCAGCCAAGCGTGTCACACATAACCCCAGAACAACCCAAACAAAGAACAGTCCATATATTACGTAGCTCCAACGCTATCCAGAGAGAGAGAGAATTCCTCCACACAAAAGTGTGTCAAATGAATTCTAAGTCTCTCCAATATATAGGAATCTTTGGGTGTGTGACATGTCCTTTAAGACATTTAAGTCTATATTTTATTCCAGGCCGACCTAGCACATAAGTGGAATAAATTCAAAGTACAAGTTCTTCTCATCCGATCGAGATGATCTTTAGATCAATCTTACACCTCTCCGAAAGAGGAATCCAATAAAAATATTGGGATCGTCATCTGAGCAGCACAACCTAGATTTTGGACCTAGTTGTCCAATTTTAACAGTACCCCCTGCCACACCAAAACCTTTTTGATAAGAAATTACTTGACTATCACCAAATGAATATGTTTTAACATGCTTGGATATAATCTATTTTCTTCAAGAACTCTTGACTGAAATTGTATAATAATCTCAACCAACAGGCATTACATCACATCTTGCAAGAAGCCATTTTTCTATCAACTTTCTTGGAGTTTTATTGGGATACTGTATTCAAATGTAAGGTTTTACAACATGCGTTCAATGAGAGGGCCTCAAAGGGAATTAAGATCACATTATTTTCATTTGCAAAAATGAAAACACATATAATAATAAGTTATTTTATTTTCATTTCTCACCTGATAGGGGTTTTGAGCAATGCTTTTCCCAGTGGTTATGAGTTTAGAGTAATGCCAATGAAGTATGGTAATAGAATACATGTGTTTAAGTGAATTATATAAATAAGATATCACATTAAACCTCTATTACTTGAATTACCCAGGGAAGGTGCCTCCCTTGCTCATGGTATGTGCTAAAATCATTGATTCATTGATTTGTTTCTAATTGTTCAATTTTTTCAATTTTTTTGAGGTTTGGGATTGGAACTGTTTTGGTTAACCGAAAACAATTTGACATGTTTTTGATCTGTTTCCATTGTTTTGATTCTAAATCTCCCATAAATTCACATATATGGAGACTTGAAGTACACCATTGATGGGATCAGCAGCAGATGTGGAATGCAATGCAGCAATAGCGTTGGTTGGGTACAGTGGATCAAGTATCTATTAGGAAAGTTTCAAGCCTACACTATTCTGCACATACATATGGAGAAAAATAGGTGTGCTGACCTTCTCTCCAAAAGAGGGTTGGAGTCCACATATGGTGCTATTCAGATCATGCATTACAGGGCTTCCACTCTGTTGGACTCTCAATCTTTTCCTTTGCCATAATCTACATCAAGTGAGCCTGATCTTCTCAAGCAAGCTAAAATACATTTGCAAGCAAGCGGGATATCCTTTTTTCTTATGATTCTTTTATAGGCTATATCTTCATTGTACATACCAGATCCTTTTCTGTTTTTTTTCTTTCTCCATATTCTCCTTTATGCTGTTTTCAATTAGATGATATTCCCACTGACCCTCGATATGTATCTGGGCTCAGTGATGTTCTATTCAGTTACGTATTGGCTGGGTTTTCTGTGGTTGGTATGCGGATTTTTTATGTGTCTTTATGGCCTTTGTACTGTTCTTATGATGGATTTGGTTTGCCTCTTCATGGGGTTCATATATTGCCTGCTATCTGGCATATGCTAGAATGGTATGTTTAATGTGCTGGAAAATGATATTTGATCAACGAATATGAACTATTATATATAACAACGTTTTTTTTGTCCTGAAAAAAAAAGGTCGAATCAAAAAATTTAGCACACAGGGATTTCAATCAATGTTGTGGAATTGCGAATTTTTCCTTCTAGGATTATAACCACGATATAATACCTTCAATTACACTTAGGGTTTCAAACATATTTATGTCTTTGCTGTGATTACACTTCGAATTCACTCAAGTCCTCCACTTCCACGTTAAGCTACAAAGTATTTCTGGTTACATGATATACACAACTCTGTCACCAGTGCAGCAAGGCTTCGAATCTTATAGAGAAGAGAAAGAAGCATACTAAGTCTGCCATTACCCTAAATTTTGAAAGCTTTGGCACTTACATGGAAAGCTTCAAACAATTTCATTGAAAAACAATTTTACATGCGATGTTCATATAAAATAAAACGGTTTCACTGAAATGGGTTTAATACAAACTCTCACCTGATTCATGGAGGTAACGAAAAACCAGGTAGTTCATCTCGCAGGAAGTGATCGAGATCGTGGCCATCCACGCCTCTTTTGATAATCCCACTTGAACCCCTCAGTGTAATGGAGCTAATGGAGCTTTCCGTGGTAGTCTCGGGATAGAAATCATCGTGATTGGAGGCACCGAGATTCCAATTTCTTGAGTTCAACCAAGTGTATCAAATCATAGTTGGATAGCATGGACGCACCCTTCCTCCTTCGTTGGACAAACCCTGCAACGCGAGGAAAATAGACGAGGGAAAAGAAAAATTTTGATATTCAAAAAACAAAAATCCCATGAACTAGTTTTACTCAAAAGCTAAGGAAAAAGGGTTTTGAGAGAGATTATTGAACAAAAACTCTACCAGTATTAGGAAAATTTGTTTCCTACTACTAACTTTTTTATTATGGTATGGTGGTGTAAAATTTTGCATTAAGTAATAAAGTAATGGGTTACAATGGGGTCGGAAAAGATGAGAGTTCAAAAGACTAGATGGCTATGAAGGACATAAAAGCCAAAAAGTAAGTTGAATAAGTTTTGAGGAAGTAGAGATAATTAATGACTGGTGGTTGAACTTGATGTGAGCAAATGAAGAAGGCAATGAGAATTTTTAAAAGTAGATTAACTAGGAAGAGAGTAGTGAAGTGAGGATGAGAGATTTGGAGAATTTCAATGAGAAAGGTGATTTGGTGAGCGGATGGTTGTGAAACAAAGGGTTGATGATAAAATATAGCTCAATAAAGAGTGGTAATCAATGCACCTCAATGAGGTCTAATGAACACATTGGAGTGAGGTTACGAGAGATATGTGATTACAAAGTAGCAGGTTGGATGCAATGTAGGATGAGATTGCGAATGAGAAAGAATCAAATGAACTAATGAGAAACCATATCCTAAGGCCAACAGAGGATGAGAACCTAGTAGTGGGCATGGCACAAAACAATAGCAAATCTGGCCTTATACCAACCCCGCCCCTTATGCTTCTTAAATACAAATAAGTAACACTACACTAGCGTGTTAATAATGGTTCAAGTCCACCTCGTAGTCAACTTACTTATGGAGGAAAAATAAAAATTAGAGGAATTAGTATTAACAATAGTGCAAGTTTTAATATTAAGAGTAGCACACTTGGGAGTTTTAGTTATTTAGAGCAAAAAAACAAGAGTTTCATGAATTTTAGTACCTATAATGCTTTGAATTATAACCTAGGAGCATGTAAGAGAAATAATATTAGAGTGATGTACTACTTAAAAAATTTAGTCATATGTAAATGCTTTGGAAAAAAAACATAATGATCCACGTACCTTGATATAAAAAAAACCTTAAAAATGTCACTTTTAAAATCTCTTATGTAGTTACCTCATGTCATTCGGGTAGATATCACAATTACTTATGTAAGTAATCCTGCGATCATATTTTTCATTCTCTTAAAGGAACTCTTTCTAGACATGCACCCCATCAAGCATAAATCATCCTAACATATACATTTGAAGTAATATAAATCATCCTATGACTATCCTCGAAAGAATTATCACCCATAGCCTTGGTGATGGTGTGAGGCTCGTATCAAAATGGTATGAGCTTCTTCTAGGAGTTTGTCAATTTCTCTTTATGCAAGTCCAACCATAACTCGTCATCAACCTGAAACTTATGTGGATCCGAATGGATTGTGTATCTACTTGTACTTGGAGTTTGCAACTTTCTATAAAATGTCATGAACTCGTTATTGAATTTGTTAGATACATTCCTCAAAATTGGTATCGTTGCTTACCTCGTTCTAAGTTTGGGAGGTATCTTCATGTGTTATTCCATGAATATAGCTACATCAATTTGTGTCAATTTTTTGGGACCCCCGAGCACACCTGAAAAGACTTGTGGGAAATAGAAATATGAAGAGTTATGTCAAATTTCCGTTGAAAATATGGAAGGCTTTCAACATGCGTATGTGGATCCTCACAATTGTATACTCTAAGGACATTTACAATAATCATAAGGGTACTTTTTATTTATCAATCTAGGGATGGAAGGTAGTGGATTTGGTCAAGCTTGATGTTTGTCATGGACCAGAGGTTAAACTAGAAAATACTGAGGAACCTACTATCCCTATCAAGAAATATGGTCTTTGGCAACCCAAAATGAAGCAAAATATGCTCGAAGAAGAGCTTATGAGTGGATTTTGTTTCAATAGTCTTCTTATAGGGTGCCAAAATTCTCGTCCAAAGGAAGTGATCAACAACAACAAAAAAACCCGGATGATGTTGAAAGGGCTTGCCTGGGTGACTCTGGGAGCAACCCAGAGGTGGTCAGACAAAGCTCTTCTAAGTTACAAATTTGAAGAGAAAAAACTGGTGATGTATATGTGGTTGCTCAATCTGGGCTGTATGGAAAATCTTGGCAGAGAGTGTTTACCTTTCTGTGTCTTCACGAAAGTAGGTTGTCTGGTCACAGAATAAGATCACTACATGTAGGTGATGGTTCTGTGGTAATTTCTCAACCTTATCTTCAGAATGGCTAACAGAGAGGATCAAGTTTGAATAAAGGATATAATTTGATGAATTTGGAGATTTAGAGTTAAAGAAAAAATTGTGGTGATGTTTGGATGGGTGCTAATTTGTAGGGTTTTCCATTTTTATAATTTTCTTTGTTGTGCTTTCTACCATGCTACCTAGTTGCTTTTCTGTTGCCCTAGAATTTTAACTTTTTCGATGTCTATCTCTCTATTGTTTCTTGCCCCATTTGAAATGTCATCCTGATTTGGTAGGTGTTTTCTTCAATATAGTGTGAATATTTTTCCATCACACAGCTTCTATGGGGTTTGTCTACGCAAATAGCATGTAAGGCCCATTCATCAAGGTATTTGATGAAATGAAATGATTATCGATAATCACCAACTAATGGTACCTATAGAGATTTACTCTAACAATTCTACAGTTTTCCTGTGCCAACAATTATACAACATGTTAACCTCATGAACTAGTCTCCTCTATTCTCTTAGATGATTTTATAAGCACTTATTATTGTTGTCAAAGCTTTTACTCTCTAGTCCCATTGAGCTATTTCAGTTATTTGTGGACATTGATCTATTTTCATTTCATTTCTTCAAATTTTCTGGCTGTTATGTGTTACCTTTGGCCAGTGCCTTATTTCTTACCTATGCTTTTTCTGCTTAAGCATTCCAGCCAGCCAGAGCAACAGGGGCAGCAGGAGCCACACAGTCCAGCCAGAGCCCAGCAGCGGCAACAAGAGCCACAGAGGGCTGACGCAGGCCCAGTCAAGGCAGCGCAGGGGCAGTGTAAGCCCTTCAGGTGTGACGCATGCCCTTACTGAGCAGCGTAGAGTTCGACGCAGGCTAGTTAGGCTGACGTAGAGGGATTCAAAGCAGCGTATTACTGCCGTTTTTATTTCTCTATTGGGTGAACTAGTTTTGGTGCCCAGGATTGTTGTACTTATATTTTGCATAATAATGAAAACCCTCCAGAGCTAGCTACACCGGTTTTCCCACATTGGGTTTTTTCCGGGGATAGTTGTCTAGAAAATCTATGTGTCACTTTGTCTATGAGCATGTTATTCTGTATTTGATCTGTATGTGTAGGTTGCTAGTTGTATTTACTATTTACTTTGCTAATTTATTGAATATTTCAGAAATTAACTTGTAACTTAATTCAAGTAGGAGAAGTAAATCAAGATACTGCAATAGGGTTTCTTAGATTAAGAAATTTTCACATTCCCTAGGTCTAGCCCCATTAGGTCACCTAGGGTAACAATTTCCCAGGAATCTAGCTAGAGGAAAAATTCTATCTCCTAGAGGTAGCTGCATTGCAGGGTGCCCTCACTCTCCTCAGAACTTGGGCTAATTTCAACGGTGGAATCTCCGGATACCTCAAGCCCTAGCTCTAGGATCAAGTTTTGCGTAGGTGTTCCCAAGGATAGAACCTAGTAGGATCAATTTGACCTATCGAAGTAAAAACACTTGTCCGATCCTTTCCCATCACCTTTTCTAGGATAGGAACATCATTGGTTGCTAAATTCCATCCTCGAACCTGGGCTGGGTCCACTTGGCCCCGTGTGGTCCCATTTGGTGTTAAAGGCCTTTCATTAAGGACCATTTGGGAATCCAAGTTCCCAAAGGATTTTAGGGATTGAGAACTTCCTTAATAATTCTTATTCTTTTCCCTCAACCCTTCAATCCCTGTCCTCTCTCCCTAGAAGATAATTCCCTTGCTTAAAATGAAAGCAAGTCCCACTCTTTATTTTATCTTAGGGAAAGGGTTTCGAGGGTTACTTCCTAAACTACAAGTGACTTCCTAAACTACCGGGACTCCACCCATCGGTGAAATTCCATGAAGAGCAAGGATTCTTAGCTGTGGTGACAATGGGCTAAGCCTCCATCGTTTCCCTTATCCTAGCAGCCGCCCTCTTAGGAACCCCTTTTAGATCCACTACTAGTTTGAGTGGTAACAAGTTTTTCACAATTCCATTTGTGAACAAATCTTTGGTATGCCCACTTTGCCCACACTACATTTCCAAGATGAGAAGTCCAGGGCTATGTAGGTTGCCCTTCTTCTCACTGAATCAATCCTCCACAATATAGTGAACTAGGGCTAGTTGGTTGGCCCACTTGACTGTTACTTTAGTCCTTCAAAGTCTGCACATCCTTAGGCCCTATACACCTTCTCTTCTACCAATTTTGTTGTCCTTCACCAGAACAAGAGTCAGGGCTCTTCTTTGACAGTAACCTAACAACCCTCCAACTGCACTTGGCCTACCATCAATCTGCCCAACCATAGTCAATTATTTTTACTGATCTAGGGCCCACAATATTTTCTTCATCTAGGGCTCTTCAAATCTGCCACCTAACAATGGTTTGAGTGATCTCAAGATCACTATTCTTGTGTATTGAAAATTTGATCTTTGTTGTCCAATATATGAACAAATATGAACTACTCCTCTTATCATACTTCTAACAATCTATAGATGACTGAACTAGGGTAAAAAATCAGCCACTAATAGTCCATTTACTAATTTTTTATAGGTTTTTTCAGATCTTTGTCTAAAACTCTATGGAAACTCCACTAAAATCAACTCCTCTGCATGTCAATCCATTCTTTATATGGCACATTTCTTCTGCATGCTCAATCTTCTGCTCAGGTTCCACCCTCCTTTGGATCTGTTGTCTCCACACATACTGAATCTGCAAACCATCTTCCAGATTTGTGGTCTTTATTGCAGAAATAAACCTCGCTCTAAGGGTCACAACGCATCTTCTTCTACGCAAATTTTCCACAGTCTTAGGGTCATACCTTATGAACTAAACATCCTAGGAAACCGTCCTAACTAGGGCATTATACTTATGTACTTCTAATTGTTGTAGAACAAACCCTATCCACACATAGAAAAAACACGACTCTTGCCTCCATAAGGGAATTGACCTAGCTCATATGCATCCATAGATTCTAGGCATTTCTTTGACTGAATCTTGACATGAACTTCAAATCTCAATGTCTACCCTCAAACTAGGGTTAAATCAGTCAATATTATGCCTGCGTCGACTTCTGTTATGGCTCTAAATTACAGTGCAAGCCCTCCTCCATTTATGTTGGTCTTTATCACAGACCTTGCGGCCTACTAACCACCACAAGGCAAGATGGTATCAACCCTCTCTTCTATTTAATGTAGAAAATCTAACAAACTAGACTCAATCTAATCTTTTAATCATGTACTAAAACAAGATACCGAATCCTTCCTACAATTTGTGGAAACAAAACACAATCACACAATCACACAATCACATATAAGTAAGAGAAACAAGTTATCAATCGCACAACACGAGATGTATTTGGGGAAGCAACTGCTCAAAACCCTCTATCTCTATTTTGTATTAAGTCAAGGAATCATGAAACAATATAATGCTTAATCTCTCTTGAGATTCTCCAGCACTCTGCCAATTGTCTCCTGCTAATCTAGGAAAAATTGGTCTAGTACTTAGCCAATTCTCAGCCTTCCTTAAGCCTGCCTTGCTCACGCAATTCCAATGGAATTATCTCCATATTAATTAGGAAAATCAACATTCCTTGATTGTGCAATCCATCATGGCATCCCAATGAATTTATAATTGCACATGGGAAATTTTCTATAAATACAACTGATAGTTATGTTCCTCTGAACTGTGTTACAATAAGGATCAAGGGTCTTTTTGTTATTTAAAATAATATAAAACCCTAAACAACCAAAACCCTAACCTGAGGAGATGTAACACCAAGAGTTTATGGGCCCCGTTGGGGTTAGTTGGGTAGCCAACTTCCCGGGGTCGTAACTTGGTCATATGATCTTCGTTTGACGCACATGATACCTCGTTAGAAAGATCTCTTTGAGGAATAAAAATACTAATATGAATTCTATGAAATTTCCAAACCTTTCATGCCCAAAAAACATCGTTTGGGGCCTAAAAACGGCTCTGAAAATTCAGGACCCGAAAAAACTGACAAAAATAGTAAATTGTGCTATAATTAAGGAAACTGAAAAATTGAAAGAGACAATGGTGAGGGCCCAAGTGGAATAGGCAGGTGGCCACAAATATCCACCTCGATCACCTTAAATCAAATTTCTTGAGCTAACTCAATAATCATGACTTAGTTAATTGACACAAGTTGTTATGAGACGAAATTACAATTTATTGTCCAATTTATTTAAGGGAAAAATAAATTAGATGCCTCACATTCCTCACTCCTGGTACATCAAAATTCCTCACCAGTGTGGGTGCATTTTTTTTCCTTTCTATTCGCCAATTTCATTGTTTCTTGTTGCAAATTTCAACACTCCCTCTCAACAAGAAAGGAATTCAATCTATCCCCATCTGGTACCTTTGGAATGTTCTGCATGCTACACTTCTCTAGTGTTGTTTGCACCTGAAAATCCTGAAACTTAATAGCCTCTGAACAAATGAATCAGTATAATGCATCTGTCATCAGAGTCTTCTGACTGCTGCTAGCTACTTCACCTGTCTAGTACTGGATTCTCTGCATTGCTGCTAACATCTACATCTGTGCCCTTTGAACTGTTGCTAACTCTATTTGTGCTCTAGTATTTGACATCTGTCACTCTGATTTCTGTCTTTCTGACATCTGAATACATCAATCTAACTGATTCTTCCTACTACTGTTATACTGTGGGCTCCTCGTAGCCAGGTTCGATCCATGAGACACGCCATCTCAATGGACCTTGCCCAAATTTCTTATCTTGGGATTATATCTACACATAACCCCACCTTACACCTCGACATATGGGTGCTCCCTCTTCCCATCTGGCTCGAAATTTCCCCCTCATGGAGGTCTCTACTTGAGTGGATGCTTCCACTCGGTCTCCTCTCTGCTTCTCCAATTGTGGCAGCTACTCCACAACCTTCTGAGACTGCTTCTCATGAGGATGCATGTTGAGAGGTAATTTATGCTCCCTCTAAACCACCAAGTCTCTAACTTCTGCCTTTCTTCTCAAAGATTTTCATGCATCTGGTACCTCAAGTGCATATAGGTTCTTGACTCGCGCACAGTGTAATTGTCTCGAAGTTACAAAAAGTTTCTAAAAAAGAGTTGATTTTAAATCGATGCTATCTCCCTCATCCGAGCTCCGATTTGACCGATTTTTTTTCCATTGGGGTAGATTTTCGCAAGGAATCCAAATATTCTATTTGTTTTCGAAAATTTTACACCAGAATCTTCAAATATTCTCTACAAAATTTCCGCCCAAAAAATTCCTACTATGATACCATGTAGAAAATCTAACCAACGAGATTCAATCTGATCTTGTAATCTACTAAAACAAGATACTGAATCCTTCCTACAATTTACGGAAACAAAACACGATCACACAATCATATATAAGTAAGAGAAATAAATTATCAATCACACAACAACATGGTGTATTTGGGGAAAACAACTAATCAAAACCCCTCTATCTCTATTGTGTATCAAGTCAAGGAATCATGAAACAATACAATGCTTAATCTCTCATGAGATTCTCCAGCACTCTGTCAATTGTCTCCCATTGATCTAGGAAAACTCGGTCTAGTACTTAGCCAATTCTCATCCTTACTTCAGCCTGCCTTGCTCATGCAATTCCTAGGGAATTAACTCCTTATTAATTAGGAAAATCAATCTTCCTTGATTGCGCAATCCATCATGGCATCCCAATGACTTTATAATTGCACATGGGAAATTTTCTCTGAATACAACTGATAGTTATGTTCCCTTTAACCTCTGTCTCAATTGGGTATTCCTCGAAACTGACATGCATGCAACTATTAATAACGAATTATCAGTTATCTGATTGATCACTCTTTGTGAATTAAATCTAATTTAATTCACTGGACCTCTCACTAGCTCATCACTCAGTTAGAACTAGTTAAACTGATTTTAACTCATTTAATTGAGTTAATTACACTTGCACCCCACTAATGCATCAACTTCAACTTGACCCCAAAAATATTAGAATCCATCTAGATGCCTCATATTAGACCCTCAACTCAAATTTCTTGAGCTAACTCGGTCATCATGACTTAATTAACTGACACAAGTTGTTATGAGATGAAATTACAATTTATTGTCCAATTTATTTAAGGGAAAAATAAATTAGACGCCCCACATTCTTCACTCCTGGTGCATCAAAATTCCTCACCAGTGTGGGTGCATTTTTTTTGTCCTTTCTGGTTTCCAATCTCACTGTTTCTTGTTGCAAATTTCAACATTTTAGAATTTGATAAGGCCTTCACACAAAGACACCATTGAAATCACATGCCCAGATTCTCATGAGAAACCTCTCTTAAGCTTGATCTGCCAGAAGAGAACCAACAATATGCCATCCTACTTCCTAGTGCAAACTGACCATTAAGGTATGCAACATTCTTTTGAACCCTCACATGATGATCTTGCTCTTGGAGGATGATCATGACCTCCCTTTAGCAACCCTTACTCGGCCCTCGTACTTGACCTAATTTAGGACTACATCTCTCTTCACCCCCTTGATGTGCTAGATAGTGGGAATACATGTCAAACATGCTAAGATGTGCCAAGTGATAAGACATGCCAAGATGTGCAAGGGTGTGTCAATGCGTGTCAGGGACTTTCAAGACAACAAAAGGGAGAAAAAAGTTAAACTACAAGGAAATGAACACATAATAGGGTTAATAAGTCATCAATTTACCTTTTCCAAGAGGGGCATGCTAGGCACACTAACACTAGGCGGCAATAGGTTCCAAGTGCAAAGTCTTAGTGCATTCTAAGTGCCAAGTATTCCTTTGTTTCTTCTCATCTACTTTCCAACAATTGATCATCACAAATAAATTTAATATTAAACCATGCTAAATCATACCAAGGCATCTCAACGTATTCCATACATGCTAAGACTTTCCAAGCGCCAACACATGCCAAGTGCCAATATGTGTCAGGGACTAGTGTTATGCATGTGATGAAGTGGAAGGGAATGTTGAAGAGTGCTAAGGTGTTCTAGAGAGTGATAATGCATGTTGATGAGTGTTAAGGAGTACTAGGAAAAAACATTGAGGGAGCACTAGGTAAAAATTCATGGAAGTTAATGAATATGAGGAACGTGTATTGCCAGAGACTAGTGTTAATGGTCAGTGTTAGTTGTCATGCCAAGGAGGGAGTGACAAGGTATGCTAAGCATTGGTAAGGCATGCTAGGGAATATCAAGGCATGTTAAGAATTCCAAAAGTGTGCTTGGGAGTTCCAAGGTGTGCTAATTATATCATGTGCCAATTAATAGTGCCAAGATATGCCAATACATGCTAGGTGCTAAGGATGTGGCGCATGGTGCTAGGGTATGTCAATATGTGTCAAGGCAACAAAAGGAAGAACCAATAAGAGGGTTAATAAGTTAGGACTTTATCTTTTTGAAAAGGGGCATGCTAGGCACACTAATAATATGTCCCAATACATGCCAAGTGGCATTGTGTGCCAAGTGCTAATGTATGTCAATGCATTCAACCAAGGTGTTCCAGGGCATGCTAGGGACTATATGCAGCATGACAACACATGCTAGGAGAGTTCCATGTTGTGCTAGCGCATGCCACCATGTGCTTGGGCGTCAGTGTCATCACAAGATGTTCTAGGTACAAAGATGTTCCAAGACATGTGGGGTGCTAATAAATGTTAGTGTGTGCCAAAGCGTTAATTTAAGGTGTGCCCAGACTATTGAGGATTGTTAGGTCTTTCTCTTTTATAGAATTGTCAGAGCTCGATTATGTATTAGATAATATATTTCCTACACACAATAGTGGAACTTTATCTAAATGGAATTTGCTAGATAATTAAATTAATAGATATGAATCATGTGTTGACTCATAGGAAATCTCTATTCGACTAGTCATTACTTGAGGGAAATGATATACACTTATTACTTCTTTAAATTTGACTAACCCTAACCACTATGGCCTTGGACATATTATAAAAAATGCTCCACAATAATGGTATTAAATCGTTATCTTTTGACAAAAAATATATTAACAGGCACATAACATCATCAAAAAATCATTGGAATGATCAATGATGACGAACATTTTTTTATCATCACCAAAAGTAACAAAAAGAGCATTGGTGAGGGCCATTAAAAGTTCTTCACTAGAAGTGTCACGAAAGAGAGAAGTAGTGATGGGCCTTTAACGACCCTCACCAAAAGTGAAATGTCTTTGGTGACGGACCATAAAGGACCATCACTATATACACTTACAGTGACGGTTTTTAGTGATCAATGATGACAGACATTTTTTGACCATCACCAAAAGTAACAAAAAGAGCATTGGTGAGGGTCATTAAAAGTTTGTCACTAGAAGTGTCACCAAAGAGAGAATTAGTGATGGGCCTTTAACGACCGTCACCAAAAGTGTTATTGAAAATGTCTTTGGTGACGGACCAGAAAGGACCATCACTATATACACTTACAATGATGGTTTTTTAATGACCGTCACCATATGTGACATTGGTGACGGACCTTAAAGGTCCGTCACAAGCATGACCCTCACCAATGTGCTTCTTTCTTGTAGTGAAATTTCTGATGTTTGTGCAAAGTTTTTCGTGAGGTTCCTAGTGCTTGTGCAATAGATTTTACCAAGCGATTCTCTTTAGTATTTGATGAAACCACTACCATTTGTATTGCTCTGCATTCATCTAAATCACTTTTATTTCTAGATCTTCCAATTGACTTTAGAGCACTATTTATATTTTGTATCAAATTTTCCTTCATTTGTTTGTTATCTTTTGTTGATTTTCAAATACCCAATAAAGTCGTAGCTTCTTTTGATTCCTTTGATGTTAAGAGACTTTTCAAAATTTGTCTTTTAACTGCCACAATTTCATCTTTGAAGAACGTATCAATAATGCGTTTAACACGATATTGTATAACATGGTTAGTTTTTTTATCTCCATATGTGTGAGTTTCAACATTTTCTAACATCTCATCATCGATATTGATTTCATCTGTACATATTATAATTAAATGTACATAATGAGTTTACATATTCAATAAATAATTAAATTTATAAATATGTATAATTTCAATAATACACATTCAACATATATATACATACCTCGTGATTCAATTTCTTCACTTGAATTTCTTTCAACATTTTCAACATCTTCAATCATTGGTTCAACATCTCTTTCACTTTCTATTTCAAATTTTTTTATCTCATCATTAATGTTTTGAGGAATATCTATCTCTATTTACATTGCAAAATAATTTTCAAATTAGTTCATCAAATAAAAATTAAGTTTCACAATACACTAGTCAAATTTTAAATATCAAATTTATAATATTTACATTTACATACCTGGTTCAACTTCTAGTTGAGGTTGATTTTCTCTTTCAATATTTGAGCGTTCTTCTCTCTTTTTTTTGTGATATTCTCTCCCTTGTTATCTACGTTCCTCAGGGTCTCTTGTTCGATCATATTTTCTCTTGCTATTCATTTGATTTCCTATGATAATTTAGTATGAAGCTAAAAAATTTCCTTCAAAATCCTATAAAAAAACTCACTGTCAAAATTTAGACCAAAACTCAATTAAAAAAAGCATCACAAAAGATTTAATTTCAAAAAATATCATTTTAAAATTTTTTCACAAAAGACATACTTCAACCCAAAACACTTAATTTAAAAATTCCACCAAAAAAATGTCTTTTAAAAATGAAATGAAGCTCAGAATATTTCCTTCCAAGTCCTGCAAAAAAATTTCATTTAAAAAATTAGACAAAAACTCACTTTAAAAAATCATTATAAAAGATTTACTTCAACCCAAAACACTTCCACTAAAAAAATGTCACTTTAAAAAATACCTCCAAAAAATGTCCTTTGAAAATTAAGCCCAAAAAAACTCAAAAGAATGTCACTTTAAAAAATACCTCCAAAAATGTCCCTTGAAAATTAAGCCCAAAACACCTCTAAAAATATGTTACTTTAAAAAATGCCTTCAAAAAATGTCTTTTAAAAATTAAGCCCAAAAAAAGTCCTTTGCAAATTCAGCCCAAATGAAGAAATGTGAGAAAATATGCGAAAATAATGATTCCATTTTTGGCTATTTATATAGTTGCGAAATGTTTTTTTGGAGGGGCTTCATTAAATTTTCCGGCCGACGTAATTTGCGAGCAGAAGTTTGGCCGAACTTTTATAAAAGGTTTGGACAAACTTGTTTGTCGTTAAAATTAACGGGACAGAGCGTCAAAAAACAATTCGACCGAATTATTTTAAAAGTTCGGCCGAACTAACACGTCTGCAACTACGCAACAACTCTACTCTGAACACATTTCTTCAACTTTGGAATGATTAAACTCCATCAAAATTTATGAATTAACTTTTGGAACCAAGACAAGCATTTGCAGAATTCAATCTACTTTCGAGAAATATAACTTTTATGGAATTCCATAGATATTTACTAATTTTAATTAATTTTGTAATAAAATGGGTGCAAACAATTTCTGAAGGTTATTATGATTTAGTGAAATCAAATTTTTGTTATCTTCCAAAATACACTGTAAAAAATTGAAAAATTTATGGTGGGTTACATTGGTCCATCGTCTATAATGGGTAGTTTTTATATTTTTAGTTTATAACTAATATGTTGAGAAACTTTACGCGTGCCGAAACATATTCAAAATATGAAATTTTTTCATATTGGACCAGTTCAATAAATTCTAGTAATTATGATATGCATCAGTTGGTTTCGTAAATATAACGATACCGAAGTAGACTCTATCTAGATTGTTGTAACACCTTTTTTTTCTCAAAAACAAAAAGTTTTCAAAGAATACACCAACACGTTTCAACATGAATTTTTATGAATCCTTTGATTGTTAAATAACACACACTCAAAGAAATGTTAAGTTGACATATCAAATGTCAATAAAAAATTCAAAAAAATAAGTAATAGAAAGCTAATAAAATTTCTGACAAGTTTTATTTTTATCATAAAATGAAATTTTAAACAGAAAGATTATTTTGGCTTGCAGAAAGTTGAATAGAAAAAATGATATTTTTTTTCTCAAAAAAAGGCAAAAAGTGTAACCCAAATTCACATTTTCACCCATGTGCATGACACATGTGTTAGAAAATCATATACATCACTCCCTCTTAACTCAGGAAGGACATATTTCAAGTTTCTTCCAAGAAATAAACTTACCACCAGGCTCCCTCTCAACCAGGGACCTACAACAACAATGGTGAGACACCCAGATTCTCATGAAGAATTCCTCCCCTCGATGTCATGGATTTCGATATCGAGGAATCTTAAACAATTTGGCTCCATAGGGCACAAATCATCCATCAATTTCTTCCATGAGTCATGTCAACTATCAGAAAGTGATTCATCATACTTCCTTATTTGGTCCACCTTTATGCCATGCTTCTTTCTTTCGAACCATATCTCAAGGATATTACATCCTTCTACATGATTGGCAACCCTGCATAAACTTATTCAGATAGCTATATACATAATAAATTTTAAATCAAAAGTTACCTTAGAGACCAAGACTAACAACCGTAAGTCTTAGTGAAGGCCATGAGGAGAGAATGGATAGCCACATCATTCTAGTCTTCACCTGGAAGATAGAATGGAGGATTGGGTAATCATCTGGCATTCGATACTCTTTGAGAATGTGATAGGGCCTTCAAGATAAGAGTAGTCAGGGACCAATATTCTTTGAGAGCTGGCTACCCAAGAGAAGAATAGTCCAAGAAGGTCATACTCTGGGAACACCTGGGTGGAGTATTACCTTGGAGAGACAATGACTATGGTATCTATAATTCATGTGTCTCACCAACATTGTAGCCCATTGTCTCGTTGAGATATGGGGATGTTAGTAGAGGCCTTGCACTAAGACAATGATGGTTGATATAATTCTATAGAGATGCGATTACCAATCCGATTCTTCATATGAGATTCTTCAGTTTGAAAGTGACTATGTACTATTATGAATACCTCCCTAGTTAAGAGGGAGTGTTGGAAAGTTTAACTAGGATCGGTCTTCATGTTTACTATGTAATTATGTATTTATGTAAAGAAGAAGACAAAATATAATAATATATATATGTTTGGTCTGCTTGACTCATGGGTTTCATGAGCAAGGTTTTATTATAGGTCAATAGACTTCTTCTTGATGTCTATTAGGGATTTGTCTTCTGGTCATAAATTATATTAATTAAAGTGTTATGTTTATGAAGATTCAAAGTCTAATTTGTATGCCTCCAGACTGTGTCACATAATCCTTGAAAATTTCAGTCCAAATATGATCAAGAACAACTTTGGAAAACCCTTCAACTCAAATTTCATCACGCAGAAGAATACTCTCTATAAGCCAGCTTATATACAAGTATTCAATTCAGCCTCAATACACATGGATAGGTCAGCTCAAATACAGGTTGGAACAACTATATATACATACATATGCCAAGCATAAAAGTGAACACAAAAGTATGCATTACTTAGAGTTTTTCGGAAAATATTGTAGGAACAATCTCGGACATCTCTACAATAATATATGCGCATCACAGTGCGGAAGTTCTAGGAAATATAATGAAGAGTTCAGGGTTCAGTTGATGCATTGAAAGGAAGCTATAAAAATGAAAGAAAGGAAGGATAACTTAACTCTGTTTCGGGTCCAATCTACCATGTCAATAATATGAGATTAAGTGTGAAGATACAAGATTGTTATCAAGCTAGTAAAGAGATGGATCAACGTGGAAGAAAATGATATAGTTCAGGTATATTGATAGCGTAGAGAAGTATATAACAAGTATTAAGGAGACCATTATACTCTCGGATAAGCTCAATGTTGAGGAGGAATATACGAGAAAGTACAACGACTATGTCTTGGGTATCAAAGGTACAGAGAGTAGATAGAGAAAGAGATTCTGGGAGAAGGCCAAGGAAGAAGAAGCAAACAGAAGTACATCATTTAGGAACCGAGTTCAGTACTGGTGCAGTATAATGAAAAAGAGTGACAAGGTCCTGGAGGCATACATAGGTCAAGGGTCCGAGTCTTGGTCATGGTATTTATGATTTGAAAGTCTATAAGAATAATTCCTTGCGTGTTTTTCTCTCCAAGAGGTAGAGGTTTTGGCCCTGTCTTGAAGAGCCTATATTTGGGTCTCTTGTGTTTTTGATAATTGACTTGATGAAAGAAGTAATAAGCTAAGAAGAGAATACATAAGTAAGTAATGTAAGATCACAATTAATTACCAAGGATAGAATTTTAATTAATCACCACCCCTCCAAATTCTCAACAGAGGTCTGCACCTAAGATCTGCGACCCAAACAAAAACTATTTTCCCTTCTTGAACGAGCTCCTCTCCATTTTGTTGCCACTAATTGGATGATATAATGAGGCTCCTCCTCATCATTATATATAACCTTTTGTGGTTAAAAATTCAAGCCTTTTTTGAGGTCACATTTAGGTTCACCGAACTACAACTTTGGCATTCATGCCCATGCATTATTACCCTTATAACTTCAAAAATTCATAAATCCTCAACGCCAACTCGGATTTAGATGATTCTCAATGCGTTGGAATCGTATTGCCATGCAATATCATCCTCATCCATCACACGTCGTATCTACATCATGCTTTTGGCCCAAACATTGATGGGTGATAAACCCCCAAGCTTGGTTCTCAATCCCACAAGCCCATTTGTGGGACTTTGACCTCCAACCCTCGAACACCAGGGCTTGGAGTACCTCCAAAGCTACACAAAAATCAACATATAAGTCTATGTATAAATGACCCTCCAAAGAAAAACAAAATCAACCTCGGAACTGTATGAAGGATCTCAATGTCAGCCTCTAAATAAGGTGACAAAATTCATGTTGGCTCACACATCTATTCACCAAAAATCAGGTCAGATTATTTATGGAGGAATCACTATATATATGAGGCTAGGCTCTTTGAATTTTCCACAGTCTAGACTTCGCATACCTCTAAAGTTTTGGGTGGAAAATACAATGAGATAGTTTCAGATCTCCACCTAAAGGTCTCTCTATATTTCAGATAACATGGGTAACAAAATGTTAAAGGGAACTAGATCCCTGCATAAAGCTCGGATGACAGTGGCATCAAGTCTAAGATGGAAGCAAGACATAAGCTCAGATTACTGTGGCAAGTAAAGGAATAACGCTTCAGATTTCAAAAGAATAATCTCGGTGCCACAATAGTAGATCACATAAAGTTTAGGAACCACCGTTCGGTGGTATATAGAGGCCGCGGTTCAATGATGTATCATTATGTTTTGATATCGCTACAATGGTCATAATTTGGTGAATTGACATTGACATGTTCTGGTGCCATGCCTAGCATATATATAGTTCGTTGGAGAGATAATCGCAGGGTAAAGAAGATTGAAGCAGGAAGATAATCCAAGAAGAAGGTTGACTATGTCTTGGTATTGGAGTGGCTACTAGGTCAAGGGTCATGGTCTTGGTATTCATCAATTGGAATATCTATAAGAATAATTTGTGCGGGTTTTCCTCTCAAATATTGAGAGGTTTTGGCCCTGGCTCATAGCCTACATGTTGTGTCTCTTGTCTATTTATGTTTATGTATTGGTTATAGTTTGATGAAGAAGAACACTAATAAAAAAATAAGAAGAAGACCCAAATCTAAAGAAGTAAAAAGCATTAAAAAAAAATCACTAATGAAGAGAAATCACCTAATGCCAATGCCCTATATTTCTCAACATGGTTTCAGAGCTATGGTGCTAAAGTCAAGGGATGGGCATCTAATCAAAGAGACACTCAAGGATCGAGTTTCATGGAAGGCATCAAAGAAAAGTGAAGGATCTACATTGAAGAAGGAAGTCTAACCTCAAAATGAATTTTTGGGATTGTCAATCAAATCAAGGTACTAAACTTTTACATGAGCAGAGTGTGGGATCCTATATTCTTCAGCAAAATGTTAATTTTTATAGCATCAGATGTGCTCTAGCCTCAGGATTTTGCAGAGAGGCTAAGACACATGAATTCCACAATACCCAGAAAGCGTTTTGGGAAATTCCACCCAGAAAGGATTTAATTAAAACAATGAATAATTTTTAATTTATTTCTAATTCTAAACTTTGGAAATGTGATTAATTAAAATGTATTAATTAGATCGGGTGTGAATATTCTAGATAAAGACACAGATCAACTCCCAGTTAATCTTAGCCTTTGATTATGTTTTAATATTAGTCGTTGATATGTGAATGCGAGATTATAAGAAGGATCTTAATGGGAATTTGGAAAACACATTGAGTGAGAGATCAAGAGATCAAATTCTGAAGAGAGAAACAAAGAAATTGCCAGAGGAAGATCGAGAGATTTCTTGCAGTGAGGGGCAGGGATAGTTTTTCGGAGGAATTTTTTTTCCAGATCCATAGAGTGCAAGGTAGAAAAGGAAGAGATAAGTCCAGAGAGGCAGTGCAGTGCCACGTAGAGGCAACACAGAGCTTCAGATGGAGTCTGAAATTTTGATGGGGAACAATCAAGATCTAGTACTGGAGCCGGGGTGTGAGACTGGGAGGCCAGAGGATCGAGGTTTCCAATGAGCAGGATATGAATGTTGATTTCTAGTAGCATCGGATGTGATATAAGTCTCAAATTTTGCAAGGAGGCTTGGACACATGTATTTAAAAATACCCAGAAATCGTTTTGGGAAATTCCTCCCTGATAAGATTTTATTAAAATAATTAATTATTTTTAATGGGAGCCTAAGTCTAAACTTATGGAATTAAAATAATTAAAGTGTATTAATAGAACTGTGTGTGAATATTCTAGAAAAATATGGAGATTGAGTCAACATGATTTGAGCCATTAATTAGAATCTAATATGGGTGGTTGATTTCTCAACGAGAAGATTATAATAAGGACTTAGATGGGCATTTGGAAATCACATTGAGAGAGAGTCTAGAGATCGATTTCTCAAGTGAGCAGCGCAGAACAGCCGGAGAGATCATCGAGTTGATTATTTCATTGAGGGGCAGAGATAGTCCTAGTTGGATATCTTTCCTTAGCCAAGAATACACCACAGAGAAGGCAGAGAAGAGGACACATAAGAGGCAGCTTAGGGGCTACGTTGGGTAGCGTAGGGCCACACAAAGGCAACGCTGAGCCTATAAAGAGATGCAAATTTTACTAGGGATTAGTCAGATCCAGTGCCGGTGAGCCGGGGTGTGAGACTGGAGGGGCAGAAGATCACCATCTAACTAGCAGAAAGACCAACTGAAGGGAGTGATGCAGTCCCTAGCCATAGTGATGCAGATCTATGCAGAGGCTATGGAGAGGCAGCGTGGGGCTTATAAGTTCAGGGTTGGGTTAGTGTCGGATCTCCAGTGTTAGTGTGACGACATTTTCTCACTAATTATATGTCCGTAATTTTCTCTGTATGGATGGCCAATAAGGCATCCTAGATTGTATTCAGAACTACTACTTAATAATACAAACCTTCATCTATTGCACTGGTTTTCCTGCATTGGGTTTTTTCGAGGAAATTAGTCCAAAAATAACGATGTCAAATGTGTGTTTGATTTTCTTCTTGCTGAGTACTTGTCTTCCACATTTTATTTATTTAGTGAAGGTTGTAGTTGTATTTGAATCAATATTTACTTGTAGAACACGATAAATAACTTGTATAATTTATCAATTCAGAGAATTAATATCAGGTTGCTACAGTAGGGGTTACAATATTGGAATTTTCACATCATATCAGAGCACAAGTGAAGCAAGAGAGCAAACCAGAAGAGTTCAACGTTGAAGAGAAAGAGGGAGATCAAACAGTTGCGTAGGCAGCAGATCGAATCCCAAAGGGATTACACAGTCTAGGCCAGGAGGGCAAGGTTTATGAGGAAGTCTCTCTCTAAGTGAGTCGACAGAGAGATAGGACTTTCTAGCTCGTGATTTGTTAGTGGAAAAGGGAGCAATGCAAAAGATTTAGGGCAGAGTAGTTTTCTGGTAGGACACAGTATTTTGCTGCAGCAGTTGCTGGTGTAGAAAGCGTCAAAAGAAGGAAGAAGAAGCATACTGAGGGAATTATTACCTAAGATAATTTATTGTACAAGAAATTATTATTTATCGTTCATAAGAATAAGAGATCGAGATATATTTCTCTCACTCCAGCAGTGAGTGCGTAGAGCTAGTTGCACAGAGGGTTAGAGACAACATTCATCATTTGTTTGGGTGAAATGGAAGTTAATGGGATGCGTGATAAAGAATGATTGGAGGGATCCTCCAACTATGTGATCTGGTAGGTAAGAATCAAATGTCTGCTAGATGAGCATGATCACAAGACCTTCATCGACAGTGTGGTAGTTGTCCCTGTAGATGCAGATCAGTAGAATCAGTACAAGAAGGATATGGCGAAGGCCAAGCGTTTGATCCTCAACGAAGAGAGGGATCATGTAGTATGTCACATCGTTGTCAAAGGGACTTCCAAGGAGAAGTGGGATGCCTTGCCAACGTTGTATCAAGGATATTCTTAGCAACGGAAGATGTTCTTGTAGGACAAGATCTAATCTATGAGGATTCAAAAGGGAGAGCGCATTGATTCATTCCTTGCAAAGATTCAGGAAAACCGAGATCAGTTGGCAGCTGTAGAAGCACCTCAAGGAACCGAGATGTGGCCCTGATTTAGTCTCATAATATTGGAATGTCTTTGTCCAAAGCATACTGGACATCGAAAGGTTTCTTGATTGGGAATCGATGTGGGCCACTCTTTAGCAGGAAGAGATGAGGCAAGACATGATCAAGTGAAAAATTTATGGCAACAGCAACAGTGGGTCGAAGCCCAAGGAGGAGGAAGAGAATGTAGTCCTTGCATCTAAGGGGCAACAAAAGTAGTGTAGGTGGAAAAAGGACGTCTCAAAGATCAAGTGATTCCGGTGTGGTGAATTTTGTCACTATGCTACGTAATTTCATCTCAAGAAGAAGGACAAATATGAGAAACATGATACGTAGGCTGCTACCACAATGATCTAGGAGGATGAGTTTTCTATGATTGCTCACTTATCTCCAGGGGAGAATTGGGGTGATCTAGAACTGTAGTTCGAAAGAGCTGCAGTTGGGCAGGATACTTGAGGAGTCCACCTCTTGGATCAATACCTTGCTACGGGAGCCAGATCAGAAGTATAAGGATGGACAAGTGTTAGTTGGTGCAGAGGAATTCCAGAGTGACAATGTAGTGGCTAGGAGCGCCAAAGACTGAGCAGCATAGAGCAGAGTTGGAAGCAGTGCAGTCGACAAAGTGTAGAGTTAGCAGCAGTGTAGAGCTTTAGAGGGTCAACGTAGAGAATAGCAGCAATATATCTTTAGTATCAGATGCATCTTACTGAACACTTAGTTCAATATTTTGGATTTTTTTCTGCTGCAACAACACCGGAGTTGCACTAGATATGCAGTTGGAAACAATATGCAGGGTTAACAGTAGCATAGTTGCAGCAGCGCAGTAGTGTCATACATCAGCAATGCAGAGGGAGATGTTATAGAGTCATTGCAATGCTTCAATAGGATGCATTACTAGAGCACATTCCTTGCTAAGAGGGAGTGTTAATTTCTAGTAGCATCGGATGTGTTATAAGTCTCAAATTTTGCAGGGAGGCTTGGACACATGTCTTCCAAAATACACATAAATTGTTTTGGGAAATTCCACTCGGATGAGGTTTTATTAAAATAATTAATTATTTTTAATGGGAGACTAAGTCTAAACTTAGGGAATTAAAATAATTAAAGTGTATTAATATAACTGTGTGTGAATATTCTAGAAAAAGATTGAGATCGAGTCAATATGATTTAAGCCATTGATTAGAATCTAATCCGGGTCATTAATTTCTCAACGAGAATATTATAAGAAGGACTTCGATGGGAATTTGGAAATCACATCGAGAGAGAGTCTAGAGATAGATTTCTCAAGTGAGCAGTGCAGAGTAGCTGGGGAGATCATCGAGTTGATTCTTGCAGTGAGGGGTATAGATAGTTTCAGTTGGAGATCTTTCCTGAGCTGGGAATACATTGCAGAGAAGGCAGAGAAGAGGATGCAAAATAGGCAGTGTAGGGGCTATGTTGGGAAGCACAAAACCACACAAAGGCAACGTCGAGCCTCTGAAGAGTTCCGAAATTTTTCCGAGGATCAGTTAGATCTAGTGCCGGAGAGTCGGGGTGTGACATCATAGGGGCCGAAGATCAGCATTCAACCAGTAGAAATACTAGTCGAAGAGAGTGATGCAATCCCCAGCCAGAGTGACACAGAGCTACACAGAGGCTGTAGAGAGGCATTGCAGAGTCAACGTGGGGCTTGTCAGTTTAGGTTTCAGTTAGTGTCGGATATCCAGTGTTAGTGTGAGTACATTTTCTTTGTATGGATGGATAGTAAGGAATCCTAGATTGTGTTCAGAACTACTGCTTAATAATACAAACCCTCATCTATTGCACCAGTTTTCCCTCATTAGGTTTTTCTAGGGACATTAGTCCAAAAATAACGATGTCATATGTGTGTTTTATTTTCTTCTTGATTAATACTTGTTTTCCGTATTTTATTGATTTAGTGAAGGTTGCAGTTGTATTTGCTTCAGAATTCACTTGTAGAAAACAATAAATAACTTGTATAATTTATCAAGTAGGAGAAGTAATATTAGGTTGCTGCAGTAGGGCTTCCAGTATTTGAATTTTCACAATCAGGAGAAGGTGTAATGTAGTCCCAGTAGTAGTGACGCAATGACTGCGTGGCCAAACACAGAGATTGCGCAGAGACAACGCAGAGAGCTCATCTCTAGTCAGATAAATTATGTATTTTCCAGTAACAATGTGAGATCTAATCACTATCTCTTTGTCCAGTTTTATCTCTATATTGGATAGCTAGTTTGGGCATCGAGTGACTTGTATTCAGAAACTACTGCTTAATAATTAAAACCCTCAGTTGTTGCACCGATTTTCCCGCATTGGGTTTTTCTAGGGACATTGTCCAAAAATAACGGTGTATATGTGTGTGTTTATTTATTTCTTGCTTAGTACTTGTTTTCGAAATATTATTTATGTTGTGAAGGTTGCAGTCATATTTATTTGGATGTTTATTATGTAACACTGTAAATAACTTGTATAAGAATCAACAAACAAGAGAAATAACATCAAATTGCTATCGTAGGGATTCCCAATGTGGAATTTTCACTTGGTATCAAAGTAAAGGTGAAGCAAGAGAGTAGAGTTGGAAGAGCCCATCGCTGAGTAGAATGAGGAGTTCGAAGGACTGCGTAAGCAGCTGATTGAACCCTAGAAGGGTTGCGCAGTCCATTGGTCAGGAAGACTAATTTTCGTGGGAAAATTATTGTCTGAGTGAGTCGACAAAGGAGATTTTTCAGATTGAGATCTTGTCAGTGGCAGAGGGAGCAACACTACAACTTCAGCGCAGAGCATATCTTTAGCTGGGATGCAGTTTCTGCAGTAGTTACTGGGACAGAAAAGCGTCAAAAGAGGAAAGAAGGCACACTGAGGGAATTTTGACCTTATAGAATTTCTTGCCCATAAATTTCAATTTTCCACGCAGAAGCAACAGTAGTCGAGAGAATTTTTGCTCACTGCTGCAGGGAGTGCATAGATCTAGTCAACAACTACGCAAAGGGTTAGAGGCAGAATTTTACATTGTTTTTTGACGTAATGGCAACAACAAGGTTGAGATATCAGGATCAGCTGGAGGGTGCCTCCAACTATGTAATCTAGAAGGCAAGGATCTCCTTCCTTCTAGATGAGCATGATCTTAAAGCCTTCATCAACAATGTGGTAGTTATCCCCGCATATCCAGATGCATTGAAATATTACAAGAAGGATATGGCAATGGCCCAGAGATTGATCCTCGACAGAGTTATATATTACGTTGTATCTCATATAGCAAGAAAAGGCACAACCAAATAAATTTGGGATGCAATGGCCACGTTGTATCAGGGATGTTCTGAGTAGTGGAAGATGTACTTGGATGAGAAGATGAGATCCACGAGGATGTAGAAGGGGGAGCACATATATCCCTTCCTTATGAAGCTTCAGGAAGTCCAGGATCAACTGGCAGCTTTAGGGTCAGTGCCTCCTGCTATGGAGATGGTGAGATTAACCCTAAATAGCGTCTCGGAAGAATGAAAAGTTTTTGTCCAGAGTATTATGGACAGAGAAAAATTTTCGGATTGGGAGGGGATGTGAGATGATCTCTAATAAGAAGAGACGAGGTGTGATCTAGTAAAGAGAAAATTGGATGGCAGTAGCAGCAGCGGGAATAAAGCAGAAGTAAAGGAATAATAAAATGAAGCCCTCACATCAAAGGGGCAACATGATCAGTGTAGGCGAAAGAAGGACATTTAAAATATCAAGTGTTCTCAATGTGATGAGATGGGCCACTTCAGTTCTCAATGTTCTCTTTGGAAGAATTACAAGGAGAAGGAGAAATATCAGTAAGTTGCTAACGCTGAGATTGAAGAGGAGTTTTCCATGATTTCCCATATACCTACAGGGGAGAGGGGGGGTGATCTAGTATTGGAGTTCCATAGAACTACATATGGGTAGGATCCTTGAGGAGTCTACCTATTGGATCAATTCCTTGCTACGGTATCCCATAACAGCAGTAGCAGGATGATCCAGTGATAGGTGGTACAGTCGGGTGCCAGAGTGACAGATGTAGTAGTTAGCAACATGAGGAACTGAGAAGCGCAGAGAAGAGTTGCTAGAAGTGCAGTTGGCATAGTGCAGAGTCAACAACAACAACGCATAGGCTTCAGTAACAATGCAAAGGCTAGCAACAGTCTAAACTTTGTGGACAGATGCATCAATTTGAACACAATTGATTCAGTAGATGGACATCTCCTAGTTGCAACAACAAAAAATGAGAGGGAGTTGTGGATTTTGCAGTGGTAGCAACAACAGAGTTGAAATAGTTGACAATAGCATGCAGAGTCAACAACAACACAAATGCAACGTAGAGAGAGCTATGCAGTAGTTGGTGGGAAGCAACATCCAGACATCAGCAACGCAACTGGGATGGTGCAGAAGTCAAAGTGATGCTTCAGGAGGTTGTAACACTTGAGCACATTCCTCGCTAAGAGGGAGTGCCGATTTTTGTAGCATTGGATGTGCTCTAGGCTCAAGATTTTGCAGAGAGTCTAAAACACATGCATTCCACAATACCTAGAAATATTTTTGGGAAATTCCACCCGGAAAGGATTTAATTAAGATAATTAATAATTTTTAATGTATTCCTAAGTCTAAACTTAGGAAATGTGATTAATTAGATCAGGTGTGAATCTTCTAGATAAAGACACAACTCAACTCCCAGTTAATCTTAGCCTTTGATTATGTTTTAATCTTGTTTGTTGATATGTAAATGAGAGATTATAAGAAGGATCTTGATGGGAATTTGGAAAATACATCAAGTGAGAGATTAAGAGATCAAATGCTCAAGAGAGCAGTGCAGCAGTTGTCAGAGGTAGATCGAAATATTTCTTGTGGTGAGGGGGAGGGATAGTTTGCTGCAGGAATTTTTTCCTGATCTGGAGATTGCAAGGTAGAGAAGGCAGAGAGAAGTCTCGAGAGGCATCGTAGTTCCACGCAAAGGAAACATAGAGCTACGATGTGGCAGCATAGAGCTTCATAGGGAGTCTGAAATTCTGTTGGGGAACAATGGAGATCTAGTGTCAGAGTCGGGGTGTGAGACCAGTAGGCGAGTGGGTCGAAGTTTCTAGTGAGTAAGAGATCAGGAGGAGGTGTGGCATGTTCCCAGCAACAGTGATGCAGTGATGTATGGGAAGACAGAGAGGCTGCATGGAGACAATGTAGAGAGCTCGTCTCCAATCAAATCAGTGATGAATTTTCCAGTAACAGAGTGAGATCTACTCACTATCTCATTGTCCAGTTTTATCTTTGTATCAGATAGCCAGTTTGGGCATCCAGCGACTTGTATTTAGAAACTACTTCTTAATAATGAAAACAATAATTTGTTGCACTGGTTTTCCCGTATTGGGTTTTTCTGGGGACATTGTCCAAAAATAATGATGTATATGTGTGTGCGTTTATTCCTTTCTTGCTTAGTACTTGTTTCCACAGTATTATTTATGTTGTGAAGTTTGCAGTCATAATTATTTCAATGTTTACTATGTAACACCATAAATAACTTGCATCAAAATTAACAAGTAGGAGAAATAATATCAAATTGTTGCTGTAGGGATTTCCATTGTGGAATTTTCACAAAAAAGACCACAAAGACCCTCATCAAGATGAAGAGATCTACATAGCCCAAAATATCAACATCCAAGTATAACACTTCATATCTGCACTCATTCTCTTCCAAATAAGTCAAAGTATCTTGAAGGTGTTGGCGAAAAAGGAGGTCCCTGGGCAAGACCCAGGTTCAAGGTAGAGGCCAACAAGGTTTCTGCAATATTCTAGCACAATGCCGAAATTTTCACCCTACTCCAGAGAGCAGAGCGTTTCACCCGAGGCATGCCGTGACCTTAGTAAGATTAGAAGACAGATCATGTAGAAGACAAATACAACCATGAAGAACAACTAAGGAAACTTGGAAGCAAAAAACATATCCCGCCTCTCTATATAAACTATCACTCATCAAATCATGTTTAGAATGTTGAATTAAAATTTAAATTGGGCATACATTCATAGTAAGAAAATGACTAAAAATCAACTCATAACATTACACACAACAACAACTAGATTTCATTATCAATAATAGAACAACATACATCTACTCCGCAGAGTCTATTACAGTTTGATTCAGTACAACAGAGTTCCCACAGAGCTCTCCTAAGGCTCTGCTCTCTCTATCGGCCTTCTGTCGCACTGACTAACTAACTCTCCTCTGCTGGATGACTGCTTATTTGTTCCTCTGCCAGTGTGATTGTTAGTCCTTCCTCTTTTCCTGCTCCGCTTCTTTCCGCTTCTTCTTGATTACTGGGAGTTCTGCTGATTATTATTGTCTCCCGTATCTTTCATCTACACTATTCTCCGCAACTGCCGCGCCACCTATCTTTCAGCTTTCTGCAACCGTGACAGCTCCATGTCTACCTTGATTGCGTTCTGCCACCTATCCTTCAACCTTCCGCAACTCAAAGCTATTTATTTTTCAAAACAAAGGTCCCAATTGTCCCCGACCACATGCTATTGACTCGTCCCGAGTCAATAATTTCTTGCTGTTGCGGCTTCCATTGGTCTGTCGGCTTTAGAGGCTGACTTTGTCTTTTCTGTTTCTTCACTCTGTCCAAACAAAGACCCCAAATCTAGAACCTTGCTCAATTATGAGGACTTGAGTTATGTGAACTCAGTGATTGCCTATTGCCACTCTTTAATTAACTTCTTTGTCTGGGTGGTGACTCTTCCAGCCTCAGTTTCACTTGCTACATGCAGCAACTTGCTGAATACCTCTTGTATATTCAGCTCGGCTTCGGCCGCCATCTATTGTATCGCCTCTAATTTTTGCTTGACCAATTGCCTTAGCTCTTTGAGGACCTGATTTTTGGAAGCAGAGTGTTCTTCAATTTTCTGGATTTTGGTTTCCAACACCTTTTCTTGGTTGTATAGCTGGGTTATGCCGACCGGATCAGTGGCTTCTTTGATCTCTTGGGAAATTTTCTGAAGCTGTGCTGAGATTGGGTGGGCTTTCATTGTTAACAAGTTGGAGCATTCATGTAAATGCTTTAGTAGGCTATAGGCCTCTTTGACTGTTGTCCCCAGGGTCTCCTTCATGCCGTTTACCTACTTCTGTTTCTCGGTAACTTTCTCAGCATATACCGTGGCAGGGTCTGGTGATAATGGTTTGGCGGCTAGCGTCTCTTTGAGCTCCTGGTTCGCTCTGCTGAAATTTTCACATGCCATTTTCACTTGGATAGACCTTTCGACCATTGAGCAGTCCGATATGTCCTCTGGCGTTTTTTTATTCTGGGCAACTACTGTTGGCCATAGGTCTTTGTATATTTCTGTTACCTTTTCTAGCTGCTCTTGTAAATTATCCTTTTCACCTTTAAGCTGATTGCGCTCTTTAGTAAGCACGATTACCTATTGTTTTTGCTGCTTGAATCTCTATTGGAAGTCGTTTTACAGTCCTTCTGCTTGTTGTGCTGCTATCTGGATGAACTTGTATAATTTTCCAGCCCCCCAGATTTGCATGTTATCAACGCTTGACATCTTCTGGGTTGGTTGTCTTTCTCCAAGGGGTTGGCCACTGGCTATTGATCTCTTTGAGTGCTCTTGTGGGGATGTTGGTTGGTTCTGTTGCAACAGCTAGGGGTCTAGGTTGTTCATACTAGTGGTCGGTAGAATATGCGGCAGTATTAGGTTGGCTTGCTGAAAAGGGTTAAGCTCTGTTGATGAAGGCATTGTATCCGAAGTAAAAGACCCTCCTTGAACTAATAGTTCTAGGAAAGTGCCCTGTCCCACCGAGGGTTGGTCAACCTCGAGTACTCCAGCCGTACCCGAGTTAACTTCTACCTCGGTGTCACCATTTGTCTTGTTGGATAGCTTTATTGGATATGAGATAGTCGTTGAGGTGGACGGAGTGTGAATGGAATGGTCTTTGGAAGTGAATGAAGTATGTGGTGATGAGTTGTGAGTATGAGGTGGAGACGATGTCTGAATGTTTAGAACCGAGGACAGATCAAACACAAGTAGCGTGGAGGTTACTTGGGCAGTAACCTCTGGCTTTTCTTTAACTAGTACTCCTGTATCCATAGGTTGGGTCTGATCTTCCCCGGTAAGATCAACTATTTTCTTGGGCACCATAATTCGTGCTTTCTTGGGATTGGGTGCAACCACCGGTGGCTTGGGTGCCTTGCTCTTGCGGATTGGGGTGACTGTGGTTGCTGGAGGGGAGTTGAACATGGTGGAAGGTAGGGCGGTAATGACAGGGGTTGTTGTGGATGGTGATAAAAAATTCAAAGACTGGAAATCAGAAAAATAAGGAAACATAATAGAGGCACTTGTGAGAGTTTTTATTACAAGATTGAAGTCCTTTACCCTCGTGTCAAGATGGTCGAGTAAAGGTTGTAACTGTAGTTGGGAGATTCTCCTCATTGATTCCTTTGGTGAATCCCCTGGGAGTGCTTTCGGTATCATCACCTCAAACGAATAATGGGGTATTTCGCTTCTAACCTCCATCACAGCGCCTGGCCACGAAGAGACTTCGGTGTGGAAGGATTTTTCTTCTACTTGAAACTTTAATGGCCACATTCGGAACGTGGTTTCATACATGCAACTAGGTCTGATATATGTCTGCTTGTGGGTTACCCTGAACCATATCTGCGAAGAATATCTGTCCAACAAGTCCCTCGAAACCCTTTGCTGGCTCCCCACCACATATACCATCTGTCTGTACCAGAATGAGAAAGCCTCTTCATTGACCTCCTTAGTGCTGGGAACTCCCGATACTCTCCAGGGCGTAAATCTTAACGCCATTGGCTGGTCGTGAGTGATTTCTACGAGCTTCCTTATCCTCGGGTGAGTTCATTTCCACATCACAAATGCCATAACGAGATAGCCATAAATGAATCCAGTGGCTCGCTTGTAATTATCCTCACAGTCCTCAAATTAGGGGAAATTTGAGGTCTAAAATGGACCTCCTAAGGAAAATGTACAATCAAAATTCACTTTATGAGAACCAATCACATTTTAGGGGATGACATCATCCCTAATGGTTGAGGTGGCATTTCTTGAGTTAAAGGTACTTACTTGCCACATTCTCAATGGTGGATAAAAACTCATGGTTAACCATGGTAGTGCTCTAAGTACTTTTAAAGTCAAAGTAAAGTACTCATAATAAATTTCATTTCACACTATTTGAATAAAAATATATTATTGTCATTTCATATTTCTTGAAAGAAACAATGCATATCCCTATACATTTATTATATTATATTATTTTTATATAGTATATTAATTACATGTTATATACAATTTAAATAATATAAATTTTAATTAATAGCATATAATATAATTAAGAATTTATAAATTTATATTTATAATTTTATTTTAGGTTATTTAAGTACAAAGGACAAATGCATTAGTTGTTAAATGATAATGACTTTTTCTTGAAAAGCTCATTCTTATTTATAGTCACATCAATACAATTTTTTTATTAATTTTATTTTGGTACAACTTTTGAATTGAATTTAACTATGGTTACATGGATTGTGGTGCAAAAAGTGAATTGAAAATTCATAAATATTATTTTATTAGTTTAGCTATTATTTTATTATTTCCTTAGGATGCCCATTTTAGACCTCAAAATTCCCCTAATAAACAGTTCGTTCAATAGGAAGGTACACCAGTTTAGCTGGGCTCCCTGGACGCAGTTCCACGACTGATATGGTGTCGAGGGTGCATTAACCTTTGGTGGAATGCCTCATTGTTTTACCCGCTATTAGATAGAAGTCAAATTTCACTGTTGTATTTTTGATGAGGTCTATCTTCGCTTCCTTCCCTCCTCTTCTGGTCTCATACTTCTTGTAATAATCACAGTCCCCTGACTTCTTGGCTCTCTTGGACACATTCTGGAATGCTGTTGAGACGTCATTCCCCTCTGTTGATAATCCGGTAAGTCTACTGATTTCCTTCACATGGATAGGCATTTATCTCCCCAGCCACAATGATTCGTTTTGGAATCTTCTCATCATGAATTTTGTACATTGCATTTCCAATCCCGTTGTTCCAAACACTGGGAGGTTCCTGAGGTTCAGTATAGTCGATCTTTGAATACCTATGAATTCTAGATTCATCCTTGCTGCTTCACCTCCTCCCCCTGTGGCATAATTTTCTATATGTACTTTTCGCTTCATAGCTGGGAATTGATAGGATTTCGTGAAATCTGTATCAATTAACGAAGCATTGTCATACTTTTCAATTAATGATTCTATCCTCTGAATTCTCTCACCGAGCTTGAGCTCGAAGACTGATGTTTCTATCCTCGTCATCTTTGTTCTTCTGTTGTATACTTGAATTGTTGTTCCTGGTCTGTTGCTGTGAATTCCTCCTACTGGTCTGCTTCTTTGAACTTCTTCTGCTGAAATATTTCTTATTGTTGTAGCTGTTTCTGTTTTTTCTAACTTGGATTTTTTCGGCATTCTAGTGTTTTTCTTCTTTCATGTGGGTTAAGTAATGCTACCAACATGAATGAGGTTGATATGACCCCATAACTAATTAATTTTTTTCTATCTCTCCTGCGGTTATAATCATGCAATTAGTTACCACGGTGAGGTGTATTTTGACATTGCTGACTGTGGCTTCAGGATTTTGGTAGAAGTGATGGGTAATAATTATGGCTTAATATGGAAAATTTATTGCGGTATGGGTGTTACTAATTACGACAATTAATTTTCGAATTCTGGTGATCCTATAGAATGACAACAATATGATGGGTTATTATGACAAAATGATATTTGACATGCTTGTCTTTCTAACACGGATGACACGTTAGACTCTACCCCCCGACCACAATTGGTTGCGATGTGGTCTCCCAATCGCAACAGGTGCAATTTCTTTCTGCGTTATTGTGGTGTCTTTTTATTGGGATTCCTATTCTATGTCTCATCTCGGGTGCAAGAGAGTTATTGACTATATCTATTTCTATTCTACCCTACTGAATGCTCTCTATTGCAAGAGTTTTTTGAAAAAAATAAATAGTGGAACTTACTCGTGATAGGGCTTCAGGCGTGCACCGTTCACCCATCCTTGCAGTATTTGGCCATCTAGTTGCGCCAGTTGAATCGCGCCTGAATCTTTAATTTCTATGACATTGTATGGTCCCATCCAGTGCATTCTAAGTTTGCTCGGGAAATTTTAAAATTTGTTGTCGTACAACAGGAATTTCCCTCCGATAGTGAAATTTTTTTGCTTGATGTGATGGTCATGCCAATCCTTCCTTTCCTTTTGCACTGTCTGACGGAACTCCACCAGGAATCTTTCTTCTTAAAGCTCCTAAGCTCATGGAGGCATTCAGTGATTGAGTCTTCATCTATCATATGTATTTTTGAAGCGATTAAGAGACTTGGTATGATAAACTCGGTAGGTACCACCGCCTCTCTCCCATACACCAGCTGGAATGGAGTTTGGTTGTGTAACTTTTTTACAGTTATCTTATATGCCCATAATGTCGCTGGTATCCTTTCATCCCAATCATCCCGGTTGGTATTGCATATCTTGGTTAGTACTTTTTCTAAGATCTTGTTGAATGCTTCAACAGTTCCATTCACTTGAGGGTGGTACGAGATGATTTTGTGATGTTGTACCATAAAATTATTTAACAGATATTTTATTGTTGTATTAATGAAGTGTGTACCTTGATCACTTGTTAGGATTTTGGGGCAACCAAATCTGCTAATGATATTCTCGAAAATAAACCTCACTGCTATGTATACTGTGCAATCTCTTACTGGTGCTACCTCTGCCCATATTGTGAGATAATATGTTGCGGTTATTATATACCTTGACTGTGACTGTCGTGCCATTGGTGAAATTGGCCCTACGAAGTCAACGAGCCATTTTTCAAATGGCTGCAATGCTCTTACAGGTTGCAATGGTAACTCATGTCCTTTTCTTTGACATACATGACATTTTTTTACATATGCTTTACTATATTTGTGAACTGTGGGCCACCATAACCCTGCTTGTAGTATTTTTCTTGTGGTGAGTTTTGCGCCGACATGGCCTCCCATAACTCCGCTATGACATTCCCACAAGATATCCTCTCTTTCATGGTCCATGAAACATCTCTGCAAGACATGATCCAAACCCATTTTATATAATTGTTCTGCTATCAGTTGATATTCAACTGCTTTCACCACCAAATGTCTTCTTTGAGTTGCTGTGTATTCTGTTGGGCATTTCCCTGTGGCTAGATACACTGCTATATGCTCTAGCTAATATGGGATGGCTTCTACTTTGAAGATATCAGTATTCGACAACTGATCATCAAGGGATCCCCCGTTCTCCCCATTCTCCAACCTTGATAAATGGTCAGGACCCACGTTTAACCTTCCTGGTTTTACTATCACTTCAAAAGTGAACTCCTAGAATAGTAGGAGCCATCTACAGATTCTTCCTTCAAGCACAGCTTTGTTTACCAGGTATTTCAATGCTGAGTGATCTGTGAAGAAATTGAATGTATCTCCTAGTAGGTAATGATGAAACTTCTGAAGAGAGTACACCATCGCAAGAGCTTCTCGTTCTGTTGTTGTGTAATTACTTTCAACTGTAGACAACTTCCTGCTTGCAAAGTATACTGGATGATCAACATAAGTCTCTCCTGGCTGAGCCAACATTGCTCCTAATGCAATATTGGAGGCGTCAATATGGACATGGAAGTGTTTGTCCCAGTTAGGATGAACCAAGATGGGTGCACTTGCTAGCTTTTCTTTCAATATGTTGAGGGCGTTAATGCATTCGTCACTCCACATAAATTACTCTGACGCCCGCAACAATTTTTCTAATGGTGCTGTAATCTTTGCATAGTTGCAGATAAATATTCTGTAGTACCCTGTATGTCTGAGTAGTGACCTCAACTGTTTTACAGTTTCTGGTGCTTATATATTAACAACGACTGCTACTTTTGCTAGATCCACACAAACACCCTGCTTACAGACAACATGTCCCATAAGTGTCCCAAAAGGTACTGCAAATATGCATTTCTTAAGGTTGAGGGAGATTTGGAGTTGTCTACATCTGTCAAAAATTATTTTGAGTAAAGTTACATGGTTCTTCAGTAAGTTGTAAACTGTCTAATCATCCATGTATACCTCTAGGAACTTATGGAACGCTGTTATCACTATTCGTGAAAATATCGCTGGCGCATTCTTTAGTCCAAAGGGCATGACATGGTATGCAAACGATCCCCATTCGGCTGTGAAAGTGGTATTTCTTTTGTCTTCTTCTGCTATTCTCACTTGATGATATCCTAAGAATCCATCTGTGAATGAACAGGCTTCCTTTCCTGCCACATTGTCGAGAACCTCATCGCTAAATGGAGTAGGAAATGGATCATGAATGCATACGTTGTTGAGAATTTTGTAATCCACACATACTCTAATCTTGGATTTATCCTTTTTTCTTTGTATTACAATGGGACTGACCCACTCTTCTTCCTCAACTAGAAAAATCAGGCCTGCTTTCAACATTTTATCTATCTCTGCTTTAAATTTTTCCTTTACTCTTGGATTTAGGTGGTAAGGCCTATGTTTTACTGGTCTTGCGTCTAGTTTTAAGACTATGCACATTACCCCCATGTCCCCTTTAATCCCCTTGAGATCTTCCACTGAAGATGGGAATAAATCTTCATATTCCTATAATAGGTCAAAGATTTCCTTAGTTGTTTATGTATCCCAGTAATCTCTGATAGACGCGATTTTGGGTTTCTTTGTGCTTCCAATGTTGAACTTCTTAGTCTTCAAGGGTAACAGGTGTAGTCCTTCTATGGTTGGTTCCTCCTGTATATCTTGCTCCCCCTCTTTCTCTTCAAAGTATAAGTGTCGGAGATTCTCTAAGTCGTCATCATCTGTCTCATGAACTATCCATTTGCATGCTACTGATTCTTTGATTTTCTGTTATGAGAACGGTAGTTCTTCATCTTCCTGAATGTCTGGAAAAAATAGTACTCTTCTGATGGCTTGGAGTGCATTTGTAACTGGTTCTGTTTCCCCCTTGAAAGAAAAATATTGCTTAAACCTTTCCACAACTACTCACCAGGTGCTAGTTCCTCTCTTCTTTTACTCCGTCAAATACCAGGCCTATGGATTGTGTCCAGTGAATGTATGAAATTGTGCATCCACAGAGATTCTAGATACCTTGCTTTCTTCCAATTATACTCACAATTCCTTAAAATTTTCTATGGGGTCAGAATCCCCTTGGTACTTTTCGATGAATTATGGTCCTGAAGCTTCTTGGAATCTAGCTCTTAATGTTATCGCAACATCTTCCCATTGCGGAAGAGAGTTGCGATGGTTGACCCACCGTCTTGCTGACGTGGATTGTAGTGCTACATCCATAAGAGGGACTCTATGTTCTATTGGTACATTTTCTTCTACTTTTGCAATAAATGTATTTACATCATGCATATTTGATAGAGTCATATATCCTCTTACCTTGGTTCCAATCCAGTTTACTCCCTGAATGTTAGCACATCTTCTAGTGCTAGTTTCGTATCCTCCCTGTTTCCAATCATCCCAATATATTTCTAAGCTCAAATCTAAACTCTGAACACTTCTCCACCTTACAGTCCCTCTTGCTGTTGGATTGATATAATCTTCTCTCTTCCCTTCTGTCATCTGGTAAAGTTGATCGAGAAGTTGAGCATCCTCTTTGTTGTCAACAGTCTCTGTATATCGGGGTCCTTAATATGGGTCAAGTGGTTGAATTACCCTGACTTCCCCATCTTCAAATATCATTAATTATTTTTTCAAATCAATCATTGCATAATTCTCGAAGGCCCAATCTATCCCCAGTAAAGCAAGATAGGGATCCTTGTCCCCCATGATGTCTATCACCTCAAAATTTGTATATGTTTTCACTCCCGCGACATCAACCTCAACCTCTTCTAGCCTTCCTATGGGTACAATACAGTACTAAGTTTCCATTCAGAGCTGTATTTGTGAGTATGTCAACTTTGGCCTCCCCAGTGCTTCCCATGTCTTTCTAGGTAGAATGTTGACATCTGATCCTAGATGGAGCATTGTATCTTTGATTTGAAATCCCACGACTTGAGTATTCACACGGAATTCCTTTCCAGTTCTTCTCTTGTTTCTTTTTATCCTTCTTATGTATTTTTCTGTTTAATTTATTGACTCTCCTGGTTCTGCATTTTCTTGCACCACCAACTCTAGATTTTGCTTTAGTTGTTCTCGCATTGGTGCATTGGTTACAATTTTCAGGAACAGTCGGAACCATTCCTCAATCAATGTACTTGTATGAGTCTCCTTCTCTTTTTCGAAGGTCGGCTTTGGAAGCTCAATACCTCTACTCCCCCTTATCTGGGAAAATGTTTCCACTGCCTCCTTAAAATATTGCTTCTGTCTATCCGATCTAAAAGCGTTCTTTGGTGATGCGGGCTTGATCAACTTTACTGGGTCCATACTTTGTGCATCCTCCCCTGTTTTCTTTCCTCCCCGGGTTATTATGGCTACACTTTTCATGGGTTGAGCTTCTACTATTCTCAGTTCTGCATTTACCATATTAGCTCCTCTTTGTCTAGCTCTTTCCTCCCATCTCTTAATCAATTCTGGATATTCTTCAGTTGAGTGTGTATTAATTCTGCACTGAGAGCACCATGGTCTTCTGGGTAGCAGACATTCCCTTGCTACGTGTCCTTCTTGATCACAATTATAGCACCTTACTGGTCCTCTTCCTCCGGTTCTACCACCTCTCATTCCTCCTCCTTGGCCCCTTGGGGTTTCATTCACTCTATAAGATGGTTTGTCCATTCGTTATGCCAGTGCATCAAGGGCTCTAAATTGCTATGTATTATGCATTGTAGAAGCACAAAATTCACAGTATATATTTTTTGGTACATTGGAATATTTTTGAAAAATTGGACATAGTCGTGGAGGATGACCAATGCCTTTGCATATTTCACAGTAGTCGGTTGCGGTTTGTATAATCCTTGAGTATTTATCTTCACAACTCCCCCAACTGGTGGAGCCCCCTGTGTCCTTGTTGCTGAAGTTCCTGCATTTTTCCCCCACAACCTCGAGCATTCTGTGGCCACGTGTCCTTCCATCAGGCAATGGGTACACCACATGTTGGGCCTTGCAGGTCGTATCAGTTGAATGTCTTTCAGCTTCTCCGTTAAACTGGCTATCTGATGTTGTAGCCCTAATATGGAAGGATCTTGTACTTTTGCTCCCCCTATGAACTCTTGTGGATACCCTGCCATAGCTTCTATTTTCATGGCTTTCTCGAGGGCATCTTGTAGGGTATCAATCTTCTGTTGTGTCAGTGGAGTTCTTGTGAATGGGAGGAGTGATTTAATAAACCAATCTCATTGGTGATTTGGATTGATTGGGTAACTTAGATTCCCAGTCGCATCCTTGAACCTTCTCATCAGGTCCCAAGCCATTTCTCCTCCCGCTATTTGATTTCCCACAACTCAGACAATCCTTGCTGATCTGTCTAAGGTAATTTAAATTCTTTGAAAAATTCTTTCTTCACATCACCTATTGTTGGGTTTGGATGAGCTTATGACCATTTAATGAACCAACGAAGAGTTCTCTCACTTAGAGTAGTATGGAACTCAATCAACTTAACTACCTCTGGTGTCTGCCGAGCCCTCCATATCGCTTCACAGAGATACCATTGTTGCTCCACATCATTGTTACCTCTCCCGGAGAATTCTGGGTATCGGGTGAATGATCCCACCATATTTCCTTGTATGGGTGGTACTAAAATAAAACCTCTACTTCTTGGCTGAGATATTGTACTACCAGCACTGTAGCTAGTAGATATCTGTATTGTAGACTTAACACTATTCAACTTGCTAAATTCCCTTAACTTAACAAAAAATTTATCAGGTGGATGATAGAGTACCAGGGGAAGGTTGGGACTAGAGATACTTGAACTTTGGGGAATAGGATTACCTTGCGTTATGCGTGCTGCCTCTCTCGAAATAGTTGCTCCATTGCAACATGCAGCTCCACATCAGATGTCTCCTCGGGGTGCACATCCTCCACATTGGAATTTTATCCCTTTTCTCTTTGGGCTAGGCTCCTATACACTTGTCTAACTTCTTTAATGGTCCCTCCTATTCCTTTGGATCCCATCTGACCTTCCCTTTCCTTTTTCATCTGTGGTGCCTTTTCCTTGTCCTGTCGATTACTTTCCTGCTTCTAAAACTCTTTCATCACCCTTTCCTGCCACTTCTCAGCAATTTTTGCCCTCCTATGTGATCGTTGCTCTCTCAATCTACTAGAGATTTGAGCATCCATATCCCTATTCCCCCTTCTTACTTACTTGTAGCATCTTTCCCTCAGCTCATTCCCCCAGTACTGGAGGTTTAAGTCTCCATCTCAGAAATTTCAAATGCGATCAAACCCTCGTCCACCATTAAATATTTGATCCACAACGAGATTTCCTTCAACATTTCTCCCCGCAATATAAATCTGAATATATCTTCGGCTTTTGTAAAGGATTGGTAACACTCAGCTGCGAATTCCACAATGTATCCTTCCAAGGTAGATTGTACCCAAAAATCCATTTCTCGGGTCAAATTGGTATCTAATCGATGGAGTTCTACTAGATCCGTGTGCATCCACTTGCGACAGACTCTATTGCGATCCTCCTGGGAGTGACTTGATTTGTAGTCTCCTCAACCAATTATAAATCTCTTCAGGAAAATTTCCCCATAAAATTTCATACAGGTCACTTGCAGATTCAGAAAACAGGACCCCATCTTTGACAATATTTTCCCTCTATTGTCGAAGCTCCGTTTTTATGATATGAACTAGTCTAAATGGTTATACCAAAAGCTTCGTAGTTGCCTCTCAGAGATCCACAATACCATGATCTAACTCCTAAATGAATTTTCAGGTCTCGGAAAAGGAACCATTTTTTGGCGAAAAAGGAGGTCTTTGGGCAAGACCCAAGTTTAGGGTAGAGGCCAACAAGGTTTTTGTAGTAGTTTAGCATAACGCCAGAATTTTCACCCTACTCCAGAGAGCAGAGCGTCTCACCCGAGGCATGCCATGACCTTAGTAAGATTATAAGACAGATAATGTAGAAGACAAATACAACCATGAAGAACAACTAAGGAAAATTGGAAGCAACAAACATATCTCACCTCTCTGTATAAACTATCACTCATCAAAGCATGTTCAAAATGTTGAATTAAAATTTAAACTGGGCATACATTCATAGTAAGAAAATGACTAACAATCAACTCATAACATTACACACAAAAACAACTAGATTTCATTATCAATAACAGAACAACATACATATACTTCGCAGAGTCTATTATAGTTTGATTCAGTACAACAGAGTTCCCACAGAGCTCTCCTAAGGCTTTTCTCTCTCTATCAGCCTTCTGCCGCACTGACTAACTAACTCTCCTCTGTTGGATGACTGCCTATTTGATCCTCTGCCAGTGTGACTGTCAGTCCTTCCTCTTTTCCTGCTTCGCTTCTTTCTGCTTCTTCTTGATCATTGGGAGTTCTGCTTATTGTTCATGTCTCTCGTATCTGCCATCTTCACTGTTCTCCGCAACTACCGCACCACCTATCTTTTGGATTTTTGCAACCGTGACAGCTCCCTGTCTACCTTGATTGCATTCCGCCGCCTGTCCTCCAACCTTCCGCAACTCAAAACTATTTATTTTTCGAAACAAAGGCCCCAATAGAAGGCAAGAAGGTATTGTCATCATCTTCAAAGGTTATAAGACAAGTTTCCTCTCATTGAAGCAAGGACCATCTCCTCTTCCTTGAAGAAGATCATCCAAGGAAGAAATAAAACATCCTCATTAATCACCATCATCAAAAGGAGTTGTTGTCATCATAAAAGGAGCAATCTACTTTATTGAAGAAATGATTTTTCATTTGAAAGAAGATCATCCAAAAGGGAGCACTAATACATCTTCTTCTACCATCATCAAAGTGATCAGGTTGAATATTTCATCTTCACTTGACAAATCAGTATATTCATTCTGTAATCAAATTTGGTTAAAATGAATTCGTGTTTGCAAGGAGATCCATAAGTTGGTTGGGTCATCAAACCTCCTTGCATAGAAAAATAAGGATAGACATGATCCTAGAAGAAAGTGAATTCATTGAACACATAAATGAAAAGGGTCTCCTCCGAATACATGGAAATGGATTCTTATGAAAGGTCCCCTCATATATCAATATTTGAGACATCAAAGAGATGTATATGATAAGTTTGTAAGACTATTATTTGAATATGCGATAAAGTAGGTAATATCACTTAGACCTGATCTACTCAAAATTGAAGGTATAAAAGGATGAATGAATATCTTCATAAGATCTCAATTGCAAGATCTGGGATGAGATAATCATCATTATTCTAAATATCAAGGTAAAAAATTTCCATGGAGATAATAAAATTACCTCATTCAACAACTTGTGGTTTCTATGCTCGATAGAGGAAGACAATTTCAGGGCAAAAGTATTGAAGGTTAAAGGACTCAAACAGTTGCAGCAAGGAAAGGGAAATTTAAAAATTTTGTCCTTAGAAAAGAAATAAGAGCATCACTAAGATTCAATGCTATGGAAAAGTTATGGACATTACAAAAATGAAGCTGATATCACCAGAAATATGGAGGAATCTGAAGAAAAGTAGTCCAAGGAAAGAGGGAGTAAGAGATATTAACTATAATATCCCTAAAAAAATGTCTTGTCATAGCTCCTAAATATTTTATAGGATATGGCTATAATAAGATGTAGTGTGGCATCATGTAAGCATTAGAAACAAGATCTTGTAACATCACCATAAGGAATTGTGAAATACATAACACAATATATGGCAGTAAAATATGAAGAATATAGCTTTTGGGACCTCATTGGAAGGAAGATGTCATTCAGGATAAGGCTTATTATACAACAAGTCAAAAAGGAAACATCTGAGGTATTTGCTCGTATTTCACATCCTCAAAGGAAACATTTGTCAGATAGGGATATGCAAGATCCTTAAGATTCTATGATGGAATCCTCATCAAAGGGTTCAATGATCTAGAAAAGAAACAAGTGTTTCATCTGAAACTCCAATTTGTGGAGTTCATGGGATGATGATATGATGACATAAGAGATGAAGCGGATCAAAAGGTTGAATATATTTTCAATCAAGGAAGTTGTTGAAAAAGTCCTAGATTACCTAAAGGTAAATGAGGTATGTAAGCTTGTCTTTAATATTATAATGCAATGTCATATGGTTGCAGGTAACATGGATGACTACTTCTATATTGAGAAGCATGATCAAAGGATATGCATCTCCTCCTATGAAATATTTTCAAAAGGAATGGTTCACACTAGATGAAACCAACATAATATATCCTCATATGAAGTATGAGGTGATTGACTACAATTGAGTAACTCTAATTGGAAGCTCCTGGGAATGAAATGTGTGAAAAGGAAGGAAGAGATCATAAAATATGCAACTATGGTAAAGGAAATCAACATCCAAAAGACCAAGAAGTCTTGACTAGGAAATCTCTCGGAAAGATAAGAAGACTCTGATGGAAGTCTGAAAAAGATGGAGACTCTTGACAATGGATATCTTTCGGAGTTGTGTCAATAAGTATGCAGGATGTTGATAGCTATAGGAATATGCCATGATGAAATACCATCACAAAGGTAGTTTTTTATTTAATTGTTCATTTCTTATTTTGAACAAATATTTGGATGGGCTTATCTAGGACTGCCAAAGGGAAGAACTATGAATGAATTCCAAGAGGACCATATAGAAGGATGTTATATCCTTATGAAAATATGGCATGAAGAAAGCAACATGGCATGAAGCAAGGCCAAATGTAGATTGATGGGTCACTTTTTGTTGAAATTAATAAGGACATTAATGACTCATGGATGAAAGTGATGGATGGTATGTGCCCTATGAATAATTCCCAAATGATGAAGACCCCATAAATAATAAATTCATGACATTGAAGGTAGGAGTTCTTAAAGAAATTGTTTGCCCCAATATCTCCACCTAAGGAGTTGTTGTAGGTACGTGATTAAGAGGGAGCCTGGAAACAAGTTTCTTACTTGGAAAAAACTTGGAAATTCCTAAGCCAATAGGAGCTTAGGTAAATTCCTTGCGTAGTAATGAGTACATTCCTTTATTGGAATATGTCCTCCTTAATTGAGTGGGAGATATAGACACGTCATTATTGTGTTAACTTGGGAAGACAGAATGGAGGATTGGGTAATCATTTGGCATCTGATACTCTTTGAGGATGATATATGGCATCCAATATAATAGTAGTCATAGAGTACCAATATTATTTGAGGGCTGGGAATCCAAGATAAGAATAGTCCTGGTGGAACACACCTTGAGAACCTAGGTAGTGTATGTTCCAGGAGAGACAATGATTAGGGTGTCTATAAATCATTAGTCTTGCCAACATTGAGCTCAGATCTTATGGAGAGATAGAGTTGTTATTCAAGGCCTTTCTATGTGAAAATTTTGGTTTATATGATGCTATACAGATGGTTTACCAATATTATTCTTCTTATGAGAAATTATTCAGATTGAGAATGACCAAGTACCATGATGAATACCTCCCTAGTTAAGAGGGAGTGTTGAAAAGTGAAACTAGGTTAGGTCTTCAAAATGACATGTAATTGTGACTTTTTTAATGACATAATGAAGAAAATAAAATTATTATTGTAAGCCTTGCTTCATGGGTTTCATGAGCAAGTGTTTCTATTTTAACTGGATCTCATTAAGAACATTAAGACTTATCCTTTAAGTCAAGGAATTAATGTCATGTATGAAGAGATATTCTTGAGCATATGTCATGTATATAAGTCTATGTCTAAATAGCCCTCCAAAGATAAATACAAACAACCTCCAAAATATATGAAGGATCTCAATGTTGGCCTCTAAATAAGGTGAAAAAATTCATGTCGGCTCACACATCTATTCGACAAAACTTAGGTCAGATTATTTATGGATGAATAACTATATATATGAGGCTAGGCTCTTCGCATTTTCCACAGTCCATACTTCACATACCTCTGAAGTTTTCTATGGAAAATGCAATGATAGTTTCAGATCTCCACGTAAAGGTATCTCTGTATTTCAGACAGCATGGGTAAAAAAATGTTAAAGGGAATCATATCCCTCTATGAAGCTTGGATGAAAGTGGCATCAAGTCTAAGATGGTAGCAAGACAAAAGCGCAGATTATTGTGGCAATTAAAGGAACAACGCTTTGGATTTTCAAAGAAAAATCTCGGTGCTATAGTAGTAGATCACTAAGAATGTGTATAAATGAGCCAAATAACCAGATTCTAAATGTGGTCTTCATCTGATTTACTATATATTTTTAAGACAAAAATTATATTATAATGTGGCAAGTTGATCATGGAAAAGTGCCAACATAGTTAGAACAAGTAAACGATTAACAATTTTGATTTACATTGAATGTGAAATTGATTATTTGTTAAAATATGTAGTTCAGGGGACATGAATGCAGTGGTCATGATTGGTTTGATGAGGAGGAGTTGTTCACTTCTCCCAACCCAATCAAAGCAATCAAAAAGATTTTGGTTAAAGCAAACAAATAACTTGTTCATTTGATTCGCACTAGAGATAAAAATATTGAGATTAAACATAGGACAGACATCTTGAATGAAGATATTCAGAGACATCAAGTAATAACCATATTTTAAAGTAATTTTTTTTTATGTCATAATTTGAATTATGAAAGTTTGTTTTTAAACTTTTACATTATATAATCGAAAAAAATAAAATAAAATAAAATAAAATAAAATAAATAAATAAATATTTCTTACATAGGATTTTTTGGGAGGGACATCAAAACATCTTACCACCGTGAGCTAGAATACAATTGTGTTGATGGTGCTGAACCTACCAACATTAAAGGGATCTCCCCAATATGAAGTCTCAATTAGACCTCACACTATTTGGTGTAGGAGTCCCATATGGAATACGATACGGTTGTTGAAGTAGTGGGTTTTAGTGTTATGGGTTGGTTGAAATAACACATAGAATAATGTATTCATGACTTTGGTGAGACAAATGTATAACTATGCAGAGGGTCAAGTGAAATGCATGAAAGGTTCTAACATGAAGAAGGAAAAATGAGTGATCCCCTTAGAATCCTGTAATAGCACGCAACTTGAAAGGGATACACGAGCGTAAAAGGATCATAAGTTAGCCTGAAATATAGTTCACAAGTTAACCATGATGGAAATATACAACAGCACACATTCAACAAGATTCATACTAATGCAAATGAAATAGTTCATAAGCATTAGCGTAAATGAAGAAACATATATTGCAAACATAACAAGAATAGTCCTACTATATTCACAACATATGCATGAAAATGTGTTGGCTCTGAGATTTTATTAAAGTGAAAGTTCCAAGCATACATATACAATTGAAAAACCTCTAGTCCCAATAATGGAACATGAAGTCAACACCTTCTCCTCCAAAGGAATATACTTCCTCTATGCTATGGAGAAACTGAGGTTCTCAACAAAACTCCCAAGCTTATGATCCTAAGCCAAAATCTTGGCCAAAAGCCCTTTGCATGACTAATGAGGGTATATTTACAAAAAAATGGGTGACTATTCATCTCCCTTTGTGACTCTTTGACTTACCTCATGACTGTTTGACTTCCTATAACTATGACATTTGGAATTCATTACAAATGACTCTTCACATTCCACAACTTACACTTGGAATTTCACTAATTAATTACAAAATAATATTACTATATTTCTCATACCCATGTAAGACAAAATTGGCTACAGTTAATTAGACAATCTAATCAGAAAAAACAAGTTAAGCTTGAGTTTGGGGAAACTCTATCTTGACCACTTCCACTTGTAGTTTCTCAGTCATATAATGATGCCAAGCTTTGTACTGTGTGATGAATTCCACAAATTATGTGATGGGATCAGGTTTGAAGCGAACTCTAGCCTCCATTGCATCCAGGTAGGTTGATTTGGAACCAATCTGAATTTCTTTCTTCAACAGGAGCAACATAGTGTTTATCTGGAAAGGGCCACCAATGTACTTTTGCATATTATGCATGTTCACCTCCAGATATTCCTTGGTGGCGGTCTGCATGAGCTAGTGAAAGTATTATTCTACCTCATGCCTGACCTGATTTTTGCGTTTGGCCTCGGTGAGTGAGCCAACTGAAGGGATCTTGTGTGATTTCACCATGAAATCCACGTTGTTGTATAATCGTGCATATGAGTACTAAATTTTGGAAATGAACAAGGCAAGTTGTTTGTTACTCTGGATGATCATCCGAACTTGTGATTTCTCCAACTCTGCATGTTTCCTTATTTTATTTCCCAACTCGTACTATGCCCCTTTGTGTTGCATTAACCACTCGTGCACGACGGCGATGGTTGCGTGAACAACATTAATATCTTTAGCATTATATTTGCATTTTTTTTGCATGTCGTGCAAGAAGAAAAATTATTTATGTGCGGTGAAAAGCTCCTCATAAAGGCTCTGTATGGTCTCTCCTAATGTTGATACTTCTCCAAGTATGAATCCCTTAAGTTCTTTGAGACATGCATGTGTGGAAGCTGCTTTTTGGACTGCTGCTCGGAGTCGTTCCACTTCTTGCCTTACAACCTGTAATTTCTTCACCATTTTTATATTCTCAGCCATGAGATACTCCGAGTTTGACTTGGTAGAACCTGTGAATGCCAAGTTAGCTGCAGCAATGTCTACTGAATTTCTCCTGGTGTCTGTCACAATGAACCTTTCTATGAAAAATGCAGGATATGTGAGCTCTTCCAGAAAATGTTTCTTGCTTTCTTGTGCAATCTTATTATGAAGTTCATCATAATTTAGATTGTACATATCCATGACTAGACCATCATCGAGAGGAAAAATCTCCTTTTCTTCGCTTAGAGCTTTCTCTACTGTCGAAGGAGGGGGAGATTGAATGGTGACCGGTTGAGTGCTCAGCATAAGGTCAACATCTTAGTTTTTCGGCTCTGGTTCCACCTCCATGTCTTGGATTGCAATCAATTCTTCAATATCTTGATCAAGTTCTTTATCCTACAATTGTTCACTCTCCTCTTCTAGTTGTCGGTTCTACTCTTGTTCCTCTGCTTGCTTATTCTTCTTTTATCTTCCACCTTTATTCTTCTTCTCGTTCATTTCTTTCTTCTTCTTATCATTTTTGTCTCTCTTCTTCTAATATTTTCTGCTCATGTTCCTCCTTCTGCTTTTGTTCTTCTTCTTGCTTCCTATATTTCCTCCTATTTTCCGCTTCTATGGCCACCTTTAGGATGATTGGATTTTCTTTCAACTTACGTCTTTGCTCTTCCAATGGGATATGTGCAACCTTCCTCTTACCTTTCTCATTATCTGGGTTGCGCCTTTCTGTTGGTTCTACCTTTGGAGTGACTTAATTTTGCGGAGTAACTTGCAATGTTCTTGCGAAGCTAACTGGTTCATGAGACTTAGAGACATTGTGGCAATTATTCATCTCTTCCTCCTTGGGCATGTAGAATGTCCCGCTTGGACACTGGAAATGAATCTTCACACAATGTTATTTTCAAATGTTCCTAGGATCAGACGAGTTGAAATCAAAATGACCGAACGTGAATTTCTATATATCCTTGCCTTCGGCCACAACAACCTTTATATTTTTTATCTCGTACAATATGATTTGCAAAGGAAGAGTGGGCCAAGGTGCTTTATTTTTCATTTGGAACATTGTAGATAACCATGTGGAAGTATGATAGGTGATTTATTGCATGACCAACTTCTCGGTGGCATACCTCGGTAACTTATGTGGAGGCTTATGACCACCAAACACTCTGAGGTAAGTGCCATCTGATGAGGAAAACCAATTTGCAGTTTTCAACACTACTTGCATTGCTTCGTGGGACATGCAAGGTGGCTCTTCCTTGAAAATGAACTTGTATAATGGAATGAGGAAGTGATCAGTTATGTTTTCCATTACTCCCTTGAATCTTCACTTTGAAAGTAACTTGTAGTAAATATGCACAACAGTTTGTCATGGTGACCAGGTCCAATTCATGTCAGGGAATGAATTCTGAATGGATATTGCATCTAGAAAAATAGGCAGACATGCAAAATCTAGCTTTCTCACCCTTGGGAGGGTTCTTAACATTGGTTACATTAATTCTTAATTATTGAGACAACAAGTCCGACCATTTGAATGGTTTTCCTTCATTCATAACTTGATTAAGAAATAATGTGCAACCTTCTAGGAAGGTATCAATATTGCTTTGACCATATATCTGACAACATAAGACTATTAAGTACTGATAGGCCTTCCTGAGATATTTTGTCTTGTAAGTGTTGTTGGGTGTCTAGCAGAATTTTGAAGGCTCTTTCACCCAACCTTTGACGACATCCTTTGTGCTCAAGTAGCTGGTGTCTGTGTAAAAGTGGGAATCCATGTATGACTCTAGCATCGATAGATGATACATGAGGTGGTAATCATGTGCCATAAATGAGGCAAGCCTTTTCCACTGGAACTTGTGAGATTCACGGTCTTATTATCTATGTGATAGTATACAGTTGATGATGTCTACACATGTAAAAATAGGGTACCTGCATGCAACCTTTTTTAGTCCTAACCTTTGGACATTTATGTCCACCTGCCGGTATTCAAGATATGCTTTGAAATTTTTTAATGAGAACACCCGATTCACCTTATTCCATTAATGAATAACTCTTTCTCTATGAACATTTGAGTATTTAATAAAACTGGAAAGTTCACTGGAGTACTCTCAACTACCTCCCTGTTGCTAATTTCTGCGGTTTCCTTTGAGACAGTTCTCTTAGGAGCCATAGTGACACTAACTGATCAAGAGAAGTGCTAAAAAATTATAGTACATGCAAGAAAGAAATGCAATCATGGAAAACATTAATTAGCTCAAGAAAAATGACTCATAAATAAAGATCCGAGAGGAAAAACTACACAAATCTTGAGTTGAGGGGGGATATTGGCTTCATGAATTACGTATTGTGCAGTCTCAGCAGGTAAGGGGGAGGATTGGGGCTTGAGACTATACAATGAGCAGTCTCAGCCTGGGCACACTAAGGGAGAGATTGTGCATTGTGAAATATCAGTGGCCAAGGATCAGGTCTGAGCCCTGGAACTGCGCAATGCGCAGTTGGGAAAGCCAGGGATTGTGCATTTCATAGTCTTAGAGGCCAAGCACAAGGTTTAAGCCTTGAAGTTGTGAAATGCACAATTGAAAATGGAAATTCTTGGCCAAGTGACGGGTGGATCTTCCCGAGAAGGGGATGGAAAAGTGGAAGATCTGAGTGATAGTTCAAGCAAGAGTGGAGATCTAACTAAGTAAATATAGATCAGTGAAAATCAAGTGAAGAAGATATGCAAAAGGAAAAAAAACATGCATAAGGAGTCGTTGAAACGATGATCACTACTGGGTAAAAACAAAGAAGCTAATGCAACACTTATAAAAAGCGAACAATGAACCGAAACAATACTTGTACAAGCTAATATAAGGTAAAATTCTAGTAGCTATGAAAATAAATAAGCAAAACAACACTCACAAAGTGAAATGGAAAAAAATGATAGCAAAAGAGACAAAATATGACAAAATCAAAACTTACATTAAAAATCGTTGCAAACTCCACTGAAGGTTCCTTGATCTCCTTGGGAAATATAGAGCTCCAAGATCGTATGTGTAAATGAGCTCTAAGGGCATCTATTATATAGATCTAGGTCATCTAGGGTTTATGATGTGCATTCCTAAAATCAAGGAAAAAGCGACACTTGGCGAACAATAAAAAATAGCAACTTGTGTCATCTTCAGGAAACTAATTATCCAATCCCTATTTTCTAGGAGTTTCTTTTTTATTTTATTTTTTTTTATTTTTGTTTTTTTCTTTTCTGAGAAACTGACTCCTCACATTGCTAAGAAGGATTGTGTAATTCCCAACCACAAGGAAATGGGAAACTCCTTGGCTCTATGAATTTCATAGTTTCTGAGGGAAGGGGAATATTTTGTGCAGTTTCTGAGCTCAAGGAAAGCCTGCCCCTCAAGATTGCAATTTTTCTGAGCTTAAGGTTGGCCTACCACTAAGGACTACACAATTAAGTTCGTCAAGGCTGGCCTCCCTTCCAATATTGTGTATTTCCTGAAGGGAATACTGTAAATGTTTCAAGGTCAAGGAAGAAGATGGCTTATGTTTGAAAAGTTCAGAATCAAGATCAAAACAAGGCAAGTTAAATGGAATAAATTGATTTAAGGTGCAATTGTTTCAAGTGAGAGACAATGCCCCAATAGTTACCAAAACATATAGTATAAATTGACCAAATAGTGAATCATGTTTCTAAATAGTTAAGAAACAATTAAAACTTGCCAGGAAGATAAAGTGTTTACACATAAAATGAGATTGGTCAAGTTTGTCAATGTTGAAACTTATGCATGTTTCAATTTAGATATAAAATTTAGAAAAAAGGAATGTGGAGTGAATATGTGTTAATTTTAAGCATGCAAATATGGAAATAAGCATTAGAAAGCTAGAAAAACTAGAAACAAAGTCAATCTACCCACAAAGGTCCTTCCTCTGAATGAGGAAGGGGGATTCCATGGGAAAAATCCAAAGCTTCCTCAAGCAATATTTTTATCTTTTATTAATGGTTACAATAAGTGGAAAAGCCTCTAAGAAGGCTTCCCAAGAGATGAAGGAAATTATTACAAAGATAAGAGCTTAGAAAATCTAGAGTGTCCCTCTAAAATATGGCAAGAGAGGCAAATGGAAAACTCTCCAAATAAGAAATTTTCAAGCCTCAAAAGGCCCATGACCTCGATAAGTTTTTGTTTTCCATTAGTGCTTACAAACTCCCTTTAAAAATTATTCCTAAAATACGTGTAAGGTCCTACATGCAAAACAATTAGTAGTTTTCCAATACTTCTCTTTGAGATCCTTGTTTTCCAATCCTCAAATATGTGGGCTGCAAGACAAAACCAATTATTAGTGTAAAAAGAGAGCCAAATAAACAATATTAAATTACAAATTAATGTACAAACACTAGCTCATGTAATGGGAGTGAACCCACATACTTTCCTAGCTTAGAAATTGCTCTTGAATAGATTATATAAATTTAAAAGCTCTAAAATCAAAGAAGTATTTAAATTTTAAATGAAATAGATGATCAAGAAGCTAATGTGTAAGAAAGCTTCCCTTTTTCTCTTCTTTGGATGAAATACTTGGGTGAAAATCATTGGGTCTTGAGTCACTTTGAGTCTAGGAGTGATTTGATCTATATGAGACTTCTCCTATGCCCATATGGATTCCTGCACAAAAATACAAATAGATTTTACCTACACACTTGAACAAGTATTATTTTGCAAAAGGAATAGAGAAACACAATGAATAAGATAAACTTAACATTCCTCCGAAAATGAATTGGAAAGATTATTTCTAGAATACAACTCTGAATGAAGGATATGTGCACCAGATAGAGACACCAGAGCAAATTAAATTTCATATGTGCACCTCAAGGGAAATAAAATTCCATACATAACATATTAAACTCATCCATGATTGAATCAAATCACCATGATAAATTTTGTGAACCAATGCAACTTCAGACCAAGTGATGCCACCTCTGTAGACGATCTCAATGCAAATTTACGTAGGTCACTAGGAACTGTGTGATTCCTCCAAGTGAAACTCGTAATCTGCCCAAGGGAAAATCATAATCTTCCAGAGGGAAGTGCTATGTGTAGAAGCACTCGATATAATTTCAAGAAAAGTCCCCACATAATCTTCGGTCCAAATATTCCATCGAATATTCCTTGATTGCATGAGCTCATCTAATTAATTCAATTTTCCACATGTGCAACTATCGTTTTATCTCCGAGAAATTTGATTTTATGATATATTGGTGTATTTACGATGCAATGTGCTCAATAATCATCCACATGTCCCTTGACTCAAATATTTGACTTAGTATAATTTCCAATTCATTTCCACGTAATTCTATCACATGGAATAATTTATTTATCTATATTTTATTTAATTCTAACCTAATTAATTTCCACAATTTCCACTAAACTTGGGAAATGTAGGTTTTGAGGGTCTATGATCTGGACTTATGCAGGAACGAAATAAAGTACAAAAATAAGCATAAACGCAGAGATGCATCAAGAATAACATTTCATTTCATTAATATCAAACATTGAAAAATGCTTACAGACAGAATGGAAAATAAACTAGCTCGGGCTATGGTAGCTTATCTCTGAGAAGAGATGTGGAGGCTACATGCCTCTGAATTGTGTTACAATGAGGCTCAAGGGAATTTTTATTATTGAACAACATGGGAAAACCCTAAACAACCAAAACCCTAACCCCAAGAGATGGAACACCAAGTGTTTATGGGCCATGTTGGGGTTAGTTGGGCAGCCAACTTCATGGGGTTGTAACTTGGTCATATTATCTCCGTTTGGCATGTACTACATATCATCAAAAATATATCTCTGAGTACTATAGTTTGTGCTGCAGGCCCCTTCCTATGGCTATGTTCCTACTGTGGACCTCAAAAAAATTCCTTTTACGTGGTCAAAACTACTCCAGAGTTTAGGACCCAAAAAACTGCTAAAAATAGTAAATGCTGCTATAAATATGGAAATTGATGAAATTGACTGGAGTTATAGGTGGAATATGTGGGTGGACACCAATATTCACCTAGATCATTCCTCCCCCATTAGGAAGCAATGTTCCCCATTGCGTGCAGAGCCTCTATGAGGTGAGAAAATTTCCATTGAATCTAGTCCCTGGTGAACCACTTGCCCTGGTGAAGGAGTTGGCCTCCTTTGACAACTAGAAATAGTTGGATCCTTTGTTGGCAAGTTTTCTTGATATGCGTGTCCATGATCCGATCAATTGTGGCTTGTTCCATGCATTTTGGGTTTAACATTGTTGGTGTGAGTTGTTCTGCAATGTCGGATGTGTCCAACAATGGTGGAAAGTAGGGTCGAAGGCAATCCAAATTGAACATGTGAAAATTTCTGAATCCTTAATACAGAAACCCTACTGCTAACTACTGATTTACTTCTCCTGCTTGATTTATTATACAAGTTATTTAACTGAATATTCAGAAAAACTCCGAAGTAAACACAAATAGCATCCTACACAACTACAAATCATTTGATGAACATAACGCACATATGAAAAATGACACACATGTTTTTTGGAAAAATGTCCCTGGAAAACCCAATGCGAGAAAACCAGTGTAGCAATTCAAGAGGGTTTTATTATTATATAGAATATGAATACAACATTCTGGGCACCAGAAACAGTTTTCCCTACAGAGAAAATATATGGCAGTTGTACCTTATCACTCGGAGATAGAAAATATGGCTAGATCACACCCTCAATCGGGAGTTACAGATAATGAGCCCTTTCTGTCCCACTTGACCCTTAACGTAGCTCTTCCTGCAACTGCGTCATCACCTCTATCCCAACGCAACACAGACTTCCCCTGCGTCACTCTGAAGGCCTCTGCGTTGCCTCTGCATCACCCAGAACGGTTTGTGTCACCCTCTGTGTGGCCTCTGCATCACCCAAAACGGTTTGTGTCACCCTCTGTGTGGCCTCTACATCACCTTAGCTGGGCTGTGTCCCTCCTACTAGCCTCTGCGCTTCCTGGTACGATGTTTCCTCTTTGTTGATGTATTCTTGGCCTCGAATCGGATCATTGCTTGTTGATCTCTACCCCTCACTGCACTGCAAACTCACTTCAAAATCCTTAGAAAACCCCGCCCCAGAATTTCGACTTAGATTCAGTGCATCCACTGTGTGTGTGTTCTCCAACTGACCCCAAGCCTTTCCTTTATATTTTTCTCATTGGGAAACCAATGGCCGTGATCTAATCTCTAATCGACGACTAATATTCAAAGAATGCTTGATCCACGTCATTTAGAACATTCTCATCACATGTGTAAATTAATTCACTTTAATTTTTTAATTTACCTAAGTTAGAATTAGGGTCCCCATTAAAAAAATTAATTATTTGAATAAATTTTACACCAAATGGATTTTATCCTAATTCTTTCTTTCTTGGAGATCTCATGTGTTCCATCCCTTCCACAAATTTTCGGAGCTAGAGCACACCTCATGCTAGCCCAAAATCTCAACACTCCCTCTCAGTTAAGAGTGTTATATAGCAATACTTCCACACTGAAGCATTGCCCTGATCTCTAGCATTGGTCTCCGCGTTGATTCTTGGCCTGCTACCCTTCATCCACTGCACTACTGCTCCCTGCACTACAGCCCATGTCTCTGTCACTGACACGGAATCATATGTACTACAAATCCCTCTCAAATTGATGCATCATGCTACCAAATGATGCACTGCAACTCAGTTGCTGAGAAGTAAGCAACTGAAGGACCCTTTCCCAATCACTGACAGACAAGTTAGTTGGGCTGCATCTCATCACTAAAGCTCCCTCGACTGCTGCGCTGCATTGCCTCTTTGAAGCCACTACGCTATTTTTGAACTGCGTAAGCAATTCCCCTCTGCAATGTTGTTTCTATGTTGCTACCACTATACTGCGCTGCTCCAATCTACAACATCCCATCTCTGCCTATGCTTCACTGTGATATTTTGCACCCACTACTCTAATCATCCCGCTACTGTCTTAAGGCCCCCATGGCTCGTATGTGATCCAAGAGTTTGGGAACCTCAAGGATCCTTCCTTCATCTGTAGCTGCTCTACAGATCGATTTCGCCCAACCTCTTGTCTCGAGGTTCATGAGTGATCATAGCCACATCATCCTCACTACCACTGTCCCCTCTAGTTGTTGCTTCCTTGGAATCAAAATATTCCTTGTCCTTCCTCTTAGGAAAAGTGTTGGCGAAGTCTCCAAGTTCATCACATTTAAAGCAACGGACCTTTGATAGGTCCTTCTTCTTCTTCCCTTGTTGTCGTTGTCCCTTTGATGCAAGGGTTGTGTCCTCCTCCTCCTTCTTCACTTTGCTACTTTCGTTGTTGAACTCCCTCTTGGTCATCTGCCGGATCTCCTCTTGTTGAAGGATAGCCCAAAATTATTTCTAAAAATTTCTCCCACTCATCAATGACTACATTCAGGGCAGTCCTTACTAAGATACCTTCATCCGGAGTTTCCCCCATGGCAATCAATTGATCCCAGATAGTCTGCAATATGGAGAGGAATGGATCGATCTTTTCCCCTTTATGCATCTGGAACATCCTCATTTGGTTCTCCAGAAGCATAATATGTTGGATAGAGCTACCTTGATACAGCGTGGTCAAATTTTTCCACACCTCATTTGGTGTCTTCTTCTCGGCAATGTGTGGGACCACGTGATCCTTTACCTCATTCCGTGCCTGATTCTCATTAAACTTTTTCAGAGCATCTGCATCAGTCAGCACAGCAAAGACATTTTTCACGTGGTCTCTGATGTCATAATCCTCTAAGATTGACAATATTTTGGCTTTCCATATCTTTAAGTTGGATACACTGTCCAATGTATCATGATCACGTAGTCCGTATGGGGTCATCTAGTTCAAATTTGTCGAAGCGGGTAAGCCTCTCCCTTCTACAGATTCAACACTCAACAAAAGACCAAATTTGGGTTTCTTGGTGATAGAAATCCTCTAGAGTAGTTTCTCCGTCTAAAAACTAATTTCCCTCCCATAAATCCTCTGCCAAAATCTCTTGAATCAGTCCTCTATGATCGCCCTCCTGATTGAATCTTAGATTTGTTTGGCACAAATCTACTGAGCGATTGTTCTACTCCTACTTTTGTCACCTTTTCTAGGAATTTTTTTGCACTGACAGGACCTATGCCACACCAACAACTTTTGAAGAATAGAAACTGCACTTCCGGCCTCAAAAACTGCACAACGACTCACCAACTCGGACTGCGTCACCCTCCTGATACTGCATTAGCCTTTGCATGAGCATACTAGCTCAACATCCCTCTCATGATGGTGCATTAGCCTCTGCAAAAACCATACTGGCTCTGCGTCACCTCTTTGGAGTTGTTTCAGCCTCTACATGAGCAAACTGACTCCGCGTCACCCTTACAGGGTCTGTTGTCCCTCTGGTGTTGCGCTTCCTTCTTCAGGATCAACGCTGCTTTAGCTTCCCTTCCTGTAACAAATATCTTCAGCTGATTTTTTGATGGTTCAGGTTGATCTGCAATGCTTTGTTACCATGTGAAAATTTCTGAATCATGAATACATAAACCCTACTGCTAATTATTTATTTACTTCTCCTGCTTGATTTATTATACAAGTTATTCAAGTGAATATTCAGAAAAACTTCAAATTAAACAAAAATAACAACCTACACAACTACAAATAATTTACTGAACATTAAGCACATATGACAAATGATACACATATTTTTTGGACAAATGTCCCAGAAAAAACCCAATGCGTGAAAAATAGTGCAACAACCCTAGAGGGTTTTATTATTATGCAGAATCTGAATAAAACATTCTCGGCTCCATAAACAGTTTACTCTACAGAGAAAGTACACAACATATGTACCTTATCACTCGGAGACAAAAAATATGGTTGAATCACACCCTCAATATATATTTACAGGTAACGAGCCCTTTCTGGCTCACTAGACCCTCAACACAGCTCTTCCTGCAACTACGTTAACCCCTCTAGCCCAGTGCAACCTCTGTGCAACATAGGATTCCCCTGCGTCACTCATAATGCCTTTGCGTCACCCAGAAGGGTCTATGTCACCCTTTGTGTGGCCTCTGCATTAGCTTGCCTGGGTTGCATCCCTCCTACTGGCCTTTGCGCTGCCTGGTACGATGTTGCCTCTCTGCTGCTGTATTGTCAGCCTCGGATCAGATCATAAATTTTCGATCTCTGCCACTCATCGCACTGCAAACTCACTTCTAAATCATCAACAAACCTTGCCCTAGACTTTCGACTTAGCTTCAGTGCATCCGTTGTGTGTGTTTTCTCCAACTGACCCCAAGCCTTTCCTTTATACTTTTCTCGTTGGCGAACCAACGACCGTGATATAATCTCTAATCGATGGCTAAGATTGAAATAATTATTGATCCATGTCACTTAGAACATTCTCATCACATGCTACCCCAAAATCTCAACACATTCTCATCATCACGGAGCTAGAGCACACTCAATGCTACCCAAAAATCTCAACAGAACACTGGGTGCAGAAAAAGGAATGGTGGAATACTGAGCTCGAAGGAATTCCCCTTACCTCCTTGGTGATGGTTTATGGCCCATATCGGAGCGGGCTAAGATTTCGGTGCGGCCCAATGAGGTGCTCCTTCTACAAATGTAGCCAAACTTTGGTTCCCACCTGGAACTTGTGTGGCACCCGATGTTGATCATGTCGCTACTTTTACTTACCATTGGCTCTATCCAATATGTCATGGACCTATTTGCAGATTTGTTGAATGTGCTCAATGAAATTGTTCACCTTGTTGGCTTCAGACTGGACATGAGCCAAATCTTCCTGAGTAGCTGCAATTGGTATGGCCACATCAATGGGACATAGTGGTTGGAATCCCAAGCCCATCTGAAAGGGGTTGTGGCTAGTTGAGCTAGGGAGAGCCCGGTTATAGTTGTGTTGGACATAGGGGAGGATTTTATCTCATGTGTGTGGATGCTTCAAGTTGTACATGCACAAAATGTGTACAATCATCTTGTTGAAGACCTCTGTTTTGCCATCATTTTGGGGGTGGAAAATTGTGGACTTAGTGAGCATGGTGTCTAGCATCGACCAGAGACTTGAACAAAATATACTGAGGAAACTGCTATCCCGATCTAAGATAATTGACTATGGAATCCTAAAGTGTACCCACACTCGTTCAAAGAAAATTTTAGTAGTGCCTTCTATTGTGATATTCTTCTTGTAGGCTGCCATAATGGCCATTTTAAGAAATCTGTCGACGACCACAAAAACAAAATTGTTTCCATGCTTGGTAGAAGGAAGGCCCAACATGTAATCCATGGAGATGGATTCCCAAGGTTGACTAGGGGTAGGCAGCGGAGTATATAGGCCTTTCTTCTTGATGGTCTATTTGGAAATGGTGCAGGCAGCGCATGATTTGATGTACTTCCCAACATCACGTCGAAGGTTCAACCAATAGAAATACTTCTGCAATACTACCACTATTTTCTCGACCCCAAAATGTATAGTGACCCAAATGTATTGCACTTCCCAGGCAGTGCAGGATTTTATGTACTTCCCAACATCACGTCGAAGGTTCAACCAATAGAAATACTTCTGCAGTACTGCCACTATTTTCTCGACCCTGAAATGTCTAGTGACCCAAATGTATTGCACTTCCCAAATCATCTTGGCACACTCACTTGAAGGAAGACAAAGGTGTCCCAGGTTGCATAATAGTGCATCTTGGAGGTGAAATTTTGTAACTTGCTTACCCTCCAGGAGGGTTTGGTACGTGTTGCCAAATTCTGGATCACTTTTGTAGAGGTACGGTCAACCTGAAGTCTCGTGCCCACAAGAGTCGAGCACAGTGGTTAGCGCCATGATTGGAGGTCGGTTGAGGCAATATGCAATGTTATTGGTGTTTCCCTTCTTATACTTGATGTGCAAATGGAATTGTTGTAGGTATGTGGATCATTATTGATGGCGATCGTTCTGCAACTTCCCTTGTGTCTGTATGAACTGTAGGGATCGGTGATCTGTGTGGATGACTGTTTCCTTCCCCAAAATGTAATTCTTCCATTGTCGGTAAGCCTACACAATGGAATAAATTTATTTTTCAATAGTTGGGATAATTTAGGACTATGTATGAAAGTGTCTCATTGTGGTATGCTCCTACTGAGTAAGTACTACCCCAATAACATAGTCAGAGGAATCTATCTCGATCTCAAATGATTGCTGCAAGTCTGGTAATGTGAGAACTGGTACAAAGCAGAGGCAATGCTTCAACTCCGTGAACGCCTTCTGTTGAGATTCATACCAAAATATTTTTTCTTTCGCTCCTCCCTTGGTGACTTGACTCAAAGGCCAAGTGATATGAGATAACCCCAACACAAACTTGCAGTATAAATTGGCAAGACCAAGAAAGCTAAGGATCTTTATTAGAGTGGTTGGGGTTGGAAAATCTTGAATGCCCTGGATCTTGGTTGGGTCCACATGCAACCCCCCCCCCCCCCCCCCTCATCAATAATTTATCCCATATATTGAACTTGGGTCATGCCAAAAGTGTATTTATCCAAATTAGCACACAACTTGTGTTACCGCAGTGTTTGGAGGACCTATCGAATTTGGTGGAGGTGCTCTTCCCAAATCGGGTTGAAGATCAGGATGTCATCCAAATACACAACCATGAATGAGTTGGTGAATGTTCACAATATATCATCCATCATCCTCATGAAGGTTGCGGGAACATTCATCAACTCAAAAGGCATGACCAACCATTCAAAAAGGCCCTCCTTGGCTTTGAATGTAGTCTTCCACACATCAGAGGGTTCGATTGGTACATGGTGATACCCGAACTTCAAGTTGATCTTGCTAAAATATTTGGCCCCCTTGATTTGGTCCAGAAGGTCATCAATCTGCATGATCAGATACATATTCAATACATTGATCTTGTTTAGCACCCGATATTCTATAAAAAGTCTCCAAGTCCCATCCTTCTTTTGCACCAACATGATTGAGCTCCCATAGGGTGATGAGCTCGGTCGGATGTGAATTTTCTACATTAGCTCCCGAATCTGCCTCTTTATTTCATCCTTCTCTATAACAGAGCACTGATAGATTGGTCCATTAGGTAGTGGAACACCTGGGGTCAGATTGATGGAGTGCTTGACCTGATAATGTAGAGGTACCCCTAGAGGTGAGGTGAAGATGTCCCCGTACTCCTCCATGACCTTGTCCATTTGTTGTTTTCATGTGAAGCAGCCCTGTCTGGAGGTCATGGCTACAATATTATTCTTTCCCCGAGGGCAGATCATTAAGAAAAAAAAATTCCCATTTTTGGAAATGAGCTTAATGCAATGTTTTGCAGTGATAAAAGAGATGGCGGTAGGCGGTGCTATCTCCAGTATCCTTTACAAATTATTGCCCAAAGTAAAAATAACATCATGAGGCCTAGACTCATACACAACATCTCGCTTCCACAAGTATGGTTGGCCTAATAATACATCACAAACATCAAGAGGAGAAATATCACATAATACCTCATCCGTGAAGGGCTTGATGTTGTAGGGAAGGTGACACTGTTGGCTAACGCGAAGATCTCATCCTTGGTGAAGCCACCTAATGGTGTACAACTATGGGTGTGTTGGGATAAGCAGGCCCAACCTCTCCACGGCCTCTGCTGAAATGAGCTGGTTCTTTTGGCTCTCGCTGTCGATAATGAACTGCAGCGAGGAACCCTTCACCCACTTCTAGGAGTGGAAGATGCACTCCCCTTCTGAATATTTGGGTTCCTCCTTTTGGATATTAGTGCTAGAAATAATGGCATTTGTATTTTCATCAATAATCTGATTCCCTTTTTCATTTCCCTTTTCAGGTTCTGAATTAGAGTCGGAAAATGTATCTAATTCAGAAGCTTTCAGCTCGGCCACCAGTGACTGTTTGGTCTGACACTCACTTGTGTTGTGAATGGAGATCTTATGGAACTCACACCACTTTCTTGTGTCCTTCTTTGGATTTTTGGTGTTGTTCTTTGCTTGTGACTTTGGCGGGTTGTCTTGGGCCACCCCGACTTAGCTTTGTACTTTGTTCTGCAGTTTGGGGGCACCTTTCCCTTGCTTCTGATTTGTAGATCCAAAGTCTCGCTTCTTCTATTTGAATTTATACTCAATCTTGGTAGCATAATGGTATGTTGCACCAATTGAAGAGATGTCGAGGAATTCAATTTCCTCTTGAATGTATTTGTGCATAAAATTGCGGTATTTCAACACCAAATTTCTTCTAAATATTTGATACTCAACTTTGCGCGCAGGGTATGGAACATATTCGTCAACTTATGCACATCTTGATCCCTTTGTTTCCATAGCGTAGTCCATTGTATTTACTTTTCCTCATAGATGCCCACAGGATAATATTTGTCCTTGATGGCATGTCGGAAATAATTCCAAGTGGGTGTGACCGAGAATAGGGAGGTTTTCCTCTTGTCCTTTTGCTCACAGTAGGTTTCCCACCAATACTTGACATGGGGGGCTGCTTTGAGGAGTGAAAAATTAATATTTTACCGATTGGAAAAGTCATGAACCGAGAAATATCCTTCGAATAGATTCAACCATCTATCTACGATGTTTGCATCTATTTTTCCCTCAAATATGGGGATGTCAAAGTTTACTTGTACCTTAAAAGGAGTGGCACCTCCAGAGTGGATTCTGGATGAAGGTGCTCCGCCGGTGGGTAGCCGTTGAAGGATCTGGGAAAAATTATCCATCATCACGTTCCTTTGTTTCTTGAGGGCCTACTCAAGCAATATTTTGATAGGATCTCCTGCTCCTTCGTCTTTATTTTCTTCTGCCATGGGAGTTTGTCGAGGTTTGAGAGGCTGATCTTGCAAAGGTTCAACCAGATCAAGCCCTAACTCCTTATATCCTGACCTCTTTGGGGACATGCAAAGAAAAATTGAGAAAGAGAAGACCACTCTGATACCACTGATCTAGAATTATGAAAGAACACAATAAAATAAGGAAATAAGCATAAAAGAAGAGATGCAGTAGGAATAAAAATTCATTTCACTAATATCAAATACTGAAAATTCTTACAGACAGAATGGAAAATAAACTAGCTTGGGCGATGGTAGCTTATCTCTGAGAAGAGATGTGGCAGCTACATGCCTCTGAACTGTGTTAAAATAAGTCTCAAGGGAATTTTTATTATTGAACAACATGGGAAAAACCTAAACAACCAAAACCATAACCCCAAGAGATGGAAAACCAAGATTTTATGGTTCCCATTGGGGTTAGTTGGGCAGCCAACTTCTTGGGGTCATAAGTTGGTCATATTATCTCTGATTGGCACGTACGATTTATCGTCAGAAATATCTTTCTGAGTAATACAGTTTTTACCATAGGCCCTTGCCTATGTCTATGGTCCTAACGCGAACGTTAAAAAAAAAATCGTTTAGGGGTAAAAAATGCTCCAGAATTTTAGGACCTGAAAAAATGCTAAAAATAGTAAATGTTGTTATAAATAAGGAAACTGATGAAACCGACTGGAGGTCTAGGTGGAATAGGTGGGTGGCCACCAATATCCACCTGTATCAGTCTAGAACACATTATAAGCCCCTCAAAGAGTGTCATAGTAGAAATTTGAGCATGAGAGGTGTAATTTTTATTACTCATACCCCACACAACTTCTTGAGACAACACTTATTACATTTCAATTACAATTTTTATTGCAATTTTTGACCTACTGGAAATCTAAAAAAACAAAAAATGACTACCTAGACCTAACCAAATTCCACAAATTTTTTTTGTGATCTGGTATGGTAATATACATTGACTCTAGACACTAGGACTCCACCAAGGCCTCACCTTCAAGTCGTACTCTGGATTTGGGGTAAATTTGGAAGAAAAAATTCGATTAATTATTAAGTCCTTATAGGGAGATGATAATTAACCAAGTGAAAAAAACATACCATAGTAATACTCACTTTTTGACAAGGTCCAAAGCTACCTAGGTCTATTACAGACTCAAAACTCATCATTTCTAGCATCACTTACTATAATTCCCTGCAGAGCGTGGAATCTAGGTACAAGAGAAAATGATGAGAAGTAGAAGTAGAGTTTAAAACTCTGGTGATCTGATGGTATCTGATGGTACAAGTGACCTTTGGTACATCCTTGGTAATGGAGTCTTCATATAATGATCACGTGTCACTCTAGTGGTCAACATTTTGCTCCATATGGGGATGCATGTTAGATATGAAGTGATAGTGTGCAAGAACCTCGAATTTTCATCCACCAACAAAAGACATATATCAGCAAAATCCATTCAAACTATCATAAAATAAAATCAAGTACAGAAACACAAATTTATTCTAAAATCATAAATAACAATTTATTCATGAAAATAAACTACTCAAATGAAATTGACAAAGGATAAGGTTAGAAATATGATACAAAATATGCCCTTTGGCATCATATGTCTTATTTGTAGACTAACCTGAGAAATTGGCCATTTAAAGGTAACTTTAGTGATTCTCCATCCAATGTGCTCAAATGGTAGGAATTATGTCTCTTTTCTTCTCTGATTAAGTAAAGTCCAAGCCATAAACTATCAAACTTACCATGATTACCTGGATTTTCATTCCTGCGATCCCAAAGCAAAACCCTATCAATATTAGAAAAACTTCTATTCCTAGATGACTTGTCAAATTCACTTTTACCTTAGATTTATTTTTACAACAATTTTAAAAGGCTCTTCTCCTAGTTTCATCCAATTCTACAATTTTATTAATCCTATGTTGCACATCATTTTTATCAGATGTAAAACTTTGTAGAAATTGGTAATCTGGTAGCCTCAAATGCACGGGAAGGGTAACATCCAAGCCATAAACTAGTTCAAATGGACTCTTTCTAGTATAACTATTTCTTGTAATCATATCAATAGTTGGTGAAATTATATGTGTTATAATTCCAACATTAAATTATCAATCTGAGGTCGTAAGACTTAGAGGCGCAAGCACAGGTAACATGCGATTAGAGCATCTAACCTAAACTAGAGTAAGAAATCAAATCACTGCCTAAGTACGGAATCACAATTGAAGCAAAGAGGCTTATCAAGCTAAATCCAAACCTTAATCACTACTCTATTTGGATCATAACCTGACTAATTCAAATAGTAAAGCAAACAAAAAACTAATCTTCAAGTCGCTCAAAAATTAAAATATCATAACCTAAGACATACTTTATCATAACTTAGGCATTAGGACTTAAAGTAACTTAAACTGAAAATTCATAGTAATGTGCACGACGTTGTAATTATAATTTCATCATTATCTCAATGTATTGGATCTACAATCAATGGAATGTGAAGCTAAATGTATCTGAGCATGTTTATACAAATGTGACACTATCAGATTCAGAAATAACCAAAGTATAAACTCAATTCATTTTTAAGATTTGAAATATCATAATCAATCCTTACGTGTCTTTGAATTAAAAGTTTCTTTCATAAGCTTCTGTGTGATGTAATTGTATGATGGAAACAGTGACATGCCAAAGTTCATTCCTTAAAAAAAACCATGTTGATCTACACCAATTGAGAAATGAAATCTACCTTGCAATTCAAATTTATAAAAGAGAGCGCAAGTTTAACCACATAACATAAATAATAATTCAGAAATCTAAGTAATTACACTGCTAAATAATTAATTGAACGCAATCCTAAGATCTATACTAGTTTGCAAGACTTGTTTCCAAGTGTGGTGGGTCCTTCCACTCCTGGAGAAAGGTATATTAACTCAATGCTATTCAGAATAAAACACCATAATACTTACAAAGATTAATGCCAAATCAAAACGATGTATTAACGGTTCAGAATATAAATGGCGTATACATCATCACTGTTGCTCCTATAATTGTAGCTACCTATTACATACAATTGCTACCCTATTCTCCTTTTCTCTCATCTCTCCAAGAACTGAAAATACATGCCATGGCTAATCCATTTATATGATTTACAAAGCGAATCAGTCATTTTCCTTAATTCTGGAAAATTACATATTTTTAACAAATTGGCCTCAAAGATATTGGCATATTGCCCTAACCATGGAGAATTTTGGAAAACGGTTTGGAGGGAACCTAATTTGTTATATTTAAAAAAAAACATCTCTTGTATTTGTCTCATTCAATTCCATCTCCTTAGAAATCATGTCCAAAGTTGGTTGTTTGACTCTTTTTGCAAGATTCTAGAATTATGGAAAAAAAATGTTTTTTTATGAAACTGCCAAAAAGACCTGCATGTAACTTTTGAACCAAAGAAAATATTGAGAAATAGTTTCAGTTATAGATAATGTTTTATATTGGTAAAAATCTAATTTTCTCAGATTTTCCAGATTCACCTCAAGTTGCATGAAAATCAAGGTCAAACTTGGCAGTTTGAAACTATGTGGATTTTGAGAAGAGTTGTTGATTTTATTTTATAGACCCACATGTGCGACCTGGGTGCAATCCAACTCATGGGAAGGTTTTAGAACATAATTTTAGACAATAACCTTCCTCGTTTTTCCCTAGAAGCATGCCGAGATGTCGAAGCTCCAAATTGGATATTTCTGTACTCTACTTGGAACAACTAGTTTAATTGACTTGTGGAGAATTTTAGCAATGGAACTCTGCGAAAAATGAACTTAGAAAAACCATCATTATTAAATCATGGTAAAATCATCCTTAATACATTAAAAACACAATAAAACTATGATATTTAACCATGAGATGAAAAGGATGGTTTTAGGCATGAGATACATAAAATGGATATGAATATGGTAGAGAGTGCAGAAATATGCTTTATAAATGGTAATGTTATATGGTGAAAATTAGGGCATTTCTAAGGCCCAACGCCAACTCAAAAATCATATTTAATTTTGTTATCCCATGCCCTCTTGTTATCCCCTACTATCTTCTTGGTTATGGTTATCAAATTTTTATTGATAGACTCAGCTAGGCCATTACCCTGAAGATAGTAGTTTGATGAATGGGATAAGACAATGCCATACCTAAAGAAAAATGATGAGAATTCAGCAGAGCTAAAAGCCTTGGAATTATCAGTTGTAATTTTAGCAGGGACACCAAAACGAGTGATGATATTATTTTCAAGAAATTCCATTACTACTTTGTCGGTGGTGTGTCTTGTAGGGATGGATTCTACCCATTTAGTAAAGTAATGAGTAGCGGTTAAGATCCATGAGTATCCATTACTAGAATTTTCATTAAACATCCCTATAAATTCAAGCCCCCAATGTTGAAAGGGAGCTTCCATGACCACAGGTTGAAGAGGAAAAGAAGCTAACTTCTACTTCCTTGTGAAAAGTATACAAGCTTGGAAACCTCTAACATACTTGTGCACATTGAAAAAAATAGATGGAAAAAATAACCAGCTCTCAATATTTTTTGGGTAGTAATCTTAGTAGCATAGTGCCCTCCACAAAATCCTAAACAAAACCCAGATAGAAACTTTTTGGCCTCAACTTCATTAACACATCTAACTATTACCCCCTCTATATTTCTCCAACCCAAACCATCCTTCACAATGCAATAATTAGTTGATCTTAGCCTTAATGTTATTCTCTTATGGCCAAATAGATGGGGAGGACATGATAAATTTTGAAAGTAATAAATAATGTCCTTATACCATTCTAGTTGACTCAATCTTTGAAGTTCTGATGAAGTTTATTCCAAATCATTTTTACAAATCATTCCTAACTCTTTCACATTCCCCTCAATCAAGATCTTGGCCAATCTTTAGCCTTTTACCAGCTCGGTAGTGTCACAAATCACTCAGTCCCCCCCCCCCCCCCCCCGGGGAAAAAATGTTATTATTCTAGAATATCCCACATAAACTCTATACTGCTTAAGAGACTTGTCTAAGGAATAAGCCTGCTTTTACAAGGTGTTATAATTCAACTCGTAACCTTGAAGGGACCTACTCATAAAAGCAATAGGCTACTCATACCCTTCATTATTCTTTTGAAGCAACACTCCAGCAATAGTATCTTTAGATGCAAAAGAGAAAATAAAAAACTCCTTTGAATAATCAAGGATCATTAGAACAGGTGATTTACCGATAGAATCCTTAATTTCCTGAAAACATTTTCTTCCTTCTTTTCCCCAGAAGAAATTAACATCTTTATTTAAAATGGTTTGAATGGTTTTAGCAATCTCAACATAGTTTGGAATGAACCATTTAAGGAAATTGATCTTTCCAAGGAAGGATTGAAGGGTTTTAATATTGTGAGGAAAAGGAATATTTTGAATTTCCTCAACTCTTTCAGGGTCAATATTGATCCCATCCTTTGAAATAATGTGACCAAGCAACTTCCCTTCAGTAACTCCAACAATAGATTTTACAGGATTTAAGGATATCCCATAATCTCTACACCTATCAAATATTTTCCTTAAATGGCCCACATGAGAAATTCCATCTTTAGAAAATATAGTTAAATCACCTTGATAAATCTCAATGAATTTCCTAATAATACCCTTCAAAGCATAGTCCATATCCCTTTGAAAAGTTGCTCCAACATTTGTTAATCCAAAATCCATCCTTATATACTCAAAAGTACCCCGTGGTATGGTGAATGTTGTCTTATGCTTATCTTCCTTATTCACTATGACTTGGTTATAGCCTGAAAATCATCTAGTTCCAATAGCTACAGCTATTCACCATGACTTGGTTATAGCCTGAAATTCTTACATGAAACTTTCTCCAAATCCCTATCTAGCCTAACCATGATGCCTTCACTATTAGGGATGTTAGCATAACTGAAATCCATTTTCAAACTTCCCCCTATATCAACTTCCCCCTTCCTAGACAATAACATCCCACAAGCATCAAGAACTGTTGAAATTTGCAACAAGGAACAGTGAAATTGGCATCTAAAAACAAAATCCAGAAAATGGCACCTAGAAATGGCTACCATGTGAGGATTTTGATTTAATTATCCTTAATTAAATTAAAAGTAAATTGTAATCTTATCTCATAACAACTTGTAATAGTTAACTAAGTGTGATAGACTTAGTTAGCTCAATAATTTCGAGTTGAGGGTAAAACGATAGGCATGTAGAGTGATTATATTTTTTACAGGGTCCATTTGCAGTTGTAGCACTAGTGTGGTGTGAGTGGGATCAATTAACTCACATTAATTGAGTTTAAATTAGTTTAACTAGTTCTAACTGATTGATGAGATAGTGGAAGATCAAGTGAATTAAAATAGATTTAATTCAAAAGTATTGATCTACCAAGTAATTGATGATTCAATATTAATAATTGCATGCATGTCAATTCCGATGGAGACCCGGTAGAGACAAATGTTTAAGACAAGTAAACTATCAATTGTATTTTTGGTGAATTTCTCAGGTGCAGTTATAAATTCAGAGGAAGGCTCCATAGGGATTGCACAGTCAAGGAAGGTTGAATATCCTATTTAATAGGGCTTAATTTCCTAGGGATTGCGTGAGTAAGGTTGGGCTAAGGAATGGTTGAGAATTGGCTAAGTGTTGGTCAATTTTTCCTAAGAATTGCTAGACGGTTTTGAGCAGGATCAAGGTGAGACAGTCAAGATAGTGCAGGATTTTCTCGGTGTGAGAAAGCATTTTATTGTTTCATGATTCTTTGACTATGTAAAATATATGATAGAGGGGTTTTGAGCAGGTTCTTTCCCTAAGAACATATTTTGTTGTATGATTATTAATTTCCTTTCTCTTACTTACATGTGATTGAGTGATCGTGTTTTATATTCTGCAAATTGGAGAAGGATTCAATATCTTGATTTAGTACATTGAATGATCGGATTGAGTCCATTGATATAATTTCTACATGGTATTATAGTTGTGTTAGATACTTCCTACATGGTATCAGAGTGCCACGAATCACAATAGTGGAGAAGAAAATGAGTTTGTGTTGAATAGTATTCAAATTTGCAGATACTTTCTTTGGATCTAGAAGCATATCAATATGTCTTTCAATGGCTTGAGACTCGAATATGCACTCGAGGGCAGTTCGAATTATATTGCATAGAAGAACAGGATGGAGACAATGTTGGATGACAATGGGTTGAAGGAATTCATAGATAATGATATTCCCAAGCCTGCAAAAATAGATGCCCAAATTCTTGATGCATGGCAGAAGAAGGTAGCAAAGGTGAGAAGGATATTGTTAGAGGGAGTTTGAGATTATATTGTCTCGATTCTCCATGGCAAGGTGACTCCATATGCTATGTGGAAGGCCTTGAAAGATCTTTTTCAGAACAACAACAACCAAAGTAAGTTAGCGCTGAAGGACAAGCTCAAAAAGAACAAGAAGGAGGAGGGCGAGACGGTACCAACATACTTGGCGAAGTTCACTCAATGTCGAGATGAGCTTGGAAGAGGTGGTGTGACGGTAGATGATGATGACTTGGTGAGCCTAGAACTTCTAGGCCTTCCCAAGAGTTGGCATAGTTACCAGGACTTTGTGAACGGGAGGGAAAAGTTACCAGATTGGGATCGACTATGGTTGGATTTGGTAATAGAAGAGATAAGGCGGAGCACCAGAGATGAGACCTCGAACACCAACAAAGAAGAAGATTGTGCATTAGTGGGAAAAAAAAAAAGAATGCCAAGGGAAAGAAATCCCAAGGTGAAGAGGGAAAGAGAGACTTTTCCAAGATCAGCTGTTTTCACTGTCACGAGCATGGGCACTATGCTTTGAATTTTCCATAGAAGAAGGCAAGCAAGAAGGAGCATGCAGTTGTAATGGGTGAAGCATTGGATTCATAGTTCGAGCTTGATTTTACTCTCATTGCATGCATGTCCAACACTATAATGGGATGCATGTGGTATCTAGACAACGGTGCCTCGTTCCATATGATGGGGAATAGAGATAGCTTCAGTGACTTGGAGGAGAAGGACCTCCAATAGAACATAGAGTTTGGAGATGACAGGAGGTATAGTGCGACCGTCATAGGTACAGTTACCTTTCAGAGGGATTCTGGCTCCCCTCTTAGACTAGAAGATGTTTTGTATGTTCCAGGCCTAAGGAAGAATATTGTCTCCGTAGTGGTATTGGAAGACCGTGGTTATGAGGTGATGTTTAGAAAAGGAAAGGTGTTCCTTAAACACATAGCCACGGGATAGGTGAATCAGATCGGTTCAAGAGTTAAGAACCTGTATGCTCTTGAGGTTGAGGATGCATGCAAGACTTTGACGAGCAAAGCAATGGCTAATGACTTGGTGGTTAAGAGGGAGCAATTATCTCTCAACATGCAGCCTCAGAAGAAATATCAAAAGGTTTTGGAGCAGCCAAAATTGGAGAAGTAGAGAGGAGACCGAGTGGAAGAGTCCACTCAAGCACAAACCTCGAGGAGGGGGAAATTTCGAGCCAGATGGGAAGAGGGAGTACATGTAGCTATACCTCTAGGTGTGAGGTGGGGCGATGTGCATAATTAATCCCAAGAAGAAATTTGGGCAGGGTAGCTATACCTCATGGATCGAACCTTGCTACGAGGAGCCCATAGTACATCAGTAGAAAAAAGGATCAATTATATTGATGCAGTCATATGTTAGAAGGACATAAATCAAAGTGACAGGTGTCGAATACTGGAGCATAGATTAGAGTTGGCAGCAGTGCAGAGTGCATAGATGCAGATGTCAGCAACAACACAAAGAGTCCAGTAGACATGTGCATTAGCTAGCAGCAGTCAGAAGACTCTGATTACATATGCATCATATTGATTCATTTGTTTAGAGGCTATTGATTTTCAGGAGAGTTTCATGTGCGAACAACAGTAGGAAGTGTTGCATGCAAGAACATTCCAAAGGTACTAGATCAGGATAGATTGATTCCTTTCTTGTTGAGAGGGAGTGTTGAAATTTGCAACAAGAAACAACGAAATTTCCATCCAGAAACAAAATCCAGAAAATGGCACCCAGAAATGGCTACCATGTGAGGCTTTTGATTTAATTATTCTTAATTAAATTAAAAGTAAATTGTAATCTTATCTCATAACAACTTGTAATAGTTAACTAAGTGTGATAAACTTAGTTAGCTCAAGAATTCTGAGTTGAGGGTCAAAGGATAGGCATGTAGAGTGATTATATTATTTACAGGGTCCAATTGTAGTTGTAGCACTAGTGCGGTGTGAGTGGGATCAGTTAACTCACATTAATTGAGTTAAAATCAGTTTAACTAGTTCTAACTGATTGATGAGCTAGTGGAAGATCAAGTGAATTAAAATAGATTTAATTCACAAGTAGTGATCTACCAAGTAACTGATGATTCACTATTAATAGTTGCATGCATGTCAATTCTGATGGAGACCCAATAGAGACAAAGGTTTAAGACAAGTAAACTATCAGTTGCATTTTTGGCTAACTGCCCAAGTGCAGTTATAAAGTCAGAGGAAGGCTCCATAGGGATTGCGCAGTCAGGGAAAGTTGATTATCCTATTTAATAGGGATTAATTGCCCAGGGATTTTGTGAGAAAGGTCGTCTAAGGAAGGGCTGAGAATTGGCTAAGTGTTGGGAAATTTTTCCTAAGAATTGCTAGACAGTTTTGAGCAGGATCAGGGTGAGATAGTCAAGATAGTGCAGGATTTTCTTGGTGTGAGAAAGCATTGTATTTTTTCATGATTCTTTGACTATGTACAATATATGATAGAGGGTTTTTGAGAAGGTGCTTTCCCCAAGAACATATTGTGTTGTGTGATTGATAATTTCCTTTCTCTTACTTGCATGTGATTGAGCGATCATGTTTTATATTCCACAAATATTGTAGAATGATTCAATATCTTGCTTTAATACATTTCATGATCGGGTTGAGTCCATTGATATATTTCTACATGGTATTATAGTTGTGTTAGAGATTTTCTACAGGCACATCAATCACCACAATATCCATGGTGATCATAATATCATGATGTACTTCCAGGTGGGCTTGATTATCCTTTATAAAACCACAAACTCCAATAATTTTCGAATCCATATTACAAATGTTGTGGTAGGTCTAGAAATCCTCAAGTTTAATTGATTCATGACCGTGTTAGTCATGACACAAGATGATACCCCATAATCAAACATACCATTATGAAAAAGAATCCAATTGACCAACATAATGATGAGAAAATATTGATGGTATCTGGCATCTCTACACATATCACTACTTTGCAAAGTGATAGGGGCATTGTCATATTTATCTTTAAAAATATTGACATTTCTTTTCCATTAGGAGCATCAATGTATTTCAACAATTTATATCTTTGGGAGGGAATATTCATGATTTCACTCACATATACTAAAATATTCTCATTATTTATCCATCCTCCCAAATCAATATTCAACTTAGATGTGGGTGGAGTGAAAGTTTATGATGGGAATTTTGATTTCTTTCCTTACTTCTTTCCCTTTCTTTATCTTTGGCTATCTCTAAAATCTGATTTGATGAAGGCTTCCTCGCATACAACTCAGTGATCCTATCCAACTCTTCAAAATTGTTCACAGTATGGGAGGATGGAGACTTCTTAATTACCTTTTGGCTATTCTCAATAACTCCCACCCAATTATCTAAGCACAAACTACATGGATTTGCTCACTTGTTCCAGCCATTTCTCCATCTAAGATCCTTTTTGCATAACAAAAAGTGAGTTCATCATGTAGGTGATCACATTTTCTATAATAAGGCATTGAATCATCAACTAAGTTAGTAGAATCAAGTAGATTTTTTGGCCTATTCTCATTAGGAGGTCCCCTCTTTTTCCATCTATCATTTCCTCGATTTTGGAATCTCCCCGCTTGATTCTTGTCCATGGCCACCAATTGATTTTGGATAGCATTCATTTGATTAGTGTTATTTTCATCCATAGTCTTAATGAGTTGGGTTAACTCCTTAATAGTACCATGGGTAGTCTCTTCCTTGGCCTTGCCTTTGGAACCATTATATTTTGATGTCTCTCTAGTGAAACTAGGAAATTCATATTTTCCTTATTTATTTTTAGCCCTTTCCTTCTTCAAGGCCTCGGTTTGAGCTATACCCAAAGTTGTAGGCTACTTCCTCCTCGACTCATAAGAATTTTCAACACCAAAAGAATCTAAATATAAGCACAAGAGAAATTCATCGGGAGGTTTAACAGTAGTGGGCATGATTTTAAGCAATTCATTTAATTTCTTGTTAAACTCGTCCATGGTTTCATTCACATTCTTCTTCATGGTGTTAATGGCATTAATCAAGTGACTATTGTCTATTCTCTCTCCAAACTTTCCCATGAAAGAATTAATGATTGATTGTAAAGAATCATAAGACTTAGCAGGTGGGTCAATGAACCAATCAAGAGCATCCTCTTCTAAAGAGAGAACAAAAAGTCTCATCTTTACATCCTCATAGTTAGCAATGTTACACCACTTAAAAATTCAAACATTAAAGTTCTACACATGTGATGCAGCAATAATGGCATTGTTACCTTGAAAAGAAGGCAACCTTTCAATAGCCTTGTCAGGGATATTGTGAGGATAGTCATTTATGTTAGTAAAATTACAAGGAGAAAAAATATCATTCATGATGCTAGGATATACTTGTTCTTGAAAAAGAAAATGAATATCAGAATTAGCCTCTTGCCTAAGACTAGAAAGAGCTCTACTATGAGAAATTCTAGTTAACCTCTCTCTAAAAACCCTTTCAGGATCAGGAGAGGGGCTAACTAGACCACTTGAATTACTCCTAGTAGAGACTCTTGCAAAATTTGGATTGAGTGGAGTTTCCACTTGAGCAAGAATCTAAATCTAAAGTTCAAATATGCTAAAACCAAAAGTTAATCGATTTCCCAAGTACAATAAAGCTTGTCCCAAACAACGACACCAAAAATTTTACAGCTTGCCACGTACAAATACCTAAAAAGTTAGTGAGAAAAATATTTAATGCCACAAGGTGTGGGTGGTGGCAAGGAACCTAGAGAAGGGGTTGTCACACTAATACCAACTCTCTTTGTTTACGTTATCTCATAGGTTAGCGCTATGGGGGGTGGTCCCTAAAGAAAAGTTAAAGATGTGAGGTTATAGGAGAGTGTTATAGTGACATGGATTACTCTTAAGGATTTATAAGAAAACACAATGTGAGCAATTTGAAATAATAATGAGAACCATCAACACAAGAAAATCATAAAACCATTGCCTTATAAAGAATTTTCTCAACAAATAAAATATATATCTTCTCAAAGTAAAATGAAATGCTTCCAAAAGATAAATAAAAGTAACTCTTAAAGGTAAAACAAAATATTGGTAGCACAATATGTTGCAATATACAAAAATGCTTTTGAGATAAACAAATTTATGAATCAAAACATGTGAAATTATCTTGCAAAAATTCAAACAATTAGTAATTTATTTTGGAAAATGTAAAAGGAAAATGCTAAATTCTAAACCAAGATATCAATATGACATTAAAATTGTAGCATGAAATGAAAGCACTTGAAAGAATTACAATACTTGCTTTTGAAATGTTTCTTGAAATAAATTTTGCAAATGAAAACTCAAACCATCAAAATGCAAGTAAAATAAATGTGATCAAATAGTTTTCTTAGTTAATTTTATTAGTTACCTCTTGTTGTCGCTCGGATTGTACAGTCACCCTGACAACGCTCGGGACGGGGGTTGTCACTCTGATCACCAACCACTTTGTTCTAGGTATCTCCCAATAACATGATATGGGGGGTAGTCCCTATGGAATGAGATGGAAGTAAACAATTTGGAAACCAACTTGCTTGGGAGACACGGATAAGTGGCCTAACCACTTGGTTGAATTCAGGCAAGGTTATTGATCGGATTAGATTATTTATTATAATACTAGTGCCTTAATGGAGTCACAAATCCTTGCTTTTAGTAAATTAAGACCAAATGACCAGATGGACACCCGCTTCTTGAGATGACTGACTAATATATATGAGATGAAAAACTTAAGACCTAGGTGTGGTGTCGTGATCTTGGTAAATTTTAATTATATGCCTAGTATAAATGTGACCTTTCCCATAATTTTTTTGAGAAACAATCCTCAAAGTAAGTTGTGCAATGGAAGCCAATGGGAAGCATGCAATAGATTGATTAATGATACGTCCCCCTTGTATTCCGCCCACCTAGCTCCTCAGGCACTGTAGAGACTATGGCTCTGACAACTTCAAGGTGTTAACCACTAGGAGAATTTGAATCCCTGAAGCTAGATCGGAAAATGGTTTCCCTATATTTCTATCAACCTAGCTTATACTAGGAGATAAGTTATTAGTGCAATCTAGATCTAATATGAAAATGCACGAGATTATGGGTGATTGTTATCTTGAATTACGATTGGTTAGATTACTTAAGTACTTATATGATATTTATCTCAAGAGTACTTAACAATGTTGTGATGCAATATTTAACAAGATAATTGCCAAGAGATACAAGAGTAAATTTCAAGTAACCAACTCTATCCACCAATTAACACAAGAAGTTATGCCAAACCATTAGATCAATGAAATTATCCAATTTTAGTATTTTGATGATGTATTTCAGCGGTAAAGACTCAGAAAATTTAGACTTAATCAATGTTCTAACAACAATGAGAAAATGTTAAATCATATACCACTTATGTTTGCCCAATATCACAAAAATATGCCAATTTCCAAACAACTTGATTTACTTAAAAAACATGTATGTTAGCCTTCTCAAGATGTATCTTTCAGCAAAATTTCAGATCTGAAATATTAATTGCGGCAGTAAGTTAACCCACAGATCAGAAAAAAAATATATTGGCACCAATGCCCAAAAATGCCTAAAAATAGTAAAAATCACCAAAAATGAGAAAAAACAATTTTTAGGGTTTGAGTGAGAAAATTTCAAATCTGATATATTTATTTTAGCAGTGAAACAGTGACAGATAAGCAAGATAAAATTTCCAAAAACATATGCCCAATAAGTCCAAAAATGGTAAAAAATACACTAGAACTTGAACATTCCAATTTTAGGGCTTTAGGAGAATTTGATTCAACAATTTTCAAAATTGATAAGTTTATGACAGCAGAAAATTAGTGACATGTCAACAAACTAAAAATATTGAAGGTCATCCCCACAATGTCTAAAAATAGCAAGTTTTGCTGAAAAACATAAAATTCAAATTTTTTGGACCTTATTTAGGATGTGCTTCATAAATGTTCAGATCTGATTTTTATAATTATGCAAAAATTTCCAGCAAGCTAAAATGTCAGATTTAGGTCAAATTAGAGATGCCCAAGTGCCCAAAAATTGCGAAAAAGAAGATTTTACAATTATAAACACTTTTGAGCATATAACATTTAATTTTTTGGGATAATTTTTTGTGTTTTTCTTGCTATAATAAAATTGCAGAAAATAAGGGTTTAGAGAACAAACCTTAGGCTCAAGGCCGTGAAGATCCCACCATTGAAAATCGTTGCAATTTTGGGATAATGTTGCTGCTTGAAAATTATGAATTTAAATACCTTAACCCTGCAAAAACGCCAAGTATTTATCCTTCTAAATTCAAATTAGGGTTTTAGGTAAATTTTGGGGCAAAAGAGGCTAAGAAATGGAGATCAAGGTCACGGGAGCAGAATTTGCAGGGATAAAAGGGCTAGGATGATAGATCGGGCCACAAGGAGGAAGAATATGGCCTCAAAGTGCCAACTCTTTTCCCAGTGAGGCTAATGTTTGGGAAAATGAGGATTTAGGGGCTTAGGGAAAGGCCTGAGGCCTATGGCCTATGGCCTAAAAGCCAAGGAAGGCAAGACACAAGCCCTTAGAGGGTTTCATCCAAGGATAAAAGAGGAAGGAATATAATGAGGGTTGAGAGGAGAAGGAGGGCCGAGGAGAGGGAGTGGAGGAGGACGGATGGTCGAGGATGTTTAAGGAAGAGGAACGGAGGGAGGTCGTGGGGACAGAGGGTCGAGGAGGTTGAAGCCTCAAAACCCCACAACAAGGTAAAAAAATTTCCCTAAGCCAAGACACTGAAGGAAGGAATGTTGCCGCTGAGGCATAGGAGGTCAAATCAGGGGCTAGAAGCCCTACAAAGTTTGAAACCCTTGCTCCAAAATTTTTTATGCTTCAGCTCTTTGATTTTCTAAAAACAAATCCTTTGTGGAATCCTTGCAAAAAAATTCCAAGAGACTAGATCTTACCCTCAAGGGACTAGATCTAGCTCTTCTTCTACTTGACTCATTGATATAACCCTAAAAAATAGAAATAGAAACACTCAAACCCCAATATATACAAAAATAAATCTAAAACCCCAACCCAAGTTAGAAATTTAAATTTACATATTTATTTACAAAATATACATGGGTTTTTCAATAGATTTTGAGAAATTAATTTTAATGATATTTTTCCTTGAAAGAATGGCTAAAACGCTTCATAAAAATTGTTTCTCGCTATATCCCTAGCGAAGATTCAGTCCACCATATAAAATATAGAGATCCAAGCAAAGTAACCCTTGCCCACAGTCTATGAACTTGGAGGCCAAGGATCGAGTACCTGTAAACACTATGTATTATCTGAAAATAATAATCATAAAGCACACCATAAGAATTGTGTAGTCAATACATACCACATATCAACAAAACAAGAACACCTTGAGTTGCACCCCAAAATCTTTTATTATGGTAGAAAAAATATTTCCCGGCGGGACAATAGTTTACAAAATGCCTCAGCAACAATTTTAGCCAGAGTTCAAGATTTTTTCGATTTCTGATGACTAGAGACTCAAATGACTCTAATTTATAGATAAATCCTCCAAGTGGAAAAATAACTGCTAGTTTCTTTGATCCTTGTCAAAAGAATCTTGGTTGTTGATAAATAATTCAATATCTTTTAATCTTGGCCTGTGATTTTTAATTTTTGAATAAATTTCGAAATTATCATCTAAATCCACATTAATTAGCTCAAAACTAATTATTTTGAGCTAATTTCCTCAATATTTTGACTTTGACTTAACCACCAATGCCCAAGGGTCCAATTTTTCTTGAAATATACAATATTCCCTTGGTGGAGGACCTTTAAAATTTGATTCCTTCAAGACCCATGAATTTTTCCACTTGGAGAATTAATTTTCCTAAGATACATTAACTTGACTCTAATTAGTTAATTTTATGGCTTAGGATTTTATTTTATTTTTCCAGAAAAATTAATAAATTTACACATAAGGGGATTTAATTATTTTTCCAACCCTCATTTACATAAAATTTTACATTTTGACTCAAAGAGGGAATACAAATTAGGCTTAGACTCTCGAGACACATAACCCATCCATGACACATTATGATTTAGTAGACCAGGTGATTTGTAATAAATAATTAAGTCAACTAACTTAAATTATTCCCAAACCACTTTTACATTAGACTCGACTAAAACACTAGGAATCATCTATGACATTGGCAATAAATTTCACTCTATCTTCAGGGGTTTAAGTTGGAGGGGAAAAACTCCTTTGATTAACCGTGTTTAGAAACACATGCAATCAACAAGGTTAAAAAACCTCCTATGATGAAATTCGTCACCAAAATCATAGATTTACCTAGGTTGATTCATAGAATCAAAGTCATACTAGAATCATTTATATCATATAACTTGCAGAATGGGTGACCATAACACATAGACCGCTGATATGTGATATGATCTATTGAAAAAAAGACCGGTCCTTTCGCTTCCTTGGAACTTTGACAATTTGAGTGCAACATATGGCTCCATATGGGGACACATTGCTTCCAAGAAGTAACGAGAGAATCTGAGAATCATGCATCTAAGGAAATAGAAATCCATCAAATAGATATCCATTCAATATCGAAATCACATGCATATATAAAAATATCGTCTGAATCTACTCTAATAAACTGAAATATAAATGACATAATATAAATGAGAAAATTAAAACTACCTATTGACTTGAAATAAAAGGGAATAGGGTTAGAGATACTTTACAAAATGATGCCCTATGGAATCTTGAGCATTTTTTTGCTGACTGGTAGATCACTTGGTTACTTTCCAGATGTCTTGTGTTAAATTTTCATTCTTTTTAGATGATGTAACTGCTCATCACTGCTCTGTATATTTGTATCATGCTGAAATATTCTCCTTTTTCTTCTTGGAGGAGGGGATGGGCGGTGGAAAAAATGACATATCTCTTATTCAAAATGAGGCAAATTCTCCTTTATACTTATCTATATAATCTGATCATTCCTCCTGTTGTTGCGGGAATAGCGGAATAGGATAAATCCATCTGAAAATACGCACCAAAGTCAGCCGCAAAATTCCTAGAGAGAAGCATTCTCCATACATCTAGTACATCAATGATTGTTTATCCATGGTAATGATTTTGTATGGATAATCATCAAAGGTGACCTGTAAATTTGCAACCACACCCACATCTTCAACTTTTGTAGAACCCATTGAACAAATATTATGATATGGTTTGGAAATCCTCAAGTTAAATTGTTCCATGACCTTCTTGGTTATAACATTAGTAGATGCACTATAATACAACATACAATTGTGAAGTAATCTATCGTTTATGTCCAAAATAAGAAAAAATGGTTGTTGATCCTCATTCATCATATAACAATTGATATCTTTTAATATAATCTCTTTGTCTTTATGGTTCTCGACACTTTCCTGTTGAGTCATGCCTAAATATTTGAAGAAATATTCTCTTTGAGATGGAATATTTAAAGTTCGAGCACTGGGATAGACATCTTAATACTATTTATCCATGCAGCCCAATCCACATTCAAGCCATATTTGTATCTTTCGACGGGAACCTGCTTATTTTGACTTTTACCTTTACCCTTCTTTTTATATGTGTAACCTTTACTCTTTGCCAACTCTAAGACCTGATCTTGAGATGGTTTCTTACCATATGCCTGAGTAATGGGATCCTTCTCTTCATTGAAAGTATTTGTAGAAAAGGCAGAAGAAATATTTTCACATCAACTTTCGTTAGATTCATCTTGACTAGCATTATTATTTTGTTGATTTCTACCTTCCTCTGGAATCCTTCTAGAAAAGGCACATGTACTTTCTTCATGAAAACTATCACAAGGTTTGCAGAAGGGGAGAGAATTGTGAACCATGTTAACAGACTCAAGAGGTGTAGGATGCCTTTGATCATTTGATGAATATCTTCTTGGCCATTGATTGTTGTTACTACCCCTATTGTTATTGTTGTTTTTAGGAGGCATATTTTGCACTTGCATCCTGGCATTTATTTTCATTTGTATCAATTGGTTATGCATGTCATTTATATGTTTGGCATATTTAATTTCCATATCTCTAATCATTTTAGTTAATTATTTGATTGTTTTTTATTCTTCTTTAATATTGATATGCATTATTTCCTAACCAGGGATTTCAGATTTTTTAGAAGCTTTTTTATCCTTTTATAGCTCTTCATTTGTGTTTTGGGCATCATCTAAAGTGATAGGATGATCATGTATTATTTCATACTACACATCTACATGGTAAGCCTCTAGGTATGTTTCCAACATTGTTTTGTCAGGAGGCTTGTAATCGTGAGTCATATACTTTAGCAACTTGTTGAATCTTTGGTTGAATTCCACCACTGTTTCATTTTATTTTTTCTTAATGGTATTGAATTCCTTCACTAAGAATTTTGCTTCCCTCTTATCTTTGTATTTGTCTATAAATTCATCAAGGAGGGTTCTTAGAGAATCAAAGGAATTAACGACCTTTTCATGAAACCAGTCAATTGCATTTCCCTCTAATGATAAGACAAATAAATTCATCCTGACATCTTCATGATCATAATCTATAGAATGAGCATATATATGGAGGAACAAATCAAAATTCTTTATATGTTCTTTTGCATTGATAACATTATTTCCTTCAAAAATTGGTAATATGCTCATAGTTGACTCACTTGGTAAATTATGGAGATACCCTTGGATTTTGGTGAAATTGCAAGGACCATAGAAGTCAACCATGATGTCTTGATTACGGGGATTGATGAAAAGTGAATGGCGGTCATGGAGAGCTTCTTGTTTGAGAAAATTGAAATGATCTCTAGATTGTAACTTGTTTAACCTATCTCTTATAACCTTTAAGGATCGGGAGTGGGGTTAACTAGGCTACCAGTATTCCTTCTAGAGTATGTTCATGTAAATAGATTAATAAGAGGAGTCACCACCTAAACAAGAAACCAACCTAAATGTCCAGGTGCTAAATGTGAAAATGAACAAGAAGAGAATATTAGTGAGAGGAAAAAAGATAATGTAATGATATGATGAAGAATGATGAAAGAAAAGGTGACAAAAAATATTGTGTCATTTGATGGGCTAATGAATGGAAAAAAAAAATTATGGGATTAAGAAGATTAAGTAGAATGTCGTAAACCTCGAAAATGAGCAAACTTGTCCCAGGAAACAACACCAAAAAATGTTGTCGCCCAGATTGTACAAGCACCGCGACAATGCTCAGGATGGGGGTTGTCACTCTGATCCTCACCCACTGTATTCTAGTTGTCTCCCAGCAACAGGCTATGGGGGGTAGTCCCTATGGAATGAGATCGAAGGAAACAAGTTGGAAGCCAACTTGCTTGGTAGATACAGATGAGTGGCCTAGCCACTTGGTTGAATTTAATCAAGGTTATTGATTGGATTAGATTTTTATTTTGAGACCATTCCTTAATGGAGTCGCAAATTCTTTCTTTTAGTAAATTAAGACCAAATAACCAGATGGACACCCTCTTCTTGAGATGACTGACTAAACTATATGAGATGCAAAACTTAAGACCTAGGTGTGATGCAGTGATCTTGATAAATTTTAATTAAATCTCTAGTCTAAATGCAGCATTTCCCCTAATTGTTTTGAGAAAAAATCTTTAAAGTAAGTTGTGAAACGGAAGCCAACGGGAAGCGGGCAACTACCTGATTAACGATACCTCCCCCTGTGTTCCACACAGTGCCTCCATGGTTGCAGAGATTGTGGTTCTGACGACTGCAAGTTCACTATATTAACCACTAGAATAATTTTAATCCCTCGAGCTAGATTAAAAAAGGGTTTCCCTATATCTCTATCAACCTAGCTTATGCTAGGAGGTAAGTTATTAGTGCAATCTAGATATAATATGCAAATGCACAATATTATGAGTGAATGTTATCTTGAATTAAGATTGGTTAGATTACTTAAGTACTTATATGATATTTATCTTAAGAGGACTTAACAAAGTTGTGGTGCAATATTTAACTAGATAATTTCCAAGAGATACAAGAGTAAATTTCTAGTAACCAACTCTATCCACCAATTAACACAAGATGTTATGCCATTCCATGAGATCAATAAAATTAGCCAATTTTAAATTTATGATGATATATGTCAGCTGGAAAGACTCAGAAAATTCAAACTTAATCGATGTTCTAACAACAATGAGAAAATGTCAAATCAAACACCACTTATGTTTTCCCAATATCACAAAAAAATGTCAATTGCCAAACAACTTGATTTACTTAGAAAACATGTATGTTATCCTTCTCAAGATGTATGTTTTAGAAAAAATTCAGATCTAAAATATTAATTGTAGCAGTGAGTTAACCCACAAATCAACAAACAAATGATATCGGCACCAATGCTTAAAAATGCCTAAAAATAGTAAAAATCACCAAAATTCAGAAAAATCAATTTTTAGGGTTTTTTAGGGCTTGAGTGAGAAAATTTCAGATATTATATATTTACTTTAGCAGTGAAACAGTGACAGGTCAGCAAGATAAAATCTCCAGAAATAGATGCCCAATATTTCCAAAAATGGAAAAAAAATACACTAGAACTTAAACATTCCAATTTTAGGGCTTTAGGAGAATTTGATCCAACAATTTTCAGAACTAATAAGTTTATGACAAATCAACAAACTAAAAATACTGAAGATGATCACCACAATGTCTAAAAATAGCAAGTTTCGCCGAAAAACTGAAAATTCAATTTTTTTGGACCTTATTTAGGATGTGCTTCAGAAATGTTCAAATATGATTTTTTACAGTTATGCAGAAATTTCCAACAAGCTAAAATGTAGAATATAGGTCAAATTAGAGATGTCCAAGTGGTCAAAAATTGTGAAAACTGATATTTTGCAATTCTAAACACTTTTGACCATATAGAATTTGATTTTAGGGGCTAATTATTTGTGTTTTGCTTGATGTAATAAATTGTAGAAAACAAGGGTTTAGAGAACAAACCTTAGGCCCAAGGCCTTGAAGAGCCCACCATTGAAAATCATTGCAATTTTGGGATAATTTTGTCGCTTGAAAATTATGAATTTATAGACCTTAACCCGGAAAAACCGCAAAGTATTTAGCCTTAAAACTTCAGATTAGGGTTTCAAGAAAAATTTGGGGCAAAAGGAAAAAAAATGGAGATCAAGGTCAATGGAGCAGAATTTGCGGGGATAAAATGGCTAGTGATAGATCAGACCACAAGGAGGAAGAATTTGGCCTCAAAAGGCCAACGCTTTTCCCAATGAGGCTAGTGTTTGGGAGAATGAGGGTTTAGGGGCCTAAGGTAAGGCCTATGACCTAAAAGCCAAGGAAGGGGAGCCATAAGCCCTTAGAGGGTTATGGCTAGGGATAAATGAGGAAGAAGGGAGGAGGAAGGAGGAGAATGATGGCCGAGAGGAGAAGGAGGGATGAGGAGAGGGAACAGAGGAGGATGGAGGGCCGAGGAGGCTTAAGGAAGAGGGACAGAGGGAGGTCGAGAGGACAGAGGGTTGAGGAGGAGAGGGAAGAGGAGACTGAGGCCTCAAAACCCCACAAAAAGGCAAAAATTTGGCCCTAAGCCAAGAAATTAAGGGGAGGAAGGTTGAGGCCTAGGAGGTCAAATTCGGGGCTAGAAGCCCTAAAAAGTTTGAAACCCTTGCTCCAAAAAATTTGTATGTTTCATCTATTTGATTTTCTGAAAAAATTCCTTCGTGGAAACCGTGCAAAAAAATTCCAAGACACTAGTTATTACCCTCAAGGGCCTAGATATAGCTCTTCTTCCACTTGACTCCTTGATTTAACTTGAAAATATAGAATTATAAACACTCAAATCCAAATATATACAAAAATAAATATAAAACCCTAACCCAAGTTAGAAAAAATAATTTAGTACAAGTTTAAATTTACAATTTTATTTACAAAATATACATGGGTTTTTTAATAGATTTTGAGAAATTAAATTTTATGATATTTTTCCTTGAAATAATGGCTAAAATTATTCATAAACATTGTTACTCACTATAGCCTTTGTGAAGATTCAATCCACCATATAAAAACTAGATATCCAAGCAAAGTCACCCTTGCCCACAATCTGTGAACTTGGAAACCAAGGATCAAGTACCTGCAAACACTATGTATTATCTCAAAATAATAATCATAAAGTACCACATAGGAAGCATGTAATCAATACATACCACATATCAACGAAACAAGAACGCCTCGAGTTGCACCACAAAGTATTTTATTATGGTAGAAAGAATAGTTCCTGACGAGACAATAGTTTACAAAATGTTTCAGCAGCAATTCTAGCCAAAGCTCAAAATTTTTCCAATTTCTGAGGACTAGAGACTCAAATGACTCTCTAATTTATAGATAAATCCTCCAAGTGGAAAAATAACGCCTAGTTTCTTTGATCCTTGTCAAAATAATCTTGGCCGTTGATAAATACTTCAAGATATTTTAATCTTGGCCCTTGATTTTTTATTTTTGAGGAAATTTCGAAATTATCATTTAAATCCACATTAATTAGCTCAAAATTAATTATTTTGAGCTAATTCCCTCAAAATTTTGACTTTGTCCAATTTTTCTTGAAATATACAATTCTCCCTTGGTGGAGGACCTTTAAAATTTTATTCCTTCAAGACCCACGAATTGTTCGGCTTGGAAAATTAATTTTCCTAAGACACATTTTTATTTTTATTTTTCTAGTGGTTTATGTTCATCAGAGATTGCATCAAGATTTACCTATAGTTTGAGAAACCGTGACAAAGGGACATCTAAGCCATCAAAATCACTCGAGGATCGCACTCGGCTTGTCCCACACCAGCACTAAGCTAACTCGATTTAACTTGTCTCCTCCCCTTAGCATTGACACAATAGCCTCCGTGAGGTTTGATCTTGGTTCATCTTTCTGACAAGGCCCATCCTCAACTAGTTGTGCTAGTGGGACTTGAATTCCTAATACATATTAACTTGACTCTAATTAATTAATTTTTTGGCTTAGGATTTTATTTTATTTTGCGAGAAAAATTAATTAATTTACACATTAGGGGATTTAATTATTTTTCAAACCCTCATTTAATTAAGATTTTACATTTTGACTCAAAGAGGGAATACACATTAGGCTTAGACCCTCAAGACACATAAATCATCTGTGACACATTATGATCTAGTAGACCAAGTGAATTGTAATAAAAAAATTAAGTCAACTAGCTTAAAATATTCTCAAACTACTTTTACATTAGACTCGACTAAAACACTAGGACTCATCTAAGACATTGGAAATAAATTTCACTCTAGCTTTGGAGGTTTAAGTTGGAGTGGAAAAACTCCATTGATTAATGGTGTTTAGAAATACAGGTAATCAACGAGGTTAAAAAGCTCCTAGGATTAAATTTGTTACCAAAATCATATATTTACCTAGGTTGTTACACAGACTCAAGGTCATACTAGAATCATTTACATCATATAACTTGCAGAATGGGTGACCATGGGACATAGATTGTTGATATGTGATCTGATTTGCTAAACAAAAACAAAAAATTAATAACAATAAAAATAAATAAAAAAATAAAAAATAAAAATGGCACTTCTGCTTCTTTGGAACTTTGAAAATTTGAGTGCGACATCTGGCTCCATATGGGGAAAAATTTCTTCCAAGAAGTAATGTGAGAATCCAAGAATCCTGCATATATAAAAATATGCATAAAACCATTAAATATCGAAATCATATGCATATATAAAAATATCGTCAAAATCTATTCTAATAAACTGAAATATAAATGACATGATAGAAATGTGACAATTAAAACTACCTACTGACATGAAATGAAAGGGAAAAGGGTTAGAGATACTATACAAAGTAATGCCCTATGCAATCAGATGTCATCGATGAGGAACGATCTCGAACATCTTTACGTTCACTGGTAGATCACTTGGTTGATTTTCAGATGTCTAGTGCTGAAGTTTCATTCTTTTTGGCTGATGTAACTGCTCGTCATTGCTCTGTATATATGTATCATGCTGAAATATTCTCCTTTTTATGCTTGGCTGAGGGGATGGGTGGTCGAAAAAATGACATATATTTGATTCAAAATGAGGCAGATGCTCCCGTGGCACAACTTTTTCAATATTTTCCAATTTCTTTGGAACTTCCACGTGGCACATTATTTCTACTTCTCTATATAATCGACCATTCCTTTTGTTGTTGTAGAAATAGTGGCATAGGATAAATCCATTTGAATATACCCACCTAAGTCAGTTGCAAACTTCCTGTAGAGAAGCATTCCACATACATCATGTACATCCATGATTGTTATATCCATGGTAGTGATTTTGTACAAATAATCATCCAAGGCAACCTATAAATTTGCAACCACACCCGGGACTTCAACTTTTCTAGAATCCATTGAACAAATATTATGATATGGTTTGGAAATACATAAGTTCAATTGTTCCATGACCTTATTAGTCATAACATTAGTAGATGCACCAGAATCCAACATACAATTGTGAAGTAATCTATCGTTTTCATGCACATTATGAGGAATATCTCAGAAGATTATTCCAGCTGCCCAATGCCTTAGATCAACAATGGAAAAACCATTTTGTTTCCACTTTGCCTAAATGGTTTGCTGAACGCCTAGTTCCAATTTTGAAGGACCCTCGCCATCGAGATTCTTGGGGTTCTATTCATCAAGGTGTTGTTGGTCTTATTATGCAGCTATGTGCTGAACAGAAGCAGATTAAACATGTCAAATCTGCTAAATCTAAGTATTTGATTTCCCCACTTTGTAAGCAATATCATGTAGAATCTGGTATCCCCACCAAATTCTCCAGGGGGAAGAGATCTAAGCACCACCAGAAGGTTTCCTCTAAACCTTCTTCTTCAAAGTATAGACCTTACCACAAAAGGCAGTCTTATAGGTCCTACAATCCACAGCCTATAAAACAGAAAAGGTCTAGCAGTAAAAGATCAGCTCCACACAATACTACACCCAGCAACATCAGATGTTACAAGTGTGGTAAAAATCATTTCTTAACAGACTGCCCATTAATGGCCAAAAAGAAGAAAACAGTCAAAGAAGAAATGCATGTTTTAGATGAAAAGCTAAAACAATTGGTCCTCAGTGAAGATTCTTCTGACAAAGAAAGTGAATCTGAAATAGAATCTGGAGCAGAAGATAATGGAGTAGAAATGATTGCTTTTCATTCTTCATCCTCTTTTGAAAGTTCATGTACATCAGATTATTCAGATAAATGCTACAATGTACTAACAATTGAAGAAGAAAATGATTTGTATAGTACTTTGTTAGCTACCACAGACAGAAGGACCAGGAAGACTATTCAGGATATCCTAGCCAACAAAGGAGAACTTAAAGATCCTGAAAAGAAGAAAGCTGATCCACAGGCATATATCAATGCCTCTGTAGAAAGAAACACAAGACAGTTTAGAACTCAAACTGTCACTAATTTGTTAGATTTGAATTTTGTAAATATTGCACTAACAGAATTACAGAAGAGAGTCACTGCTCTTGAAGCAGTCACTTTTGTTCCAGATGACTCTTGGAATTTTGAGCCAGGACAGTCATCACAGCCACAACAGAAGCCACAGCAGCAGCCACAACAGCAGACAGAGTTGCAACAGAAGCTACAACAAGAATCTACTCCTGAAAAGGGTTTTTTTATGAATTCCATTATTATACAAACTCCCCTCATAAGGATTTCTGTTAATATTTCAGGGCAGCAACAGACCCTCACTGCATTGGTAGATTCAGGATCAGGAATTAATGCTATCAGACCAAAATTGGTTCCTTATCATGCAAGGCTTCCATCCAGGATAAAGTCTATATCTACAATAGCTACATCTGAGGTAATAAGCTCTGAAGCTAAGATCATTCTGCACCTCAGTGAAAAATATGGACATGATTTAGAAATATCCTGCATTCTTCATGATGGTTTAAGTGCAGATCTTTTCTTAGGTATACCATTTATGAGTTCAGTAAAACCATGTAGTTTTGAAGATATAAATGGTCAAAATGTTTTTACATTTGTGTTCAAAGATAAAAAGCATGCCTATCCTATAGTAGGACCCCCTAGAAAGTCTCATCAGATCCATGCCCTACAAGATAGGATAGAGGAATTGAAAGGAGCTAAGAAAAGTCTGAATATTGACAGTCTGATAAAGAGACCAGATTATGTGAAGAAGATTGCAGAAATAAAAGAACATTTCAAACCCCTGTTTGGAACCCATCCTGGTATGTTCTGGGAAAAGAAGAAACATTTTGTTTCTTTACCTTTTGCAGCTGGTGTCACCAAGAAGCCCCATAGGTCTAAGGCCATACCTATGGATAAAACCCATACAGAACTTTGCAAAAAAGAAATTGAAGATTTGCTAAAGTTGGGTCTGATAAAAGAATCTAAAAGCCCCTGGGGATGCTTTGGATTCTATGTTAATAAACATTCAGAAATTGTTAGAGGTAAACCAAGACTAGTCATCAATTATAAGCCTCTAAATGATTGTTTGGCCTATGATTCTTATCCCCTGCCAAAACCATCTGATATTTTGGCTAAGATCAAAAGTGCCAAGGTGTTTTCTAAATTTGATCTTAAATCTGGTTTTTGGAAAATATGTATTGATCCAAAAGATACTTTCAAGATAGGTTTCACAGTACCTAGGGGCCATTATGAATGGACAGTCATGCCCTTTGGCTTGAAGAATGCCCCTAGTGCCTTTCAGAGAATTATGGATCTGGTTTTTGAAGGTCTTGAAGATTTTGTTCAAGTGTATAGAGATGATCTTTTAGTTTTTTCAGAAGATTTGGATTTACATTTCAAGCATTTGAAGATTGTCAGAACAAGAATATGGGATAATGGTCTTGTTCTGTCAGAAGCAAAAGCAGTTTTTGTACAGGTTGTTATACAGTTCTTAGGATATCAAATCTCTGCAGGTGCCCATTCAGTAATGGGACATTCCTTAGATTTTGTAGATAAATTTCCTGATGTATTTACTGACAAAAAACAGTTGCAAAGATTTCTTGGATGCTTAAATTATGTGTCATACTTTTATGAGCACTATGCAGAAGCCAGAAACCGCCTCAACAAAATAGCTTAAGAAAGAGGCTGGACCATGGACAGAAGATTGTACTCTTGCAGTCAGGCTCATAAAAGAAAAGGTAAAGCATCTGCCCACTCTCCACATTTTTCGAGAAGACTGGCCCACTGAAATCTATACTGATGCATCTGACATAGGATGGGGTGCTACTTTAGTCCAATCAGACCCCACTTCTGAGAAGTCAGCAAAGCAAATTTGTCGTTTTGCCTCTGGTACTTGGAATCCTACACAGAAAAAGTGGGATTCAAACAAAAGAGAATTGAGTGCTGTCTTGTTAGCTGTCAAGAAATTTCATGACTTTATTGTTTGGAAAGATTTTTTGATCTTTACAGATAATCAAGCAATCCCGGGAATCTATAAAGCAAGAGACACTAACAAGGAAATTATTGCCAGATGGCTCATGGAGCTATCTGAATATAGATGTGAGATAAAGCACATTGCCGGCGTCAAGAATGTTGTAGCAGATATGCTCTCTAGAGAGTATGTGCAGGCCCATAACCCACAGGTAAATATGCTGAATGTCGATATGCCTTGGAATCAGTGGGTACAAGAATGGAGACCTTCTCCAGAGAAAAGGTATGCTTTTGAGATGCCAGGCATTTATAATAGAGAAAACCAAAATAGTAAAGCCATGAATGCTTTGCAGAGATTGAGGAATTCAGGATATCTGCAATTTACATATGCTCCTGAATTTGGTTGTATTATTTGGTTTGATGATTTTCCGTCAAGTCTCACTGAAGATCAAGAAGAATATTATCATGATATTTTCTGCCTTCAAAATCATGATTATTCTTTCTTTTATACTTGTTTATTCGATGGATGGATTAACCCTGTCAACATATGGTTCCCCTTGTGGTCCCAACGATATATGCTTAGTCCTTTGGGATCCCATCCATCACGGGTCTACGGAGATAACTTTGGCCGCCCATTAACTGTTCAAGATGATGTCCGTCATTACACTCCACTTGACTATGGCGTTGATCAAGATTGGATTGTCCTATCTCAAATCTTGCAGTGAAAGCTAAGCGGCCCCCTTGAAGATGAAGACAACTGGAAAGATATGAACAAAACAAGCGAGCGTGAATCAAGCGAGCGGGACCAGGAAGGGAATCTACTTTACTTTATGGAAAGTAGGTGTCAATTCCTTGTCTACTTCATGCATGAACGTTTCGGTTGGGATCAGTGATCAAATTTGAAGGGCAGGTCTTAATTTCAATTAGAAGGGCATATATTTATGTCGCCCTTCCATGATGAAGGGCTTTAAAAAAAAAACATTTCAATTGACCACAATACATTATTTTTACATTTCATTTTCAGAAAGACAAAATCATCAATATTTATGTTAATAAAAGACTTTTACATATACAATAGTGAAGGAGGTTCCATCTTGCATTGCTTAAATTGTTCTATTGTCTATTAAAACTCTTTTGGATTGCTAAGACTTCCGATAATTACACATCTCAAATAATTGGAACAGTCCCTTGACTTGGCCGCAAAATTGATCCGAGATAGCTTCTTCTTTCAATTATAAACCTTTGACAGTTATGGTCCTCTAGCTTAACATCTCTTGTGTGATACCCTACAATGATTAAATTCAATATGTTAATAAAAAAAAACATAATAAAACTTGAAAGATATTATAAAACAGAAAGTAAAAGTCAAATGGTATAAAACTAAAAAAATCACTTACCAAAATTGTTCTTTTAAGTGCTTGATAGAGTAAGACAGTGATGGTCATAAACGCTGAAACTCACTAGTTCTTTCAATCTGTTCTCGCAGTGGAAGAGGTTTTCGAGTTTTCATCTCTTTCCATTCATCATAAATAGCATCCCAATCTACCTCATTTAGAGCATGAGGTGCACTGAGAGAGAGAAACATTAACATATCCAATGTTTTTAAAGAAAGTTTTGATCTATCATCATTTTTTATTCGATTTAATTTTGAAAAGCCTCTTTCACATACGGCTGTACTAGCTGGAATAACAAGAATAGCTTGCTATCGCTGCATTAAGCATGGAAATATTTCAAACCATTCAATTTCACCTCCACATAGATCCCATGCTCCAAACATATGCTTTTTTGGGTAAGATTTATAAATAGTACATATAAATTCATCCATTTCACCCATACATTTAATGTTGTCCACAAAAAGCAAGCCTCCACCACTAAATTTTTCACATAAACATGTCAACCATCTTCTTGTTTGATTGTCTCTATCATCCATATCCTCATAATAATTACGAGGACTAAAAAACTTAGCTGCATTAAAAATAGGCAAATCTGTGAACCTTGCATTTAGAGAGTCAATCACCTTCATTACAAAACCTTTTCCCAGCGTAACACAGTCATCTAGTGTCCCTGATCTCTGTGACTTCGGCAAACTCTCAAACCTCAATTCATGTACATGTACTATACCTGTACAATCTACAAACTCAAGAGTTCCTTTTTGTGTTTTACTTAAAAAAGATGATGTGTGCATTGCCCCTGCCCCAAATGTGCCTCTTAGAAATCGCTTATGAAGCAAGCTAATGGTGATATCCAAAGTCGTTCCAATAGATGTAATGTCAACATGATCCTCTTGAAACTTTTGATTCAACTTATTTAACTCAATAAGCACATCTGCAAGTAAGTGGATGCAAAATTGAACTTGAAATATTGTAGCCATCTCATACATTTTTTTCTCCACTAACTCCCAGTCTCTTAACAAAGCAGGCATGAGCTTAACAAGTCTTTCCATGACTTTTCCTCTAGAAAGCCATCTAATATGATGAATTTGTAACACTTCTAGCCTTGTGATTTGAAATGACTCCATTAGCTCTTTCAATTCTCCATGTCTTTTAGTAGATTTCCCTAACCATGAATAGATCTTGTTTGCAAACTTATCAATAGCTTGCAATTCTTCAAAATATGATGAAGCATCATTTGCTGCTAATGCTTCTCGATGAGCAATACAATGGATATCTAATAAATGAGGGGCATGTCGACGAAGCTTAGTAGATAAACCTTCATGAATACCCCTCATGGATGATGCTCCATCAGATCCAAATCCAACTAACTTTGTCATGGATAGATTCATGTCTGCTAAAAGAGATATCACAGCATCATACATAGATTGTGATGTTCCATCCTTAATCTGTAGCAACTGTATGAATTTTGTAGCACATGGACCTCTTCCCTCATTTTTCAAATATGTAATATAAACAATCAAATGTTGCACCATAGTCCGATCAGTGCTTTCATCAAGTAAAAGTGAGTAATATGGGCTTTGGAAAATCTCATCTTTTAATTTTCTCCAATATACCTCCTTAGCAGCGTCTAAAAATTCTTTTCCAGATGTTGTATTTGTATATGCTGAATATTCATCTGTTAAAGGCATGTGATGAGTGTTTTTATACCTGTTCAAGTCACAAATTGACTTATATACTTCCAAAGGTAAATCATGTATTGCAACAAAATATATGTTCTCAATAACTGATATAATTCTCCCTTTCTGAGCATCAACCATTAGCTCTACATGTTTTGTAATTGGAAAAGTACTCTGTTTTCTTTCTGCCTCTAAAAATTGCAAAGAAATTTTATGAGCCTCTGATGCTGCATGGATGTTTAAAGCACTAACTTGAAGAGTTGTGCTTCCATCTTTAGCAAATGGAGTTTCCCTTTTAAATTTTACACACCATGAACATTTTATCCTTTCAACGCCATTACAATCTTTTACAGCATATGCCCATGGAAATGTCATCTTCCATTTGGACTTGAATGTCCTTTTGTACCTCTTGGATGTCGGTTCCTCTTCAAGAAGTTCTGCACTATCTGATTCATGGTCCCCATCTAAATGATCATATACTTCATTTTCAGAAATGTGCAGTTGATTAGAGCATTGAGAGATACCAAATGCATCAGCAAGTGAACGTTGTTTCAGATCTTTTTTTGGGCGACCAAGAGGTGGCATTTTATACCTGTAAATCATAATCAATCAACAAAACAAGAAATATAAAAATACAGATTAATATAAAACACACAGATTCTTTGAAAACAAGATAGTAGACAACAAACTTCATATGAAAACTAATGTAGAAAAACACATTAATAAGAAAAAAAATCTGAAACTCTTTCCAAATTAATAAGAAAAAAAATTATACAGGATAAGATGTATGGTGATCCTTTATTTAAAATATAAAAACAATTATCTAAAATCAATATAAATATAAAAAAAAATTTGCAGGCATGCTTAAAACATACAGAAGCACATAATTCTTCAATGAACTGTGTAAAGCACTATAACTCATGCTTGATTCTGTATGTGTAATACAATAAGCAGTGATAAATTAAGATGTCTGTTCACTGTAAAAGTCACGGTGGTGGACCATTTGGATATCTGAGAACAGCTTTGATGCCTGGTCAGTGGGTCACTGTAAAAGTCATGGTGGCGGGCCATTTGTATATCTGAGAGAGGCAACTTATTGGAAGGCTTGTGGGGCAGGTGGTAGCCTCCTAGACAACTCCTATTTCAAAACACCCAATTATTTCAAATACCACCTAAACACACACACAGTTTCATTATGAATCAGTGTCAAGTACCTTTACGCAACGTCATAGAAAAGTTTCTCCCAATATAGTATTCAGTAATCACGGAAATATCACAGAGACACTTTTGTTTTACAGTTGTCGAATTCTTGAATTGAAATGACAGACTTAAAGAATTCTGCAAAATGTACCTATGTGAAATCTCAGGTTTTTATCTTCAAACTTTTGCAAATGTACATAATTTCATATAAAAACTTGTCAATTCAAAACAAAATGGTACAGTTGGAATCCAGCAAAGTATAAGTTGATTTGATGCGGAACGATACCATGCTTCTCCTTGACTCTTTGGGATCAGGATTCAGTATTAGTAACAGCAGGACGAGGCCTACAAAATGAGAAGTTTGCACTGGTAGGTATTACTATTCATGTTACTGTCTGATATTGGAAGGCTGTCATAAACTCTGTAAAATCAAAACTCGCTCAGCCTAATAAATTATAATCCATTTAAACTTTTTAGTTGAAGAAGACCACTCGGCAAGGTTGAAGCCAACATTAGCTTCTTGTGCAGCAAGAGATAGAGGGTCCTACTGTTATATTCCGGACAAGACTTGCCAACATTAGCTTCTTGTGCAGGAAGAGATACAGGGTCTTGCTGTTATATTCAGCACAGGAGATATAGGGTCTCGTTGTTATATTCAGGACAAGAGATACAAAGTTTTGTTGTTTTTTTTCAATGGGAAAATCCAGACAGATTATTTAGGCAGATTCGCCCAGAGTCTAGACAAGTAGGGCTTAATCCCAAAAGTTTTAAAGAGATTTGACCTCTTGACCAAGTACCAATTGAACTAGATTTGACCTCTTGACCAAGTACCAATTGAACTAACTCTTAGAGCTAGAGCTAAAGTCTTACTAGGGTCTCACTGTTATATTCAATATAAGTTTATAATAAAAACCTTTTCTATTCTTTATATATTGAGTCGTTAAGAGAATTGTTCAATTTGCAGTTATCTTCTGTGAGAATAAAATATTACAGCTCTTTAACGCAAACACTGTCTGATATCAACCAGGATTTTCTGTGTAAGAGTTTTCTAATTAAATTACGATATCTTCGCTATGGTTCATAGACAGCTTCAATAAGATAGTGAAGGGGTCCCTTCCATTTGAAAATTCTTATGCAAGTAATATTCTATTTGGGAACAATAGTGTTGTATAGAACTAATCTAATTTTATATTTCAGTAAATGAGAATATGCATATCAAGACTGCAATTTTATATTTCAGTAAATGAGAATGCATATCAAGACTGCAGTAGCGCGTTTAAGGGAACAACAATGTTGTAAAGAGCTAATCTAATTTTATATTTAAGATATATCCTCTTCTCTTAATTTCCCCAAAAAAGGGGATTCAGCAGAACACGTATTTCCAAGCGTTGAATACCAAATTGATCTAAAAGGAAAGTATAAACTTCTTCCAAACTTCATAAATGCTTTTGATTATGAAAAACTCCCGGAGTTACAAAATAAAGAGTCGAAATAATTTTACAAACATAAAATAATTTATTAAGCTTACCATAATGTTTACCTCTACATATCTGTGTAATTTTTTTTACTGTGAATGCAATTGCTAATATCCTAATATAGCTAAATTTTGAGCTATTAGACTTAATGATCCCCACTTAATCCTATTAATCCTTACTTATTGAAATTGATTTCTATTAGAATTGCTTTTTTAATGCTTTTAAAACTGACATAATACCCCCCTCCGTTTGTAACGGGATTTTCATTTAGACAAAGAGACAGAGATAGTATTTGATCGCTTCCAGAATGGCATCAATCTTGTTAAGCAGGACAAGGACAAAAGGCTTTTTAAGGGAATTTTCTATATTGCTATCAAGGACGTTGACAGTTCAGATGTGGACGATTTAAAAGATGAATTCGAAGAAAAATTTTCCAGAATGTGTTCCAAAACTCATGAAAACTTTCTCTCAAAAATGTATGGTGGAAAGTTTGAAATAGCAGCAATGCCTCCGTATAATAGACCTGATTACCATAATAGCTTAAGGGATATAGCAAGTACAGTAGCAGAGATGAATTCATGCTATCACAATGGTACTGCTTTCTTGAATGATGTGAAAATTGTGATATCTCAGATTGCAGCAAAAGACTGGACATCTGTAGATGGTAAACGTGTAGCACTCAGGGTGGACATATTAAGGAGAAATTCAAAGCCTGCTATAGATAGAGGATGCCTCTCCGCCGCAGGGGATATCCAAATGCTAGTTAATTTGGATACGCAGGAAGAAGTTTCGGATTTCCCCGTAGTTGTTGAGGAAGTGAAATTGAATGAGCTCAGAAAGACAGACACCATCCACAAATGACTACACTCAAAAGCACATTAAGCAATACCATCAATGCAGAAGTGCCTAAGATATCTTAGGAAGTTGCAGGCATAAACAGTAGAAGTTTAAGCGAGTCAGAGCATAAACAATGAGAAGTCTAAGGAACTCGGAACGCTAGAGGCATCAAAACACTGAATCCATTCCAAGAACTTAAGAAGAAACTCTTCCCAGACTCTCAATATGGGCTGAACATAAATATTTGAATGATGAAGTACTTAAAAAATCAACTATCAACAAAACACAATGATTTACTTCTGAAAAATACAAATACAAATACCCTAACAACTCCTGAACATAAACAATATGGAATTGTGTATACACAGATAGGCCTGAAAGATGGACGGATTCAAGGGTTTTGAGTACCTGGTTGTTTGTGCAGCCGAATGAAAATATTTTATCGTTGAGCTCTGAGTCCTGAGTCCTGACACTCTTGAGTCTTGAGCAGTGAGACTGAGGAATGGCTCTCTGGCTACAGGTTGCAAACTTGCATGTTGCAGTTCTTCTCTTCTCCAACGCAATGAAAAGAAAAACCTTAGCTCTGAGTCTGAAGCTCGAGTCATAACTTGGAAGTTGGTAAGGTCGGCTTGGAGTTGGCAATGCCATTAATTGTCTTCAATGTTGTTCCTTCAATGCTCCGCTACCACAGTCCACTAGGCAGCTGCCAGCAACCTTGGACTTGGAGTGACCACTGACCAGTGAGGAGTCAGCCACGCATACAAGTAAGTGAACTATGACGGGTCTACCGTCTACCGTCTTCGTTGTGACACTTCTCTGCTCACTACCCCTGCCACGCAAATTGCAATGCGTTCCACGGAAGAGCCACTGGCAAAAAAAATTGTGATGGGCGCTGACAGGACAGCACTTCTGAAAACATTTTATAATATTATTCAACCTTCTTTTAAAACTTGTAAAAATTCAAAATTAAATTTTTTTTGACGGGTAAATTTGCCTCCTCACTTCTCTGACGTGCCAGAGACCCTTTGAAGGGCTCTGACGTGTTCAAATTTGATCACTGGTTGGGATGCTCATATCTTCTCCGATACTCTCAGCCAAAGATGGACCCCATCAACTTTGTCAAGACCTCGACATGATATAATTAATGTCGGAGGATGATATCGCCATTATTGTGAATTATTAGCCTCTCTTTCGTAAAAGAGAATATTGTACACAAGTGGTCATACTCCCACTTCAAAAAAAGGAATAAAACTTTCAATTTGTCGATTGTGTGGCCTTTCCGTAAAGGATCCACTTTGTTTTAGTCGGTCGATTCGGGTCTCCATATGTCCTCGGGGGAGATTGGGGTGGGTGGGTAAATAGTTAGCAATAGAGCAGCCTTACTAACCTCACCCCACTTATATTTGCTTGCTCAATCATGCATGATGCCGCGCAATGCTTCTTCCCCTGCCTGAACGAACAAATAGGGCGGGTTCTGCAGCCGATCATTTTAGGTAAAATAAATCTCACGTCGCCATATCTATCATGCATGGCCTGACCCTACAATTCATTCCCCCCTCTACACATGGTCCACTTAAGGGACGAGATAATACGAGCTGTCCACTCGTACCCCGAATCTAGGTTATGAGTCATTATACTTTTACTTTTATAGATGCTCTCGGTTACTCCCGGTAAGAACGGTCGACCGCCTCTTCCTCTCTAATAATGAAGGCGAGAGTCTTATATAATTCATTCGAGTTGGATGTAATTCGAGTCTTAGGTACTATAGTTTGTAATTCGAGTTTAGAGATAGAGAATTCGAGTCATTCGAGTTTATAGGTCTTCTAGTGATTCCGGTGATTCTTTACGGTTGTGAACTATGGGCCAGCAGCACAACCAAGATGCAGTGGAAACAAATTGAGAAAATTCAGAAACGTTTGATTACAAACAAATTCAAAATTAAAAGTGCAGTTCCTTATGCTATCCTGTTAAGTGAAACAGGGGCTGCTCCTATTGAAGCAATTGCTATGGTGCTAGTCATAAGGTATCTGAAAAAAATTGAGCAAATGGAAGAGGATAGATGGCCTAAGGTTGTGTTTAGTGACAGATTGTGTAAAAGACAGAAGACTTGGATGCGGCAAAATAACAAATGGTTTAGTAAATGGGGTATTTGTTTGAGCATGTGTCCTACAAACAGTAAGGAGATAAAAACTTTTGTTATGGATAAATTCCATAAACATACTTGGAAGAAAGAGCTAGAGAGAAAGAAGAAGTACTACATAGAAGAGTTTAACCCCACACATAACCATCAACAAAAGGCATACATAGGGGCTGATATTTCTTGGAGATCTAAAATTCTTATTTCTCAATTAAGGACTAATTCTCATCAACTCCGTTGTGAAACAGGGCACTGGAAAAGGCCAAAAGAAATGTGGGAAGAAAGAGTATGTATTTTTTGCTCCTCCGGAAAAGTGGAAACAGAAAAACATTTCATTCTAGAATGTGAGGCCTTCAAGGACACCAAGGAAAACTATGCAGGTATTCTGGCAGCTAATTCTTGGGATAATCTATTCAGCAAAGAGTTTGTCGATAAGCTGGGAGTGCTCATTGTAAAACTTCACAGGAAAAGGGCCGAATACAAGAGTCAGATAGAGAAGCAATCTGTCCCATAGGCTATTTTTAGCCTCGTGGACATTAAAAATTCTTTCTTTCTTTCTTTCTTAGGTAGAGGATTCGAGTCTGATGTAATTATTTCGCATCTGAAGTCAAGAGTCTGTAATCGTTGAGAAGAAGTTGTTATAAAATTTCCGCAAGTCTTTTTCTGAGTGAGACTGTGTTTTATTATCTGGTTCATAGTCTTAGAATATAGTATTGCGTAAAGTCTTGCTGGTAAACCGCGCTTAGTTTATCCCTTGCTGGTGTACCGACCTGCGCCCGATTGTCCGTTTGAGGTGAAGAGAGTAGTCCGCTGAGGCAGGTGGCCGTTAAGGACGAAAGAGTAACCGAGGAGTGTCGCGTGGCAGCAGCAGGAGCTGCATCTGGGGATCGACTTTCAGCTTTATCTGGATATTAACGAGGTACTATAGTTTATTGGTATCGAAGCCAAGTTAAAAGAGTATTGTCTTAGTCTGTTATTCTCTCTGCAAATATGTCTTCTTCTTCGTCAAGATTTGGCTCTCAAAGAGTGTCTGAAATAGAGTCTGCTGAGTTAGCAAATGGGTTAGAAGATATGTGTTCTACATCTGATCGTAATACAAATGAAGCATGTTTAGATCTAGATGAATCTTCTCCCACCATGGCATGGCGCTTACCTTCATTAAGTGCCAAAGAAGTATATGCTAAACTCACTCCATTTCATTTAAAGGCTAAAAGTCAGGTAAAGATAGTAGAAAGATCTATCCGAACAAAACTATCTTTAAATCAAATGATGCCTATCACTCTGTTAGAAAGTAAAGATATAGAAGCTGCCCTTAAAGCTGGTTATAAATTTGCGCATTTAGGAATGGTCCGTGTCGGCCTAAATGCTTTGCACAGACGCGGGCATCCCACATATGTTTTTTCTGCTTTGTTAGATAATAGATGGACCAGCTTCACACAAGCCTTGATTGGAGGCATTGAAGCTCCTTTGTCTGATGGTCCAATCAGTTTTGATATTCATCCAGATTTTTCAGTTGCTTTAGATGACCCCCATATTCTTAAATGTTTGACATTGGGTATTCAAACCCAAGGCTATACGGGTCTCCTTGCTGAAGCCAAAAATCTGACTGTATTTTATATTACCTGTATTAGATTTTATAATACCACAATCCCAGCTGTCTTGAAACATCCTGATGAGAAAGCCGGTACTGTCACATTCATCCAGTATGATTCTTCCTGCAGTCCAATTGCTCCTTCTCGCGTCCCGAGGAATCAATAATATCCTCCTGATGAATGGGTTACAGCCTGGTCTAGTTCTCATGCTCGGCCTCTGGCCATTGCTCAGTCCCATATTCAAGAACAGCCTGATCGTGTCATTACACGTTTTCCCCGACCATCTCGTTTGCCCTCAGCTTTGCAGCGTGGTGAGTCCTCTGTACAGTTTCCTTCATTTCAAGTTGATCCTGCCCTATATCACCATCTTCGCTCAGAGCAGCACAAAGATATTCTTCCACCCTTGCCTTCTAGCACAATCCCTGTCCATGACAGAAACCTGCATCTCCCAGCTTCAAACAGACGTTGCACTCATCCTGACTGCAGCCCATATGAATGTAAAGAGCAACCTCCTCAGATAAATGCCTTGACTGCCTTTACAAAGCTTGAAGCATCCTCTGCAAAAGAAAGAGCAGGTTTAGGATTTGCAGAAGTCACATCCCAGAGAATCCAGGCAAACTTAAGTCTACCAGAAGATCAGAGACTTACTATTGCCCAAATAAGAATGTTTGAAAAATTTAAAATGGGATTCTCTCCTTTTAATAAGAAAGATCCAGAGATTCAACCCCTGTTTCTTTGGGATCTTGATACACATCCTCTGGCTGCTGAATACAAATCTAAGTATTCCCTACAACAGCGCCAGAAGATAGCTGAAGACTGGCTAGCCTACATGGTAGCCAATGACAGATGGGTATCACTTTATGAGTGGTACTATGGTAATCTACAGCCTGTCCATCCAACCAACACTCCTGCACAATTTTCAGAAAAAATTCACAGGATGATTAGTATGCCTAGCAAAAGATCTAGAGAAGTAATGATAGGCATGATGAGTGAAGAGTCAGAGTCTAAGAAACATCAGTGGCAGACTCCCACAGGACAGACAGTAGAAACAAACAGTGACCTCCCTCCATGGGAAGATCTGGTTATTGACAAAGATAACCAGAAATTTAATCTCAGAGCCCTGCAAGCTGACAGCAATCAGCTTAATGACAGAAATATTGTGGCAGGAACAAATTGGGCAAATATCAGCATAAATAAAGGCCACAAGATTTTAGATAATAAAATCAGTGTTATAGGGAAAGAACAGAGAGAAATGGTAAAGAAATATTTATCAAATATGGATACAAATACTGTTCTTTTATCTCAGAAATTAGACAGACAGTTTGGTCTTCTGCTTACAGAAATGCAACAGATGAATAAAAGTCTAGTTTCAAATATCACTGATGTAAGATTTGATGTTAGTAAGATAGATTCTAATATGGATGCTATTGGTAATGCATTAGCTGAATTGAAAATAGACCTAGATGCTACCTCTAGCAAAGTGTTGTTTTTAGAATCTAAGAAAAATTTGTCCAGCATACAGAAGTCAGACAGAGCAAAGAAGATCCAACAAGAAAAGCTCTCTATCACCCTTCCTCCTGTACAAAGTAGTTTCCTGAAGGATGATAGGCCTCCTATGCAGTTTGGTAGTCTGACTAATGTTCCTATTCAAGAAGCTTTTCCTTCCTCTGTACAGCATAATTGGCTTGACCCTTTTGGTAAGCTCCCTAGTGCTAGCATGACTAGAGCATCTTCCTCTTCTTCTACAGCAGAACTTGTCACTCATCCTCCTGAAGAAGATGATCTTTTTAATGTACATAATCTCACAGAAGATCTTCATGCTAACCTTCCTGATGATCCACAGTCCACATGGTTCACTGCACCTGATATCACAGAAGCTGCACACCATTACCCTCAAAAGGAATGGTCTGCCACATCTACATCAGCATGGACTATTGATAATAAAAACCCTATAAAAACCCTATAGAAATTGGGTTAATGCTTGAGCAAATGGTCACTTGCTACAAGACCTACAGGACAGCCAACCCTTCTCCTGTTGATGCTGTAAATATGTTAATTGTTGGTTTTGAAGGTCGGTTACGTCAGTGGCTATCCCTTTTGCAAAAGAAAACGCCGACCCTGCTCACAGATTGGGCCTCTTCTGTTGTTTTGAATGAACAGGGTCAACCTCAACTTCTCAGTGATGGCTCAACTGAGAATAATTTCATTGGTAAACTTATCTCTGCTATTGAAGCAGAATTCATTGGTCAACGTGGCGATGCCTCAATGGTTCAAACATTAGCTCTCAATCAAATGAAGCTAAAGAGTATGACCAATTTTCATGCACATTATGAGGAATATCTCAGAAGATTATTCCAGCTGCCCAATGCCTCAGATCAACAATGGAAGAACCATTTTGTTTCCACTTTGCCTAAATGGTTTGCTGAACGCCTAGTTCCAATTTTGAAGGACCCTCGCCATCGAGATTCTTGGGGTTCTATTCATCAAGGTGTTGTTGGTCTTATTATGCAGCTATGTGCTGAACAGAAGCAGATTAAACATGTCAAATCTGCTAAATCTAAGTATTTGATTTCCCCACTTTGTAAGCAATATCATGTAGAATCTGGTATCCCCACCAAATTCTCCAGGGGGAAGAGATCTAAGCACCACCAGAAGGTTTCCTCAGCTCGTATTATCTCGTCCCTTAAGTGGTCCAAAGGACATATGGGGACCCGAATCGACCGACTAAAACAAAGTGGATCCTTTACGGAAAGGCCATGCAACCGACAAATTAAAAGTTTTATTCCTCTTTTTGAAGTGGGAGTATGACCACTTGTGTACAATATTCTCTTTTAGGAAAGAGAGGCTAATAATTCACAATAATGGCGATATCGTCCTCCGACATTAATTATATCATGTCGAGGTCTTGACAAAGTTGATGGGGTCCATCTTTGGCTGAGAGTATCGGAGAAGATATGAGCATCCCAACCGAAACGTTCATGCATGAAGTAGACAAGGAATTGACACCTACTTTCCATAAAGTAAAGTAGATTCCCTTCCTGGTCCCGCTCACTTGATTCTCGCTCGCTTGTTTTGTTCATATCTTTCCAGTGGTCTTCATCTTCAAGGGGCCCGCTTAGCTTTCGCTGCAAGATTTGAGATAGGACAATCCAATCTTGATCAACGCCATAGTCAAGTGGAGTGTAATGACGGACAGCATCCTGAACAGTTAATGGGCGGCCAAAGTTATCTCCGTAGACCCGTGATGGATGGGATCCCAAAGGACTAAGCATATATCGTTGGGACCACAAGGGGAACCATCTGCTGACAGGGTTAATCCATCCATCGAATAAACAAATATAAAAGAAATGTTGACACCTAATCCTATGGATGGGTGTGCATTTGTATTTTTGTATATTATTTAATATTAGGAAATAAGGAAGGCCAAGAGTCATTGGGAGCTGAATCCCAATAGCCTCACCTCCCATCTATAAGAGCATGTACATTCTTCAACTAATACACATTCTAGTTTTGAGTGAGTTACCTCCCGTGTTTAACATTATGGTATCGGCAGCCACCCACACTGGCGTCTCGTGGGAACTCCCTATCCTTGTCTACCATATTTTTTATTAGCTTTTATGTTTGCCATCTAAGCAGACCGTTATTCCCACATTTTTCCCTATTTAGCACGACATTTGCAGCCTGGGCCTTAGCTTCCATGACTTGAGTTCATTAATCTGTACATTGTTTCCATATTCTGTATCTTCTGTTGCTCCCAACTCTGTTCTGATTCAATTTCAAATTTTTTTTTATGTAACGCCCTTTTGGGCCTCCTTCATTCTCCATCAACCAAGCGCTCCATTCACTCACCTCCCTTCTCCCATTCACTCCTCTCCCTGCCTGCATTCCCATTCCTCCATACCCTCACCCATCTCTCATCGATCTGCGTCCTCTCCCTCCCTACACTACGCCTCCTCCTTATGCAACATTGCCCGCCTCCATTGTGATACAAGTCGACATCAAACTGTCTGCGTTTTAAATATACTGCTCCACTTCGCCTCCATTCCAATACGCATTACAGGCTGTCTGCATATATTCCATACGCCTCCACGCTGGTTCAGTTTGTATACGCCATCGATACCACCGCTCTGTCATTACACTGCATAGTAATACGCCTCTCTTAATTGGTAATACGCTGGTTAAATACGTTGGTTTATTGACCCGTCGGCGTTGATATATATATCGTATTGACATGTTAAATGCGTTGGTTTATTGACCTGTCGGCTTTGATATATATATCGTATTGACATGTTTTAATATACGCTGTCACTTCTATAATAACACGCCTTCCAGCGCTGGCCCGTCGGTCAAACTTCATATAATTTCCGCCCCACCGTTCATATACAATACCAGTTCCAATATATATATATATATATCACCGTCTCTGCATAGTAGGTTAATACATCACGCCCGTGCGATAATACATAACGCTGTCTGCATAGTGGGTTAATACATAATGCTGTCAGCATATCTGGTTGATATCTGTGTCATATAAGCGCTGTCACCTTATTCACAATTCCGCCCCTCCCATATGTAATACAACCCCTTTCAAATACCGCTTCCTCTCTCACATACCGCCCCTCCATTCATTTAATTATACCGCCCCTTTTAATATCACTTCACATTCATATTGTATTACGCCCTTCTTTTCATACCGCTCTTTTCATTCAATACCGCCTCTTTTGCATATATATTAACCCCAATTACCGCTTTCCCATTCACAATACCGCCCTCTCACTATCATATCACTTCACATTCCATATCAACCTTTCATACAAATTTTTTTTTTCCCCAAACAAAAAAAAATACATTTTTTTTATGCAGAATTCAGTTTATAGCAAAGAGTATTTTTTCAAATTCAGTCTTCATATTTGCAGCAAAGAGTTTTTTCAGTACATTTTCCAGCAAGATTTTTTTTGTTTTCTCTCCTTCAAGGGAAATTTTCCATCAGAGTTTTTTTCTCTCCTCCTTCAAAAGAAGATGACAGTCCCTTCATCTTCTAAAGAGGCTGCCTACTTGGCACAGAGAGAAAAGAGACATGTTTCAGGTTCATCCAAAGGAAGAGCAGACAGAAGACGAAGAAGAAACTTCAGAGAAAAGGGGGGCAGACAATCTAAAGCTCAGCAGCAAACAAATCACATTGCAGGGAAATTGATGACAGCACAAGGTAAACCAGCTGAATCAGCCATTCGTTTCTAGTAGCACATTGAAATAATGAGGTAACCCAAACCTATTTATTGTTTACTATCATGGAGATGATTGGTTGCTAGATTCAAGAGCAACATGTCACATGACATTTAGAAAAGATTTTTTTGAAGATTTCACTGACAAAGTTGATGGAGCAATATATTTCGCAGATAAATCCAAACTCAAGCCATCAGGGCTTGGCACAGTCAGGCTTAAACTGCCTGGTCTTCCTGATCATATCCTACATGAGGTTCTATACCTCCCGGAGTTGAAGAGAAACTTGCTGTCCCCGATCGAAATCCCAAGAAGAAGGACACTACCACTTATTGATGGCAAGGCAGAGGTCAGAAAAGCATCAGATCACTCAATTGTCATGGAGGGAATAGAAGAAGGGAGACTCTTGAAGCTGAAAGGTTCATCTGCTCATGCTCAAAACTTTGCATTCAGTTCACATCATGATGAAGGTACATTCCCATCAAGTCTTTTATGGCATGCTAAATTTGGACACTTAAACTATGACAGCCTTCGTTTGTTGAAGAAAAATGGTGTTAATGGACTGCCTACAATTCCTAGAAAACCTAAGGAATGTGATGCTTGTATTCTAGGAAAGCATAGCAAACAACCATTTCATGATTCACACTCAAGAGCACATAGGAAACTTGAACTTGTTCATTCAGATTTATGTGGCCCTATGCCTATTGCTTCTGCAAATGGAAACAAATACATGATGACATTTATTGATGACTATACCAGAATGTGTTGGATTTACTTACTGAAGAATAAGTCTGATGCTTTTCAAACTTTCAAGAATTTTCATGCATGGATTGAAAATGATGCACAAACACATATTGGCTCTCTACGTACTGATAATGGAAAAGAATACACTTCAAACGAATTTGAAAATTATCTTCGTCAACATGGAATCAAACATCAAACAATAGTGCCATATAATCCACAACAGAATGGTGTAGCTGAAAGAATGAACAGAACCATCTTAAATATGGTCCGCTCCATGTTATTTTTCAAGAATGTAAAATTGATGTTTTGGGCTGATGCAGTTCTATGTGTTGTTTACATAAAGAATAGGTGTCCTTCAAGTTCAATTAGAAACAAACTCCTTTTGAAATGTGGCATGGCCACATTCCTTCGGTAAAGCATTTCAGGGTCTTTGGGTCCACCTATTATGCCTTGATACCCAAGGGTCAAAGGAAAAAACTTGGTGCTAGAAGCAGAAAATGTATCTTCTTGGGGTACTCCAATACCTCCAAAGGATATCGTCTCTATGATGAAGCAAATAATAAGTTTGTGATAGCAAGAGATGTCATATTTCTTGAATCTTCCAAGAGTGACAAGGTTGTTGAGCGGCAACTTGATCGCCTGGACAGATTCACACATGCAAAGTCTTTCCAAGAGTTTGATAATGTGATTCCACACCTTGAAGGGGGGATTCTGATATTGAATCAAACTGTGGAATCATATCCTGAAGCACTCTCTCCCCCGCATGAAGAAACAACCACGGATGACACATTGGATGATGTGATTGATAGAATTGGGAGATTGAATCTTGAATCAATCCCAACTCAGTAAAATGACCAGCCTGGGCCATCTCAGAAAGGTCCTCCCAAATGGCTGACAAAGACACTGGAGAATGTTCATCCCGATGAGGTTGGAAAAACAGGAACAAGAAGTTCCACTAAACAAATCGAAGGTGATGTAGATAATTTTGATTCTCCTGTTGATATGGATATTGCTTATAACTGTGAATTGAGTTTGTCTACAGATCATGAACCAACTTCCTTCAAAGAAGCCGCTTCTCATGATGAATGGAAAGAAGCGATGCAGAAGGAGTATGATGCCTTGATAAAGAATGGCACTTGGAAGCTGGTTGATCCGCCTTTGGGAACTAAACCAATTGGCTGTAAGTGGGTCTACAAGAACAAGTACAAAGCAGACGGCTCACTTGACAAGCACAAGGCCAGGCTTGTGGCAAAAGGATTCGCACATAAAGAAGGAGTCGATTATGAAGAAACTTTTGCTCCCACAGCAAAATGGACCACCATCCGGACTCTCTTTGCCTTAGCAGCTCAGAGTGGATGGAAAGTCCATCAGATGGATGTAAAAACAACTTTCTTGAATGGAGATCTAAAGGAGAAAGTTTATATGTCCCAGCCAGAAGGATTTGTGATAAAGGGTCAAGAACACAAAGTTTGCAAACTTGTAAAATCCTTGTATGGCCTCAAGCAAGCACCACGAGCTTGGTATGAGAAATTGACCGAGCATCTTCTAGAACTTGATTTCAAACACTTTGATCTTGATGATGCAACTTTGTTTGTTAAGAAAGTTGGAAAAACAGTTGTATATCTTGTGGTATATGTAGATGATCTTTTGATAACATGAAACAATGAGAGCTATATTGCATCCATGAAGAAAGAGTTGAAGAAAGGTTTTGAAATGATTGATTTGGGTCATGTTCATTACTATTTGGGTATTGAAGTAATTCAACATCTAAATTCATATTTCTTTCTCAAAAGAAGTACATTGGAGATCTATTGAACAAGTTTGGCATGGCTGAATGCAATCCTTTGACCACTCCAATGGAACAAAACTTGAAGCTCACATCCATTTTAGGGAAGGAATTTGAGGATGCAACGAAGTATAGACAGCTTGTAGGAAGTCTCATCTACCTGACTACTACCAGACCAGACATCTCATTTGTTGGAATCCTCTCCAAGTTTATGTAAAAACCTTGTGAAGGACATTGGTTTACTGCAAAAAGAGTTCTAAAGTACTTGAAAGAGACTCAAGACTTTGGACTCAAATGTACACAGGTGGGCGACTTCAACTTGGCCAGGATACTCGATTCGGACTTTGATGGCGACAAGAAAAAGAAACGGGGGTGTCTACTACAGGTTACACCATGAGTCTTGGATCAGGAGCTGTCTCATGGAGATCACGCAAACAGTCAGTTCCAGCAGATTCCACGACCGAGGCAGAATATGTGGCAGCAGCTGAAGCAACAAAGGAAATTGTGTGGCTCCGGAAGATCCTGGAAGATTTGCGGATGAAACAAATGTATTCCACTCCACTCATGATCGACAACACTTCTGCAATAAAGTTGGCCAAGAACCCAAAGTTCCATGATCGAACAAAGCACATCAATACAAAGTACCATCTAATTCGACATCATGTTCAAGCCAAAACCATCCATCTACATCATTGTTCCACAAATGAGCAAACTGCTGACATCTTCACCAAAGCACTTGGAAGAGAAAAGTTTGAAAAGTTCAGATCGATGCTTGAACTCACCAACATCCCTTCGGATTAAAGGGGGGAATGTTGACACCTAATCCTATGGATGGGTGTGCATTTGTATTTTTGTATATTATTTAATATTAGGAAATAAGGAAGGCCAAGAGTCATTGGGAGCTGAATCCCAATAGCATCACCTCCCATCTATAAGAGCATGTACATTCTTCAGCTAATACACATTCTAGTTTTGAGGAGTTACCTCCTGGTTTGACAAGAAAGAATAATCATGATTTTGAAGGCAGAAAATATCATGATAATATTCTTCTTGATCTTCAGTGAGACTTGACGGAAAATCATCAAACCAAATAATACAGCCAAATTCAGGAGCATATGTAAATTGCAGATATCCCGAATTCCTCAATCTCTGCAAAGCATTCATGGCTTTACTATTTTGGTTTTCTCTATTATAAATGCCTGGCATCTCAAAAGCATACCTTTTCTCTGGAGAATGTCTCCATTCTTGTACCCACTGATTCCAAGGCATATCGACATTCAGCATATTTACCTGTGGGTTATGGGCCTGCACATACTCTCTAGAGAGCATATCTGCTACAACATTCTTGACGCCGGCAATGTGCTTTATCTCACATCTATATTCAGATAGCTCCATGAGCCATCTGGCAATAATTGCCTTGTTAGTGTCTCTTGCTTTATAGATTCCCGGGATTGCTTGATTATCTGTAAAGATCACAAAATCTTTCCAAACAATAAAGTCATGAAATTTCTTGACAGCTAACAAGACAACACTCAATTCTCTTTTATTTGAATCCCACTTTTTCTGTGTAGGATTCCAAGTACCAGAGGCAAAACGACAAATTTGCTTTGCCGACTTCTCAGAAGTGGGGTCTGATTGGACTAAAGTAGCACCCCATCCTATGTCAGATGCATCAGTATAGATTTCAGTGGGCCAGTCTTCTCGAAAAAGGTGGAGAGTGGGCAGATGCTTTACCTTTTCTTTTATGAGCCTGACTGCAAGAGTACAATCTTCAGTCCATGGTCCAACCTCTTTCTTAAGCTGTTTGTTGAGGCGGTCTCTGGCTTCTGCATAGTGCTCATAAAAGTATGACACATAATTTAAGCATCCAAGAAATCTTTGCAACTGTTTTTTGTCAGTAAATACATCAGGAAATTCATCCACAAAATCTAAGGAATGTCCCATTACTGAATGGGCACCTGCAGAGATCTGATATCCTAAGAACTATATAACAACCTGTACAAAAACTGCTTTTGCTTCTGACAGAACAAGACCATTATCCCATATTCTTGTTCTGACAATCTTCAAATGCTTGAAATGTAAATCCAAATCTTCTGAAAAAACTAAAAGATCATCTATATACACTTGAACAAAATCTTCAAGACCTTCAAAAACCAGATCCATAATTCTCTGAAAGGCACTAGGGGCATTCTTCAAGCCAAAGGGCATGACTGTCCATTCATAATGGCCCCTAGGTACTGTGAAACCTGTCTTGAAAGTATCTTTTGGATCAATACATATTTGCCAAAAACCAGATTTAAGATCAAATTTAGAAAACACCTTGGCACTTTTGATCTTAGCCAAAATATGAGATGGTTTTGGCAGGGGATAAGAATCATAGGCCAAACAATCATTTAGAGGCTTATAATTGATGACCAGTCTTGGTTTACCTCTAACAATTTCTGAATGTTTATTAACATAGAATCCAAAGCATCCCCAGGGGCTTTTAGATTCTTTTATCAGACCCAACTTTAGCAAATCTTCAATTTCTTTTTTGCAAAGTTCTGTATGGGTTTTATCCATAGGTATGGCCTTAGACCTATGGGGCTTCTTGGTGACACCAGCTGCAAAAGGTAAAGAAACAAAATGTTTCTTCTTTTCCCAGAACATACCAGGATGGGTTCCAAACAGGGGTTTGAAATGTTCTTTTATTTCTGCAATCTTCTTCACATAATCTGGTCTCTTTATTAGACTGTCAATATTCAGACTTTTCTTAGCTCCTTTCAATTCCTCTATCCTATCTTGTAAGGCATGGATCTGATGAGACTTTCTAGGGGGTCCTACTATAGGATAGGCATGCTTTTTATCTTTGAACACAAATGTAAAAGCATTTTGACCATTTATATCTTCAAAACTGCATGGTTTTACTGAACTCATAAATGGTATACCTAAGAAAAGATCTGCACTTAAACCATCATGAAGAATGCAGGGTATTTCTAAATCATGTCCATATTTTTTACTGAGGTGCAGAATGATCTTAGCTTCAGAGCTTATTACCTCAGATGTAGCTATTGTAGATATAGACTTTATCGTGGATGGAAGCCTTGCATGATAAGGAACCAATTCTGGCCTGATAGCATTAATTCCTGATCCTGAATCTACCAATGCAGTAAGGATCTGTTGCTGCCTTGAAATATTAACAGAAATCCTTATGAGGGGAGTTTGTATAATAATGGAATTCATAAACAAACCCTTTTCAGGAGTAGATTCTTGTTGTAGCTTCTGTTGCAACTGTGTCTGCTGTTGTGGCTGCTGCTGTGGCTGTGATGACTGTCCTGGCTCAAAATTCCAAGAGTCATCTGGAACAAAAGTGACTGCTTCAAGAGCAGTGACTCTCTTCTGTAATTCTGTTAGTGCAATATTTACAGAATTCAAATCTAACAAATTAGTGACAGTTTGAGTTCTAAACTGTCTTGTGTTTCTTTCTACAGAGGCATTGATATATGCCTGTGGATCAGCTTTCTTCTTTTTAGGATCTTTAAGTTCTCCTTTGTTGGCTAGGATATCCTGAATAGTCTTCCTGGTCCTTCTGTCTGTGGTAGCTAACAAAGTACTATACAAATCATTTTCTTCTTCAATTGTTAGTACATTGCAGCATAAATCTGAACAATCTGATGTACATGAACTTTCAGAAGAGGATGAAGAATGAAAAGCAATCATTTCTACTCCATTATCTTCGCTTCAGATTCTATTTCAGATTCACTTTCTTTGTCAGAAGAATCTTCACTGAGGACCAATTGTTTTAGCTTTTCATCTAAAACATGCATTTCTTCTTTGACTGTTTTCTTCTTTTTGGCCATTAATGGGCAGTCTGTTAAGAAATGATTTTTACCACACTTGTAACATCTGATGTTGCTTGGTGTAGTCTTGTGTGGAGCTGATCTTTTACTGCTAGACCTTTTCTGTTTTATAGGCTGTGGATTGTAGGACCTATAAGACTGCCTTTTGTGGTAAGGTCTATACTTTGAAGAAGAAGGTTTAGAGGAAACCTTCTGGTGGTGCTTAGATCTCTTCCCCCTGGAGAATTTGGTGGGGATACCAGATTCTACATGATATTGCTTACAAAGTGGGGAAATCAAATACTTAGATTTAGCAGATTTGACATGTTTAATCTGCTTCTGTTCAGCACATAGCTGCATAATAAGACCAACAACACCTTGATGAATAGAACCCCAAGAATCTCGATGGCGAGGGTCCTTCAAAATTGGAACTAGGCGTTCAGCAAACCATTTAGGCAAAGTGGAAACAAAATGGTTCTTCCATTGTTGATCTAAGGCATTGGACAGCTGGAATAATCTTCTGAGATATTCCTCATAATGTGCATGAAAATTGGTCATACTCTTTAGCTTCATTTGATTGAGAGCTAATGTTTGAACCATTGAGGCATCGCCACGTTGACCAATGAATTCTGCTTCAATAGCAGAGATAAGTTTACCAATGAAATTATTCTCAGTTGAGCCATCACTGAGAAGTTGAGGTTGACCCTGTTCATTCAAAACAACAGAAGAGGCCCAATCTGTGAGCAGGGTCGGTGTTTTCTTTTGCAAAAGGGATAGCCACTGACGTAACCGACCTTCAAAACCAACAATTAACATATTTACAGCATCAACAGGAGAAGGGTTGGCTGTCATGTAGGTCTTGTAGCAAGTGACCATTTGCTCAAGCATTAACCCAATTTCTATAGGGTTTTTATTATCAATAGTCCATGCTGATGTAGATGTGGCAGACCATTCCTTTTGAGGGTAATGGTGTGCAACTTCTGTGATATCAGGTGCAGTGAACCATGTGGACTGTGGATCATCAGGAAGGTTAGCATGAAGATCTTCTGTGAGATTATGTACATTAAACTGTCACTAATTTGTTAGATTTGAATTCTGTAAATATTGCACTAACAGAATTACAGAAGAGAGTCACTGCTCTTGAAGCAGTCACTTTTGTTCTAGATGACTCTTGGAATTTTGAGCCAGGACAGTCATCACAGCCACAACAGCAACCACAACAGCAGCCACAACAACAGACACAGTTGCAACAGAAGCTACAACAAGAATCTACTCCTGAAAAGGGTTTGTTTATGAATTCCATTATTATACAAACTCCCCTCATAAGGATTTCTGTTAATATTTCAGGGCAGCAACAGATCCTTACTGCATTGGTAGATTCAGGATCAGGAATTAATGCTATCAGACCAGAATTGGTTCCTTATCATGCAAGGCTTCCATCCAGGATAAAGTCTATATCTACAATAGCTACATCTGAGGTAATAAGCTCTGAAGCTAAGATCATTCTGCACCTCAGTAAAAAATATGGACATGATTTAGAAATATCCTGCATTCTTCATGATGGTTTAAGTGCAGATCTTTTCTTAGGTATACCATTTATGAGTTCAGTAAAACCATGCAGTTTTGAAGATATAAATGGTCAAAATGCTTTTACATTTGTGTTCAAAGATAAAAAGCATGCCTATCCTATAGTAGGACCCCCTAGAAAGTCTCATCAGATCCATGCCTTACAAGATAGGATAGAGGAATTGAAAGGAGCTAAGAAAAGTCTGAATATTGACAGTCTAATAAAGAGACCAGATTATGTGAAGAAGATTGCAGAAATAAAAGAACATTTCAAACCCCTGTTTGGAACCCATCCTGGTATGTTCTGGGAAAAGAAGAAACATTTTGTTTCTTTACCTTTTGCAGCTGGTGTCACCAAGAAGCCCCATAGGTCTAAGGCCATACCTATGGATAAAACCCATACAGAACTTTGCAAAAAAGAAATTGAAGATTTGCTAAAGTTGGGTCTGATAAAAGAATCTAAAAGCCCCTGGGGATGCTTTGGATTCTATGTTAATAAACATTCAGAAATTGTTAGAGGTAAACCAAGACTGGTCATCAATTATAAGCCTCTAAATGATTGTTTGGCCTATGATTCTTATCCCCTGCCAAAACCATCTCATATTTTGGCTAAGATCAAAAGTGCCAAGGTGTTTTCTAAATTTGATCTTAAATCTGGTTTTTGGCAAATATGTATTGATCCAAAAGATACTTTCAAGACAGGTTTCACAGTACCTAGGGGCCATTATGAATGGACAGTCATGCCCTTTGGCTTGAAGAATGCCCCTAGTGCCTTTCAGAGAATTATGGATCTGGTTTTTGAAGGTCTTGAAGATTTTGTTCAAGTGTATATAGATGATCTTTTAGTTTTTTCAGAAGATTTGGATTTACATTTCAAGCATTTGAAGATTGTCAGAACAAGAATATGGGATAATGGTCTTGTTCTGTCAGAAGCAAAAGCAGTTTTTGTACAGGTTGTTATATAGTTCTTAGGATATCAGATCTCTGCAGGTGCCCATTCAGTAATGGGACATTCCTTAGATTTTGTGGATGAATTTCCTGATGTATTTACTGACAAAAAACAGTTGCAAAGATTTCTTGGATGCTTAAATTATGTGTCATACTTTTATGAGCACTATGCAGAAGCCAGAGACCGCCTCAACAAACAGCTTAAGAAAGAGGTTGGACCATGGACTGAAGATTGTACTCTTGCAGTCAGGCTCATAAAAGAAAAGGTAAAGCATCTGCCCACTCTCCACCTTTTTCGAGAAGACTGGCCCACTGAAATCTATACTGATGCATCTGACATAGGATGGGGTGCTACTTTAGTCCAATCAGACCCCACTTCTGAGAAGTCGGCAAAGCAAATTTGTCGTTTTGCCTCTGGTACTTGGAATCCTACACAGAAAAAGTGGGATTCAAACAAAAGAGAATTGAGTGCTGTCTTGTTAGCTGTCAAGAAATTTCATGACTTTATTGTTTGGAAAGATTTTGTGATCTTTACAGATAATCAAGCAATCCCGGGAATCTATAAAGCAAGAGACACTAACAAGGCAATTATTGCCAGATGGCTCATGGAGCTATCTGAATATAGATGTGAGATAAAGCACATTGCCGGTGTCAAGAATGTTGTAGCAGATATGCTCTCTAGAGAGTATGTGTAGGCCCATAACCCACACGTAAATATGCTGAATGTCGATATGCCTTGGAATCAGTGGGTACAAGAATGGAGACCTTCTCCAGAGAAAAGGTATGCTTTTGAGATGCTAGGCATTTATAATAGAGAAAACCAAAATAGTAAAGCCATGAATGCTTTGCAGAGATTGAGGAATTCGGGATATCTGCAATTTACATATGCTCCTGAATTTGGCTGTATTATTTGGTTTGATGATTTTCCGTCAAGTCTTACTGAAGATCAAGAAGAATATTATCATGATATTTTCTGCCTTCAAAATCATGATTATTCTTTCTTTTATATTTGTTTATTCGATGGATGGATTAACCCTGTCAGCAGATGGTTCCCCTTGTGGTCCCAACGATATATGCTTAGTCCTTTGGGATCCCATCCATCACGGGTCTACGGAGATAACTTTGGCCGCCCATTAACTGTTCAGGATGCTGTCCGTCATTACACTCCACTTGACTATGGTGTTGATCAAGATTGGATTGTCCTATCTCAAATCTTGCAGCGAAAGCTAAGCGGGCCCCTTGAAGATGAAGACAACTGGAAAGATATGAACCAAACAAGCGAGCGAGAATCAAGCGAGCGTGAATCAAGCGAGCGGGACCAGGAAGGGAATCTACTTTACTTTATGGAAAGTAGGTGTCAATTCCTTGTCTACTTCATGCATGAACGTTTCGGTTGGGATGCTCATATCTTCTCCGATACTCTCAGCCAAAGATGGACCCCATCAACTTTGTCAAGACCTCGACATGATATAATTAATGTCGGAGGACGATATCGCCATTATTGTGAATTATTAGCCTCTCTTTCGTAAAAGAGAATATTGTACACAAGTGGTCATACTCCCACTTCAAAAAGAGGAATAAAACTTTTAATTTGTCGATTGCGTGGCCTTTCTGTAAAGGATCCACTTTGTTTTAGTCGGTCGATTCGGGTCCCCATATGTCCTCTGGACCACTTAAGGGACGAGATAATACGAGCTGTCCACTCGTACCCCGAATCTAGGTTATGAGTCATCATACTTTTACTTTTATAGATGCTCTCGGTTACTCCCGGTAAGAACGGTCGACCGCCTCTTCCTCTCTATATAATGAAGGCGAGAGTCTTATATAATTCATTTGAGTTGGATGTAATTCGAGTCTTAGGTACTATAGTTTGTAATTCGAGTTTAGAGATAGAGAATTCGAGTCATTCGAGTTTATAGGTAGAGGATTCGAGTCTGATGTAATTATTTCGCATCTGAAGTCAAGAGTCTGTAATCGTTGAGAAGAAGTTGTTAAAAAATTTCCGCAAGTCTTTGTTTGAGTGAGATTGTGTTTTATTATCTGGTTCATAGTCTTAGAATATAGTATTGCATTAAGTTTTGCTGGTAAACCGCGCTTAGTTTATCCCTTGTTGGTGTACCGACCTGCGCCCAATTGTCCGTTTGAGGTGAAGAGAGTAGTCTGCTGATTTACAGGATCACCACAAAGTGCACGAATTTTTATTCATCTTTATGCAGCGGAAAATTACAAATGGGTACACTCCCTACTGAGATAGACTGCTGTGGCATTTATCAGATATATCTTGCACTGAGGCAAAGAAATCCGTAAGCTACCTGGCACACAAAGCAGGCTCAGTCTTAGAGATATAAAACAGACATAGCTCAGATTACAGACATGAGGTTCTATCTCGTGGTGCAAGCAGATCACGGATATCCGCGCAGATGCAGAGCAGGAGATTCGTAACTTAGACTCCACTAAGACTCGAATTCTAAGAACTCTAAATTCTCCAATCTCGAATGCCTTCAACCGAATGAGTCTTACCTTCTTATAGATCTCAAGGGGAACAAACATCCGTGAAGGTGCATTATTACAAAGTCCTAGATTCCAGACAAAGGAAAGTAAATCTAAGTACAAGATATGAGAATAAGCCTTGGATTCGGGTATGAGTGGACAACCCATATTATCTCATCCCTATTCCATACGGAAAGCCTTCTAGCATATGGGGACCGAATCCAAAATTATCTCATGACTCAAGATATTGCGTACAAGAAAATTTACATAGTGGAGATTCTTTAAACAAGGAGAACCCACGAAAGCCTAGTTGGAAGCATAATTGTACAAAATATCTTACACAGTGGAGATATTTGGGTCAGGGAATCCCATGGAAACCTGTCCAACACCAACGTCGGTTGGAAAGACTATACATAATCATAGCACGTAATGCTCTATTTGTGGATGAGAGTAGTGCTGGTACCAGATCCTTTCAATCAAGTGATTTGAGAAGTATTGTACACGCACTTCTTTTTCAGATTCCCACTGGTGAAAAGGATTATTGTCTAGAGGTGACAGGAAGTTGAGATTTTCGAAAGGATTTTGTTCTGGATTTACTCTTTCATGAAAATCTTCATAATCTGGCTGGCTGTCATCATAATTTGTACTGATCAATCTTACTTTGTAGATATTTGTGACAAACCAGCGTACATGGCCACATCTTTTAACTCCATGATAGAAATGAAGGTCCTCTATGTCGGCAATATGTTGTACTGATTTGTAAAAGATGCCTGACTGATGAGCACGAGGTTCACTAAAGCCATAGATTTTTAGCATGCTTAAAGAATACGGCTTAGTGATCAAAGCTGATAGCCCGTATATTTTCCACCAGTCTAAAAACCAATCAGGAGTGGGGTCTTCTCTTTCCATTTGTTCTACGGACCATCCATCAAAGATGAAAGAGAACTGCAAAGAATAAAAAAGGTTAGAGGCATAATTTTGCATATTCATACCTGTGTAGAAGCATTCTCTCTGGCAGTCTGGATCATAGTTTTGTCTATGATTACAATTGTCAAATCTTCTGATAGTGATTTCACAACTCTGTATTTCATCTTCATCATCATCAAGACTTTCCAAAATATATGAAATACTGCCGATATGGACTAAATAGTCCAATGCTTCTTCTGCTTCTCTATTCATTTCAAACTGCACTCTTTCATTCCATAAATATGGAATGCCATCTCTGTGTCGGATTTCCTTGATAGGAAACCAAGCTTCATCATGATCCATTAAATGTGTTTCATATTCATATGTAATCCATCCACTTGGTGTTTCAATTTGAACACTTTCTTCATTTCTTCTGATAAAATTGCAGGAAAGAGAAAGTATGGAATTATTTGTTAAGAATTCTCTGCTCAACATATCAGCAAAGCTATTCTTCTTTCCTTCAACAAATTCAATATCAAAATCGTATTGGCTCAACTGCATGACCCAGCGAACCATGGCTGCATCCTCAAATTCACATTTTTGGATAGCATATTGTAATGCTTTGCAATCTGTTTTAACTGTGAATTTGGTATAAATAATAAAATCTTTGAATTTAGCTATGCCTAAGCATACAACCCTAAGTTCTTTTTTTTGGCTAGCCCAATTTAATTGATTCTTTGACCACAAACCTGATGCATATTGACAGATATCAATTTCTTTCTTATTACCTGGATTGACTTGGCACAGAACTGCACCCCATCCAATCTTGCTAGCATCAGTCATTATTACTTTCTCCCAATCTTCTTGTATTGGAGAGAGTGGCTGAATTTTCCTGACTCTTTCTTTAATTCTGCGAACTGCTTCAGTGCATTCCTTATTCCAAGGAATGGGATCTTTCTGCAATCTTTGATTCAACAATTTTCTATCATGAGCACAGTGTTGCAGAAATTTAGAAATGTAGTTAAGACTTCCCAAAAATCTCTGAAGCTGGGTCTTGTCTAGGATTTCATCAGGAAAATGATCAACAAAATTGAGACTTCTTTGAATTACTCCATAAGATCCATATTGAATGTTATATCCCAAGAAATCAATCATGGATCTAAACAGTTTCATTTTTGACTCAGACAAAACTATACCCATTTCTTTGACTCTCCTCAAAAATATCCTGAGATGTTTAATGTGTTCAGGAATATTGTCTGAGTGAATTAAAATATCATCAATATATTTCTTCAAAAATTCATCCATCCCTTCAAAGGTTTCATCCATTATCCTTTGAAATGCAGAGGGTGCATTTATCAAGCCAAAGGGCATGATATTCCATTCATAATGACCCTGTGGGACAGAAAAGGATGTTTTCCACTTATCTTCTTCTTTAATGCCTACTTGCCAAAATCCTGACTTAAGATCGAATTTTGAAAAGATCTTGGACTTTGAGATTTGAGCAAGTATTATTGAAGGTTTAGGAAGAGGATAAGCATCATAATCAAGAATATTATTCAAAGGCTTATAATTTACGACTAATCTTGGCTTACCTCTGGCTATCTCTAAATGTTTATTCACATAGAATGCGAAGCAAGCAATAGGGCTCTTGCTTTTTCTAATCAATCCTTTCTGCAACAATTCCTTAATCTCTTCTCTGCATAACTTCATTTGTTCTGCATTCATGGGGATTGCTGCTGACCTTCTTAATTTACCACTGAAGTCTTTCTTTAATGGCAATTCAACTTCTTGCTTCTTAATATGCCAGAATGCATTTGGATCATCCGAGCAACATTCTTTGAATTTAGCGGTGATTTCTGCTATCTCTCTGGCATATTTTCCATTATCTAACAATTCTTCAGTTTTTAGAATCTCCTTTTTTGTTTCCATCTTTGCAAGGAGATTCTCCATTCTTTCAATACTTTTCAGTATATTAGGTGAGTTGGAATTAATAAAAGGAAAGAATATTTCTTTGTTATGCAGGCTCACAAAGTATCCATACCTTTGACTCGCTTGATCCAATTTTGCGCCATGCTTCTCAAAGTTCTGAAAGAATGGTGTTCCAAGATACATTGCACAATCCATACCTGGAACAATAGGACAAACAAGATGTACTCCTATTTCTTCTGTTAGAAATACATCTACTTCTACTTCTGATACTGTTGTAATGTCACCACTTGCAGTAGTAACTCTAGGACATGCCGTTGGCCTTCTCAAATGAGTACTTACAACAGTATTATTGACAATATTCAACCGGGAACCAGTGTCCATCAAAACTTTCCAATATTCATACTGAGACCCGATTTTAACCTTCATCTTGACGCAATACATAACATCTCTGTTAAATATATTGCATCCCAAACCAGTTCTTTATGTGTCATCATCAGAATCTTCTTTCTCAATATTTTTATTTGGTCTATTTATCTGTTCTGATATTGGATTACCATGAAGTGTCCAATTTTCAAGCTTACCAGACATAATAGGATTCTGTGATGTGGAAGCCTGATTTATGCCCATAAATTTGACATTCAATTCTCTATGGTTTTCTAGGCATAATCTTTTATTTTCTTTTACAGTTTTTCTAAGTTCTTTGATTGCTTGATGAATGCTAGGCAATGTCTGTGGCAAATCTTCGCCAAAATCTTCATTTCTGAATTGCCTAGTTAGAGCTTCAACTGAAAATAAAGATGCTGGAGGAACATACCCTTTATTCGGCTGATCCTTTGATTTTGAAGGAGACTGCTTTAAATGATTCATCAAAAGTGTCTTGTACATTTCTTTAATCTGAGGATCAGTAGCAGTAATCATCTGAGTAAAGTAGTTTCTGCTTGTTTCATCTTCATCTCCATCTGTCTTCATCATATTTACAGTATTGCAACTGCAAATATCTGGGTCACTGCAATCACATTCTCTGCATTTAGTACAATGAGGATCTCTGCAAATTTCTTCATCAGATGACTCATCAGAATATACAATGTTCAAATCATTATCTGAATCAGATTCAGATGTCAAAAGTTCATCACAACTGCTAGGAAGATCAAAGAAATTTACTTTGCCTTTTTTATTTCTATATGAAACTTTTTTCTTCCCTTTGTCTTTCTCTTTCTTAGGACAATTATCGGAGGTATGTCCTTTTTCATTGCAGTTGTAGCAGATAATTTCTTTATCTTTTGAAAACATTTCTGTATGCTTATAGGGCTTTCTTTTGACATGTTTTTTCTGGGAATGTTGGGAATTCTTTTTGGCATGCTTATATTTGTGTTTGCGATGCCGTCTACGCCCCTCTGAATTGCCAGCTTTTCCAAGATGCCACTGCTTGCAGAGGTGTTGATAACCATGAGGTTTTTTCGGATTGGTAGCAGCACGAGCAATTTTCATCTGAGAGCAAAGTTCTACAATGACAGCTTTGACAGCCTGTCGAATAACACCAAACTTATAATCTCCCATCTTGCCAGGGAGCTTATTCACAATAGCTGAAGAAACCCAATGAGGAAGAGAGGACACAAAAATCTCTTTCCATTTAGGCTCAAGTATTAAATCTGGAGATAGAGAATGGAGCCGATGTAGATACTCATTGAAGTATTCATCAAAATGTTGCATATTATGCAACTTCATAGCCAAGAGAGTGATGGTAGTAATTTCATTAGTGATTTGTGGAAACCCAATGAAATTTACTTGAATGCCATACAGAAGACAACCTATCATATTATTTACAGGCAGATAAGTTACTGGATCCATATAAGTACTACCATCAACATTCAAAATAACTGATTGTTCCCATTGTGTGATAAGAGTAGGATCTTTCAAAGTTTCTGCTTTCAACCAGGAATCAAGGGTGCCTTCAAACCCACCAATTATTCTTCTGGTTGCATTAATGGGACCAATATCATCAGCAAGATATGTTCTATAACAAACTATCATGGAATGTAACACAGACATGACTTCAACTTCTATACAATTGTCTATGTTCCAAGAGTAGGTAGAATTTGCAGACCAATCTTTGTGATATTCAGCTTTCATAAGGTCTCTACGGTCAGGAGCAGGATTCCATGTAGTTTCTAATCTAGATCTAGAGGAAGTAGCATGGACTTGAGTTGCATTTAGATCTACTGATGTTTCAATACCAAACTGTGCTTTATCTTCAACAGAAAAAATATTTACACATGTCTCCAGTTCTTCAAGTTCTGGAGCATCAATCTTATGAAGACTTGTTTCTGGTTCATCCTTTGGTGTCTCAGATTCTTTATTAAAACCTTGAAGGAATTCAGACAGACGGACTGTGCGAGTATCTATATCCTTTTGTGCTTTACCAAAGAAGCTGGGATTAGCAAAAGGAGAATAGTTATAAGTAGCATCCGCTGGAGGAAAACTGATAGTACTAGGTGCCTTTATTAGACTTTCAACAGAAGATGTGATAGTGTAGGGCAACGACACCTTAGGATCTGAGAACAAAGTGGAGGATTTATAAGCCTCTGAACCAGTGCTAGGACGTTTCTTTAATGACTCAATTCCAGTGGAGACGTTATAAACATGTTTCTTTATTATGTCAAGGCTAGAGTTTACCTTGACCAATTCCTTACCATGAGCTACTGCAGCTTCATGGATCTTCTTGTCTGTGTTTAAGGTAAGTCTATCAAGACTTTGGGCAATAGCCTGATCATTCTCTGTGAGTACCTTGATACTCTCATTCAGACAAGTAGTATTATAGTCTTGTTTTTGCAAGACTCTGCCAATCATCAATTTCATCTCAGAGTTGGCTTCATTAAGAGAGGAGAATTCTTTCTTCAAATATTTTTCCAAACTGGAGATTGCCAAATTCGTCCAGTTGGTTGCAGCAATTGATTCCCTTACAGATAATGATGATTCATCAACATGAGATGGAAGTAACTTGTACATCTTGCCATCTTGTTGTCTAATTACAAAATTTCTCCAAGGAGGAAATTCTGTATCTGTTTCTAGCATTGAACCATCAAGAAGTTCCCATTTATGCTTGCTGGGTGCTCCAGTTCTTATCATATTTACATTAAACCGCAAGCAAACTTCTTTAATCAAATTTTCCCCTTTAGTTCTAACTACTATCAAGGAATTAGGCAAATTGGGCTTGGATAGCATAGACTGTATTTTAGGAGAAAATACTGGCAATTGTAATGGAGATGGAATAACAACAGAATGTTGTTCCAATCGAGAATCAACATATTCATCAGACTGTTTGATTCTTTTTGGTTTGGCTTCATTTCTGAACTGTTTGATCAAAGAGTCTTCTATTTGATTTATCGAAGGATAGTACCATTCATAGAATGATATCCACTGGTTGTTAGCTTGCATCCAAGCTTTCCATTCAGAATCATTTTGACAATTAAATTCTTTTCTATCCTTCTTATCCAGAAGTTTTATTTCTTGTATATAAAAATGTTCCTTTTCATGAGTGTAGATGTCCCAGTTGAACATCTTCTTTTTCCAAGGATCTTCTGGATCATAAGGCCCTATGCCTTTGAATATTTTCAGAAATGCAATAATTTCTTAGTCAGAAGGGATTTCAACAGACTTTGGAATTTTATCAATTGGATTTCGTCTGTAAGAAGGAATAGCTGAAGGATCAACAAAACCGAGACCACGAGATGTAGTCGGTGAAACAGACTGTACAAGGAGATCTTCATGTACATTAAAAAATGTAACTTGTTTGTAAGTTTGTTCTGAAGAATCTGAAGAAGGAACAAACTTAATCATATTTATTCTCCTGGACTGATCAGATGAATTTCCATGAGGCTGAGGAGGATCTGAGGAGAATTGGCAATGTGTTTTTGAGCAATGAGGGTGATCACAGACTGATGCTAAAACTGGAGGGTTTACATATTGTACAGATGCAGTCAGAGAAATCATAGGAGGTTCAGCAAACCATGCTTTTAATTTAGCATAAATGTCTGAATCAATTAAAACCATAGGTTCCTTTGAAGATGTGGATTGAGTTTGTGAAAGAGTCGGAACCAAAGAAGAGGTAGAGGATTCACCATGCTCAATTGTTCTTCTTCTTGGAAATCTAGTGACAACTTGGTTATCAGACTCAGAGATAATAGATTGGGCAATTGAAATTGGCTTTCTGGTATTGCGTTTCCAATTAGTTACCCATTCATCTGGAGGAGTAAGTGATCTCTTGGAGACTGATAATGGAGCAACAGGGTTGCAGGCAGAATCATACTGGATTAGTGTGACAGTACCAGATCCTTGTTCAGGAGCATGCAACATAGCTGGAATAGTTGTGTTATAAAACCGAACACAAGTAATATAAAAAATAGTCAAATTTTTGGACTTGGTGTCAAAATCTTCATATCCTTGGGTTTGAACACCCAAAGTGAGACATTTCAGAATGTTTGGATCATCTAGGGCAACAGAAAAATCTGGGAAAACATCATATTGGACAGGACCATCAGATAAGGTAGTCTCGCTACTCCAATGAGGGCTTTTGTGAAGGATGTCCATCGATTATCAAGCAAGGCCGAGAAAACAAATGTCGTTTGACCTTTTCTGTGGAGAGCATTTAGACCTACTCTCACCATCCCCAGATGGACATACTTATAACCAGACTTTAAAGCAGCGTGAATATGTTTCTGTTCTAACAAAGGAACAATCATCATGGCATTTAAATTCAATTCGGTGCGAATAGAATTTTCTTTGATTTTGATCTGGCTCAAAGCTTTAAATTGAAAAGGAGAAATGCCTTTATAAACCTCAGAAGGAGAAATAGAAGGGAGTTTCCATGCCTCAGAAGGGTTGGTTTCTTCTATATTCAAACATGCAGAATTTGCAGGAGCTTCGGGAGTAACACAAAGAGACTCTAAACCAGAGCGTAACTGTTCTTCATTTTCTAAAGCATCAAAGTGTTTAGAAGCAAAACGACCCATAGTACGAGAAGATGAATCCATTGCACAGAGAGTATTGCAGACAATAAGAGAGCAAATTATCAGGAAGTATTTGGGAAATCACTTAGATGAGAGATTGCGGCTTTCATGCACAAGTTCTAGTCGAACGTCTTCAACGCCTTCAACGCCATCCGCGGCAACACAGGCTACAAACGCTATTCACGACATCAAGCAAACTATCTAGCACTCCACTCAAACAATATCTTTTCAACAACAAAGGATTTCTCAGCAAATCACCTCACTCAACAACAACTTGGCTCTGATCCCATTTACAGGATCACCACAAAGTGCACGAATTTTTATTCATCTTTATGCAGCGGAAAATTACAAATGGGTACACTCCCTACCGAGATAGACTGTTGTGGCATTTATCAGATATATCTTGCACTCTCATTCATCATATAACAATTGATATATTTTAGTATAATCTCTTTGTCTTTATGTTTCTCGACACTTTCATGTTGAGTCATGCCTAAAGCTTTGAAGAAAGATGCTTTTTTATATGGAATCTTTAAAATTTCAAGCATTGGGATATACATCTTAATAATATTTATCCATGCGGCCCAATCCATGTTCAAGCCCTATTTTTACCTTTCGGGGAGAACCTACTTATTTTGACTTTTACCTTTACCCTTCTTTTGATATGTGTAGCCCCTACTCTTTGCTAACTCTAATACTTGATCTTGAGATGGTTTCTTACCATATGCCTAAGTAATGGGATCCTTCTCTTCATTGAAAGTATTTATGGAAAAGGAAAAAGAAATCATTTTTCCACATTGACTTTCATTAGATTCATCTTGACTTGCATTTTTTTTTTTTTTTTTTCTACCTTCTCTAGAACCCTTCTAGCAAAGGAACATGTACTTTCTTCATGAAAACTATCACAAGGTATGCACAAGGGGATAGAATCGTGAACTATGTTAGCAGACTCAAGAGGTGTAGGAGGCCTTTGATCATTTGACTAATTTATTCTTGGCCATTGATTGTTGTTACTACCCCTGTTGTTATCATGTTGTTTCTGGGAGGCATATTCTGCACTTGCATCCTGACATTTCTTTCCATTTATATAAATTGGTTATGCATATCATTTGTATGTTTGGTGTTTAATTTTCATATCTCTAATAATTTTAGTTATTTTTTTTTCCATTTCTCATTCTTCTTTAATCTTGGCAAGAATTCTTTCAAAACCAGGGATTTCAGATTTTCCTAAATCTTTTTTATCCTTTTCTTGCTCTTCATATGTGTTTTGGGTAGCAGCTAAAGTTATAGGAGGCTTGTAATCTTGAGTCATATCCTTTAGCAACTTGTTGAATCTCTAGTTGAATTCCACCACTATTTCATTTTCTTTTTTCTTAATGGTATTGAATTCCTTCACTAATAATTTTCCTTCCCTCTTAACTCGTCATTTGTCTTTAAATAGGAGGGTTCTTAGAGAATCAAAGGCATTAACGATCTTTTCATGAAACCATTCAGTTTCATTTCCTCTAATGATAAGACAAATAACTTCATCCTGACATCTTCATGATCATAATTTGTAGAATGAGAATATCTATGGAGGAACATATCAAACTTATTTAGATGTTCTTCTGCATTTATAGCATTATTTCCTTCAAAAACTGGCAATCTGTTCATAGTTGGCTCACTTAGTAAATTATGTGGATACCCCTGGATGTTGGTGAAATTGCAAGGACCTTAGAATTAATCCATGATGTCTTGATTAGGGGGATTGATGAAAAGTGAATGGAGGTCAAGGAGAGCTTCTTGTCTGAGAAAATTTAAACGATCTCTAGAGTGTAACTTATTTAACTTAGATCCTATAACTTTTTCAGGATCGGGAGCGGGGTTAACAAGGCTACCAGAATTCCTTCTAGAGTATGTCCTTGTAAATGGATGAATAAGTGGAGTTGCCACCTAAACAGGAAACTGACCTAAATGTCCAGGTGATAAATGTGAGAATGGACAATATAAGAAGATTAGAGAGAGTAAAAAGGATAAGGTAATGATATGATGAAGAATGATAAAATAAAAGGTAACAAAAAATGTTATGGCGTTTGAAAGTCTAATGAATGGAGAAAAATATTATGGGATTAAGAAGATTAACTAGAATGTCATAAACCCTAGAAATGAGCAAATTCGTCCCCAAAAAATGTTTCCACCCGTATTGTACAAGCACCGACAACGCTCAGGACGAGGGTCGTCACTCTAATCCCCGCCCACTTCATTATATTTGTTTCCCAACAGCAAACTATGGGGGGTAGTCCCTATGGAATGAGATGGAAGTAAAAAAGTTGGAAACCAACTTGTTTGGGAGACATGAATGAGTGGCCTAGCAACTTGGTTGAATTGAAGCGAGGTTATTGATTAGATTAGATTATTTATTATCAGACCAGTGCCTTAATGGAGTTACAAATCCTTGCTTTTAGTAAATTAAGACCTAATGACCAGATGGACACCTGTTGCTTGAGATGACTAACTAACCTATAGGAGATGAAAAACTTAAAACCTAGGTGTGATGCAGTGATCTTGGTAAATTTTAATTAAATTCGTATTCTAAATGTGACATTTCCTCTAACTATTTTGAGAAACAATCCTCAAAGTAAATTGTGCAATGGAAGCCAACGGGAATCAAGAAACAACATGGTTAATGATACCTCCCATTATATTCCACCCTCCTAGTGCGTTCGGCGTTGCAGATATTGTGGCTCTAGCGATTGCAAGGTCATTGTGTTAACCACTAGGATAAGTTGAATCCCTCATGCTAGATCAGAAAATGGTTTCCCTATATCTCTATTAACCTAGCTTATGCTAGGAGGTAAGTTAATACTGCAATCTAGATCTAATATTCAAATGCACGAGATTATGAGTGATTTTTATCTTGAATTAAGATTGATTAGATTACTTAAGTACTTATGTGAGATTTATCTTAAGATTTCCAGAGGTCGGACGGAGTTCCAAAGTGTCAGAGAAGCATCTTTCTAGTTAGCAGAAGGAAGAACGAATTCATCAGAGATCAGTCTAAGGCTAGACGTTCAACCAGCTAAGTAGAGCAGCACATAGGCTAATGCAGAGGGTCAAAGTGTTGTATTTATGATGGCAAGTCGTGTCAGAATATTGTCTGTGGGGTGAGGAAAATTCCTCACTAGATTTCTGCCACTATTTTTCTATGTAGGATTGCCAATATTTCAGCATCTAGTTGTACTTAGATTTTCTCACTGCTGCTTAATAATAAAACCCTCAGTTGTTGCACTGATTTTCCCGAGTTGGGTTTTTCCGAGGAATTTCGTCCAAAAATAATTGTGTTAATTTTATGTGTGTTTGCTATTATTTCTTCCAGCGTTTACTCTTTCGAAGTTTTATTTGTGTAGATTGCAGTGTGATTTATTCAGTATTTGTCGTAGAAAACAACAAATAAATTGTTAAATTAAATTAACAATTAGGAGAATAATTTCCAGTTACTGCAATAGGATTATAGTTTAGAATTTTCACTTGGTATCAGAGCATAGTTGATCAGTTGGAGAGCTTAGAAACAAAGTGAAGTAATTTCACTGCTCAGCAAGGGATGCAGGCTGAAATTCCCAAGAGAAGCACAATTACTTTTCTAGAAGGTAAAGTTACTTGAGGAGGCTCAATTTTTCTGAGTGAGGGGAAGAAAATTTGATCTCTCTAGATCGAGTGATTCCAGAGGCAGAGGGAGCATCTCAGAATTTTCATTGGATAGATCTCTAGCTGAACACAGAGGTTTTCTGCAATAGTTCATTAGAGCAGAAACTATGTAGGGTGGATGAAGAGCACACACAGAGGGAAAATTATTCTCAGGGAACTTCTACTCTCGAAGGATTGAATTTCCAGTTGTATATCGACAGTATCAGCTAGTAGCCCCACACATTCTAGAAGGGAGTGTGAGTAGCAGAGAAACGGCCAATCATAGGGGAAGAGGGATTTTTCGACATTTTCATAGATGGCCACTACTTGGCTTAGAGATCAAGACAGGTTGGATGGAGCTTCCAACTACATCATCCGGAAGGCAAGGATGTCCTTCTTCTAGATGAATATGGCATGAAATCCCATATTGATGCAGTGGTGGTGGTTCCTCAAGATGCAGATCAACACAAAGAGTACAAGAAGGAGATGGTACGAGCGAAACGATTGATCCTAGATGGAGTCTTGGATCATGTTGTTTCACATATGGATAACAAATATATTGCCATTAGGGGAATTTTGAGGTCTAAAATGGGCCTCCTAGGGAAATTATAAAATAATAGTGGAAATAATAAAATAATATTTGATTACATCATCAAATTTTAGAGGGAAAAAAGAAAAAAACGCTTTTCCAACTCGTATTTTATGTATTTCTCATTTGATTGTAATCACATTTTTTTATGTATTTCTCATTTTTCTTGTAGCAGGGTCCATCGAAAGTATGCAACATGGGTACTCCTTGGATTAGGAATTAAATTTTGCATCCAATGAGTACTCCCGCTCGAAATTTGAGTAAAAACTTTGGGAGATAAGTTGAAAATATGAGTTGTAAAAGTAGTTTTATTATTTTATTATTTTTAAATATTTTTACCCTTTTAATTAAAAATGGTGAATCATCCCCCATGGTTGACATCATCATCTTGAATCCTATTGGTTCTTATAAAGTTTATTTTTTTGTACATTTTTCTTAGGAGGCCCATTTTAGACCTCAAAATTCCCCTAATGCAAGCAGATGTGGGATGCTCTCTCCACGTTGTACCAGGGTACTTCTGAGCAGCGGAAGATGTACCTCGAGGAGAAGCTCAAACTCATCTAGATGCAAAAGGCGAAGGAATATACCCCTTCCTTTCCAAGATTCAGGAGGTGTGAGACCATCTCTCAGTTTTTGGGGCAATGCCTCAACCCACAGAGCTAGTGCAATTAGCACTCAACAATGTCTCAAAGGAGTGGCATGTCTTTTTCCAAAGCATATTGGGAAGAGATAGGCTACCAGAATGGGATATAATGTGGGTTGATTTGCAGTAGGAGAAGTTGAAACAAGCTCTATTAAAGAGCTCCATCAGTGGCAACAGCAGGGGATCAAAGATAGTAAAGGAGGAGGAGAATGTAGCCCTCGCATCTACGGGTCCCAATCATGGACAGGGGGAGCAGAGGAAGAAGAAGAAGGACTTGTCAAAGGTCAAGTGCTTCATATGTGGTGAGCTAGCCCACTATAGTACCCAATGTCCTCTCATAAATAAGGACAAAGAGGAGAAGCAGGACCAGTAGGCAACTTCAGCAAAGATCTATAGGCTTTCCTCTAGACTGGAGGAAGACTTAGCTATGTTCGTTGATATACCTCCAGGAGTGAGGTGGGGTGAATTGGTTTTGTAGCCCCATAGTGCTATATATGGGCAGGATCCTTGAGGATTCCACCTCTTGGATCAGTACTTAGCTATGGGGGGCCATAGTATTCAGTAGCAGGATGGACCAGTGGCAGTTAGTGCATTCAGATGCCAGAGTGAAAGTTGCAGAGACTAGTAGTAGTCAGATGCTGGGAAGCATAGTGCAGAGTTGGCAGCAATGCAGATAGCATAGTGCAGATTCAGTAGCAGCAAATATTCCTCAGTGACAATGCAGATTCTAGTAGAAGTCAGGAATCAGGTGAGAGATGCATCAAAATGAACATAGTTGGCTCAGTTTTGGATGTTTTTTAGTTGCAGTTGTTGCAATAGTAGCAACAAAAGAGTTGCAGTGCAGATGCAGTGTTGGCATCAGTTCAATCCAGGGTTTAGAAGCAACACACATGCAACATATATCATATTTGCATAGTGGTTGGTGGGCACCAATAGTCAGACATCAACAGTGTGATAGGAATGGTGTAGAAATAGAGTGTTACTACCAGGTGTGCAGTAGTGCCAGAACACATTCCTCGCTAAGAGGTAGTGTTAGTTGTTATAGCATTGGATGTGTTCTAGCCACAAAAATTTGTGGAGAGGCTAGAATAGATGAGATCTCCATAACCCATAAAATGTTTCTGGAAATTATGCCTAGAGGTGTCTCAAGTAGATTATTAACCAGTTCTTTTAAATGTTTCCTACATCTAAACCTAGGTAATATGGTTAATTAACCAGTATTAATTGAGATATGGCGATAATAGTCTAAAAAATCACACTGATCGATCTAGAGATGATCCTAGCCATAAATTACGTTTTAATCTTAGTTGTTGGTGCCTCAATAGAGGATTATAAGAGGAGGTCGATGTGGTGATGTAGAAATACTCTTCAGCGATTCAATTTCATTGGAAGATCGATTTCCAAAGTAGCAACAGTCAGTTGCCGAAGAGAGAGCCAGAGATCGAAGTAGTGAGAGAGGGGAAGAGACAGTGAAGCTAGAGGAGGCATTCCAGATCTAGCAAGTGCATTTGCAAAGAGGCAGAAGAGTCACAGAGAGGTTGACGTTGGGGCAACGTAGTAGTCTCTAGAGGCAAGATCGATTTTTTGTGGAGGAGAGACTTTTTTAGTTCCAGATGTCGGGAAAGAGTCCCAGATTGTCAAAGAAGCATCTTTCTAGTCATAAGAAGGCAGAACAACTTCATCAAAGATTTTTCTAAGGCTAGACATATAGCCAACAACGCAGAGGTTGACGCATAAGGTCAGAAGGTCATATTTCTAAAGGCAAGCCATGTCGGGAGATTGCCTATGGGGTGAGAAAAATTTCTCACTAGATTTCTACCAATATTTTTCTCTATAGGATTGTTTTGAAATCTAGTTGTACCTATATTTTCACTATTTCTTAATAACAAAACCCTCAGCTACTACACCAGTTTTCCCGAGTTGGGTCTTTTTGGGGACTTTTGTCAAAAAATAATTGTATTAATTTTATGTGTATGCTAGTATTTCTTCTAGCATTTACTTCACAGTGTTATTTGTGTAGATTTCATTGTGATTTATTTAGTATTTATTTTAGAAAACAACAAATACATTTTTAAATTAAATTAATACTTAGTAGAAGAATTTTTAGTTGTTGCAATAAGATTCCAGTTTGGAATTTTCACAAACCGACGTGTCTTTTTGAAATATTTCATTATTATTTTGAAGCTGACTTGAAGGATAGGTATCGTACTTTTCTTTGGATGGATTTCATACTTATTTAATGACTCATACAAAATTAATATTCCATAGAAGGGTCCTTCATACATGACATAGACTCAAATTGACTTTTATGACTAGATGACAAATCCTAAAGGCTCACAATGGGAGTTGTTGACCACTAGAGTGGCACCTGATGATTATATGAAGACACCATGCCCAAGGATGAACCAAAGCACACTTGTACCATCATATATCATCGTATATCATCATATCATCAGAGTTTCTAAACTCTACTTCTACTTCTCATCATTTTCTCTTGTACACATATTTCATGCCCTACAGGGAATTGTAATAAGTGATGCTAGTAATGATGAGTTTTGAGTCTGCATTGAGTATGTAATAGGCCTAGGTAGCTTGGTACCTTGCCAAAAAGTGAGTATTACTCTGGGAGGTATTTTTTACTTGGTTAATTATCATCTCCCTACCAAGACTTAATAATTAATTTGAGTTTTTTCCTCCAAATTTACCCCAAAGTTGGAGTACGACTTGATGGCGAGGAAATGGTTGAGTCATATTGTCTAGATTTGATTTATATTACCATAATAGATCACACAAAAAAAAATCTTGTAATTTGGTTAGGTCTACGTAGTCATTTTTAAATTTGTTATATTTCTCGCAGGTCAAAAATTGCAATTGAATTGTAATGAGTGTTGTATAGAGAATTTATATGGGATATGATTAATAAAAATTACACCTCTCATCCTCCACTTTTTACTATGACACACTTTGAGGGGTTAATAATGTCTTCAGGATCGTCAAAATCCACATTTCCTAAGTTTAGTGGAAATTGTGGCAATTAATTAGGCTAGACTTAAATAAAATAGAGAGAAATAAATTATTCCATGTGACAGAATGATGTGGAAATGATTTGGAAATTATCCTAAGTCAAAGATTTGAGTCAACGTACATGTGGATGATGACTGGGTACATTGCATCATTAATACACCATTATTTCATAAAATTGAATTTTCCATACATAAAGCAACAATTGCACATGTGGAAAATCGAATTAATTAGAGGAGCTCATGCACTGAAGGAATATTCGATGGAATATTTAGGCTGAAGATTATGTGGGGACTTCTCTTGCAATTATATTGAGTGTTTAAACACATAGCATTTCACTCTGGAGGATTACGATTTTCCCTTAGGCAGAGTACGAGTTTCACTTGGAGGAATCACGCAGTCCCTCGAGACCTACACAGAGCTACCCTGGGATCATCTGCATATGTGGCATCACTCAATTCGAGTTTTCAATTATTTACTAGAGTTATCACGGTACTTTGATTCATTCATGGATTATTTTACGTGGCCATATATGTAATTCAATTTCCCTTGAGGTGCACATATGGAATTTGATTTTGCTCTGGTGTCTATATTTTCTCCACATCGAACTTGACTTGTATTTCCTTGAGATTTGCTCCAAGTTCAATTCTCACATGCATTCTTCCTTGGGATTTCCTCCCAACTATCTATATAATAGAGTCATGGGCTCTCACTATTCATCACATTATGAGCTATTGGGCTTGGGGAAACTCTGCCATTTTCTACTTGCATACTTGTTAATATAATCAAGACTTTGGGGTTATTTGGTTGGTGTTCTCTTGGCGTTATGAGGTGATGTCCTTCCATGATATTTCTATTATGTTTAATTTATTTTTCATGTTTTATTAATATTAGTTTATATTTTCCATCTCGCTTGGATTGATGTGTGAAACTATCTTGAACATATCATTGATTTAGAGTAGTATTATAGAAATAAGCTTGCCAATTCATTTTCGGATGAATTTTTGGTTTATCTTATTCATTATGTTTATCTAATATTTTTGCAAACTCATACTTGTTCAAGTGTGTAGGGAAGATCTATTTGTATTGTGTGAAGGAATCCATCTAGGCGTGGGAGAAGTCTCACATATATCAACTCACTCCTAGATTCAAAGTGATCCAAGACTCAGTGATTTTTTCACCCCAAGTTTTTCATCCAACGAATAAATCTTTTATTATTCTCTAGCTACTTGATCATCTATTTCATTTCAAATTTAAACACTTCTTTGGTTTTAGAGCTTTCAAAGTTAATTAAGTTATTCGAGAGCAATTTCTAAGCTAAGCAAGTATGGCGTTTCACTCCCATTACTTGAGCTAGTGTTTTGTATATTATTTTGTAATTTAATCTTGTTTATTTTGCTCTCTTTTTAAACTAATACTTGATTTTGTTTTGCAACCCATAGGTTTGAGCATTGGAAAAAAAAGATCTTGAAGAAGAGGTGTCAGAAAACTACTAATTATCTTGCATGTAGGACCTTCCATGAATTGAAGGACTGGTTTTTTAGGGAGGTTGCGAGGACTAAGAGACAGGAGCAAGTTATCTAGGCCATGGGCCATTGAGGCTTGCAAAATTTTTGATTTTAGAGAATTTCCCATCTTATTTTTGTTTTCATATTTGAGATGGAGACTCCAACTTTGCTAAGCTCTTATCTTTGTAAAGATTTCCTTCATATCTTGGGGAGCCTTCTTAGAGAAATTTCTACTCATTGTAACAATTAATAAAAGATACAATTTTTGCTTGAGGGAGCTTGGGATTTTTCCCATGGCATCCCCCTACCTCATTTAAGAGGAAGGACCTTTATGGGGGAATTGAATTTGTTTCTAGTTTTTCTAGCTTTTCATGCTTATTTTCATCTCATGCATGCTTAAAATTAACACATATTCACTCCACCTTCCATTTTTCTAAATTTTGTGTTTAAAAATATAACATGCATAAGTTTCAACATTTACAAACTTGAGAAAATCTCTTTTATGTGTGAACGTTTTATCTTGTTGGAAAGTTTTAATTGTTTCATAGTTATTCAGACATATGCTTCACTATTTGGTCAATTTATGCTACATGTTTTGGTAACTATTGGAGCATTATACCTCACTTGAAACAATTATATATTAAAGCAAATATATTCCATTTAACTTGTCTACTTTCATTATATTGGTGCAACAAATATGAGCTTATTTCCACTTTAGTTTCTCAAGTTTAATTCATTATTGCAATGAGAACTATCTCATTTCTCTTTCTTTTGAACCATTGCATGTAGTATCTAATTAGGAAATTAACACAACTTGCATCTCAACTAGGCATATTAGCATAAAAAGGCCTCAAGCCTCACTAAAATTTTACCTCCAACATAAGTTGGTTGAATAGACATTTTAGGGGCCCTCTACTCCTCTATTGACTCCTCACTGTGAGATCCATATTCTTTGGGCAAGAGTTAGGTCTGAGGATTCAAGAGTTCAATTACAATCTTTTTGTAGAGGTAACTAATAAAATTAACCAAGAGCACTATTCTATCACATTTACCTTACATGTCTCTTGATGGTTTGAGTTTTCACATGCAAAGTTTATTTTCAAGAAACAATTAAAAAACAAGTATTATGATTCTTCAATAAGTTTTTTCATTTCATGCTACAAGTCTAATTCCATATTGACATCTTGGTTTAGCATTTAGAATTTTCCTTTTCACATTTTCCAAGTTTTTTTAGAATCAGAGCTCGGAATCTCCACAATTCTCTTTTTTCAATCTACGTTTCGGGTCTAAAGCAAGACCCATCATCATTTTCCAAGTTAATTACTAATTGTTGAGTTTTGGTAGGATATGTTTCACATGTTTTGATTCATAATTTGATTATCTCAAAATCATCTTTTGTATCTTGCAATATTTTGTGCTAACAATATTTTGTTTACATTTCAGGGTTACTTTGCTTTCTCCTTGGGAGCATTGCATTTTACTTTGAGCAATTATATCTTTCAATTGTTGAGAAAATTCTTCATAAGGCACTAGTTTTATGGTTTTTTCATGCTAATTATTGTCATTGTTATTTCCATTTTCTCACATCACATTTTCTAGTAAATCCTTAAATTAATCCATTTTCACTATAACACTCTCCTAGAACCTCACATCTTTAAATTAATTTTTCTTTAGGGACCACTCCGCATAGAAAACCTAGGAGATAGCTTAAATGGAGAGAGTCGGGATTAGTGTGACAAACCTTTCTCCGAGTTCCTTGCCACCAACCACGCCTTGTGAGGTTAAAGGATTTTCTCACTGACTTGTAGGTAGGTGTAGGCGGCAAGGCCAACATTTTTGGCGCCATTTTCAGGGACAATACTTATTGTACCTGGGAAATTGACTAACTTTTGGTTTTAGCATATTTTAGCTTTAGATTTAGATTCTTGCTCGAGTGGCTACTCCACTCAAACAAAATTTTGCAAGAGTCTCTACTATGAGAATTTCAAGTGGTATATTTATCCCCTCTCCTGATCCTGAAAGGGTTTTTTTAGAGAGGTTAAATATCATTTCTCATAGTAGAGCTCTTGTTATTCTTGGGAAAGAGGTTATTTCTTATATTTATTTTATTTTTCAAGAACAAGTAGAGCCTAACATCATGAATGATCTTTTCACTCCTTGTAATTTTACTAACATAAATGGCTATCCTCATAATATCCCTGACAAGGTTATTAAAAGGCCACCTTCTTTTCAAGGTAACAATGTCATTAGTGTTGCATCACATGTGAAGAAATTTAATGTTTGTATCTTTAAGTGGTGTAACATTGCTAACTATGAGGATGTAAAGATGCAACTTTTTGTTCTCTTTAAAAGAGGATGCTCTTGATTGGTTCACTGAAAAACCTGCTAACTCATATGATTCTTTACAAGCAATAATTAATGTATTCATGGGAAATTTTGGAGATAGAAGAGTCATTTTATCAGTTCCATGAGCACCATGAAGAACATTGAGAATGAAACCATGGAATATTTTAACAAGAGATTCAATGAATTGGTAAAAAACATGCCTAATACTGTTAAACCTCCTGATGAATTTATCTTATGCTTATATTTAGATGCTTTTGGTGTTAATATCACTTATGATTTGAGGAGGAAGGACCCTAAAACTTTGGGTATAGCTCAAATTGAGGCCTTGAAAATGGAGAGGGCTAGAAAGCAATTAGGAAAATATGAGATTCTTGGCTTCACTAGAGGGCCATCAAAATCAAATGGTTCCAAAGGAAAGGCCAAGGAAGAGACTACCCATGATCCTATTAAGGAGTTAACCCAACTCATTAAGACTATGTAATAAAATCTCACTAACCAAATGAAAGCTATCCAAAATCGATTGGTGTCCATGGAAAGGAATCAATCTGGGAGAATCCAAAATTTGAGGAAATGATAGATGGGAAAATAGGGGACCTCCTAATGAGCATAGGCCACCAAATCCAATTGATTCTACTAACTTAGTTAATGATTCAATTCCTTATTGTAGACCTTGTGATGACCTACATTATGAACTCACTTGTCCTTATGCAAGAAGGATCATAGATGGAGAAATTGTTGGAACAAGTGAGAAAATCAATGTAGTTGGAAGGGAGCATCATTTATCCTTAGAGAATTGGGTGGGAGTTATGGAGAATATCCAAAAGATATGCAATGAATCTCCATCCTCTCATAGTGTGAATGACTTTGAAGAGTTGGATACGATCACTGAGTTGTATGGGGAGAAGCCTTCATCAAATTAGATTTTAGAGATAACCAAGGATAAAGAAAGGGCAAGAAGTAAGGGAAGAAATAAGAATACCCATAAAAATTTCACTCCACTCACATCTAAGTTGAATATTGATTTGGGAGGATGGAAAAATAATGTGAATATTTTGGTACCTTTGATTGAAATCATGAAGATTCCCTCCAAAATATATAAATTGTTGAAATCCATTGATGCTCATAATGGAAAAGAAATTTCAATTTTTTTCTAAAGATAGATATGAAGATGCCCCTATCACTTTGAAAAGTAGTGATATGTGTAGAGATAACAGATAACATCAATATTTTCTCATCACTGTGTGGGTCATTTAAGGTAAATATTTGATAGGTGTAGAGAGTATGGGATATCCTTAAATCCTGTTAAATATATTTTTGGAGTGACTGAAGGGAATTTTCTTGGCCACATCATTTCAAAGGATGGAATCAAGATTTACCCTGAAATAGTTGAGGAAATTCAAAAGATTCCTTTTCCTCACAATATTAAAACCCTTTAATCCTTCCTTGTAAAGATAAATTTCCTTAGAAGTTTCATTCCAAATTATGTTGAGATTGTTAATCCCATTCAAACCCTTTTAAATAAATATGTTAAGTTTGTCTGGGGAAAAGAATGAAGAAAAGGTTTTCAAGAAATTAAGGATTATATCGGTAAATCACCTGTTCTACTGATCCCGGATTATTCAAAGGAGTTTTTAATTTTCTCTTTTGCATCTGAAGATACTATTGCTAGAGTGTTGCTTCAAAAGAAAAATGAAGGGTATGAGCACCCTATTGATTTTATGAGTAGATCCCTTTAATAATATGAGTTGAATTATAGCACCTTGGAAAAGCAGGCTTATGCCTTAGTCAAGAATCTTAAGCAATTCAGAGTTTACGTGGGATATTCTAGAATAATTGCATTTGTTCCACACTCTGTTGTGAGGGACATTTTAACTCACGCTGATTTCTTAGTAACTAGAGCTAGGTGGGTATTTAAGATTCAAGAGTATGATTTAGATATTAGACCTACCAAGTTGGTGAAGGGCCAAGGATTGGCCAATATCTTGACTGAGGTGAATAAGAAAGCGTTCGGAATTATTTGGAATTAAATTCATCAGAACTTCAGATATTGAGTCAACTAGAATGGTATAAGGACATTATTTACTACTTTCAAAATTTATCATGTCCTCCCCATCTAGTTGGCCATAAAAGAAGAGCATTAAGGCTTAGAGAAACTAAGTATTGCATTATGAAGGATGGTCTGGGTTGAGAAATCCAGAGGGGGTAATACTTAGATATATTGATGAAATTGAGGCCAAAAATATTATGTCTGAGTTTCATTTGGGATTTTCTGGAGGGAATTATGCTACGAAGACTACTACCCACAAAATCTTGAGAGTTGGTTATTTTTGGCCTTATATTTTTGTCGATGTGCACAAGTATGTTATAGGTTTCCAAGCTTGTCGACTTTTCACAGGGAAGCAAAAGTTAGCTTCTTTTCCTCTTCAGCCTGTGGTCGTGGAAGCTCCCTTTCAACATTGGGGGCTTGAATTTATAGGGAATTTTAATGTAAATTATAGTAATTGATACTCATGGACATGCCACCGACAAAGTAGTGATGGAATTTATTGAAGATAAGATTATCACTCGTTTTGGTGTCCCTACTAAAATTACAACTGATAATGTCAAGGCTTTTAGCTCTTCTAAATTCTCATCATTTTTCTTTAATTATGGCATTGTCTTATCCCATTCATCAAACTAATATCCTCAGGGTAATGGCCTAGTTGAGTCTAGCAATAAAAATTTGATAACCATAATCAAGAAGATATTAGGGGATAACAAGAGGGCATGGGATAGCAAAATTAAGTATGCTTTGTGGGTTGATAGGATTAAAAATAAAAGTTCTATTGGAAAGAGTCCCCTTGAACTATTTTATGGCTTGGATGCTACCCTTCCCGTGCATTTGAGGCTACCATCTTACCAATTTCTACAAAGTTTTACATCTGATAAAGATGTTTTGCAACATAGGATTGATCAAATTGTAGAATTGGATGAAAGTAGGAGAAGAGCCTTTGAAAATTGTTCTAAAAATCAATCTAAGTTAAAAATAAATTTTGACAAATCATCTAGGAATAGATTTTTTTTATAATGGTGATATGGTTTTGCTTTTGGATCGCAGGAATGAAAATTCAGGTAATCACGTTAAGTTTGAAATTTAATGGCTTGGACCTTATATTATCAGAGAAGCAACAAGACAAAATTCCTACCATTTGAGAACCTTGGATGGAGAATCACTAGAGTTGCCTGTGAATGGCCAACTACTCAAGTTGTTCTACAAATAAGACATATGATGCCATAGGGCATATTTTTGTATCATATTTAGAATAATTTCAATTCTTTTACTTGATTTTATTTGATGATATTTTGAATGGATATTGTTAATATATATCTTTTGTCAGTGGATGCATATTCCAGGTTCTTGCACATTATCACTTCATATCTAGCATGCATCCCCATATGGAGGCAAATGTTAACCACTGGATTGGCACCTGATGATTATATGAAGACTCCATGCCCAAGGATGAATCAAAGGACACGTGTACCATCATATATCATAAGAGTTTCTAAACTCTACTTCTACTTCTCATCATTTTCTCTTGTACCCGGATTCCACGCCCTACGTGGAATTGTAATAAGTGATGCTAGTAATGATGAGTTTTGAGTCTATAACAGGCCTAGGTAGTTGGGGACCTTTCCAACAATTGATTATTTCTTTGGAAGGTCTTTTTCACTCGGTTTATTATCATCTCCCTACCCGAACTTAATAATTAATTAAGTTTTTCCTCCAAATTTACGCCAAAGCCGGAGTACGGCTTGATGGCGAGGCCTTGGGTGAGTCCTAGTGTCTATATTTGATGTATATTATCATACTGGATCACACAAAAAAATCATGGAATTTGGTTAGGTCTAGGTAGTCATTTTTAAACTTTTTAGATTTCCCGCGGGTCAAAAATCGCAATAAAAATTGTAATTGAATTGTAATAAGTGTTATATAGAGAAGTTGTATGGGGTATGAGTAATAAAAATTACACCTATCACCCTAAAATTTATACTATGACACACTTTGAGGGGTTAATAATGTGTTTTTAACCCTCAAAACCCACATTTCCTAAGTTTAGCAGAAATTGTGGCAATTAATTAGGCTAGAATTAAATAAAATAAAGGGAAATAAATTACTCCATGTGACATAATGACGTGGAAATGACTTGTAAAATATCCTAAGTCAAAGATTAGGGTCAACGTAAATGTGGAGGATGACTGAGCACATTGCATCATTAATACACCATTATTTCATAAAATCGAATTTCCCAAAGATAAAGCAGCAATTGGACGTGTGGAAAATCGAATTAATTAGAGGATTTCATGCACTAAAGGAATAATCGATGGAATATTTAGACTGAAGATTATGTTGGGACTTATCTTGCAGTTGTATCAAGTAGCACTTCACTCTAGAGGATTACGAGTTTCCCTTAGGCAGATTATGAGTTTCACTTGGAGGAATAATGCGGTTCCTGGGGACCTACGCAGAGCTACCTTGGGATCATCTACAGTTGTGGCATCACTCAGTTCAAGTTTGCATTGGTTTACTGGAGTTATCATGGTACTTTGATTCATTCATGGATGAATTTACTTGGCCGTATATGGAACTCAATTTCCTTTGAGTTTCACATATGGAATTCGATTTTGTTGTGGTGTCTCTATCTTCTCCACATCGAACTTGACTTGCCTTTCCTTGGGATTTGCTCCAAGTTCAGTTCTTACATGAATTATTCCTTGGTACTTTCTCCCAACGCTCTATATAATAGAGCCATGGGCTCTCACTATTATATCATGTTATGAGCTATTGGGCTTTAGGAAACTCTACCATTTTGTACTTGTATACTTGTTAATATAATCAAGACTTTGGGGATATTTGGCTGGTGTTCTCTTGGCATTATGAGGTGATGGCCTTCCATGATCTTGCTATTATGTTTACTTTTTTTTTTTTCATTTTTTATTAATATTATTTTATATTTTTCATCTAGCTTGGATTGATGTATGCATTTTATCTTGCACATATCATTGATTTATAGTAATATTCTAGAAATAAGCTTGGCAATTAATTTTCGGACGAATGTTTGGTTTATCTTATTCATTATGTTTCTCTCATCATTTTGAAAGATAATACTTTTTCAAGTGTGTAGGTAAGATCTATTTTTATTGTGTGCAAGAATCCATCTCAGCGTGGGAGAAGTCTCACATAGATAAACTCACTCCTAGATTCAAAGTGATCCAAGACTCAATGATTTTTTCACCCCAAGTGTTTCATCCAACTAAGAGAAAGAGGGACTTTTCTTATTATCTATATACTTGGTCATCTATTTCATTTAAAATTTAAACACTTCTTTGGTTTTAGAGCTTTCAAAGTTATATAAGCTATTCAAGAGAAATTTATAAGCTAGGAAAGTATGGGGGTTCACTCCCAATACTTCAGCTAGTGTTTTGTATATTGTTTATTTTTCTCTATTTTTACACTAATACTTAATTTTGTTTTTCATCCCATAGGTTTGAGCATTGGACAACAAAGAGCTTGAAGAAGAGGTGTTGGAAAACTACTAATTATCTTGCATGCAAGACCTTCCATGAATTCAAGGACTAATTTTTTAGGGAGGTTGTGAGCACTAAGGGATAGCAGCAAGTTATCTAGGTTGTGGGCCTTTGATGCTTGAAAATTTTAAGATTTTAGAGAATTTTCCATTTGCTTTTTGTTGTCATATTTGAGAGGAGGCTTGCTTTTCTAATCTCTTATCGTTGTAAATGTCTCCTTCATCTCTTGGGAAACCTTCTTAGAGGATTTTATACTCATTGTAACCATTAATAAAATATTAAAAAAAAAAAATTCTTGAGGGAGCTTGGGATTTTTTCCATGGCATCCCCCTTCCTCATTTAAGAGGAAGGACCTTTGTGGGTGGATTGACCTTGTTTCTAGTTTTTCTAGATTTTCATGCTTATTTCCATCTCATGCATGCTTGAAATTAACACATATTCACTACACATTCCATTTTGCTAACTTTTGTGTCTAAAAATATAATATGCATAAGTTTAAACATTTACAAACTTGAGAAAATATGTTTTATGTGTGAACATTTTATCTTGTTGGCAAGTTTTAATTGTTTCATAGTTATTTATACACGTGCTTCCCTCTTTGGTCAATTTATGTTACATGTTTTGGTAACTATTGGAGAATTATCTCTCACTTAAAACAATTTTATCTTAAAGCAAATATGTTCCATTTAACGTGTCTACTTTCATTATATTGGTGCAACACATATGAGCTTATTTCCACTTTAGTTTCTCAAGTTTAATTCGTTATTGCAATTAGCACTATCTCATTTCTCTTTATTTTTAAGCATTGCATGTAGTATCTAATTGGGAAATTAACACAACTTGCATCTCACTTAGGAATATTAGCATAAAAAGGCCTCATGCCTCACTAAAATTTTACCTCCAACATAAGTTGGTTGATTAGACATTTTAGGGACCCTCTACTCCTCTATTGACTCCTCACTGTGAGATCCATATTCTTTGGGTGAGGGTGATAGAAGAGTTAAATTGAAATCTTGTTTTTAGAATCAGAGCTCGGAATCTACCTAATAATAAGAACTGTGGATAACAAGAAACGTAACTAAAAAATGAGCACTGTGGAGATTCCGAGCTCTGATTCTAAAAATCTACACCACAGAAATCTACAATCCTGCAATCTTGTTGTAAAGGTAACTAGTAAAATTAACCAAAAGCATTATTCCATCACATTTACTTTACATGGATCTTGATGGTTTGAGTTTTCATATGAAAAGTTTATTTTCAAGAAAAATTTCAAAAGCAAGTATTGTGATTCTTAAATAAGTGCTTTCATTTAATGCTACAAGTCTAATTCCATATTGACATCTTAGTTTAGAATTTAGCATTTTCCTTTTCACATTTTCCAGGTTAATCACTAAATTTTCAGTTTTGGCAAAATATGTTTCACATGTTTTGATTCATAATTGGATTATCTCAAAAGAAAATTTTGTATCTTGCAATATTTTGTGCTAACAATATTTTGTTTACATTTTATGGTTACTTTGCTTTCTCTTTGGGGGCATTTCATTTTATTTTGATCAAATATATCTTTCAATTGTTGAGGAAATTATTTATAAGACAATGGTTTTATGGTTTTCTCATGTTAATTATTGTCATTGCTATTTCAAGATTTCACATCATATTTTCTTATAAATCCTTAAAATTAATCCATTTTCACTATAACACTCTCCTAGAACCTCACATTTTTAACTTATTTTTCTTTAGGGATCACCCCCCATAGCTAACCTAAGAGATAGCTTAAACGGAGAGAGTTGGAATTAGTGTGGCAGCCCCTTCTCTGAGTTCCTTCCCACAAACCACACATTGTGAGGATAAAGTATTTTCTCACTGACTTTTAGGTAGGTGTAAGCCACAAGGCCAACAGGAGAAATTACTAAAAATAAAATTCCTTACTCATGAAACCCATGAGATAAACATCACAAAATAATTGTATTTTTCTTCTTTACATCAATTACATAAAATCACAATTTACACATGTCATTATGAAGACCAAACCTAGTTATGCTTTTCAATATAAACAAGACTGAAGGCAAAGGATTACACTAAATCAAATGAGAAGTCTCAAAATTTTGTTGTAAAATCCAAGAAGAAGAAGAAAGGGAATTTTGGAAAGTCCAAAGGAAAACAATATATGTCCAAGACTCAATGCTTCGGATGCAATGAGTATGGGCATTTTAAGATGGATTGTACAAACAATAAAAAAAACAAAGGGAAGGAAAGGAGTGAAGCTCACATAGTTGAAGAAAAGGGAAAACTTGAGAACTTGGAGGGAAAAGGTCCCAAGGATCTTTACTATTTAAATAAAATCCATATCTATTAGGTTCGTTTACAATTTGTCTTTATTAAACTAGAACGTAGAGTGGCACACATCGTTGCATTCTCTAGAAGAGAATTGGTTTTTGTAAAGCATGGCATCATAGAAAGAAACATATGATAGTAGAGGAATTGGAATCAACATGATCAAATTTCTTTGGAAGGAATCATCTAGCTTATAAGAATGAGAAGATTGACCATATTACACATTATAGTTCATTCAAGCATTTTCTAACATAAATTTAGATGTAGTCACCTTGCAAAGAATGATCATCAAGATCCTCCAATAAGAACCATCATTTAGGAAGGTTCTTGAAAGAACCATTATGACTGGTATATATTCTAGCTAGTATGAAAACAATAGTTTTGCAAGATGAAAGTATGCAGATGGCCGAGTTGTAGTTTGAAAGGTAGAATTAAATTATTTCTCCTCTTAAAGGAAAGCTTATCTTCAATAAGGTTGTAAGAAAGCTTATTCAAATAAAGTATGGCTAGATGGTTTTATGGAAGAAAATGTATGCATGTTTTTAAGTAACTATTCTCTAAGGTAGTGTTCATATCTACAAGAATCTTGCAAAAGGAGTTGATTATAAAAAAGTGCTTGGTAAGTCTTCCATATGGTTACCCGATGCTTGGAAAAGGAAGTTTGGCATACTTTGGAATGGTTGAGAAAGATTCTTCCACAAGATGACATGACTTAGTCATTATGATATTGATCAACATTGAATATGGTTTCCTGAAGGAAGAAAGAGTGTTGATAATGACAACTCCAAAAAAGAAGAAATTGCAGTTTACTGGTTAGTTTGTTCCATGGGCACTTTGATTACAAGTGATTAACATGGAGAAGGATATTTCGTAAAAGATGAAGATAGACCATGTGAAAGAATTTTGATCTTAAAAGTAAGCAGAATCTGAAGAGGCCATCATATTGAGGTATTGATATTGGTCTCTTGGTTTTGGTTATCTGGTCAATATATGTTTTTGCTGCCAAGAAGGATTTTGCATAAATACATTTGAGGAAAGTATACCTAAAACTGTTGGTTTTGAACTCAATTAAATGAAAACATGGATTGGGTGGATGATTTTGATAATCCTTGAAGGATTGTGTGGTCAATATGTTTACATCATCTTTGGATTAAGATGTAGCAGTACAAAGGGATAACTCGATGTCCATGAAGATCACTTTCATGTTTAAAGGGAGCTATGACTAAGATCTACTATGATTGGATAAATATAATTCCTTTGTTGATGATGACTAGAGGAAAATGATATCAAATATTGATATCCCAAATACAGTCACAGTTTGGCTATAGTAAATTTAGGAAGATGAAAGCTCAATTTCATGAAGATACAAAAAAGAAGAGTCATATAGCTACTTTAAGATCTCTCTGAAGAAATAGTAGTCGATGTATCGATGAAGACACACTAGAAATATTCCCAATTGAAAGGAAGTAAAATAATCTCCTCTATGCTTTAGAGGGAGTTAAAAGTCTCCTTAAATGTTTAAGAAATATCAAGGATCCATTCCCCAATTGAGTGGGGATGAGGATCTCCTCTTTAGGTTGAGATGGAGTGGTGTTAAAGATATCATATTCTCCATGTGTCATGCACCAGACCAGGACTAACAAAATTAAGTCTTAGTGTAGGAACTGGGAAGAAGAATGGACGAATGGATAAGCATATAAGACTAATACTCCTTGAGGATATAGAATCCAAGATAGGTAGTCTTGTTGACCGACACTCTTTGAGGATTGGACAAGCATACAAGACAAGAGTGGTCGAAGAGGACAGATATTATTTGAGGATTTGGAATCCAAGATAAGAATAGTCCTAAATGGACACACCTAGTGAACATTTGGATGGGGTATGTACCTTAAGAGGTAGTGTGGTGTCTCACGTAAATCCTCCCGAGATTATGATATAATATAAATAGAGCTTGTAAAATTAAGGCCTTACTATGTTGACAATGTTAGTTATGATGTTGATGCTTAAATATGGCTTACCAATCCAACTCTTCTTATGAGAGAAAATCCTTGTACCGGTGGTACAATTATGAATACCTCCCTAGTTAAGAGGGAGTGTTGGAAAATGTAACTAGTTTTGGTCTTCATAGTTGTCATTGTACTCATGTCAGTATGTATATCTTATGTTACAATCAAAAGAAGAAAAATATTATTTTTTTAAGCATGGGTTTCATGCTTCATTTTGTTGTTCAACTAGGTCAAATATGCATTTCATGCTCCTAGGGTTGTCAAGTCAAAAGAATATTTTTCTATATTCAAGAGTGTATTTATCATTTTTATAAGACCATATTAGGTAATTTGTAACATGTAAAAGATATTATGTTTGAGTCTAAAAATTCAATAGTGACCTCCAAGGCTAAGTCGACCCTACCAGAGGAAGTTGGCTCAGTTTGAGGATATTTGACCTCCACAGAAGCATATATGTAGAAATTGTTCGACCTCATTTGGACACTCACTTCTCTAGTTCGATCTCAAGCAAGACAAGAAGAAAGAAGAACAAGAAACTCAAGAAGAAGAAAGAAAAATTCAAAGTGAAGAAGCAGTCTTGGAAAAACATCTTTACAGTCCACACGTGTGAGTTTGTCTGGGTTTTTTGTGTGAGTTGTAGGTGACAAAGTTGCGGGTCTGAATTTCAGACCTAATATTGCAGAACGAATATTTTCATAGAAGATACTTTGACAAATTTTGACCCTCATTGAGTTTGGAAGACTTTGAATCTTTTGGGAAAGATCTTATTGGAGGGATAACTTTCTATTTGGAGGAGGTCTTGGCTTTGGTCTTTGGGCCTTGGATTTCTCATTTGATATGATTCTATAAGAAGATAAGAGATTATTTCTAGGTTTTCCCCTTTGCAGGGGTTTTGTTGAAGAATGTAACTAGGTTTTGTCTTCATTATTATTGTAATTATCAAAAGAATTTATTATTAAATGACTTATTAAAGAATGGGTTTCATGCTTGGGTCATATTTAGATTAAGGTCCCAATTGTGGACTTCTAGGTTATTTGTTACATATTTAAATTGATCCTACTTGGGTTTTTAAATCATGTAATATTAGGTTGGTCAAAAGGCTCCTCCATCAAGTCATCTACTTCAAGGTCATCATCCTTGGTATATTCAGCAAACCTTCTTCAAGACCAACACTCAAGTCGCCCTCAATCAGTCTCCTACAAGTCGGTTTCACATAAGTATTCATGTCAACTCTATAATAGAGACACAATTGTTCACTAGGCTCATGTCAGCTCATTTAGGGACAAACAACTATATATACCCAGTTGTGGTTTCACATTACAAACACAGAATTTAGGTCACACATATCTGAGTTTTTCGGATGGTGTAATAGTTTGGACTTCTCTACAATCAAGGTTCGGATTACAGGCTCAATGAAGGTACAACAGTACACGGGCTCGGTGAAGTTACAATCTTTATGTTTCGGTTAAGTTGCAGTATATATGCTTTGGTGAAGTTACAGTGTATATGTCTCTATAAAAGTTTAAGTTCTCTTTATCTTTGTGGTTCATTTCTATGCTTAGAGAAGGTGCAGCACAGTGGCTCGATGACATGATATTAAATATTGTTGTATGCTACATTGGACTCGATGCTATCTCAACTACACAGAAACTCGGTGCTAAAAATTTGGTGTCATCTCAATCATGAAGTTATATGCTACAAGTGATGTTGCATGATGATATTACCTATGACGATTAGTGATGCTCGTACTATAATTATGATCAAGTGTTGTGTCATTATGATGTTCGCTGTTATATTGCTATCTCAACCTCAGTCAAGATAGCTCCCCGGGCTCGAAATCACTTGGCCACTTGTCCGAATCTTCTTCTTGCTTTTTATAAAGCCATTCAAGGTACTTTGATTCCCATTCAGCTTCATCATGTGACTGAGCATCTTGGTAGATATCGATATGAACGGGATCTTTTTCTCGTACTGGATATCCTGTAGCCATTTTATTTTGTCTCTTAGCTTTTTCCTCTGTAGCTATCCCTTTTCCTTTGTCAACTGTTGAAGATTCTCCTTTATGTCTCGTCTTCAACTTGCTACTGTCTTTTGTCACGAACATATTGCTTTGAGGGAACAAATATTTATCGGCCGACTTAGTCCACTTGCAAACGTATGCCATTGGATCAACTTCAATGTCAAGGAAAGGATCTTTCTTTGCTTTTCGAAAGTTGATGTGTGACTGAACAGCTAACTCGACCCCATCCAAAAGATCTAATTTAAAGATCTGGAACATTGACACCGATTGCTCAATACAACATTGGATCCAATATTTACAAAGGTGGTTTAAACCAAAGTGTTCCTGCCATCCTAACTCAAAACTTACTGCTGAAGCAACATGATTAGATAATAGCAAACTAATCAAACAAACCACATCTTTGACCCAATTACCATGCTTAACCAAAATGGTGACCAGCTCCTTTTGATTTATAATTAATTTAATGGCTCCACATTTCTGCTGACATTTTTCTAAAATTTTGATCATATTGATTTTCTCATATATCCTTAGACTAGGAAATTCTTTTAGCCAAGCGGTTAACTTCTTGACTTCATCCATGTTGTCAGCGATTAATGATTCTTCAAACCTTTCAGGGCCAAAAACTTGAGAAAATGGATTTGGGAGAACAGGGTCTCTTAACTCCAAACTGTTGTAATTCCATGGAGTAGAGAATGTTCTCAGATACTGTAGAGATTTCATGATACATTGAGTGGTTCTTATTTGAGGCTTCTTTCTGCACATTCCATTGTGGATTTCCCAATCTACAAATGCTTCAAAGATTTCATACTGAGGAAAAGTATCAGTGTTTGCATAATATTCAGTCTGGCTTTGAAGAAAAGTTGCTTCCAATTCTTCAAATATATCTGCAATTTGGAGAGATAGTAGAATTTTTTCTACTTTTTCATGCATATCCATTTCTTCTAAGTCTAGCATTTTTGCTAAAGTATAAACATTGAAAGAAAAATCAACTGCTCCAATTAGCTGATAATAATTCAATATCTTCAGAGTCTCGATCATTTCATCAATATAATGTCTAGACCAATAGTCACATAAAGATTTGAAATAAAGCTTAACCTTCATATTTGGTAAAGGGTAAACCTTAATCAATTCTTCGTCAAGACCCAAATGAATACCAACATTTTTAGACTGCCAAGCCTGACAACGCTGTATCCACTGATTTCTCCTTAGCCTCATCCCAACAATTTTCTTAATTTGATTTGCAATATCTTCAACCACTAGTTCTAAAATGTGAAATCTCTTCACAAAAGTAAAATAACTGTCTGGTGCTGGAGAGAGATCAAAAAGATCTGACCTATGCATCTTGTTCATATCCCTTGTTAGGGAGTCTGCCAAATAATTGGAAATTCCTGGAATCCATTCAACATCAAAATCATACATGTTAAACCACATCTGCCAAGCTAATAGTCTTCCTCTAGCTAACTGCTTAGAAATTTTTGCAGAGAGGAAATGAGTAAAATTCATTGAGTCTGTTCTAATTAAAAACTTAGCAGGAGCTAGATAAAGCTCAAATTTTTGAATTCCATTGAATATTGCCAATGTTTCTTTTTCTGCTGCAAAATATCCTTTCTGGTGAGGCATAAATTCTCCTGATGCATAAGCACAGAGTTCTTCTTCTCCTGAATCTAACTTTTCAAACAATACTGCTGCCCAAAATAAATATGATGCATCTGTTTGTAAAATTAATGGGCCTTCTCCTGGGGGTTTGAGTTTTGGCAAATTTTTGCATTCTTCTTTGAGCAGTTTAACTGCTTCTGTTGCTTTTTGAGACCAACCTGTTTGCAAATGTTGCCTGATGGGAGCGGTCTTCTTTGATAATCTTGGAATATATTTATGGATGTAATTTACTACTCCAAGAAACCTTTGGATCATCTTTGTATCAGAGAGATGATCAGGAAATTCAGCCAATTTCGTTAACACATGGGGCTGCATTTGTACTTTCCCGGTTCTCAATCTGAACAAATCTTAGCTAACCTTTGACTGTTACAAGAAGAACAAGCAGCAGACAAAGCAAGAAAAGAAGAAAAGGTTAGAAGAAAAAAGGAGAAAGAAAGAAGAAAGAAAGAATTGAGAACTCCTCGTTTTTCCATGACAATGGAAAATCCAAGCCACTGGGAATTTGAAGAGCCAGAAGAAGAACAAAGTGATTTAGAATCCAGTTCCCAAGCCAAAACATCTGATACTAAACTTTCAAAAGGTAAATAAAAAATCTCTGAAATTTTTTTTGAGTCTTCTCCATTAATGCAAAAACCAAAAAGTGAGTTGGCTACATTAGAAGATGCAGCAAAGAAATTTCCATCCTTCATTTTGCCATCCCTGCAAAATGAAGGATGGAAATGTCCAAAAAGCTCTTCGAACAAACTCAAAGCATGCGTAGATATTGAAGAATTTGTAGATTCATGGTCAATAGTCAGTTTGCAGGATGACATTTCAGAAGTATACATCTTAACAGATGCTTCTTCTTCAGAAGAAGACACAGTTGAGTTGTCTCAAAAAATGAATCGCTGCTATTATTCTGATGATTATTTATATTGCAGTGAAGAACTCACTTCTGAAACAGACGAAGACTATGAATATGATGAAAACTTTGATGATGAATCCTCTGTAAATATGGAAACTGAAAGTTCCGCCAATGTAGATATCACTCCTGATATTCCTAGTTCAAGCCAGTCAAAGTCAGTAGATAATCCATCTGTAAATCCGACTTTTAATGTTTTGTGTCCATACCCAAAACAAGTTGCTCCATCTTCAGTACCTCCTGTTACAACCCCATAAGAAACCTCCTTTCTCAAAAATATTGTTAAAACAAATAATCTTTTGTATATTCCAGTAGAAATCCAAGTCCGACAAAATTGGATAGCCGTTCATGCTTTCATTGATACTGGAGGATCAAACAATTTGGCAAGACCATCCCTTTTCAAAGGTTTATGGAAACCTCTCAATCATATCTTAGTATCTGAAACTGTTGGAGGATCGGTATCTCTAACCCATTATGTGGATAATATATCTTTAAAAGTTGGGGGGGAGATTATTAAAATATCAGTAGTTCAATATCATGATACTTCTTGCAGTTTATCTTTGGGAATGCCATTTTTATCATCTGTCTTTCCAGTAACAATAAGTGAAGACAAATTGATCTTGAATGTGAAGAAAAAGGCTATCTCTGTTCCAAGGCTTACTTTAGCCAATTCAGAACCTCAAAGACAGAGTAGTCAGAAGAAAGTAGGATCAAAAAGACCAGCGCAAGATTCAAATGACTGGATAGAAGTTCTACAAAGATATGAAGAAAGAGCTCAGAAAGGTAAGCAGAAAGCTTGTATAAATCCAGACTGGTCTAAAGAACAAACTGAAATCTATGAAGAACTGTTAAAGAATTGTTCTGAGAATCCCCAGATATTTTGGTCAGTCGAAAGCCCTCAGCAAGAAATCATAACTTTGCATGATAATGGTGTAAAAGGAAAGTTGATCCCTTGCACTCCTTCAGATGAAAAGGAGATAAGAAAACAAATTGATGAACTCTTGCATCTTCAGTTAATAGAACCTAGTGAATCTCATTATTCATGTTCTGCCTTTTTAGTCAGAAATCACTCTGAGATCATTAGAGGTAAGGCACGTATGGTAATAAATTATAAGCCTTTGAATGCCATAACAAAAAACTTTAATTACCCTTTGCCTAGACAGGATACGATCATGCAGAAAATCCAGAATAGTAAGATTTTTAGCAAGTTCGACATGAAATCAGGATACTACCAAGTCCAGATCAAAGAAGAAGACAGGCACAAAATAGCTTTTACTTGTCCTGCTGGATTTTTCCAATGGAGAGTAGTTCCTTTTGGTTTAAAAAATGCACCGGCATACTTTCAAAGAAGAATGGATTACATTTTTGGAAAGTATGAATTTATTTGTGTTTATATTGATGATATTCTAATTTTCAGCGACAATCTTGAAGATCATCTTACTCACCTCAATATCTTCTTGAATGAGGTACGACAACATGGAATTGTTCTATCGGAGAAAAATATGTTATTATTTCAAGATAGTGTTGATTTTTTAGGAATTCATATTATTGATGGGAAAATACAAATGCAACCCCATGTGTTAACAAAATTGGCTGAATTTCCTGATCAACTCTCTGATACAAAGATGATCCAAAGGTTTCTTGGAGTATTAAATTACATCCATAAATATATTCCAAGGTTATCAGAGAAGATAGCTCCCATCAGGCAACATCTGCAAATAGGGTGGTCCCAAGAAGCAACAGAAGCAGTTAAACTGCTCAAAGAAGAATGCAGAAATTTGCCAAAACTCAAACCCCCAGGAGAAGGCCCATTGATTTTACAAACAGATGCATCAGATTTATTTTGGGCAGCAGTATTGTTTGAAAAGTTAGATTCAGGAGAAGAAGAACTCTGTGCTTATGCATCAGGAAAATTTCTGCCCCACCAAGAAGGATATTTTGCAGCAGAAAAAGAAACATTGGCAATATTCAATGGAATTCAAAAATTTGAGCTTTATCTAGCTCCTGCTAAGTTTTTAATTAGAACAGACTCAATGAATTTTACTCATTTCCTCTCTGCAAAAATTTCTAAGCAGTTAGCTAGAGGAAGATTATTAGCTTTGCAAATGTGGTTTAACATGTATGATTTTGATGTTGAATGGATTCCAGGAATTTCCAATTATTTGGCAGACTCACTAACAAGGGATATGAACAAGATGCACAGGTCAGATCTTTTTTATCTCTCTCCAACACCAGACAGTTATCTTACTTTTGCGAAGAGATTCACATTTTAGAACTAGTGGTTGAAGATATTGCAAATCAAATCAAGAAAATTGTTGGGATGAGGCTAAGAAGGAATAAGTGGATACAACGCTGTCAAGCCTGGCAGTCTAAAAATGTGGGTATTCATTTGGGTCTTGACGAAGAATTGATTAAGGTTTATCCTTTACCAAATATGAAGGTTAAGCTTTATTTCAAATCTTTATGTGACTATTGGTCTAGACATTAAACTAATGAAATGATTGAGACTTTGAAGATATTGAATTATTATCAGCTAATTGGAGCAGTTGATTTTTCTTTCAATGTTTATACTTCAGCAAAGATGTTAGACTTGGAAGAAATAGATATGCATGAAAAGTTAGAGAAAATTCTACTATCTCTCCAGATTGCAGATATATTTGAAGAAATGGAAGCAGCTTTTCTCCAAAGTCAGACTGAATATTATGCAAGTACTGATACTTTTCCTCAGTATGAAATATTTGAAGCATTTGCAGATTGGGAAATCCACAATGGAATGTGCAGAAAGAAGCCTCAAATAAGAACCACTCAGTGTATCATGAAATCTCTACAATATTTGAGAACATTCTCTACTCCATGGAATTACAACAGTTTAGAGTTAAGAGACCCTGTTCTCCCAAATCCATTTTCTCAAGTTTTTGGCCCTGAAAGGATTGAAGAATCATTAATTGCTGACAACATGGATGAAGTCAAGAAGTTAACTGCATGGCTAAAAGAATTTCCTAATCTAAGGTTATATGAGAAAATCAATATGATAAAATTTTTGGAAAAATGTCAGCAGAAATGTGGAGCCATTAAATTAATTGTAAATCAAAAGGCTCTGGTCACCATTATAGTCAAGCATGGTAATTGGGTCAAAGATGTGATTTGTTTGATTAGGTTTTTATTATCTAATCATGTTGCTTCAGCAGTAAGTTTTGAGTTAGGATGGCAGGAACACTTTGGTTTAAACCACCTTTGTAAATATTGGATCCAATGTTGTATTGAGCAATCAGTGTCCATGTTCCAGATCTTTAAATTAGATCTTTTGGATGGAGTCGAGTTAGCTGTTCAGTCACACATGAACTTTCGAAAAGCAAAGAAAGATCCTTTCCTTGACATTGAAGTTGATCCAATGGCATATGTTTGCAAGTGGACTAAGTCGGCAGATAGATATTTGTTCCCTCAAAGCAATATGTTCGTGACAAAAGACAGTAGCAAATTGAAGATGAGACATAAAGGAGAATCTTCAACAGTTGACAAAGGAAAAGGGATAGCTACAGAAGAAAAAGCTAAGAGACAAAGTAAAATGGCTACAGGATATCCAGTACGAGAAAAGGATCCTATTCATATCGATATCTACCAAGATGCTCAGTCACATGATGAATCTGAATGGGAATCAAAGTACCTAGAATGGCTTTACAAAAAGCAAGAAGAAGATTCAGACAAGTGGCCAAGTGATTTCGAGCCAGGGGAGCAATATGATTCTGACCGTAGTCCTACGGGACCATGGTGATTTTTACTTTCGGTCACATTATTGTAGTCGAGAATATTGAGTAGACACCGTCTGGGCCAGTAATGCCTGACAGGACCCTCAATAGTTGTAACACCCCCAAGTTCTATGCTTTTCAAATTAGACATTTGAACATACATCCATAGGGGAGTGGACCCCAATGGATAATTGTTATGTGGATATGGTTAAATACTTAATTATGAAAAATAAATAAAATATTGTGCATGCACTATGACCAGATGAGAAAGTGAGATCACATGCCAAATCCACGAGGTAATGGAAAAGGAAAAAAAGACTTTTCCCAAATCTTTCAAAAATCCTTGAAAGAAATTATTTCTAATTTAGATTTTTGAGGAAAAATCTAAATTTCCCCAATGAAGAGGAGTAGTTGGGAAGAGGTGAGAAAAAATCTGGAAAAGTTGAGGAAAAGCTTAAAGCAGCTTTAAAGAGTCCCAGAATGGGAAGCCTAGGCTAAACAGGAATAAAGCATCTTGAAATTCTGGACGCAGAATTGGAAACAGGCTTGGGGAAAGCACAGCTTAAATAAGTTGCTCCAGAACAGA